>CM031238.1:422088760-423288760 GCA_018340775.1 Taxus wallichiana var. yunnanensis | reverse complement strand
CGGTGATGGTGGGATGGTCTCAAGCCTTCGGGTGCACCACCATACTAAATGGTGGGTTGTTGTACCAACTACCCCAACCTCCGTGTCCTGGATCCTGTCCTTCTCACACTGAGCTGATCGAAAGGATTCACTTTGTCCCTCTAGAAATGCACGATAATAGGTGGTCTTGTAATAGGAGGCCTCGCCACTAGCTCTCATAATATCCTATATCATCTTAGTCTGACCAAATTCTATAACTATCTGTATAACAGAATCTCTCTCTCTTGTAAGTCTACCAATATCATTCTGAGCCTATCTCAATGCAACATCCTATTGATCTTTGTCTACTATAATATTCTAGAACTAGGCCTGTGCCTAATCTCTCTGAATAGTGATACCCTATACTTGGGTATGGACACGATCCCACATGTAATGTCACCTAAGTATGTGTTTGTTCTTGATGTAATAGACTCAAAATCGAGCACCTTGCACTACTAGTTGTTGTATCATTACAACCATGCAGCCCCATCTCCATAGTGACTAGCCTAAGCTCTCACCTAGTCTCTCTCTATCGTGAAGGTCTACAACTACACCCAGACACTGATCTCTATTAGTGTCACCTATAGTTGAATGGCTATCACTTCTTGTAACTATTTCTAAAGTGCACTAGCTGACCCCTATTGGGCCCCGAGAATATTGGCTAAGTAAAAGAATGTGTGTGGGCATGCGGGACCTATTTGAAGAAGGGCACATGGGTTAAAGTTGTGTAGGGAAGGGTTCTAGTAGGATTTATCAATACACATGGCACACACACGTAAAACAATATGAGTTCCGAGAAAACACATGAGGAAAGCGTGACCCATCTAGCATGCAGAGTGGATAAGGTGTCATCCTGACAACTGTAGGATCAAGAATGGAATATTCCATGCATGCGATGGAAGGATCTAGAAGGACATCATTATAAAGAGTGGAGATATTAGATCAAAGGAGGCATGCTCCATTAGAGGACCACTTGGACACTTAGAAGCCAATCTATTACCTCATAAGGCATGGCGATGAAGGAAAAAGCTATATATAGGGATGCGTGGGTAGTAGAAAGTAGTGTGGTAGTGTGGTGGAAGAGAGGCGAAGCTCTGTAGAAATATTATAGAGGATTCTATGGGTTGGGATTAGAGGAAATATAGGAGTGATGGTATATTTAGAGGGATGGTTATGTGTTTATCCTTGTAATATGAAGGACATAGTTTGGTTTCTGATGCATGACCTTGCTCTGCATTATTATATGGGTCTATTGTGGCCTCAATGAATGTAATGTGGTTACTAAACTCATGAATATGAATATAAGGTTCCGTTCTAATGTGTGTGTGTGTGTGTGTGTGTGTGTGTGTGTGTGTGTGTGTGTGTGTGTGTGTGTGTGTGTGTGTGTGTGTGTTCATGAGCATAAGTCCTCGTGCATTTCCTTTGTGTTATGAATTAGTTTTGCATTATGTTTAATATTTCCCTTTTATCTTCTAAGTGAATGCATTGTTCTTTTCTATTATTTTGCACTTGAATATCTATCATAGATGATGTATTATTACATAACTCACATAAAGGAGGGGCTTGGTGCCCACGCGTGCCTGGGTGAGTGCCTAAGCACCCACTGGATGATAGGCCGTTGCGTATGGGATTAGACTATTGTTCTAAGAGTATAAAAATGACTACATCTTGGTTTCATTTTCAGGACCTATTTTCAAATTTGTTGTGAGAAATGGCATAAGTATTGGTACATGTGATGCGTGATGACGAGAATGTCTAATATTAGAAAGTGTTGAAGTATGGTTCAAGAGCACAAAGGACACGTTTTCTCAAATATTCAAAGCACTAGACCTGAGTTTGATACACGTAGATGGGTAGAAGAGAACCTGTACCATGAGTTGTATAAGACATTCTTCTACTATTATCCAGAGAACTATATGAATGGCTTTCAACATATGCATCCAGATCAAGTTGGTACTCCGGATCACGTGTATGGACCCAAGATTCTTACTAGAGGTGCAGGATGCGATCGACTTGGACGCGTGTTGTTGATCACTAGTGGAAAGGAGTGTTGACCAGTTATACTATAGAATATTCCATTTCTATGTATTCTTTCCCATAAGTTTCTAATTTTGAGTTTTGAGACAGCCCAGAGGATCATTTTTGTGTGTTATTCCTTTGGCTATGAAGATTTTGGTCATTACCCTAAGTTTAGAGGCATTTCCCATGGTCAACTAAGCTTATCTAAGCATTGGGTGAGGAAGATAAGGCAGAGGAAGATGGTGGACATTGTGGCTATAAAGGAAAGAGAGGAGAGATGAATCAATGATAGCAAAGCTCATGAAAGGGAGATGACTAGACAATGCAAGGTTTCAAGTGTGATCGATCTATGGAGGCGAGACTTTATGGGAAGGAGTTGATGTCCATGCAAAGGACGTGGAACCCTGAGCGATCTGTACTACCCCATCTTTGCGGTGCACGGGAGAGAATCCCCTTCACTTTTGATGAGATTTCATCATGTGGAGAAAGGAGAACCTTTAGAGCACATCTGAACCCACTTGGTGACCAACCCTTGGCGCTTGGTTTTCTAGATCAAGGGATAAGTATTGTTAACCCAGTTGGTATCGGTAGGAGTAACCGATCTATGCTCCAGAGATATAATTTCTTATTTTAAACATCCATGGCTATGTAAACCATTTCGGTATTTGGAGGAATTATTGGACAAGGTGTGAGTACATAAGGTTTGGGTATCGAGATCTAGAAGTAGGGCGGAGCCACACAACCGGAAGTGGGATAATATCACAAACCATCGACACATAATTCAGTTGGATATTGGGAACACTAGGCAAGACCACTTTAGGCCATTTTTCGGCTACAGGAGGTGGATTTGGTGGTGTAGGAGTTGGAGGACCTGGTGGACCTAGCAAATCTAGAGGATCTGGTGGGTTAGGAGGAACATAATCTAGTGGATCTAGTGGATCTAGTGGAGGAGGAAACACCAGAGGGAACCAAGGCTCTAGATCAAGAGAACAAGGGCCGTAACCACCTCCACAAGTATTTGTGAGATTTCTTTGCACTTTCTAGACTACAATGGTATTGAATATGTGCAGAGCATGTTCACAAGTGAAAATTACTATGGAAGGTGAAAGGGATCACTACCCCGGAGTGGAAGGCAAGTCAATTTACAACAACATTGCAAGGGCATGCACATAGTTGGTATCGGAAGTATGATCCCCCTCAAATGGTGGTAGACTACACTGCATTAAATAATGCCTTCCTATCATGATTCCATATCGATGAATTCAAGAATTATAACATGCAATGAAATAGATCCAATAAGGAATGGGAGAGAGTGTGTGAGAGTACGACACATAGTATAAAACACTCTTGTCAAATCTATCCTATGATATTCACCCTTCTCAACCTTTCAATGATTTTTGGAGGATTGATAACACCATTTATAAGGGCTTTGTCACACGATAATTTCACAGATCGCTAGAGGAATTGGAAGCTACCTGTGCATTAAGGCTATTGGGAGTGTTCATACCTGGTGTTAGTCCTTTATTGGAGGCTCAAATTGCTGCAATGGCAAAGCAACTAGAAAATATGTCTACAAACTCAGTGCATGAGGTTTGTAGTGGGCTTTGGTGTATAGACTATAAAGTAGAATAGTTTCCCTTGGAAGTTAGTACGCGCCATGGTGGTAGACTATGAGATTTTCCATGGGGATCATGATGCAAGTAGGTATCCTCTAATACAACATGCAATCGAAATAATGTTTCTTACTATTGCAAGATTTGTACCTCTACGACCCATGATACCAAGGATTTCAGACGATCGATTGATTGATTCATGATGTTATTGATCTTGGTGTGCGCCAAACTAGCCTTATAATCAATTCTATGGATGATGATTGTTTTATGAAGGAACGTAGATGGAGGAGCACATGGAAGAGGTTTTTGTGGAGGACTTCATGGTTGCAGTAACCATGGTGGAGGATGAAGTGAGTTCCCATGAGGAACTTGTTATAACTATGGATCTACATAGCATTACAAGCATGAGTATCCTGATCTGTTGTAATGCTCGTGGTGTGGGAAGAAACATAAGTATGAAGAGTTTCTATAGATTTATGAGCATATGAACTAGCAACACCAGAAGGAAAAAGGTGTTGGGATGGTAAGCATCAAGAAGTTCGATCCTCAGTGGATGCTAAGAGTGGAGCGTGAGTTAGGACAAGAACCTATATTGGTGACGATGCGAGTAGAGGCCACACACACTAAGGAGATGTTGAGATGAAGGACATTGGTTTCAAGAGAATAAGTGGTACATGTAAATTATATGGACCCCTGCTCATCAAAAGAATGTGTATCGAGAGACTATGGATATGATTCGGAGTTTGTAAGGGGATATCCAATGTCTAAAGGAGCATTTAAAGTGGTTGGAGCAAATAAAAAATGTCAAAGATCCGAGGAGGACCTGGATGAAGTCAAGGAAGTATGTAGGATGATAAGGCAAGAGAATATTATTCCCTTACTAGGAGAATGACTAAGGGAGAAGGTACCACGCATTGGAGAAGAGCATGAAAGGAAGGTTTTGCATGTGAACCTTCCTCCTCACAACCTTGACTATGATAAGGAGATTACATTGAATGCACTTTTATGGGTGGATTTTAAGAAATATCCTCATCGACACAAAAATGGAATTCAATGTTCTCACCTTATATGCATGGCATCAAATGGGAAGGCCCACATTACAACCATCTTCAAATGTGTTGTATATGGAAAACAAAAAGGTAATTCCCATTGGAGTCTTGAAGGATGCAATTATCACCATTCAAGGGCCAAGTTCATTGGAGATTTTGAAGTCTTGGCACTCGCCGAGGTAGAAAACTTTCCAGCATTTTTGGGCACCCATGGTGTTACAATAACAATGTTGACCTACGGTTTAACAAGGGGTATATCAGCTTTGAGAATAAGGAAGAAAGGGTGATTATCCCTTTAACATATGGGAATTCAGCACCCTATATTGATACCTTAGGAGAGGAAATCCTTGATAGAATCTATGTGTGCTCCATCATAGATCATGAGATAATTCATCCCACGAAGGGAGTTATCTAGTTTGAAGATGCTCAGTCGTTGAGTGATACCACTAGCATGACATGTGAAAATTGGGCACATGGGACTTATGAGTTGATTAGGTGATAGTTGAGAGGATCTATAACAAGGGTAAAAATTTGCATTCATTCAACCTCCTAGGAGGGAAGAAGTTGCTAAGTTACTTTGGAGGAGCATACCCTAAAATTTCCTTGTGAGAAATAGAGGCTCAGTGGAAGAATGAGGATGAGAGAAGGGGAATGCTCAGTTATAACCTACTTGGAACTACCACTGCTCTAGTGGGTTACACATCGGGAAATCCTCCTAGAATGGCGCGAGGTAAGAGTCACATTCTCTATAAGGTTCTGAAGGAGCAATGCACCCAATGTGATCCAAGACTACCATGGTAAAGAGACCGCCCCATTTCATGTCCAAGCATGTGAGAAGGCTTGGATGGGAAGCACATAATCGTTACCACCTTTATTATGGGTGCATAAGTTGTATTCCACATTACAAGGATGTACGCATGCATGGTATATTCATTCGAGAGATGCGTCATTAAATAGGTGATTGGCAAGAGTTGGAGGCTGATCTCATTCAAGATTTTTGAGCATTGGAGTACAAGCCATCGAGTGGATAAGGTGTTACAAGTAAGAAAGCACCTTACAATGGGAGATCTTGTTATGGTAGAAGATAGGCTAATATATTTTTGGGTGAGCCTTATTTGGAGATGCACCTCAATGAAGAAGAATCAAAGGAAGTACATCTTGAGTGCATGTCCATGGAAAAAGAAAAAGGAAAAATGGTCTATGTATTAGATGGCAAAGAGATGGAAAGTTTCGATGCTAACCATTATGAAGGTACGCACGAAGTCATAGATAACCCTAATGAATGAGCACGCACCTACCATGATCCATTGAAAACAAAGAAGGTTAACATTGGGACTGAAACAGAACCTAATGAAGTTATCATTGAGGATTATTGGTTGGAAAAGAAAGTTTTAAAGGTCATTGATCTGTTGTATGAGTTCTAGGATTTGTTCCCTCATGGGTACCATGAACTCAAATGTGTCCACAATTCCTTCGGGGAGATGAAGATCAATTTGAAGGAAGGTACATGCACGATTCAAAAGAGGCCTTATCGAGATGAATCTAATTTTTGCATATAGGTCAAGGTAGAAATAGACAAGATGATAGCATCTAGTATCATTGAGGTAGTTGAAGAATTAGAATAGATAATCCCAATGGTCATTAGTATCAATAAGGATGGAATAATAAGGATATATGTGGACTACAAGGACCTAAATGCAGTATGTGTCATCGATCCTTTCCCAACCCCCTTTACTGAAGAAATTTTGGAAGAAGTAGCCAGGCATGAAGTCTACTCTTTCACAGATGGGTTCTCAGGGTATCACCAAGTCAGGATTGCAAAGGAAAACCAAAGAAAGACAACTTTCACCACTGAATGGGGAATTTTTTCCTACACAATTATGCCTTTTGGATTGAAGAATGCACCTATTGTATTCTCGCACATCGTGGTACAAGAATTTCAATAATTCATCCATAAATTTATTCAAGTTTAGCTAGATGAATGGACTAGATATGGGTTGGTAAAAGACCATTGTGACAATTTGAGGCTGATGTTTGAGAGCACAGTAATTGAGGATATCCCTTGTTGATTAGTTAAAGTATGGAACTTAGTAAAGAACATACATAAGGTTCGCGTAAAATATAAGAGCACATTCAAAAGTGTGGGAGGCTCAGGAAAGGATCATGTGTGAAGAAGAGAGATAGATTTGAGACTTAGCCATTTTCAGAATGATGAGCTATTTTTGGAGATAGCGTGTTGAACACACAAACCGAGTTAGATACTTGCACAACATGCGGTGACTATTTTTGGAGGATCGGCTACAAGCACTTTACATGGATACAGGATGAGAATATATTTACTATTGATAGTTAACTAGAATAAGTCTATTGTTAGTGCACTTACATGTGTGGCTATTTATGTAACGACATGTGGATAATAACATGTGACCTATTTTGGGATTAGGTAAGCGGCTGAAGGAAAGTCCCCACCCTTATAAATATCTAGTGAATTGTGTAGCATAGTAGTGTGTGTGAGAATCTAGTTATTGTGAGGTTATGTTGCCAAATTTGATACGTGCATAGGCTATGGTATTATCTATTGTAATCAACTTCTATGTATTTATCTTTTTAATATAATGGAATGTGTTAGATGAATCAAAGTTTCAAATCCTAAGTATACTTGGTTCATGCATACTTGATTTCACCATGGTTATCTCTTAAGTCCGTTATTCTCTAGATCTATATTTGAATATGTACTATAGAATGATATAATAGTCATAGATCTGAATGCTTTAAGTCTTCATCATGCTAACATCTAGTAACAACAACCCTAAAGAAGGGCCTGGTACCTTTGTACACTTCGGGTGAGCGCTTAGTCTAGGTTGAGTGATGTGCTTGTGCGCCTAGGCTTTTTTTGGTGAATTCTAGGCTACATCATTGGTTCTATTTCTAGGACCTCTTTTTCAGTTGTTTTCAGGATGGTTTGTAATGAAGACATACCAGTTGACCCTAGCAAGTGTTGAAGAGTGGATACACGACCTAGAAGAAGAATACGCACGAAGCTTTAGCACTAGATATGAGTTTAATGCATGTGTATGGGTGGAACAAAATTTGTATGACATTTTATATGAGATATTCTTCGATATCTTTCTAGTAGAATTGTATGAGCGGTTGATTTCTTATGTGTCTAAATGGAATTGGAGTTATCACACACTTGTCTAGACGTAGGAAGATTTTCGAGACTCGTATGATGTTGATATGATTTGGACTTGTGTTGTGGATACATAGTTCTGTGGTGTTTTGAATAGTTATATCTTAGAGTACTTAATTTCCACTTATTCATTCCCAAAGGTAGCTAAATTCTAGTTTTTACAATATCCCAGAGGAAATTACTGCAAGGAATTCCACCGCGATCAAAATTTTGATGGTAACCCTAAACTTGGAGAGTAAACCGATGGCAAACTAAATCCCACCATGCATGGGGGTAGGATCAAGTTTGGTGAAAGATGGCAAACCTAGTGGTATAAATTTCGAGAGAGGAAATGTGGCTTAATTATAATGAGGCACGTGAGAGGTTAGAGAGAAAATGGCATTGTGGAGAAAGATAGTTTGGGAAGGAGTTGAAGTTAACACAGAAGACATGGAACCCGAGCCTCAGGAACTCCCACATTTGGGAAAGCATGACAAGGAACCCTCCTCGGCCTCATGTAGAAGCATGCCAGTAGAGATGACCTAGGCCATGGGCGTGCATCTGAATCCACCTGGAAACCTTGCCCTTGTGCTTGGTTTTCTAGCATCTAGTATAAAAAACAATCAAGCATGCTAATTCAATAAGTGGGAGAGTAGGAGTGAATATTATAAGAGGCACAAAAATGACAATGCAAATGGATTCATTGTTATATGGGAGTACCTTTTCAGGTGTATCATCTACACAGAATTTAGGAGAACATATTTTGGACTATCTTTGAGAGTAGTAATCCTTTGTAGACTGTCGAGGTATAATTTAGTTCTACTATCAAGACATAGGGAAGTACATCTTCTAGTCTGACCCCAACTACAGGTTTTGGATTAGGAGGTATAGGTAGCTCTATCTCAGGTGGATCTGGTGATTCTAGGGGTAAAGGAAACATAGGAGGTTCTGGATCATGTGGGAAAGGTCTGCACCAACCCCATAATATTTACATGGAGATGTCTCTTCATCTTGTAGAGTTTAGGGGCATAAAAGATGTTTCTAAACATGTACACATGTGTGAAATAATGTGGCATGCAAAAGGAATCATGACTTCGAGCGTAGGCAAGCCAATTTGCTACTACGTTAAAAGGGCGCACACAAGCTAGTATAGAAATTTTGACCACTGATCGGACTTGCGTAGACTATCCATCTTTAAAAGATACGTTCCTTAAAGAGTTTCACATCCCCAATTTCAAGAAGATGAGTATAAGTGTACTCAAATATATTAAGTAATGCACTCGAGAGTGTCGAGAGTATGATTCCCATTTTAAAACGTTTTTATCTAAGATTTCTTATGATATTCACGTAAGCCAACATGCACAATGGTTCATTGGAGGTCTAATTACACCTTTTAGGAGGGTGTTATCACATAAAACATACACAGATCCACATGAAGCACTTTAATCATCCTTACAAGCTGAGAAAATTGGAAGTATAAACATGGGGGTGAGCCCATTTTTAGAAGAATAGATCGTAGCTATGGCAAAGCAGTTGGAGAAACTATTAGAAAATTCATCACATGAGATGTACATAGGGATTTGGTGCACAGATTGTGAAGTGAAAGGTCACACAAAGGATATTTGTCCCCATAGATCAGTGCATTTATTGTTTTTGGACTATGATATATGTCATCTAAACTATGATGCTAGCCACTACCCATTACTATAATGCACGATAAGGAAGAAAGTTTCATGCTACTGCAAAATCTATAGGTCCATGACTCATGACACGAAAGACTACCAACTAATTGGTTAGATCCATGATGCTATAGATATTGGTGTATGACAGACAGGAGTTTTAGATAACTCTAAAGGCAAGAACGAGCATCAAGATCGGGATCACAATCAGGCATGCTATGATCGGAATGAAGGGTGTTTTGAAGGTAGTCGTGGCCGAGGTCGAGGATACCATGGTGGATTTGGAGGACAAGGCCATGGTGGTGGAAGAAGCAAGTTCCCTCACTTGGAACATGTTATACATGCAGATCTCCTAACCACTACATGCGTGAATGTCCTCAGAATATTACATGTTCTTTATGTGGAAATAATCATAGCTATGAGGAATTCCCGAACTTGTATGATCATCTTAGAAAGCAACATAAATAAGAAAACAAAGGTGCAAGGATGGTTAGGATACAAAGAATTATGGAAAATCATTGGATGCCTAAGTTGGAACCGGACTACGAGGCACTAAAGGCAAATATCACGACCCGCATTGAAGCAACGCGCGACAAAGAAGCGTTGCGATAGAATCCTACCATCACTAGGGAGGAGGTTATTTATACACAATACCTAGATCCTTCCCATCGAAGGAGGTTTACCAGAAACCATGGGGGTACTCGAGAGATCTTTGAGGTGAGACACAATATTTAAAATAGAAATCATGGAAGATGGAGCAAAATAAAGAATAGAGATGGTCCAAACTGATATAGATCACTTGAGATAAGTGTGCAAAATGTTGCACCAAGAAAATATCACTCCACTTTATTGGGGATTTTTTTAAAGGAAATACTCGCACACAATTTCTAAGACCTGGACGAAAGATCCTCACGCTTTACAAATCTTCCCCATCATAGCCTAGATTATGACAAGGAAATAACTTTGAATGTTGTTGTGGATGGATGGCTATTGAGTAATATACTTGATTGATATTGGCATGAAGGAAATGTTCTTACTTTAGATGCATGGGAACAAATGAAGAGATCCCCATTGCAGCTATCCTCTAATGTATTGTTCATGTCTAATCGGACTAAGGCCACTCCCATCGAGTTTTGAAAGATGCATCCATTACCATATAAGGAGCCAAGCTCACTAGAGATTTTGAGGTTTTGGCGCTAGAAGAGTTAGATAGCTTCCCGGATCTATTAGGGCATCCCTAGTGCTATGAAAATAATGTTGCTCTTCGGTTCAACAAGGGTTATATCAGTTTTGAAAACAAGGAGGAAAGAGTTCTTATCCCTTTAATAGATGGAAAATATGCACCCTAAGTTGAGCCCTTGAGTGAAAAAGACATTAATAGGATTTATGTACGTTCCATTGGGGATCTAAATATGTTTGAGCCATCTAAAGAATGAATAATTTAGTGGGAGAATGCACAGTCTATTAGCAATCCTACAAGTATTTCTTGTGATAATTGGGCTCATAACACCTATGAGTTAGTAGGGTGTGAAGTAAAGATCATATTTCCTAAGGGCAGTAAACCGCGTTATATCGGGAGGATAGTAATAACAACTAGGTACCTTGTTACACCGAGATAAGGAGATCCGATGGTATTCCTACGTGCCATGGATGAATAGTGAGTAGACTCGATAGAAAGAAGAAATTTGTTAGCATATACACTACGTGGGACACCAACACACCTTTGGTGGGTGGTCCACAAGGATAATCTTATAGGATGGAATTAAATTAGGATTTCTCTTTCCTCTTCTACTGAAATGCACCTACTCATACTGCACTTATCATGGTAATCAAACTGTTTAGTACCATGTTCGAAGTGTGAGAGAATCTAGATGAGGGGTAAGAAGTTTTACCACATTTTCTATGGGTGCACAAGTTTTATTCCACTTTATAAGATTGTGTGTGCTTGGTATGTATATGTAGAAATCCATAGAGAGACTAGAAATTGGCAGGATTTAATTGTAGGAATGACCTAGACATTTGACTTCTTCTCTATCAATCCTCTAGTGGAAGAAGCATTAAAAGTCATAAAGCACTTAACTATGGGAGATAGTGCTAAGGCTGAAGAAATCCTTCAGGATTTATTGGATGAAGGAGACTCAGGAGTGCATTTTGTTGAAGAAACAGAGGCCAATGCCACACTACTTCAGCGTGCTTGCCTTGAGAAAGACAAAATAAAAATGGTCTATTTAGTGGATGATGAAGAAGTAGAAAATCTATATGTAAACCATTCAACAGGTAGGTGTGAGGTGTTGGATAGTGTAAATAAGACCACGTGCGCCTATCATGAACCTATAAAGACAAATAAAGTGAATATTGGATCATATGTTGAACCTAAGGAGGCCATAATTAGAGACTATTGGTCAGACTCTGAAGTGGAAAAAATCATAGAGTTACTACAGGATTATTAGTAATTATTCCCTCGAGGTACCATGAACTTAAAGGTGTGCATGAATCATTAGGGGAGATGAGGATAAATCTTAAAGAGGGTACATGCCTAGTTAGAAAGAGACCCTACAGGATGAACCCAGACTTGCGTGAAAAGGTCAAAGAAGAGATTGACAAAATGTTTGAGTCTAGGATTATTAAGCCCCTTGACGAGTCAGAATGGGTTAGTCCAATGGTGATCAATATCAAGAAGGATAATCAAATTAGGATCTATGTGGACTACATAGAGCTGAATACTGCATGTGTGAGTGATCCCTTTCTGTGCCATTCACTAAATACTAGAAGGTGTTGTGGGACGTGAAATCTATTCATTTACGAGATAGGTTCTCTAGGTATCATCGAGTTAGAATTACCGGGAGGATCGGAAAAAACTACTTTTACTACTAAATGGGGTAGATTTTCCTAAACTGTGATGCCTTTTGGTCTGAAAAATGTGTATATTGTATTTTTGCACATAGTTGTTCAAGCATTCAAGGAGTTTATTCACAACTTCTTACAGGTTTATTTGAATAATTGGATGGTGTATGGGTTAGTTAAGGATCATTGTGACAATTTTTGCTTAATGTTTGAAAGATGTAGACAATTTAGTATCTCTTTGAAGATCAAGAAGTGCATATTTTCTACACCATTTGGGGTACTATTAGGACACATAGTTTGCTAGGAAGGTTTGTTGGTCGATCCAGCTAAGGTTGCAGTCATTATAGGCCTAAAGGAGCCTACCAGTTAGAGTGAGGTGCACAGATGTTTGGGTCATATAGGATATTACAGGAAGTTTATTAAAGGATATGCCAAAGTTGTTGCACCATTGGAGGAGTTACTAAAAAGGAAAGGTACATTCTACTGGGGAGAACCGCAATAGCACGCATTTGAGACATTAAAGGAGAAACTTACTACCATGCCTATTCTCTGCATTTTCCTTCTTGGGATAAACCATTCCATGTATATATGGATGCCTCTAACATGGCCATTGGCATGGTGCTAGATTATCTGGAGAAGGTATTATAGATCATCCTATCTATTTTTACTTTGTAGAAATTTGACTCCTACATAATGAGAATTACACAACTATAAAGCACAAAGATTTTCAATGATCTATGTGCTACATAAATTCAAACAAGATGCACAATTAGCTACACCATTTTTCTTTTATACAGATCATATGGAATTGAATTATTTGGTTAAAAATATTTTTTACAAGGGTGCATATACAAATGAGTACTCTTATTTCAAGAATTTGATTTCAGTTGTGGTAAAACCAATGATAAGTAATTCTAAACAAGACCATTTATCCAGAATATAGTTAGGAGAAGAAGCACATGTTATTGAAGATACCATGCATAATGCACAATTATTATAGGTTACAACGAGTGCCATTAGAATTATAATACATTATTTTCTTTCTACCAACATGTATGGCACGAAGGAATGAAATCCTTAGAAAATAAATAACTTACTATACGTGTGACACCCTATATGTTAATTAGCGGTGACTGTAAAGCTAGGTCGGGATGAAGTATTACATCATTGCATCTTTGGAACATGAGCACATAGATATATGGAAGAAGCTCATGGTGGTATTGCAGTGGCCCTTGCTCGCAAGATTATACTTATTGGATTATGGTGGGAGACCATGTATAAAGATTGAAAGGATTATTGCAAGGCTTGTGATCACTATCAACTTCTTGGGAAACCAGGTCAATAAGATGAAATGCCTCTAAGACCTATTACTAGTTCAGAACCATTTGAGAAATGGGCTATAGATTTTTTGGTCCTATTTCACTATCCATGTGTAGAACCAAATCACACTATATCATTACTCGTATAGACTATCGACAAGGTGGGAAGAAGCAACACCTACAAAGGATTGCACAGGGCTATAGTAGCCAAATTTCTATGGGAAAATATTATTACAAGGTATGGATGTCCCCTAAGTTTGACCGGTGATAGGGGCACACATTTTATTAATGAGACAATCATAATTTTTTGGATGAATTCATGATTGCACACCATAAGACTACACCATATCATCCTCGGGAAAATGGAAGCTGCTAAGACATTCAACAAAATTTTGAGCGAGGCATTGACCAAAATATCTCGATGTTGGAAGAAAGGATTGGGATGATAAAGCATCTATAGTATTTTGGGCATATCAAACAACATATAAAACTTTAAACAAAGCCACACTATTTCAGTTAGTGTTTGGCATAGAAGTAGTTATTCCTATAGACTTCATGCTACCTTCTTTGCATATTACATGTGCTAGAGGTCTAGCTGATGAGAAAGCATTAGAAGAACAAATTGAAAAGATAATGAAGTTGGATGAGGGACCAACCATAGCACATTGAAGTCAAAAACAATAAAAGGTGAGGTAGAAAGCATGGCATGATAGGAACATTAGGGATAAAAAGTTTGAGATTGGACAGATGGTGCTCCTTTATGTTTCTAAATTTGTGTGCCATCTAGGAAAACTCAAAGTACATTATTTGGGGTCGTATGTTATCACTCATATACTTGAAACAGTGCTTGTCAATTAGAGGCACTTGATGGCAATAGTTACCTGGTTACTTCAATAGGAGTAGGTTAAAGCCCTACTATAAATAAGTCTTCTTGGTTTTTTTAATAAGGTAGGGTTTCCATTTAGATTAGGTTTTCAATTCTGCATTTCCTTAATGTGTTTCTATCTTTGTCACTATGCTTTGTTAATTTAATTAGTGTTTTGTGTAATAAGCGCGTTTACATGCCGAAGCTAATTACTATTTGGAGAATTTTAATACACAGAGGACTGCACATACCCTTAGTGTGGGGTGGTTATTGATATCAAGGTACATGATTGATGAAAATAAGTACACATGAAAGGAACTAACTACTACGAGTGTTATTTAAGTTGGAAAACTGAAAAAAAAAAAAAAGATTGCTTCTAGAAATAAGGACCATAGATGGAGATGAATGAAGAAACAAGTATAACATGAGGTAAGCGAGAGGCCACAAGGACTACCGGTGGAAGGCGTAGGGGTGAGGTACTTAGGCACATGGATGTGTGCTAAAGATAAGTCTATAGATAGGAGTTAGAAATGTGTGCTAGAAGGTTATAGCCTACGTGCAAAGATGTACCGCATAAGAAAAAAATGGTCGATTATTGAGAGGGTTGTTGGTAGGTAGAGGAGAAATAAATGCACTAACTTTTGAAATTCTATATAAGGATGGGATGCGAGCTCATTTTTATCATTGTAATTGAGAGAAATTAAAAATGGCTAAGTGCAAATGATCGAGCAATCGTGTCAAGGTGTGAGGAGTGTGAAACCGGACATGGAGAGAAGGTTTGTGTGAAGGAAACGCTTGAATTCCCATAGGTCAAGGGTTTGAGTGAAGCAGATGTGTTATAAATAAGCTAGGGCACATTATTTCCATTAGGGCATGGATATTTGAACTAGGGTTTCAACTTTCCGATTACGAGAGGGAAGAAAGGAGAGTTTTTTTAGATGGCACCAAAGAAAGCACCCACAGTAGGAGTAAAAGGGAAGAAGAAGATTGAAGTGGAAGAATAAATTACTCGTGAGAGTAATTTCTCATAAATGCAGTATCCAGAGGGTGTGATTATGGGATAAGAATGGGATTCCCACATCCGTTAATGTAAAATCAGCGATTACAACCATCGAACATCAAATAATAAGAAGGAGCTCGATGCATTTTTGAGCACACAATAGAAGATATGCAAGTGTATGATGATGCTGGTGAGAATTTACTAAAGAAGATTTGAGTCTACCAGTTGTACGAGCTGCCATATTTTTGAAAGTATGAACCATTATATTGATGGTTGATGAGAAGATTACATGAGGAATTCTTCTACTTCAGCGAATGGAGGGTGAGAATCACAACTACCTTGATTTCAATAGTAACAAGACTAATGGCCTCAGGAGCGGATCTAGAGAGTGATTTAATTGATAAGGCCACAATCCTAGAGACAAGGAAGGAGCTGGGGTATACCAAAGGTCCAAATGGCATGGACATTGAAAATTTTAAGAAGTACCCAGTGAGTGCGAGATAGCTTCACATCTTGTAACAAAGTTGAATGACCAAGAAAGACGTTCACAGGTAAACATAATGTCGTTGCATGTTACAAAGAAGATATCTCAAGGAGTGGTCTACAATATTGTGGATCGCATAGCAAAGACAATAATTGAAGAAGCACGGATAGGTGACAGAATAAGTTTTGGTGCTATTTTATTATCTTTGGTGTCTATGGAGATTGGAGTGCTTGATGGACCAAAGGAGAAGATTTGGGAGTACCCTACGGAACACAAGTCACCTATGAAAATATTTGGCAAGTACTTGTTCAATAGATTAGTGAGCAAACCATTCAAGCAGAGGGTGGAGAAGTGGTATGATATAATCCACTCAACGTTCAAAGAAGAGTGGTGCATACCAAAGGAGTTACCTTTGATGGTGGGTAAGGTAGTACAATTTATAGTCTACCAACATTTTTACATCACATGATTTGTGTTGAAGGATGGTGCTTGGAGCCCATGGTGTAAATTGTCATATTCCTTCATAGCAAGATATTTCTAGGCATCATTTCATTGGTTTTCATATGCGCGCTTCCCAAACATCAACACAGACAAGGTAGATTGCGACTACCACACTCTAAGAAAGAAATATGTATATCCAGGGGGTGGAATTCATACATTGAGAGGCTTATCTAAGATCTAATAAGCATGAATCATGTAAGCTTGGTAGTTGGGGACACCAGAGTAGTGCTTATGTACCGTTAACTCAATCCTAAGTTAGAAAACACTAAGTATGTGGAGAATGATTTTGTGATCCCGGGGCCACTAAAAGGTAAGCATATAATGGAAAATGTTCCGTTGCCTAAGCCCATAGAGACAATACAGGTAGATGATGAAGAAGAAGAGCATGAAGATAGTGGTGGTTTGGAGCACAGAGGCGAAGATAGCCCCCAAATAAGGAATAAGTTGAGCACATGACTACTCCACCTTAACCACAAGAGGGAGATGATGAGGACTTGGATGCAGTCTAAGGACATCACCTCTTCAAAAGAGTATTCAGGAGAACAAGGACCCAAGGTGCTACTCCTCAATCAGTGCACAGATCACCTCGACTCTCTCCATAGAAGGATACAACTGAGAAGAGAAGAAGGAAGTTAAAACTGAATGAGGAGTAGAAGAGTCTAAATAAAGCACACCCAATTACCCTACACCTCCAAAGAACGTGGAAGAACAAAAGGATGAAGAAATAAAGGATGGAGAAAAGGAGGAAGATGAAACAACAATCTGAAACTACTTAGGGTATAGCAAAGAAAGCTCCAAATGTTGAAGCCCAAGTTTCTAAGGGCCAAGATCAAAGAGAAAAAGTAGATAATATGTTCCACCGGTCATGGGCTATGCTAAGGACATAGGTGAAATTGTTTGTGCCCATTTTCAAAGCACAATAACACAAAAGGAGTTATATGGATGGGAGCGACAGATGAAGATATGTCAACTATGTGCATGTTGGTCCGAAAATGCATCGCTGGACAGATCTATGGATACGAGCAGAGCAGCGGTGTGCAGGGCATAGCCCCTCTTTGAGTCAAAGCAAAGTGGCGGTTTATTGCTATTCTACCAGCAGGAATCTATGCAAGTCTCACAGATTCTACCTTCGGGGGTTTGGGATCTCATCCCAGTAGGTTTATTCTAGCTGTGAAGAGAAAGGAATGAAAGAGAGGAGGAAGAAGGAACAGGTCCGAAGGGAGAAAAGAAATGAATTCCAAAGCAGAAAGGTCAGAAGATTTATGTTTTTGGGTTGGTAGTAAACGGAGCCAAACCTACTTGCATAAATAAACAAAGCAATACTGATGAGCAAATGACAGAAAAGTAGATATGAATCTAACAGAATAAACACGTGCAGATCTAACATAAGAAAGTTCTGACACATAACACAGGTATTCAGCACAAAGTCTCAATATTTGTATTACTGTTTTCTTCTATTACAAGAAAGCTCAAAGTCTTTCTCTCCTCACTTCTATTTTCATCTAAAAAATGTCCACCACCGAATACAACAAGTATTCCAATATATATAGAAGAGGAGAAGGAAAGAAGGCAAAAAGGAGCCAACCACTTATTTACAAAGATATTTACAAAATATCTAAAAGTCATGTTGACTTTTTACAACTTGATGGATGACATCATCCCATGATGCAACATGGATGATGTCATCATTTGTGCCAACATACTTTAGACATTCAAACAAGAAAGTCGAGAGAAGAGAGAGAAGAAGAAGAAGAAGAAGAAGGAGCAGCTACTCGTCGTCATCATCCTGCGGCCGAAAGGGGGTAGCCTGCTTTTGATGCTGCTCAGGTGATGAGATATGGAACTGAGCGCGGTATTCCAAAAACTTGTTAATCATTGGGCCAAATTGATCCTGGGAAGGATCCTTGTGCCGCTCGCTGATCGCCTCACAAGTCTCCCGCTCATCTATGAGCTTCTCGGGAAGTTTGGAATAGTCCTTCTCCACCTCAATGAGGAACCCGATGAAGTCCCTACAGGCCAGCAGGTTGTTGATAGATTCAGTGTCAAATGTGACCTCTGGCCCCGTTCCTTGAGAAGCGATCTCCTTGAAGATCCGGATGGTTTCATCAGCTGACCTTAAGGTAAAGGAAGGAGTGAGCAACCCTGGAGACATGTTGAGAACAATTCGCTCCATTTGATGCATTGTATCCAGGGCTTCTTCCTTGACTTTGTCAATCTTTTCTAGAATAAATTCTAGCTGATCCACCCGGTAGTCCAGAGTGGACATGATTTTGTTGAGGGCCCTTGGATGGCCGAAGACGCCGAACTTGACCAGATCTTCGACTGAACAGTCGAACATTTGTTGGAAGGCCTCGTGCTGCAATCTGGCATGTTCCAACTCTTCTGATATGGGCCCCGCCAATGTTTGGAGTTCCTTGTTTGCCTTTCCGATGTTCAGATACAAATTGACAAACTCGGTGATCACTCTTTCACTGTCCTTGAGGATCTGGCTCCTCCAAGCGGAAACGGCCATACCCTGCTCGCCAATTTTGGCATATTCGTTGATTTTCTCCTGGCTGAGAAGCTCAGAAGTCTCGGCGGTAGTTGTGGGAGGCGCACTACCCATCTTCTGTAAGGCTTGGAGCAGATATTTGTTTTGCTCTTTTAGTAGCCTTTTGGGTCGAAGGTAGGCCTGGCTGGGAAGTCGTGTTTCAAATTAAGTAACTCCAGCTCTGCAAACATTTCCTTCGCCTTGTGGTGGGTAGAGCATGTGTATCGGCCCACTGTGAGGGGGAAAGGAGTTCCACCCTTCTTTCTTTTAAGGCATTTTTCGTGGTATGTGACCAGCTGCCTTGATAGCTCTAGTAGAATCAGTTTAGGCCCAGCATACCTTGGTAGCCTGGTTGGCTCTCCCAAAAAGTTGACAGCCCTCAGATAGGTGAATGTGGGAAATTGGGTGAACAGGGCCCCCCATTTCTCCGTGGCTGCCACTATGTTTTTGGTCGTACGACTATGAGTCATATTCGGCCTCAGCAGGCAGATGACGTGGTAAAAGAATGCATCGTTGATTTTGGTGAATTGGGAGATGCTATTCTCCAGCCTTAATTCTGGATAATACTCGTATATTTTGACCTGAGGCCAAACTCCACTCCGGGTTAGGCCTGGATAATCCCTCTCTGACGCTGCAGCGTAGACCACGTAGGAGTTCATATGGAATACTCCCGTTGTGCTGAATTGTTGTAGCTGCTCGGAGATGGTGCTGCTTATAATTTCCCCCCAGCAAAAGTGTTGATCAGGAAAATTCTTGTTCATTGTTTCCAAGTAGCACAACATCCATTTATGGAAGTAATGGGCGTCAGAAAGCCCGAAGACCCTGCTCAGGAAGGTAATGGTATCGCTGAGCTCTTCTCGAAGTCACTGCGGTGGATGATTTGGGGCCACCGGGTTACCACCTTCTTATTTTTCAGATATACTTCGTTCATTAGCTGCATACATTGGTCTTCATTGTCTTCCCAGGCCTTGATGCACTCTGCTTGGCTAACAGCCACAAAGTGCCGATGGTGAGGGATGCCAAGTATAATCTCAAAATGACAGGCAGTGAGGTTAATGACTACCTCGCCCTTACTGTTTTCGACACATCTTGTGTCTTTGTTGTAACACTGAGCAACCACCATCATAAATTCATTGTTGATGGCGCTGACGGGGATTCCTCCTGCGAAGTGTAGGGCACTACCTATTAGTTTTTCCATCCATGGACTCCTTGTAACTTTCTGAGTTCTGGCCCAGAATTCCTCCATGTCGATATGCCCCAATTCTGAGTCTCTGACGTCCATGCTGCATTCGGCCTGTGACTCGGGCATTCTGACCCTTTGATATTTATACTTCATCTCTTCCTCTGTAAGCTTAGCCTTTCCTTTCGATTTGGTGGGTCTCTTGCTGGATGTAGACATATGTTCTTTCGAACTCAGTTGCTGATCTGCATGAAGAAGAAGCGAGACCCAATCCGAAAAGGTTGAATTAGCCATTTGATCTTCCATTGGAATGTTAGCAGAAGAAAGAGTTAGAGATTTTCTAGGCTCAGGGCGCAGGGCGCATGAAAATTGCAGCTTACAGGGCTAAATAGGTAGGGCGCACAGGAAAGGGGTGTTGCAAAGGTTAAACTGGCGCCAAAGGCGCATGGCGCATGCATACTGCAGAGTGCATTTTATAAAGGGCGCATGGAATTTGCATGTTGCATTGGGATTTGGTGCGCCCTTTGGCGCATGGATGTTTCGTGTAACAAGAACTTTTCGTGCGCCAAAGGGAGCATGGCGCGGCGCACGAAAGGTTTACACAACATGATGTTTTTCTAATCGGGGATGCGCCTGCGCCTTGAAAGATTTGTACTTAGCGCAGATAAAGTTTGTGTTGCATGGATGCTGGGTGCGCCATTGGCGCGTGGAAAAGTGATGCAGCAAGGAAGGTTGGCGCGCCTTTGGGGCGCAAGCTCAGCGCTTGTAGCATATGGAAGAGGCGCGCCTTGAGGGCGCAGAAGTTCATGATGCAGCAGGAAAAATGGGTGCGCCATTGGCGCGGGTTTTGTTCATGTTGTAGGGGGACAGATGCGCCTATTGGGAAAAACAGGCTTTTCTCCATTTCTTTCTTCATTTGTTTTAGCAGGGTTATTGGGCAGTGAAATGGCTCATCAAAAAGGAGATAAAACCATGCTTTTAGACAGGTTCCCCTACCAGCAGATCTGGACAGAGGGGGAGGGATATGGGAAGAAAGCAGGAGGAGGATCTTGATATTTCAAACTTCAGGCACAAACTAAAACCAGACCACCAAGCACAAAGAACCAAAACGCAAAACATGAGAAAGAGAAAAGAACCTCTCACCTGGACAAATAGCGAAAACTTGTAACGGGTCCACAAGGCATTGAAAACGACGAGGCAGGGGCTGACAGGCTCAGAAAAATCACGTGCTCAGTGAATAGTGAAAATGACATTTTGGGCGCGCAAACACATATATATAGGTGAGCTGGTCATAAATGCGCCACCCACTTTTTAAAAGGCGCATGAGAGTTGCTGTCGACAGGGAAAAGCGTGCGCCCTTTGGCGCATGAAAACGTTTGCCAGCAGGAAATTAAGCGCGCCTTTGGCGCACCAAAAGCTATGTCGACATGAAGTTATGTGTGCCCTTTGGCGCACCAAAACATGGCACAACAAAAGTTGTGCCAATAAAGGCACATGCGCCTTGGTGCACGCAAGGAAGGCTCAACATACTTTGGCGCACCAAAAGGTGTGTTGACACTAAAAATCATGTGCCAAAGGGTTTTAAAGGGGGCGCACCAAAAGTTGGTGTTACATAGCAATTTCATGCGCCCAGCCAAAAAGGCTCAAAAGACTAAGTTCGAAAAACTAGATTTCCCGGGAAGGTATTTTACAACGTTTGAACGCATGAGGATCCCTAACGAGGGATTAGAACAAAATTTTGGTATGGTTATCGGTAAAATTACCCTTGTCAATTTTACGGGATAACGATGCACAAGAAGCAACTATCATGGTCAATGCACATGCACATAGATGAACTAGAATTTTATGTATGTGAGGAGTCATGTGTATCAAGGTGGTTGAAGAAGACAGCTCGAGCCGGACACATAAGAGTAAAGTCTAATATTATGTCGGATGAACAAGTGAGAAACACTTTGGTAAAAGTCCCAATAGAGGTGGAATAATGAAATATGAATAAGGCTACAACAATTAGGGTGCTAAGAGAAGAGATCAAAACTAAGGATGTAGAAATAGTGCACCTAAAGCAAGAAAAAGACTTGGCATAGAAGAAGAATGTTGTTTTCATCAGCATGGTAGAGGAATTTGGGGACAATATCATGAAATAAAATCCACACTTAGAGCGAAAGGTATCTAGAGTGTCTCCTTCACTAATGCATTATGTAAGTACCTTGGTGGACTTAGTGCTTGAAGATAAACCTTTGCGCATGCCAGCACCAAAGGATCTAGTGTAGGAAGAAGAGAGGGAAAAGGCTTCGGTGATGAGAAAGATTGCATCATATGAGGGGTTACTTCAGAGCTTGCAGGAGGAAATGAAGAAAGTAGATCAAGCAATGAATATTTGTATAGCCCCGAAGTAACTATAATAACCATGACCATTTTAGAAGACAATGAATTCTTGAAAGCCATGAAATATGAGACCTTGGGCTATGTAGAATGATTAGTGCTTGTCAAGATGAAGCATGAGGCCCTTACAAAGCAGCTCAAGAACCACACAAGGAAAGGGATGAACTTGGGAAAATCATCGTGCAAAAGATGGACTTACTAGAAGGAAGAATGACTTCCATGTCCAAAGATTGTGTTAGTCTTGCGAGAATGAGAAAGGAGAGATTGCAAAATGTTACCTAGAGTCAATTACAATTGATATCCTAGAAAAGGCGGAAGTAGCGCTCAATGATTGGAAGACTCTAGAGGTGGAAATAAAAGAGGAATATCCAAAATTGATTCTTTAGGTTGAAGCAAAAGATGCTACAGGGTAAAGAAATTATTTTATTCATCAAAATTCTTTATATTCTTCTATTCATATTCTTTGATTCATTTTGGAGACAACCATTGTCGGGCGGCAATGCAACTAGTGTGGGGTAATGTTGATCAGTTAAAGTATTTCACTTAGAAAAGAACATACGAAGGTTTACGCGAGAAGAGCAAAGAATTTTCAAAAGTGCGGGAGGCTCGGGAAAGGATCGTGCGTGAAGAAGAGAGACAAATTTGGGACTTAGCCATTTTCATGATGATGAGCTATTTTTGGAGATAGCGTGCCAAACACACAAACCGGTTAGAGACTTGCATGACACGCATTGGCTATTTTTGGAGGATCGGCTACGAAGAACTTTTATGGATATAGGTTGAGAATTTATTTACTATTGATAGTTAACTAGAAGAAGTCTCATTGTTAGTGCACTTGCATCTGTGGATATTTTTGTAATGGCACGTAGCTAATAGCATACAACCTATTTTGGGATTAGATAAGTGGTAAAGGGAAAGTCCCCACCCTTATAAATATGTAGTGAATCATGTGTAGCATAGTAGTGTGTGTGAGAATTGAGTTATTGTGAGGTTATGTTGCCAAATCGATACACGCATAGATTGTGGTATTATCTATTGTAATCATATTTTGTTTATTTATCATGTTTGATACAATGGAACGTGTTAGCTGAATCAAAGTGTCAAATCCTAAGTATAATTGGTTCATGCATGATTGATTTCATCATGGTTATCTCTCAAGTTTGTTATTCTCTAGATCTAGATTTGAATATGTCTTTGTATAATGATATAATAGTCATAGATTTGAATGCTTTAAGTCTTCATCATGCTAACAACTTGCAATAACAACCCTAAAGAGGTGCCAAAGACGTTTAAATTCTTCGGTGAGTGCTCGGTCTAGGTTGAGTGTTGTGCCAGTGTGCTTGGGGTTTTATTGGTGAATTTTAGGCCAATTCATCCATCAACATTAAGAAATGTGTCTTTGTTACTCTATTTGGAACCCTGTTAGGAAATATTATATGTAAGGAAGGCTTACTCGTGGATCTCGCCAAAGTTACGATTATTGTTGGATTAGGGGAGCCTATTAGTCAAAGTGCAAGACGTAGATTCCCTAGGCATATAGAGTACTACAGAAATTCATCAAGGGTTATGCCAAGATCACCGCGCCTCTAGATTAATTGTTAAAACACAAGAATGTATTTCATTGGGAAGAGGCACACTAGAAGTCATTTGACACTTTGAAGGATAGGCTTGTCACTTTTCCCATACTACGCTTTCCTTCTTGGGATAAGCCTTTCCATGTGCATGTTGATGCCTCGGGAATAGCCATGGGAGAAGTATTAGCACAACTTGATGAGGGGATTGTTGATAATCCCTTGTGTTTTCCAGTAGAATGTTGACACCGGTGGAACAAAATCACAAAACTGCGAGCGAGACATTGTCAATGATCTACACACTTGCATAAGTTCGGACATTACCTATTACAAACACAATTTATATTCTACACGAGACCACATGGCATTGAAGTAATTGGTGAACAAGATCATTTTTAAGGGTTCATATGCCATTGGTTCCAATTATTCCAAGAGTTTGAGTTCACAAAGTGGTTATAAAACCAGAAAAAGCAATTCAAAACCTAACCACTTATCAAGGATTAACTCGGGAGAGGACACACAAATCATTAAGAATACCTTGTCATACATGCAACTATTTAGGTTGTGGTGCACGCTCTCAAACTTGGAAGATATCATAGTATTCTTGAAAATAGGTGTGGCACCGGAAGGGATGAAGGCTCTGGAGAGGAAGCAGTTAGCAATACATGTCGCACCCTACATGTTGATTAGTTTAGAACTATATAAGTTAGGTCATGATGAGGTTATGTTCCAATGTGTATTGAAACATGAGCCATGGAAATTATGGAGGAATAACATGGTGGGATTGCAAGAGGACACTATGCGGGAAACTCTATCGCGTGGAAGATTCTAATAGTAGGGATTTGGTGGGAAACCATCTACCAAGATTGTATTGAGTTTTGTAAGGCCTATGACCATTTCCAGCACCTTGGAAAACCTGGAAAGAGGGATGAAATTCCCTTGTGACCAATAGCTAGTGCTGAACCATTTGAAAAATGGGCAATCGACTTTGTAGGGCCAATTTTACCACTACGCGAAGGATTGGTTTGTGGTATATCATTACTTGTACTGATTACTTGACATGATGGGTAGAGGTAGTGCCTATGAAGGATTGAACTATAATGACAACTGCTATATTTTTATGGGAGAACATAATTAGTAGGTATGGTTGTCCTTTAAGCTTAACAAGTGATAGAGGTACACATTTCCTCAATGAAACGGTCAGGATTTTGTTAGTAAAATTTATGTTGGCCCATCACAAGACTACCCCTTATCACCCTTAAGTGAATGGAACTATTGAGACATTTAAAAAAATACTAAGTCAAACATTGACCAAGATCTGTGACATTGGAAGACAAGATTGGGATGAAAAAGTATGAGTCGTTCTATGGGCATGCAGGGAAACTTACAAGAGGTTGAACAAGGCCAAACCGTTTCAATTGGTGTTTGGTGCGGAGGCTATTTTGTCGATTAAATTCATGTTACCATCGTTGCATATAGCATGTGTAGGAGGTTTTGATGAACAAGTTTTGGAAGAGAGGATTGATAAATTGATGTAGTTAGACGAAAGGCGATCACTTGCTAGATGGAGTTAGAAGATAGAAAAAGCAAGACAAGATAGAAAAGGCATGGCATGATCATCACATCAAGAATAAATAGTTTGAGGTTGGGTAGATGGTGTTTTTATATGATTCCAAGTATCTACACTATCCTAAGAAGTTGAAATTCCATTGGCTAGGACCTTACATCATCTCATACATCCTTGATTTAGGTGCTTGTCAGTTACAAGCGCTAGATGGGATGATATTACCAAGTCATTTCAATGGTTGAGTAGGCTGAAGCCCTACTATAAATAAGTCTTCTTGGTGTTTGTAAATAAGGTAGTATTTCCAGTTAGCTTAGAATTTCCTTTAATTACTTTTTCTTTTCTTGTGTTTCCCTTCCTCGTTTCTTGTTCCTTTATTTTTTTCATTTTGCACCTTGTGCGCCAATAACCATATTATTTTCCAAGGTTGTGTATGTGCAGAGGACCGCAGATCTATTTTATTATGGGTGGAGTAATGCAGAGAAAATTATAAGCTAGTAGTAAAAGTTGAGTGGCCCAGTAGAAGGAAGCACGTAATATTGAGAAAGCGCATGGGGAAACAGTGGATAATGAATTATGGTGTCAAGAAGGTTGTAATAAAGACCACATACAAAGGATGAAGAGCACAGGAACAACATGAGGTAGGAAAGGAAAAAAATCAGGTAAAGGACAAAAGAAGTGCCTTTGGCACTATAGACACATGCATAAGATTCTTGGGTCGATTGGATTTTGCGCACTAGAAGGTTGTAGAAGGTTTTTCACGTAGGATTGGGTGTGTGGGTAAGAGCACTTAAATTCAGCCTAGTGGAAAAATCCACATTTAATGTTAAGTACATTGGTAGGTGGTATAGCATTTATTGCTAGAAAGGAGAAAAAACTATAAATATGAGGTCGGGAAGGTCATTATTTTACCTTGTTATTACAAAGTTGAAGTGCTCTTATGAACTAGGGCATCCAAATATATTTTTGTGAAGGTAGAAGAATCCTAGAAATCTAAGTGTGTGACCAGAGTAGATCTACAAACCAGGAGGAAGGAGTACACGGGTGTGAGAAAATTTTGTTTGAAGTGCTTCATCTTGTGGAAGGTTTTCCTAGTTAGGGTTTAATAACTAGGGCATGGAGAAAGAAGGATTTCTTCCAGGAGTTGAGTTTTGAGATTGAGCATAGTAATAGAGCAGAGCAAGGAATTTTAAATTTTAAACCAATAAGAAGAATGACACCAAATAAGGTGACCATTTCACTAAACAAATAAAAGGGTAAGGGAAAAAAACCACCCTTATTGCGAGCTCCAATGAGGAATGATATGCATAAATGCAAAGACCAGATGGAGTTTTGTTGGGAAACGATTGGGTGTCACACTTGAGGCAGATGACCATGAGTGATAACAACCATAACACAAGCACTACAAAGAAATAAATGGTGTTGGAGATGGTTTTTCCAACTAAAAAAGGACACCAGATGGAATGTCAATAAATAGCGACGAGGTGAAAGTAAAGTTGGAAAAGGTAGGGCTATTGCTAATTGTATGAGTTGCCTTACTTTGGCAAGCCTAAGTGGCTATATTAATGGTTGATGTCACATGTGCATGAAGACCATTTCTACTTTGTAGGCTACAAGATGTGCATAACACCACAGTTGATATCCAAGTTTTGGCTTTGAATTGTGAAGGGGAATCCATAGATGACAATTTGAGTGATAATGAAGCCATCAAGGAAATAGTAACAACTTATGACTACAAAAAGGGTTTGCGGTAATTTGACATCACAGAAATTCTAGAACCTGTTATGAGGATGGTCGTGCACTTGGTCACTAAGCCTAATGATCAAGAAATATGGACACAAGTGAACAAGGCATGGTTTAATGTATGTCATAAGATATTAGAAGGTACCATCTATAAATTTTCAACCTTTATTGTGGATGAAATCATAAGCATTACGCAAGAAGGAGAAAAGATCTTATTTGGAAATGTCCTCCTTACCATCATCTTATCAGAGATTGGAGTACCAGATGGGCCAGAAAATTTTGTATGGGAGTATCTAGAAGAGAACCCCTCACCCGCGAAAAGGTTCAAGAAGTATACTTGTGAAACCATGACGGTGAGTCACAAGGTGCACCTAGAGAAGTGGTACAAACAAATGCATGACACATTCAAGGAAGAGTGTAGGATCCCGAGTCATTTCCCACACTTGTGGATGGAGAAGTAGATTTTGTAGTTTGTCAACATTTCTACATTGGCAGGTTTACATTGAAAAATGGGACTAATAGCCCATGGTGCAAGCTACCATTCTCCTTCACCGTGCAATACTTCTAAGAAGGGGTCAACAGTTCAAGGAATCCAAAAGGATAAGGTTTGACCTTATTCAAGTTGAATAAGACCACCATGAGATGCATTGGAAGCTCGTGTACCCTAACAAGTGTGCATACATGGAGAATTATGTCTCCCATGAAGTGAAAATGATTAAGCTGATAACATTTTGTATCATCAAAAGGGCTGCAACTATGGTATATCTTTTCATAAGGTATAACTTTGAGAAATTATCCTATCTAGAGAGTGATGTATCCATTCCAGAAGACCCCATAGGTCAAAAAATGGCCACACCAAAGAAAAGGAAAATAGAAGAGGTGCGGTGAAAAATACACCAAGTGTGAAAACCACACAATCAATGGGCGCACCGAAAGTAGTTGGGAAACCTAGCACGTACACGTGCATAAAGAAGTCACCAATCAAGGTGAATACCCAAGAAGAAGAGGCACTGAACATGAAGTTCCCCTCACACATGAAGAGTCACCAAAGAATATGTCACTTGTTAAGAAGAATGAGAAAGAAGAATCTCCTATCTGGAATCATCGGTTAGGAAAAAGCAAAAGGTGAAGAGAAGTATGAAAAATAAAATGAAGAGGAGAATGAAAAGGAGGAAGAAGAGGATCAAGGCAAGGGGGTGAGTAAAGAGGTAAGCCCCAAATATTGGGGAACCCCAAGCCTCACCAAGGAACAAGAGGAGAAATACGTGAAGAGAGAGGTGGCGAGGCATCATTAGGGATTTGGAGTGGAGCATGAGACGATATTTTAAAGGAGATAAACAAGAAAGCATTGAAAAATAATATGGCAGCATGGGTGGGAATCCCAATTTGGTGCTAAGCTTCCCAAAGGCTTCACAAACATGTGGGAAGGGCGTGGTGGTGGCATAAGGGCAAGTAATGGGATACATCAATGATCCAACCAAGGTGTTATGCGTGTGTTTCCAAAGCACCGTACTAATAGAAAAAATCTTGGCTATGTCTTTGTTTGATGAAGAAGGTGCATATCCCTCAACCAGGAAGATGTTATCTTAGGCATTCGATTCCCATGTGGATGAACCTAAGTTTGAAGTAGGTCGGGAAGCACTGATGAAGGTGCTTGAAATAAAAGGAGTAAATCCCTTGGTGAATGCTCAAAAAATTTAGATGAGTAGTTCTGTAACACACTCAACAAGTTTTCAATTGAGATTAAGACTAGACTATTCGAAGGAATAATAGAATGAGATACCGGAGGAGGAATTGGAGAAAAAAATAATGCGCTCATTGAGAAAAGAAAGGACTTGAAGTAAGAATATATTATCAGTATGCAGTTAAGGTGTGAACTAAAAGAGGAGAAAGCAATGGTGTGCGAGCTACATAAGAATATTGAAATGATTACAGGTGTTATTATGTTAAAGCATCCTTACGTAGTGCTTCCCGAACATAAATATGAATCGATCTTGCGATTCTTGGAGGATTTTTCCCGCATCCTCACAATGGAAAGGTGGCCACTTTCCTTAGAGTCTACAAAATAAGCACTAGTGCACCAAGAAAAAGAAGAGAAGCTGAAGATTTTGAGATCGTTTCTCAATATACCAAACTCCTTGTAGAGGTAAAGGCTGCCACACAATTCATAGAAGTTGCATATAAAAATTGTGTTGATAGAGATAGAGTGGCAAGAATCTTGGTCACCAAACATGAAATGGAACTCAAGGAGTTCCAAGATCATAATAAGGGGAATAGGGTAGAAATAAATAAAATCTTGGCCAAGGTATAGAAGAATTGAAGCTATCAAGACCTTTGCAATGCTCGATCAAAATCTGGATAAAATAATTATACCCCTAGACAACCCGTAGGATGGATGTGCGTGAGGACTTGGGAAAACAATTGGAAAGTGTTGTTGAGATAATGAGTGCCAAAGGAGAGGAATTAAGTTTTGAGGAGGTGAGTGATTTCATCGAGAGACCTCTATTAGTAAGTGCAGAATGAGGTTGAAACTTAGGAAAATATAGAGGTAGAAATAGGGAATGATTTCCCTCTCCTCCAAAACTAAGCATTAGTTCCCTTTCATTTTCCCCATTCTTGTATTCTTTCTCCCAATTCTTCATTCCTTCATTATTTTTCCCTATTCAGATCCCGCCATTCTTTATTCATTAAAGAGAAGTGTTTTTGAGGATGGAGAACATGTATAGTGTGGGGTGATGTTGGGCCCAGAATACTGGCTAAGTATAAGAAGGCTGGTAGGCACGCGAGACCTATTTGAAGAAGGGTGTGTGGGTTAAAGGTGCATAGGGAAGGGTTCTAGCTGGGTTTAGCATAACACATGGTTCACGTGCGTAAGAAAAGATGAGTGTTGGTACTTATCCATATTTGGAGCTCTATATAGCACACAAGAAAAGCATGACCTATCTAGCATGCGAAGTAGATAAGGTGTCACTTGACGGTTGTAGGATCAAGAAGGGAATATTCCATGCATGCGATGGAAGGATCTAGAAGGACATCATTGCAAAGAGTGGAGATCTCATATCAAGGAGGCATGCTCCATTAGAGGACAACTTGGACACTTGGCAGCCGATCTATTACCTCGAAGGCATGGCGGTGAAAGCAAAAGGCTATATATATGGATGCGGGTAGTAGAAACTAAGGTGGTAGTGTGGTGGAAGATAGGAGAAGCTCTGCAAAATTATTACGGAGGATTCTATTGGTTGTTATTAGAGGAAATATAGGAGTGATGGCATATTTAAAGGGATAGGTCTATGTTTATCCAATTAATATGAAGGACATAGTTTGGTTTCGATGCATGACCTTGCTCTATATTATTATATGGGTCTCTTGTGGTCTTAATTAATGTAATGTGGTTCTTGAACTCATGAATATGAATATAAGGTTCCATTCTAATGTGTGTGTGTGTGTGTGTGTGTTCATGAGCATAAGTCCTAGTGCATTTCCTTTGTGTTATGAATCAATTTTACATTCTATTCAATATTTCCCTTTTATCTTCTAAGTGAATGCATGGTTCTTTTCTATTCTTTTGCACTTGAATATCTGTCATAGATGATGTATTCTTACATAACTCACATAAAGGAGGGGCTATGTGCCCGCGCATTCCCCAGGTGAGTGCCTAATGCCCCCTGGGTGATAGGTCAGTGTGCATGTGATTAGACTATTATTCTAAGGGTATAAAAATGACTACAACCACCACCACCTGGAGCACACAAAGGAGGACCCTGTTGTACCACTGGATGTACCTATTGTAATGGAATGTGAATCCCAACTAGAGACAAATGCATGTATGGAGCACGGGGCACCTATCTCTATCTATCCCTAGGCCCCTATCCATGTGGTTGTTGTGGTGGAGGACCATGTCCCCCACCCCCATCATGATGTTGACCATCAAATGGATCATCATCATCATCTTTGTCATCCTCACCACCCTAATCACCACTTTTAGGTGGTCCTACTCGAGGTGTTCTCACTCCTGCATCATATAATGCTCTCGGAGTCATCAATCGATGAGGTAATATTGTTTGATACCATAGCCCATACTCTACTATTCACCCTGGATCTCTTGCATGTCTCAAAGGTACCCACTAAATTGGAACCATCTATAAATAACTAGTCATAGCTCTATCCATAGTAATCTATGGCCCCATTTTAAAATACTCTCGGGCCTTACAAGCATACCACATATCTAGGCTTGACACATCATGTGCAATGCCAAGTTGTCTCTGGAATCAGTCAACTCTGTAAACTCTCGCATATAGTTGCGGTTTCCAAACATGAAGTTCTCAACTATCACTATGCTGATCTCTAACCCATCCCCCGACCACTGAAATTGTCTATACAAGCTCCATAATATCGCTGCATGTTGTATCTCATCAAACTCTTGGTGATAGTGGTATGTATCTCCCATGTTTGGTTGCACATCATTGCAAAACAGAACCCAACCCATATTATAAGGATCCTTTAGAGTACGAACTCTCAAAACACATGTGGGACGACCAATGGAAATGTGGTCCCATGCCCAAATATGTAACAAATGGGCTGGACCTACCTTCTTCTAATGGTAGTATGTAATCAAGTGAAGGTCCCAATATAAATGTGCCAGTATGCACTAGCCCCAATAGTATCACTCACCATCAATCAATCCGCACATCACTCTAATGAGACCAAGTGGAAATGAAGCTCTGGTTTTGTGAGGGAGCAAAAGGCCACTTTGAAAAATTCCATCGGGTATACTACCACTCGATCTAGCTCATGATCTACTATACAATGAGATAATATAATTGTTATACCATAACAAGGTATATCTTGCACTCCAAATAACTCTAGAATACAATGATCAATATCCGGTTGATGGCTCGTGTAATGAATTAGCTCACCCTAGATAGGGACTCATATGATGCGCCATACATTTTCCAAGGTGATGGTGATCTTGCGGTGGGAATCCAAAATAAGCGACACTCATTGTGCCACCACTCGGCTAAAGTTGTCGAGGATGCCGCAATCTAGAGTAATCTATGGCATATCAGCCACTTAGGCTAACCCAGTAACATATAGTAAGATATCTAATATCTTCCTATCCTCCTCGTCAAACTATGCCTCTATCGTAGCTAGGTGACCATACCTCTCTCTAGTATGAAGGATGGGTAATCGTCTCTGTAAAAATAACAAGACACTTGTTAAGGTTATTTTCTATCTATATTCTTCTATTATTCTTCTAAACATGCTAATTTTTACTTTCTTTTAAAAAATCTAGCAAATATTACTCTCAACTTCTCCAATTTTTCTTCAAAAATTGAGTAAGTATTTCTTCTAGTGCATGCGTGCCCCAATGGACTCTTGTGTGCCCAGTCAATGCCTACGTGCCCAAAGTACATACGTGCCTCTACTGACGTGTGCATGCCCATGACAATGTATGTGTGCCCAACAAATTCCTAGTCTACCCTATCAACCACCCTAATGCATACGCGTCCAGTATGACACATACGTGTGTGGTTCAATGCACGTGCATGCACGCTACCATCTTGTTCATATTGATGCATGCACGTCCCCTTCAACACATTTATGTGTGTGTATCCATCTATTCAACATGTGCACATACACACACATGTTTTTCTAATGCATGCATGCGCGTGTATGCATTGTTCTACCCCTAAACTACCCTAAAAATCCATTAACGATGACATTAAATGTAAAAATTAAGAAGAAATGATAGAGCGCTCATGAAGGGTCCATTCGCCTCATCCCGAAGGTACTCTTAGATGCAGTCTTCTTGCCTCCTCCTTAGAAGTCTCGTCATCTCTCTATTGGCTCACAAGTCACTCATGGTGAAAATTGGCAAGAGATCTGCAACAAATGAACTATCTGTGATGGTTTAACCCCTCCCAAGTGGGTATATTAAGCTTTTGTAATGCTCTTGGGGCATGTTGTACCCATTGTGATCATTCTAACACTTCTACTTACTTGAAATAATCATTTTTATTAAATAATTATTTTTTTATTAATTTTTCACTATCTTTAGAGCACTATTTGCCACCTAACACTGATTTCTTCATCCTGGGGCATTTTCAAATATTTCAGTGCTATTTTCATCCTATTTATCTTCTATTTTACTTGTCGTGATGGTTATTTTTATTAAATAATTATTTTTGGCTTGTTCTTCTTCTCGGTGGGGCATTTTACTACTACCCGATGCCCATTTCTTCATCCTAGGGAATATTTTGTGTGATTTTAGGTGATCTTCCATTTCCTAAATTCTTATGAACGATCAAAAAAATTAAAAATTATAAAATCATTGAAAATCCATAAAATTGTAAAACTTTGAAATGGACTAAATTTGTGTCTCTCGCATGACACTCATTTCATATATTGCTGAATTTTTCAAATGTTTTAAAGCTACGACTCATGAGATCATCGATTCTAAAATCACCTACAAGAGATACGCTACTTATTTTGTTTGTACTCTAGGGCACAACAAATTATCTAGTATTGTTTCGTCAAGCACACTGCTTTTTCATTGGACCCAAGTGTCCTCCATACTCCTCCTTTCATGTACAATTTTCTTGGGGCATCATTTTTAACCCTTTTCATTTATCACACATAGTCTTGACTTCATCTCGATAACAAAATATTTGTGCAACTCTCTTAAACATTTTTAGTCGAGAGTGTGTGTGTTTGTACTTATTTCCCATTTTAAAAAACTTGTTTATTTTCCATATTGCGTTACATTTTATATGTTGCATTGAGTTAATAGATTCGACAATGTATAAAGCTTTGTATTATGTTGCATTGAGTTAACAGATTCAACAATGTATAAGGCTTTGTATTATGTATTTTCATGTCATTCTACACTTTTATCATATGCTTATATCTTAAGAAGGACTGATGATGAAGATTCTTAGCAATATGATGTAACAAAAAAATTCTTATGTAAAGTAACATCGCAAATAGCTCAATATCTCGCCCTTGTTATATTCTTCTTTCCTCCCATCAAAATTTTCTTTTGTCTTCTATTTTTACTCTTTATTTCATCACCTTATCAACACTTGACTAGGCATCCTTCACCCTACTAATTCTTCTTCCACTCCTTCAAACTTTTGTAGTCGTTTGTGTTTGTCTACTTTCTTTGAAGTGGCGTAGCTTACGCCACCCCAAAGAGGGGAAAATTTAAACACCTATAGTTTGATCAAACTAATAGTATTCTTAATATTTCACTAAATATTATACTCCTTGCAAATTGATTACTCGCCATCCATTAGACCCATCTAACTCTCGTTTTACAACATTTTGTTTGGTCATTTTTCTCTTGTAATTAATTAAACAAAGGCTAATCTAACCTTTATTGACTAATACCTCTTCTAATATCCCTCTAGGACTCTTTTACTAACTTTCTAGATAATCAATCCATTTCATTGGATTGATTAGACCTCTCACAACCCTTTGAGATCCCTAATTTCTCACTAATTATGATTAACTAGCCTAAACCATGATTAACCTCTTCTAAGCCTAGAAAAATCTTACTTTAACTCACTAAAAGTACTTTTGGATTATTCATTTTCCCCACATGCACCCAAAGTCTCTCATTTCTAAAATCAAAAACCCATAAATAGAACACTACCCCTAGACCATTTCTAAGAACACTCCCCCTCTCTAGGCTAAACTATAGTATTATTGTTAGGATTAAGAGCTTTTCTTCATTTGTTTTATTGAGCTATATTGCTTTGATTTTCTATTTTCATTCAAGTTTTGAGTAAATGGAAGGAACCATGTGGCTCTTTAGACATTAATGTAGAGATCTCATTCTCATGATCATAAATTGATTTCTTAGAATCTAACTAGGTTCATTTACAAAGCTTTCAAGAGTAGAGGATAACTAGATTTTCTTGTTTACTTCAAGATTAATGCATGCAAAGTAATGAATCCTTATTTATCTCTTATCTAATGGTCCATTGATTTTTTTATTCAAATATTTTGATCTTCTTTAGTGTTCTTGCCCCATTTTCATAGTTTTTGCTAACTTTTCCTTGTTCACAATACCAATTGTTGGAAGCACAAGAGACTAAGAGGGGGTGAATCAATCTATTAAAAATTTATTCCATTTCTCTTCATTATTCATTATGATTCATTAATCCATTCAATTAAACATTAACCATATGTTTGTTTACTTAATCATTGAATCAATTATACATAAGAGGAAAAACAAGAGAATACACTAGAACACCAAATTTGAGTGGGAAACCATCAAGGGGAAGAAAACCCACTAAAAATATACTCATATTACACAAAGCAAAGAGATTTATTGAAGCAAAAACTTCACAAAGAGAACCAAACCCTAGTTTAGTAGATAACCAACACCTAATTTAGTGAAGCAACTACTCCACAAGGAGGCTACAACCCCTAAGATGCTAAAGAACCAATTAAACCATCTAAAGATGAAGATCTATGAATTTTTTTGTTGCCACAAATGATAGAGATAATTGATTATGTATGCATACTAAACTAGCTAAGCTAGTTGAAAGAAACTAACACCAAGTAGTGTAATGCCTCTGTCATGGTTATTATCCTTTCTTATGCAGGAACTGAAGTTACAAACGTTGATAAATTATTATTGTTTGAAGATGGTGTACTCTTTTGAACTAATTGATCATGTTTATTGTAGATGATATGTTTTATCTTCTAAAATTGGATACAATCATGCCATGAAAATTCTAAATTAATAATGAAATATTTCACATATTCCTTATGTTGAAATTTGAAATACATTCTTACATTGGTGAATGAAATAAATTCATTCCAATAAGACTATGATTGTGTACGTGGCTTGAATTGCATTGTGAACTTGTTTCTCCACCTATTTCATAAATGCAGAATAACCATACCTTGGATCAATTGCAGTGATCCAAGGCATGTCTATGATTTTTGATGTTTTGATCATTTTGATTGAGTTGGTTAGTATGTGTGATTTCTGAACTTAAGCTTGCATTTAGGGATCATAGGGGCGTCCTGTAGCATCTTATGGATGCACCATTCTAAGTGATCTAATAATGTCATTTTGATAAAATTACAAAAGGTATTATCTTTTGATTAATATTTGGGACCTAAATAATTTAAGTGCCTTTGATTATTTATCTTACCCTTAACCTATGTTAAGGTGATTATATTGTAATGATTATTCATTCCTAAGAAGGACTATCCTAAGTCTTTGATACTAATTATCCTAAGCTATGGTTTATAAACTATTACTAAGGAAACCTAACCTAAGGGAATCAAGCTAACCTAAGGGGAACCCATGGTTGGCGTGGATGGAAAGTTGGGGAATGGTGGTGGCACCATTCTAAAGGAATTAAGAAGATTTAAATGGTTCATTAAATATTTTGTGCTACCAATTTTGGCAAAGGAATGGTGGTGCTAGAAATTGTTGAGTTGGAAACCTTGCTAAGCATTGGTTAAATGAAATTTCAATTGATGGTTGTAACTAACAAAAGGGATATCATGGCGGGAGTTTTGTGGGGGCATTGATAGTCTTGTTGTCATTAATAAACCTTGATTTTTGAGTGGAAAGCGCATGGGGAATAACAAGATTAGTTTAGGGAAAAAGGAACGGTTTGGTTTTATTATGCATTCATATTTTTCTAACTTCTTGGCTCTGCATGTGGTATTTTCATTTTTCAAACTATCAGTTCAATTCTATTGTAAACTAAAAATTGACATTGCATGGCAGAGATAAAAGAAAAAATAGTTTGTGGAAAATATAAAGAGAAAGTGAGAGAAGTTGCAGAGGCTTTGTTTGGCATTTTTCATTGGAAATATTTCAGTTTAAGCTTCGTAGAAAGACTTAAAGCATGGAAGTGAAAATAGGAGCACTATCAGGCATGATAGGCTCTATCACTTTAAGATTTCTTTCTTTTATTTAAATGTTTTCATTAAATGAACTTTTCTCTTCATGAAAATGTCTCTAAGAATGGTTTTCATGTTCATTTTTTGTTTTATTTTTCTTGCCTCTTTGGATTTCATGAAGGTTGTGGTTCTTGTGGATAGAAACGACTGTACTAGTTTGAAGTCTATTATATTGATTTTGGGTTTTGGAAAAAGTTGGAAAAATGAATTTTTTTAATTATATTAAGCTAAGAATTATTGGTAAGAGGATATTGTCTCATATTTATCTTTAATAAATAATTATCCTTGTATTTTTTAATTTTTTGGTATGAAACGAATTCTCAGGGTTCTGGAGAAATTTATTTCAAATATTGGTAACGTTTGAGGTTTTCATTAAACTGGGTTTTATCAAATATTATTTGCTTGAATTTTTTTAAAATATATGTATTAGGATTCATGTTTTGGTTGATGGTCATTCATTTTTAGTATATATTCGTGATTGCACTTTTTGTTGTTATTGTGAGAGTCGACCTTCAACCCATATTAGGTGCTCTTAATGGAGGTATTTTGAGCACTGTAAGTGCGTAATATAAAGGTGGATAGATATCTTTTTCTGTATCTATCATTTAAGTTACTTTTTGATACATTTTATTTTTTTTTCACCCTTCTCAGGTTGAATTGTATGAAAAAATGGGGGAGAAAATTGGGTAAGTTCATGTCCCTTCTTGTTCGTTGATTATTGTTTGAATATGCACCCATCATGGGTTGGTTTGAATATTGATTTATTTTGCAAAATGTTCATCCTAGATATTATTGTTATTTTTCATGGATTTCTCTTACCCTTGAGCTCGTTAGTTATGAGCGTCGTGAGTTGGATATCAAGGTTTTGTATTTACCTTGGTGATTTTGGTGGTTTGGGTCATCAGTGTTTACAAGGAACATATTCCTTGGACTGAAGCATGTTTTGTTGAATGTTATTTTCCTACAAAATGTCTCATTGGGACTGAGCTTGCAATTTGGTCAGTTTTAAGCATTTGAGTGGTGACTATGCTCATAATTCAAGTTTGTTTCAAATATGTTGGAAGCTATGAGTTTGTTGTGATCATTGTTAAGGATATTTTTAATCCTTAAACTAGGATCTGATCCTTACCAGGTGAAGGCCGTACTCTATGATTTTTTTCTTTGGAACTGTTCGGTTTTCATTATCCTGTAATTTTATGTGAGATTTTCTTGTGCATTCAACTGAAGCTTGATCATTTGAAATGCATGTTTGTGTTCTCTCTCTCTCTCTCTCTCTCTCTCTCTCTCTCTCTCTCTCTCTCTCTCTCTCTCTCTCTCTCTCTCTCTCTCTCTCTCTTGGTTAAATAGATATTTTTGATCAAATAGGTTTTAGATCTTTATTCGTTGTATTAACAAATCCTTCTAGAGTTCTTAATCCTTGGGTTGAATTGTCTTGTCAATGGCTAGATCAAATCTCATGTAGGAATATACAAAGTGAGACATTTGGTTCTTGTCAAGTTTTTTCTCCATTTCGGTATCCCTTTATGGATAGTAACATGTATTTTGTTAGATGAAGTATAGCGATAGTATTATGTTCATGACAATTCATTTGTGTTTTTATATCAATTTCTTTTAGATGATGATAGGGAATTGGTTGTGTTATAGTGGAAACTTATGGCTTGGTGAATTATATTGATATTAATGAGATCTGATCATGGACTTTTATTAATTATCCTCTTTGATAGGAGGTTTTGTTTTAAAAGGTATCATGTTTGAAGGAATATCATGACTGTAACATGGATGGAATTAATTTCATTTGATTACTTAACTACTTTATGGGAAAATGATTCTTAAGGAGATTAGTGACTTCTTCTCTATTTCGACATTGTGGATTTTGGGTAGTCTTTTAATTTGATCTTATTTTGTGTACTTGGAAAATTTTCATAAACAATCAGTGTTCCTTTTATGAAATTGTTAGATAAAATCATATTGTTTTAGTGTTATAGTGATTATCATACTCAGTTCTTGTGAACTAAATCATGCTAACAATTTTGCAGATGGACTTCATGAAAAGTGAAAGGAGAAAGACTTATAGAAAGTTTTATTTGTTTTATTAATGAATTCATTTTCTTCATTCAGATGTTTTATGTATTGAAATTATCTTGAAAGGAACTTGTTGGAAAAACTATGAGGATGTATCAAATTAATTTTGTACTGCTGAAAAATGTTTCCTTATTATCAAATGGAATATTTATTAAGTTTGGAATGAATTGAACTCTCTCTCTGATAAATTTCATGTTGTATAATGGTTGGTGATTATTGATTTAATTTAAGGGTCACATAAAACTTAGATTTGGTTAATATTCTTAAATATTAACATGTATATATTAATAGAATCTAAATAATAGAATGATGCTTAGATAAGGAATTATATATATTTCTGAATCATTTAATCTTGGGGTATTGGTATAAATATGATGATTATGATATATAGATCCTTATTCGGAAAAGGGAATAAGGATAGTTACTACATAGTTGAATGTGGCATTCTTATTAAATATATACTCCTTATGTTTTCAAATTTCATGAATAGGACAATAGTCCTTAATTATGAAGAAGATGATACTTCCTTTTTATCATTAAATTAGATCTAAGTATCTTATCCTTATTTATGTAATAAATTATATCATTATTGTTAATTGGATGTATTCTCTACTATATGAAAACAATAAATGGTAATTAGAAAGCTTAAAAGAATTAGTAAGATGGTTTTAAATATTATGATATCACTAAGTCTAACTAACAAGCTTTCAACCAAGATTGTTTACATATTTAAATTAAAGTAAAGAGATTTAATGATCTTACTTACTTGGTATTGGACTAAGATTAATTGATAAATGAAATAATGGTTAAGAAATAAGAGTTCACAAGAATGAATGCAAAATTTATCTACATACCTTCAACTAGTGTAAAAATACATTTTGAATCTTTTCTTTTGGATCAATTGTACTTAGTGGACCCTTAAGTGTTATTTTTACGACAATTAAACAAGATAATAAATTGAAGGTTAATAATCTAATGTTTCTTTAAGTATTTTATTTACATTAAAAGAACCTATTAGGTTTTTGTAATGTAGGGGATGCCATAGAATACCCTCTTAGTGATGGGATTCATTACGATGATACTTTGATGCATCTAGCTATTCTCCAACACCCCACTCAGTTTAATTAACTCAAATGACATAAGTGGAAATTTGGTTCATAGTTTAATTTGAGTATGTCTATTTATCCTTAGTCACCATGAGTAGACTGCAACACTAGTGTATGTGAGCTTCCCCTATTTAGTGTGAAACTTTGACTCAGGGTTTGGTTGACATAAGTCAAGGAATACCAATCTAGATAACAGATAAAGTGGGGTGAAAGACATATTCCTTTTGATGAGTATGTCATCTTGGAATGTAAACATGGTAAACATGTTTAAAACTTTGGCCAAAGTATCACAAACTATTGGTTGTGTTGTCTTATGTCACTGGTCTAAGATTACGAGATTTCATATGAGTATCAGTAACAGATACTCATATAGGCTTCTTAGATAGAACACTTGAGTGACTCGTAATGGGTAAAAGAACAAAAGTATACATTGTATACACAGGAACAAATTAAACATGAGAGATTGGTTTAATATTGAGTCATGAAATGAGAGATTGGTGTTACACCGAGTCATTACAGTTGCATATGGTTTTCTATTATGAGATGGATTGGCAATGGAATGTGTGTTTTGAATTATATAAATTTAGAACAGAGAACATTATGTAAAAAAAAATCCCTTATTTCTAAGTCATTAAAAAGTGGATGTTACATTTTGGTATTAGAGTTGAAGGTTGCAAATCTTAGACCTATTGAGTCCATATCTAATTAAAAACTTAATTTATTGTTAACATAAAATGGTTAGAACAAGGGGAGGTGCTAAAAATAATTTGCCTCTAGGTGGAGAGGAAGCTACTACATAAAAACTTGATGAGATTCTTGCTTCCTGTTGGACACAAGAGATCATCTTGTTGTACTTGAACAAGTAATGGGTAATGAAGAGGAGGAAGATGATGCTGATAATAACAATCAGCCACCTCTAGGAAATAATGCCAATGCTAGAAATCTGGGCATTGGTAATGAGAATGTAGCAAATAACAATGTTGTAAATGCCAATAATAATGCTACAAATGCACCTAATCCGTTTGAAAATAAAAACATGAGATTGAAAGTTAAACTTACTAATGACATAAAAAGGATAATTCCACCAAATTTTGATGGCACTACACTAGGGGATGGGGCTAAGAATTGGCTCAATGAAATGGAGAATTAATTTGTAATAAGGAACTTCGGAAGAAACAAAGGTAGTATGGGGAGCTTACTAGCTTTCCCATGAGGCATCCTCCTGGTGGGATAGCCGTAAGGCTAAACTAGACATTGATGAAACAAGAATTACATGGGATCATTTTAAGGGCTACTTTAGGTAACATTGGCTTCCACAAGCTCTATTATGATCAGAAAATGACAGAATTTCATAATTTAGTTCAAGAAAAATTAATTGTAATTGAGTCGGGAGAGATTCACCAAACTTCATCAAGATCGTTCCATTGTATCAAAGCTGTTGAAAAGTTTAGGATACACAAGTTTATTATGGGGTTAAATCTAGTCATATGATGAGATGTAGGTGTGTATATTCCAACCACTATGGAAGGGGTTGTAGAAAAATCCATAAGGCAAGAACAAAAATTGAAGGAAATTTCTGCACATAAAGAAGAGAATCGAAAGAGAATTACCAACTCTTCTTCGTCACTTGCACCTAAAAAGGTGGCATGGAAAATTTTTGGAGTTAAAAACAAGTTTGTGACTGATAACAATAAGAAAAAATTAGCAAATAAACCTATTGTGAACACTAGAAATAATTTTGTGAAGAATAACAATAATGGGCAGAAATCTTATGGAGGTCAAAATAGTAATTTCAAGACCGGAAATAAGTTTGAACCAAAAAGGGGACTGTAAGGGGATATTACAACTGTGGTAAGGATTACTATGCAAATCAGTGCCCTCTAAAGAAAGATGACAACAACCAACAACATAAGATACATGCTACAAGTAGTTGATAAGCAAGCTGAAAAAGTAAGTTACGCCCATAGAAGTGCCAGGTAAATTATTTGGTACACTGTTACTATAATTTTTGATATTGGTGCTATAGAATGTTTTATTTCTAGTAAATTAGCTGCAAAATTAAAAAGAAAATCTGGAATAATGGAAAAATATTGGACTATTCATTATGGTAATAATGTTGTCCATATTGTTAGTAAATGTACTGTTTGGATTATTTTTAGAGTTACCAAGTTTCTCAACCAAAGTAGATATTTATGTTACTCCTTTGGGGTCATATGATGTCATTATTGGTGTTAAATAGCTCACTAATCATAAAGAAAAATTTGATTGTTTTTAAAAACACATTAGATTTCTTGATGACCTACGAGAAAACAACGAGACATTCAAGGAGAAAATGAAAATTTCAGTTAAGAAATTGTCATCTATACATCTTAAGAAGGCCAAAACAAAAGTGCATATTATATGTAGTAAAAATTTCTGAAACAATAGAAGAAAGTAGTAATTTTGTAGAAAGGTACTGTTAAGATATTTCAGCAATGTATTTCGGAAGAACAACACTGGCCTTTCACCTAAATGAGAATTTGGATTTCAATAGAAATCAAAGCTAGAATGAACCTATTTCAAGGCACTTTACTATATGACTACAATTGAACTAATAGAACTTAAGAGACAATTACAAGAACTTTTTTAAAGGCTTGATAATACTAAGTGTCTCACCTTGGGAGCACCGATAATCTTTGTGAAAAAGAAGGATGGAACACTTAGACTTTGTATTGATTACATGAATGTTAAACAAAGCAACAATCAAAAACTAATATCCACTTCCTAGGATTAATGATTTGTTTGATCAGATGCATGGTGCATCAGTTTATTCAAAGATAGATATTTTTTGTGGATATCATCAATTGAAAATTAAAAATGAGTGTATTCATAAAAAAACTTTTAGAACAAGGTATAGACATTATGAATTCATTGTTTTACCTTTTGGTTTGACAAATGCACCTACAAACTTTCATGAATCTGATGAATAATATCTTTCAAGAATACTTGGATAGGTTTGTACTTGTATTCCTAGATGATATTCTTATCTATTCCAAAATTATAGAAGAACACAATGAGCATTTGAAAATTGTACTTGAAATTTTGAGAAAGAGAAAATTGTATGGTAAATTGTCAAAATGTTCCTTTTATGAAACAAAATTGCATTATTTAGGACATGTTATAATAAAATATGGAATAGTAATTGATCCATCAAATATTGCTACCATAATTAAATGGTCTTGCACCTAAAAATGTACATGAAGTTAGAAGCTTCATGGGGCTTTCTAAGTTATTACAAAAATTTGTTAAGGACTTTTCAAAAGTCGCTACCCCGATTACTTCGTTACAAAAGAAAGACAAAAATTTTGTGTGGAGTGATAAATGTGAATCAACATTTAAAAATCTAAAGGAACAACTAACTTCTACACCTATTTTGACTATTCTAGATCCAAATGGAAGCTTTATAGTAGTTACAAATGCTTCTGGAGAAGGACTAGGAGGTATATTATTGCAAGATGATCATGTTATAGCTTATGAGAGCAAGAAAATCAAGTTACATGAGTTGAATTATGCTCCCATGACCTAGAGCTTGCTGTCATAGTTCATGCACTTCAAGTATGGAGACATTATCTCTTAGGAAAACCTTTTGAATTAAAAACTGACCACCTTGGGCTGAAGTATATTTTTACTCAGGCCAAATCGAATGCAAGATGGGAAGATGGTTAGAGTTTTTTTCACAATATTATTTTGACATAAGTTACATTAAAGGTAAAGAAAATAGGGTGGAGATGCACTAAGTTGTAGGAAACATATTTCTACACTTGTAACTTTGAGAACTTAATTTAAGGATGAAGTAAAGTGTATTAGGGAATATTATTTGTACTTTCACAAGTAAAAACAACACTTGTTGCAGATCCTAATGATGCAAGATACAAAGGTTTTAACTTTGATAATGAAGGAATTTTAAGATATGAGAAGTGAGTGTATGTACCTTCAGAAAATGAGTTAAGGAAAAATTTAATGATGAAATTTCATAATTCACCTTACTCAGGACATCCGGTGTTACAAAAATGCTTGCGATGTAAAACAACAATATTTTTGTAAAGGGATAAATAAAGACATAACTGAATTTGTTTCACATTGCCTTGAATGTCAGTGAGTTAAGGCTGAGCATATGTACCCATCGGTTTATTGTATTCTCGTAACATACTGCAATATAAGTGGCAAGTAATAAGTATGGATTTTGTTCAGGGGCTTCCTATGTCTAAAAATAAGCATGATGTTATTTTAGTTGTGGTTGACAAATTAACAAAGGTAGCACATTTTATTGCTGGTAATCTTAAAGATGATTCACCTATTTTAGAAAAAAGATTTGTGCATGAAATTTTTAGATTACATGGAGTACCTAAATTGATTATATCTGATAGAGACCCTATAATGACATCCTGTTTCTAGAAAACACTAAATGCAGCCTTAGGAACAAAACTAAATTTTAGTTCCGCATACCATCTAGAAATAGATGGTCAAACAGAGAGAGTAAATCAGGTTTTGGAGGATATGTTAAGAATGTATTGTATGGACCAGCAGTACAAATGGGAAGAATACCTTCCTTTAGTTGAATTTTCTTACAATAATACTTATCATTCCTCTTTAAAAATGGCACCTTTCGAAGCATTATATGGAAGGAAATGCAAAACTCTAGTTAGTTGGGATAGCATTGAAGATAGAGAGGTAATTGGACCTGAAATGCTTACTGAAATGGAACAACAAGTGAAAGTAATTCATGACTAATTAAAAGAAGTTGCTGACAGGAGAAAATTTATGTAGATTTGAAAAGGGTCGATAAGAAATTTGAACTTGGTGAAAAGGTATTTTTACGTGTTAATCCTAAAAAGAGCTCTATTACCTTTGGAAAGGCAGCCAAATTATCACCTCGTTTTGTGGGACCTTTTGAGATTATAGAAGTGATTAGCCCTGTAGCTTATCGCTTAGCACTACCTCCCACCTTGTCATGAATGCATGATGTTTTCCATATTTATTTGCTTAAGAAATACATTTCAGATTTATCACATGTATTAAATTGGGATTCCTTGTAGGTCCAAGACCCAGGAATAATCATGGTTGAACCCATAAGAGTGTTGGAAACTCACCATTTACACTTACGAAATTGTGAAATCAATCAATGCAAGGTCCAGTGGGACCATTTAATGAAGAAAGTGCAACATGGGAAAACCTTGAGGATATAAAAATTATTTTTCCTCATCTGTTTGAATAAAATTAATTCTAATTTTTGAGATAATTAAAGACTTTGTTTAAAAACTATCTTTAATTTCTGCCAATTTTGGGCAAGTACTATAATTTTTAGTACTGGGACAACAATTTTGATGTTGTAATAAGTTATGAAAAACTTGAATTTCTACAAATTTGGGTTCTGTTTGAAAAAAAATTGGATAGAAAAATTATAATTATGATTATTTTTCTTGATTATGAATGTGGATTAATCATCGAGACGATGATGCTTTTTAGAAGGGATGTATGTTATCGTCTTTCATGGTTGTTATCCTTGATTTCTTCGGGAACTGAAATTACAATCATTGATAAATGATTCTTGTTTGAAGAGGGTGTACACTTTTGTACTAAGTGATCATGTTTGTTGTAGATGATATGTTTTATCTTATAAAATTAGATACAATCATGCATGACAATTCTAAAGTAATAATGAATTATTTCACATATTCCTTATGTTGAAATTTGAAATATGTACTTACATTGGTGAATGAAATAACGTCAGTCCAATAAGACTATGATTGTATGTGGCTTGAATTGTATTGTGAACTTGTTTCTCCACCTATTTCATAAATTCAAAAAAACCATACCTTGGATCAATTGTAATGATCCAAGGCATGTCTATGTTTTTGTGATGTTTTCATCATTTTGATTGAGCCGGTTAGTATGTGTGATTTCGAACTCGGGCATGCATTTAGGGATCACGGGGGCATCTATCGAATCCTATGGATGCACCATTCTAAGTGATCTAATAACGTCATTTTGATAAAATGACAAAAGGTATTATCTTTTGATTAATATTTGGGACCTAAATAATCTAAGTGCCTTTCATTATATATCTCACCCTTAACCTTTGTTAAGGTGATTACATTGAAATGATTATTCATTCCTAAGAAGGACTATCCTAAGTCTTTGATACTAATTATCCTAAGATATAATCAAAATTATTCCTAAAGTCCTAAGCTATGGTTTATAAACTATTACTAAGGAAACCTAACCTAAGAGCATCAAGCTAACCTAAGGGGAACTCATGGTTGGCATGGATGGAAAGTTGGGGAATGGCACTAGCACCATTCGAAAAGAATCAGGAAGATTTAAATGGTTCATTAAATATTTTGTGCTACCAATTTTGGACGAGGAATATTGGTGTTGGAAATTTTGAGTTGGCAACCTTATTAAGCATTGGTTAAATGAAATTTCAATTGATAGTTGTAACTAACAAAAGGGATGGCATGGTGGGAGTTTTGGGGGTATTGGCAATCCTACTTTTATTAATAAACCTCAACCCTTGAATGGTAACCACCTAGGAATAGCAGGTTGGGTTTGGGGAAAAAGGAATGGTTTGGTTTCATTGTGCATTTGGATTTTTTGAGCTTCTTGGCTTTGCATGTGGTATTTTCATTTTTCGAACTATTAGTTTGATTCTATTGCAAATTAAAAATCACCATTGCATGGTAGAAATAATGGAAAAAATTGGTTGTGGAAACTATAAAGAGAAAGTGAGAGAAGTGAAAAGAGTTTGCGAGAATCGAATTAGAAATGAGGCACCACGAAGTAGTTGCACTCCAACAGAATCATGATAGCTCCAACGTAATTGCAAGAAGAATCGATCAGTAATGGAAGAACTTGCTCAACAGAAACAAAGCTTGCACATAGAGGAAAGACAAAGTGGAGTGTCTTGGCATGCTCATAAATGAATAATAAAGGGCTACATTTATAGGGTGCTAAGTAACCCTAGTGCATGACACATATGAAACCATAAACCTAACCCTAAACCTAACCCATGTCGGATGACCCTCCAATATGAGAGGAGTATACATAGGGTAACTCACACTAACACCCCCTTCATCAAAGTTGGGGTAGTGGCAAGGATGAGTCAAACGGAAAGAGAAGACACTCTAAAAACTAAGAAAAATGTGTTAATGGGGCCTGGAAACTAAAGGCATGATTGGGTGTATACCCTTTTCCATCATGTAGGAGGGTATTGGCGCGTGAAGAACCAGATTAACACGATGAGATCCCTCTCCACCACCAGTTTGAGCTTTTGGTGTGACGGCAAGTCATGCAGCTTTGATACCATGAACAGAGTTTGCAAGAATCAAATCAGAAATGAGGCACCACAAAGTAGTTGCACTCCAACGAAATCATGATAGCTCCAGCAGTAATTACAAGAAGAATCAAACAGTAATGGAAGAACTTGCTCAATAGAAACAAAGATTGCACATAGAGGAAAGATATCGGAGTTTCTTGGCATGCTCATAAATGAATAGTAAAGGGGTACATATAGGGTGCTGAGTAACCCTAGTGCATGACACACATGAAACCCTAAACCTAACCCATGTGAGATGACCCTCCAATATGAGAGGAGGACACATAGGGTAACTCACACTAATAAGAAGTTGTAGTGGCTTTATTTGGATTTTTTGTTGGAAATATTTTAGTTGAAGCTTCACGTAAAGGCTTAAAGCATGGAAGAGAAAAGAGGAGCACTACCAAGCATGATAGGCTCTATCTCTTTAAGATTTATTTCTTTTATTTAAGTGTTTTCATTAAATGAAATATGTTCTTCGGAAAACGTCTCTAAGAATGGTTTTCATGTACATGTGTTGTTTTATTTTTATTTCCTCTATGGATATCATGAAGGTTGTGGTTCTTGTGGATAGAAATGATTGTACTAGTTTGAAGTCTATTATATTTATTCCAGTTTTGGAATAAGTTGGAAAAGTGAATGTGTTTGCATTATATTAAAAGTGAGAATGATTGATAAGAGGATATTGTGTCATAGTTATCATTGATAAATAAATATCCTTATATTTTTTTAATTTGTTAGTGTGAAATGAATTCTCGGTGGTTTTGGAGAAATTTTTTGAATATTGGTAATGTTTTAAGTTTTCATTAAACTGGGTGTTATCAAATATTATTTGGTTAAATTTTTTTAAAATACTGTATTGGGATTCTGTTTCGGTTGATGGTCATTCATTTTTGGTATAGATTCGTGACTACACTTTTTGTTGTTATTATGAGAGTCGAGCCTCGACCCATATTGGGTACTCTCAATGGAGGTATTTCAAGCACTGCAAGTGCATAATATAAAGGTGGACTAATAGAGTTTTTTGTCTCTTTCCTTTTAGTTACTTTTTGATACATTTTATTATGTTTTTCACCCTTCTCGAGTTGGCTTGTATGGAAAAAAGGGGGAGAAAATTGGGTAAGTTCATGTCCCTTCTTGTTCATTGAGTATTGTTTGAATATGCACCCATCATGGGTTGGTTTGAATATTGATTTATTTTGGACACCATTCATCCCAGATCTTACTGTTATTGTTCATGGCTTTCTCTTACCCTTGATCTCTATTGGTTACAAGTGGCATGAGTTGGATATCAAGGTTTTGTATTTACCTTGTTGATTTTGGTTATTTGGGTCATCGGTGTTTACAAGGAACATATTCCTTAGACTGAAGCATGTTTTGTTTAATGTTACTTTCCTAAGAAACATCTCATTGGGACCGAGCTTGTAATTTTTTCATTTTTAAGCATTTGAGTGGTGAATATGCTCGTAATTTGAATTTGTGTCAAATATGTTGGAAGTTGTGAAATTGTTGTGATCATTGTTAAGGATATTTTTAATCCTTCAACTAGGATCTTGATCCTTACCATGTGAACGTCGTACTTTGTGATTTTTTTTTAGAACTGTTTGGTTTTCATTATCCTGTAATTTTATATGATAGTTGTTTGTGCATTCAACTGAAGCTTGATAATTTGAAATGCATGTTTATGTTATGACTCTCTCTCTCTCTCTCTCTCTCTCTCTCTCTCTCTCTCTCTCTCTCTCTCTCTCTCTCTTTGTCTTTGAAATAGATATGTTTTGATCAAATGGTTTTATATCTCTTTTCATTGTATCGAAAAATCCTTCAGGAGTTCTTAATCCTTGTGTTTAATTGTCTTGTCAATGGCTAGAGAAAATCTCCTGTAGGAATGTACAGTGAGTACATTTGGTTCATGTCGAGCTTTTTCTCTATTTTTTTGGCATCCCTTTATGGATAGTAATAGGATTTGGTTAGATGAAGTATAGTGACAGTATTTTGTTCATGACAAGTCATTTGTGTTTGTATATCAATTCCTTTTAGATGGATGATAGGGAATTAGTTGTGATATAGTGGAAAATTATGGCTTGGTAAATTATATTGATATTAATGAGGTCTAATCATGGACTTTTATTAAATATCCTCTTTGATAGTAGGTTGTTGTTTTAAAATTTATCATGTGTTGAATGAATATCATGACCTGTAACATGGTTGGAATTAATTTCTTTGGATTACTTAACTACTTTTATGGGAAATTTTATTTTAAGGAGATTAGTGACTTCTTCTCTATTTATGATATTGTGGCTTTTAGGGAAGTATTTTATTTTGATCTTATTTTTGTACTTGGAGCATTTTCATAAACAAGAGTGTTCCTTTTATGGAAATATTAGATAAAATCATATTGTTTTAACGTTATAACACTTATCATGCTCAGTTCTTGTGAACTAACTCATGCTAACAATTTTGTAGATGGACTTCATGAAAAGTGAAAGGAGAAAGACTTATAGAAAGTTACATTTTTTATTAACAAAGTCATTTTCTTCATTCAGATGCTTTATTTATTGAAATTATCTTGAAAGGAACTTGTTGTAAAAACTATGAGGATGTATCAAATTAAATTTATACTGGTGAAAAAAAATTTCTTATAATTATATGGAATATTTATTAAGTTTGGAATGAAGTGAACTCTCTCTACGATAAATGGAATGTTGTATAATGGTGGTGATTACTTATGTAATTTAAGGGTCACATAAGACTTAGATTTGGTTAATATTCTTAAATATTAACATGCATGACTGGATTTGATTAATATTCTTAAATATTAACATGCATGGATTAATAGAATATAAATAATAGAATGATGTTTGGATAAGGAATTATATATATTTCTGAATCATTTAATCTCGGAGTATTGGTATAAGTATGATGATTATGATATATAGATCCTTATTCAGAAAAGGTTGTAAGGATAGTTATGACATAGTTGAATGTGGAATTCTTATTAAATATACACTCCTTATGTTTTCAAATTTCATGAATAGGACAATAGTCCTTAATTATGAAGAAGAGGATACTTCATTTTTATCATTAAATCATATCTAAGTATGTTATCCTTATTTATGTGATAAAGTATATCATTATTGTTTATTGGTTGTATGCTCTACTATATGAAAACAATAAATGGTAATTGGAAAGTTTAAAAGAATTAGTAAGAGAGTTTTAAATATTATAATATCACTAAGTCTAACTAACAAGATTTCAACTAATATTGTTTACATAGTTGAATTAAGATAAAGATATTTAATAATCTTACTTACTTGATATTGGAATAAGATTTATCGATAAATGAAATAATGGTTAAGAAATAAGAGTTCACAAGAATGAACGCAAAATTTATCTTGCATACCTTCAACTGGTGTAAAATTACATTTTGAATCCTTTCTTTTGGATCAATCGTACTTAGTGGACCCTTAGGTGTGATGTTTAATGATAATTAAACAAGATAATAAATTGAAGGTTAATAATCTAATGTTTCTTTAAGTATGTCAGTTGTGTTAAAAGAACCTAGTAGGTTGTTGTAATGTAGGGGCTGCCACAGAATACCCTCTTAGTGACAAGAGTCATTACGAGGATACTTTGATGTAGCCAGCTATGCTCCAACACCCCACTCAGTTCAATTAACTCAAATGACATAAGTGGAAATTTGGTTCATAGTTCTACTCTAAATAGAGATAGACACATGGAAAAGTGTTTTTGTCAACTCATGTTGACTTAGGGTAACTAAACACACCCAAATCAATGAAATTCAATTTTAGTATGTCTGTTTATCCTTAGTCACCATGAGTAGACTGCAACACTATTATTTAGTGTGAAACTTTGACTCAGGTTTGGTTGAAAAAATTCAAGGAAGACCAATCTAGATAACAGATCGAGTGGGGTGAAATACATATTCCTTTTGACAAGTATGTCATCTTGGAATATAAACATGGTAAACATGTTTAAAAATTTGGCCAAAGTATCACAAATTGCTGGTTGCATTGTCTTATGTTACGTGGTTAAAGATTGTGAGATTTCATATGAGTATCGAATGAGATACTCGATAGGATTCTTAGACAAAAAATTTGAGTAACCTATAATGGGTAAAAGATAAAAAGTGTACATTGTATACATAGGAACAAGTTAAACATGAGAGATCAGTTTTAAATATTATGATATCACTAAGTCTAATTAACAAGCTTTCAACCAAGATTGTTTACATAGTTAAATTAAAGTAAAGAGATTTAATGATCTTACTTACTTGATATTGGAATAAGATTTATCGATAAATGAAATAATGGTTAAGAAATAAGATTTCACAAGAATGAACACATAATTTATTTGTATGCCTTCAATTGGGGTAAAATTATATTTCAAATCCTTTCTTTTAGATCAATCGTACTTAGTGGACCCTTAGGTGTGATGTTTAACAATAATTAAACAAGATAATAAATTGAAGGTTAATAATATAATGTTTCTTTAAGTATGTCAGTTATGTTAAAAGAACCTAGTAGGTTGTTGTAATTTAGAGGTGCCATAGAATACCCTCTTAGTGATGGGAGTCATTACGAGGATACTTTGATGTAGCCAACTATGCTCCAACACCCCACTTAGTTCAATTAACTCAAATGACATAAGTGGAAATTTGGTTCATAGTTCTACTCTAAATAGAGATAGACACATGGACAAGTGTTTTTGTCAACTCATGTTGACTTAGGGTAACTAAACACAACCAAATCAATGAAATTCAATTTTAGTATGTCTATTTATCCTTAGTCACCATGAGTAAACTAAAACACTAGTTTATGTGAGCTACCCCTAGTTAGTGTGAAACTTTAACTCGGGTTTGTTTAACGAAGTCAAGGAAGACCAATCTAGATAATAGATCGAGTGGGGTAAAAGACATATTCATTTTGACAAGTATGTCATCTTGGAATATAAACATGGTAAACATGTTTAAAACTTTGGCCAAAGTATCGCAAACTGCTAGTTATGTTGTCTTATGTCACCTGGTCTAAGATTGCAAGATTTCATATGAGTATTAGTAACAGATACTCAAATAGGCTTCTTAGACAGAACACTTGAGTGACCTGTAAATGGTAAAAGAAAAAAAGTGTACATTGTATACATAGGAACAAGTTAAACATGAGATATCGTTTTAATACTGAGTCATGAAATGAGAGATCAATGTTACACTTATTCATTACAACTGCATATAGTTTTCTGTTATGAGATGGATTGGAAACGGAATGTGTTCTAAATTGTATAAATTTAGAATAGAGAAAATTATGTAAAAAAATTCCCTTATTTCTAAGTCATTAAAAATTGGATGTTACAAGTAGTCTCAATAACAAAGCTAATCTAATAAGAACATCATGATAAACTCTTAAAGGAAATAACTATTCTAATGCATAAATATGAATGAAAATATAATGAATAACCATTCCAACTCTTATAATGTATGATTTCTATTAAGTATGAGCCTATTTAGATCATAAGAAATCAAATTTTTATGTTTGTCTCCAAAGTGAGGAAAGGATCTCACCAAGAAATGGCTACAATGCCATGCTTGGATCTTCCCTTACTACTCAACTATGAGAGAATGGATGCAAAGATGAAGAATTTATTCCAAAAATGGAGAATTCCTTTATCATATGCCTATAGTAATCACTAGTAAAAGTGTGGTGTAAGTGTGAAAGAAGGTAGGAGGGTCCTTTATATAGCTTTCTAATTTTGGAGAAGCTTGTAAAATAGTGCATGTGGGATAAAGTAGATTTAGAAGAAATAAATTTGACTAGAGGAATTAACAAGTGATTAGCAACTCATGGGAGTTGGAGATAATTTAATTAATCAACTAGGATTAATGAATATGCTAGAATAAGATTTTTAATCTATTTAGAGGTGATTTAGAGGGAAATAGGTAGGATTTGGATGATTTGAAAGGGGATTTAACCAATAAGAGGGTTTATTGATTAAATACAATATTATAAAGGCTTAATTAACTAATGATAGTTAATTAATTGATTGGAAGAGGATTATAACTAACAAAGTGTCTGTGATTGGCATCTAGAGTGGGTAAAGGCTAGTTAATTAACGAAGTGTCATTAATTGACCAAAATGGAGGGAAACGTTAGTTAATTAGTGGAAAATCACCAATTATAATGGAAATGATGGGAAAGAGGGTAATTAGTAGAATCTTAGTATTAAAATTGTGTAAGCGAATTTTAGGTGTCTACATTTTCCCCTCTTTGGGGTAGAATAAGCAATTCCACTTCAAATATAGTAGACAATTATAGACAAGTAAATTTTGAAGGAATGGAAGAAAAATTAGTAGAATAAAGGATGCCCCCTCGAGTTTCAATGGGGTGTAGAATGTGGTCGATCAACAATCAAAAAGAAGAAGGAAATAAGAAGAGTCAACACAAGTCTAGTATGTGAGTGTGTAATTCAAATGATTAGAAAAGAAAAGCATATGTGTTTTAACAGATAGAGGAAACAAGGGGGGAGAGGGATAAAAATAATCCATATTTTTTCAAGTGGGTTCGAAGGAAAAATTATGATAGAAGAAAATGGTAATGAAGAAAATGATAATGAAGAAGAGAATGGAGATAACTTTCATCTAGCTTAGCTCAAGAGCAACTTTGTTTCATCATTTTTCTTTATGATCTACGTCATCAACCCTTTATTATATATAAGCATACAAAAAAGTGTAAAATAACATGAAAAGTTATAATACTAACATTTGTTCATTGTTAAAACACTAACTCAAAGCAACATACATAAAGTAATGCCATATGAGAAAGTAAACAAGGAAACAAGTACAAACAAATGTACTCAAACAAACAACGTTCAAGATAGTTGTACCAATGTTTTTGTTATCAAGCTTCAGTTCCCAAATGTTTGAGTTAACGAAAAGGGTTAAAAATGGAACCCCAAGAAAGGATACATGTGAGGTGAATAAATGGAGGACACAGGGGTCCTATGAAAAAGCATTTGTGCTCTATGAAACTACCCCAAGCAACTGGATGTGCAAGGAAGGGAAGACATAGTAGGAAAACCAACTTTGTTAATGGAGGTAGATCAAAATGATCCACAAGTCACGCAAAAGAACAAGTAAGAACCCAAGAAAGATATTTTGTAGGATAATTTTTATGTTTGAGGATGTTGTGTCCAGTAAATGATTCAAATGTGATGCAAGAGCATCTTCTTACCAACATGGAAATTTTGAAATTTTTGTATAAATTAGGAAATTTGGGGTTGAACTAAACTAAGCAATGTTTATGGGGTTTTAATGAAGTCCTAATAGTTCCATTCAAATTCCCAAGTTGGTCTAAGTCCTTGAGAAATTCAACGAAGAGGTTTCCCTCCAAAATAAAATTCAAATTCTTACAAAGGAATTTTAGTGGATTTTACATTGCAAAAGTGTTTTATGTCATTAATAAGGCATCGAATAGGTGTATTTAGGTCCTATATGTCATGTGAAGTCTAAAATAAGGTATAATGCTAGACCTAGGGTTTAGAGGTCTAAGATAGGTTAGTATTTCAAGATGTAAAAGGGTAAATTAGGTGTTTAAAGGATAATAAAGCCTCTAAAATGTATGTAACTAGTTTAAAAGGATATAAAAGCCTAAAATGTAACAAAATAAGTACCCCTTAAATAATTACAGAGAGGAGAAACTCAAATTGATGTTTGGTAAAAGAATGTTAATGAAGGAAAATTCATTCTTGATAAAGAATCTCTCGGGTATTTCTTGTAAATGATGTTATCTCATGAGGGTTTTATTATTATAGAATTTATTTTACCATTCACCTTCAGAGAACAAGATAAAAGAATTCTGAGTAGTGTAATATTTTGCTAGTGTAAATGCTTTTAGTGATGTCTCTGGTTTTGCAAGTATTCTTTGTGTTGAATTATGCATAAGATAAAGAGGACTCATTCTAGCCTACTAATGGTTGATCCTTTTGAGGGATTTTATAGCTTATTAAAAAGAAAATTGTTGAGAAGGGTTTTGGATGTTAATTACCTTAGAACCAAGGTAAGATCTTAGATAAAAATATTAAGGATCACAAGAAAGTATAAACATACACATGCATACTAGAAAGAATAGTGACATTACATAGATACCCGAGAAATAAGATCTGGTATAAATTTATTATTAGAAGTTATAAGAATGACTAAACTCTAAAATTTTGTGTGGAGTGAATGACCTCCTATACAGACCTTTTGTATAAATTTGGAGAAATAAAATATCAGATCTAGAAAAGTTATAGATTTTTCTTTCTCGTTGCTCGACCTATAGGAAGGGTTTTGCCAAATTTCTAAAATTGTGTTTTTGAGAGATTCAAGCCATTCCATGACTTAAAATTTGACACACACCATGGAGAGAACATGAAAAAAGTTTTATAAGAGGTTTTAGGGCCTGGTGGTAATGGCAAGTACCTAAACCATTAAATTCCCATAGGACTAAACTTAGAAGACCTAGTTTTGAGAAGGGATTTACAAAGCAAGTACCCTCTAAAGGAAGAGTTAATCCTTGAAACTTATAAGACATATAGTTTGTCATAATGGATGACCAAAAATATAAATTTTTAGGTTGATTCATGAGGTAGTAAAGAGATATTTCCATCAGATTGTTGTCCCAGACCTATTTGAAGGCTTGAGAGAAAAAGTGAAGAAGTGAGATAGGAAGAGTAAACAAAGGAGTTAGAAGCTAAGATTTTATATACACCTTTGATATGTTGAGAGAACCCTAAGGAAGTGGAAACTAATTTTTGGAAAGTCCTAGATCACTCTACGCATGCTTGAACCAAGGAACCTTGTCCTAAGGGTTTAGTAGCTAGTTTGGACAAAGGAGTGAATTTCTAACATTTGACTTCCTTTAATGCATTATATATTTTATTTAAATAGTGATGTGAATGTGTGTGGACAAAGGGTAAAGTATTAAAGGCTTGGAAGAATAAAATAAGGTGAATTAAGCTAGCGGCTAGTGAAGCATAAGTAAGGGCAAGTGAATGTAAATGAGTATAAGTCACCTTTGATGAAGGATGAACTATTGAATAAGTGAAGTAATAGTGGATTAAGAGTTGATAATAGGACATAATCCTGGTATGTAGAGAATAGTTAGATATGGAGGCCATTTTAGTGATCTTTGTTAGAAAATACAAGGTTTGAGCCATTTTTCCTACTAAAGCAAAGTAATAACTTATTATTCTTGGATGATTTAACAAATTGTGATGACTTGTAATGTGATTTTAGATGAAATAAGTGTATGAATCCTTTTATGTGTTATTAAAATGATGAAGGCATGCAGATGTAGAGGGTGACTACATCAAAATGTGTGAATTCTTTATACAAATTTTTGATGGGATTTTTGAATTTTACGAAGGAAAAAAATGATTTTTGAAAATTTTACCAATTTTTTAATTTTTTGAAATTTTGGGAAGAATGTGATATAGGAGATTGAAGATACATGTGGGACATTGAAAAAAATCCATGGGAAGAAAAAAATATGTCCCATGGAGGTGAAAATGTAAAAAAATGACCATTTAATAAAGATAATCATCACAATGGAGCTCTAGCACATAGAGGGAATAAAATAAAAGATTGTGTAGTCAAAAAATCAAACAATTACTATCACATTTATACCACCAAGTATGTTATTTTATATATGGATCTCTCATAATAAAATTATTCAATAATGACCTATACCCTAGTCATGTCGTCAATTATTGATCATCATCATCATTTGTCTTCCATAGTTGTCGCTTGTTTACATGGATTTTGGATGTCTCTCGGGGAGTATCACGTGTCGTTATTTAGTCATTTTTCATCTATAGTCTCTAACTAGAGCACCTAGGGTAGTAGTCTTGGGAGCCCATTGGCACCCCGGTCCATCATTTTAGGCACCATGGTCCCCGTAACACTTGGGTCTACTTTATCTATTTGGGGTCGTATTTTCAATATCCGTTCATTCCCTAGGTAATAGTCAAAGCATGTCGGGTCATTAGTGTCAAAATTTTAGCAAGAGATCCCTATATAAACATAACATACTCACATTATTATGCACAAACTATCTACTATTAATATCTAGTTATCTATTAAGGAAAAGGACTATATTTGGGCATTATTTACATCCGCATCACACAAGCATATGGGGAAATGGTTTTATTCATTCTATTCCATCTACCATTTGTATTTTGTACATCTAGTTATTTCCCCTAATTCTACATCATTGGCACAAGGGAAACCTAGGAACATAATTTCACAAACAAGCACATAGAACTATATTGGGTTTGGAATATAGTGCAGCAATTAGTTGTAAGTCCACCATTGTGGAAGCTAAGGTAAATCCAACCCCTTCATATGCATATTTATTTTAATAGGAGTTTGATTCTTTGTATGGGGTTTTGTAGGTAGATCTTCAAATTAAATTCATAGTGACATAAGTGAACATATTTGAAAACCATGTAATAAGGATAAAGACACTGCGAAGACCTAGTGACACTTTGTAAAATTCGGTTCCCGATCTTTTTGTAGAACAAAGCACCCACTTACAGACAAGGTTCCTACAAGCACCCGATCCACCCAAATATTTGATTGGTGCAATTCCCAAGGTAGTACCTATTAAATTTTTAAGTTACCTTTAACGGGAGGGTAGTTTTTACAAAATATTCTACCATTCTGTGAAATTTCTTGCCTAAGTTTTTGGGGAGTTGGGAGTTTTCCAAAGTCTGAAATTTTAGACTTCAGAATGTGGAGGTTCTCTTACTTTTGGTTTTGTGTTATTTTGTAAGTAATTTTTTTTTCTTTCGGTTTGAAATCTGAAATCCCAAAGTTTTGGAACTTCGGGCTTTTGGGTTTCAGAGTTCTCGTTGGCATTTTTGGTCATTTTAGTGTTCTAGTTTCGAGCTATAAAAATCCAGAGTTTGAAATTTTGAAACTTTGGTTTTTTGAGTTTTAGAGTCTCAATTTACACCCGGGGCTATTTTCAACCCAAGTTTCAAAGTCTAAAATCCTAAAGTTCCAAAATTTTAGAACTTTGGTCTTTCGGATTTTGAACTTTGGGTTTCACATTAGAACAATCATGCTTGCATTTTGGATTTCAAACTCTCTGCATAAAATTTAATTCCCAACCACCCCACATGTGTCAACTTTTGGGAATTAAATTTAGGTTTACCTATATAAACTCATATTTTCACCTGTCATTTTCACTCTGACACTTCATTTTTACCACACCATATCATACTTTTAGGCATCAATTTCAAGGTAATTTTTGGGTTTTCTTTAATCTTTTTGTTTAGATTGCCATGGTTTTGTTTGTTGTTTCTTTTCATTTTCTTCTTGCTTAAACATGGAAGCCACTATTGATTCATTGTTTGTTTTTGTTCATTTTAAATATGGTATTTGGTATTTTGTTCATTCTTGTGAGATTTTCGAGATCTTTGGAACCTTTTTATTTTGTTGGTGTTCCTTTTCAAAGGTCTACCTTTTGAAGGTCTAATTTTTGAAGCTCGATTTTGGAGTTCATTTTGGAGTGATCACCTTTTCGGACCTTCCGGACTTTTTACTTTTCGGACCTTCCGAGGTATGGTTTTTGAGTTTCGGTCCCTGAGTAGAGTTTAGATTTTCAAATTTTCAGGCTTCATCTTTTTCCAAAGTTATATTCTTTTAGAGGTTTTATTTTCATACTTTAAGACTTTTTTATTTGAGTTTTCAAAATTGTTTCTATAAAATTTTCAAATCTCGATTAAGATAGGAACCCTAAACTCGATGTCTTCTTCTTCTTCAAAAGGCAAGGAAAATATTAAGTACATCTTAGTATTTTTCCCTCATACATGCATGTCCTCATATTTATGAAAAATTAGAGACACAGACTTGGGACATGTGGATATACCTGAATTCTATGAAAGATTAAGGGCCCTTATTAAAAAATCATGAATGCAATCCATTTTTTATAGTGGGCTTACTCTCACTATTGGTTTTCCTTCGTCCATGCATTGCCTTGAGTTTGACTTGGATTTAGCAACTCACTTTGATAAGGCCTCTAAATCAGTGAAGGATGATGATGGCAAAGTGGTGATTAGGCTAGACACTAATTTTTTCAAATATTTATTCAAACTTACGTATTTTGAGGGATTTACAAAAATCTCCCCATAGGTTACAATTGAATACTAGGATAAGGAATTTGAACTATGTACAAAAATCATGATGAATAATTATTTGGCCAAGAGTTTTACCAAGCTCCCCAAAACATTGTTCCACTCAAACTTCATCTAGGAAGTCAATGATCTTATTGTGATTTTGAGTAGAGTTTGAGTCTCGCTTCAGCAAGAGAATTTCAAGAGTGGATGTTTCTTTACATTTCTACCATTAAGAAACATAAGGAATTTATAAGATGGGGAGAACATATTATTAGTTCAATTTTTTTCAATTGGGTAATGTCTTGACTTTGAAAAACTTATTCATCATTGCTTTCCTCATCTATGCGGAAACTTCCATGGGGGAATTTAATGGATTGAATACAAAATATGTTAGAATCATTTCACATATTTATGATTTTTATCCTCAACTCATGATGGAAGAAGGGAGTAAACATTTCTGCAGAGTTAATGATGTCTTTTTTGTTGTCTTCCTTTATTGTTTTGATAAGAAATTTTACAATCACAAAATTTCGATGAAGCTTTCAAGGAGGTAAGGGAATGGGGAGATATATACCTCTAATTCCCAAAATTTACTTACATCATGGTTACGGTTTCCTAGGTGCTCCTAATAAATTACCAAGATTCCCAACTAATAAATGGTTCTTGTTAGAACTGGTTTGTCAGTTGTTGGATTATCACAAGATTCAAAATAAACAACATAAGGTAAGAGTCCAATTTCCTATTTCAATTAGAAGATACACTTGTGCTAGTATTTACAAGGAAAATAATGTTGATGGAGAAATTTATGAAGTTACCTTGAAAACTTTCCACCCTAGAACTAACTTTAATTATTGGGGAAATTTTGGCTAAAAAGGTTTGCTAGCTCCCATGTTCCTCAGTTAGAAGATATTTGGATCCATTGTCGAGATGAGGTTATCATTAGAAAATGAGAATTTTAAAGATTAAATCTTTATGAAGTTAAAAATATGGTGTTTGAAATGTCCCTAATGGAATCAAAGATGATGATGATGTGCTAGACCCAGTTTATAAGAGTGATAACATTTCTAATCAACCATTACCATGGATTGATTGGTATCAAGAAGAATGTTCTAATACAAAGGAAAGGGTGGGGCCCATCTTGCAAAGAACATATGATTGGCTAGCTACTTTGGGAATCTCACCCAAAGGGTTAGACCAACCTATAAGAATGGAAGATCATCTAACCCTAAGTTTTCCTACACCTACAAAAGGTAAGAGGTCTACTTAGAAGGCCACTATAGCTCCAAGAAAGATCTTGTTTGTTATTAGTAGTTCTTCTCTTGTAAAAGCCTCTACTGATAAGGTTGTGTCTTCTACAGTGCAAGTATCGAAGTTATTGATGTTAGTGCCTCTTTGGTTATGTCACAAGGTTTTCCAATTTCTCTTTCACTACTATTATTTTCATCCTCATCTCCACTACCTCCATCGGTGTCTACCACTCCTCTGATTGTCTCTATTTTTCCATCTCCATCTATGCCCCAAGTTATCTCATCCCTTCCATTTATCTCATTGTTGGAGAGATAAGCTGGGTCTCCACTTTCCACTCCATCTTCTCGCCTTCTCCTATTTCCTTCCTTTTCCATTTCATCTACTCCCGAATCTATTCTAACTCCTACACCATATATCATTACCACTTCCACTTAAAATATTGTACCCAGTGTTATTCGAGCATGTGCCCCAAGTTTGGCTATGACCATGCCACTCGCATTTGCGTCTGCTATACCTGAATGGCTATATCACTAGACCCCCAAGAAAAAGAATAAGGTGCCCCTTGTAGATGTGATTAAATTAAGTTTATTATAACCCACTCCAAAAGGTAGGCCAAATGGCCAATTCTTATTTCTAACCTATCAAGTAAGTTAGTCACGAGAAATTTTCATAGAGATATCCACCCCACCGAAGGAAAATCGAAGAAACCATTACGCAGCAGATTATCAAATCTCTCAGTTTTATTAAGGAAAGGAAAATGCATGAAGGTGTAAAATAGGATGTTCAAATGGCCCTTGGGATTTTTTAGAAAATTATGACAAAGATAAGGCTTCTAAATATGAATTGAAAGCAAAGGTTTAACAACTCACTACTCTTTTGAATAAATTCACACAACCTACTCCAACCATAGATCCTTCAACTATGACTACCCTATCTATCTCTTCCCATCTTGATGATATCGCATATCATGAAATTGAGAATATAGATCAGAATGGATGATCGATTGATTGGTGGATTAAGTGTATGCTCTAAGATACTAACCCATTGATCAAAAAATTTATGTAATTATACAATGATTTACAAATAGAGAAATTTTCTATTCGAAAGCTAGATGAAATCCTCTCTAAGGATATTAATAATTTGAACTTGAATTTGACTACTTGGGAGGAAATTAGAGAAATAAATCCATATCTACTTCTCCAAGAGGGTGAAATTGATAATTTATCTAATTTGTTTGAGTATCAAAAGGCTATGGAATTTAGATCTCAGGTGTTGTAGGATTTGATCAAGAAACTGGAGGATAAACGTGTTGAAATAGTGGATGGACTAAGTGACATTTCAGAAGAATTTGATAACATCAACTATAAATTATTCAATGAAAATATTGATGCTCTTCCGATTGATCAGATTAAATCAAGTTTCAAAGGTTTTATTTAAGGATGATGAGGTGACTAAAACTTTCAATATTAATTCAATTCACATATTAGTTTCATGTCATAATTTCATAAGCTAGCTGAAGAAAGTGGTGAAAAATTGAAGAGACTTCCAGTCAAGGTTGTAAAAGAGCTTAGTAAAAAAATGTCGTGAATCATTATGCATGTGGGCCAAAGGAAGAATAGATACAAGGAATTATCAAATGTTTCATTTATTACAAGCACTTTTTAGCCATGTGGGAAAAGGATCAGGAGAAACTGAATAAGAACCAAATGCTACTGAGTCCCAGCTAAACTCGATGAGACATTGTTGGAATGGCTCCAAAGCTCTAAGTCAGTCAAAGTTACAGGGTTGACTTGATCAAACCCGTGCAACAACTTTGCTATATTTATGGTATCTTGTTCCCTTAAACTTAATTATACTCTATTTTTAGTAACTAGTTAGTTGAAGGTTCAGTTGTAATGGCTCAACCTCTTGAACTTATAAATAGTTAGATGCATTAAGTTAAAAATAGAATTTTTTAGATCATTTGAAAAGTTACTCTTCAAGATTAGAAGAGTGCCTCATATACTTTGAGCCTTTCAGTTATATTCAAAAAAATTCCATGAAATGTATGGTTTATTGTGTTAATCATTGATCAATTTATAGCTTATGATTTTTTAATTCCTTGATGTGATTGGTTAATCTACCTTTATCTCAGTTATCTTATTTCAATCTATGTGAAAAGTTATATATTTACTTTGAATATTAGTTGTAGAAAAGCTATTTCCTTTCTATTACAAAGTTGCATTATTATTTATAGTCATGGATGGAGGAAGATTTCAAGACATGTGCATATCAGATATTGTTTTGAGGAGTTGATTATGCATTTAAGTAGGTATATTTGTTCAATATACTTGGTGCATCACCTTATTTTTATTTTTTTAATCTCTGAATTCAAGCCCATAAATTGAGTAGATTAGAGTTATTTTCAAATGTTTTAGTTGTACATATTGATCTTAAATCAAGTGCTCTAAGTCTTAAAGGAAGTCGTCCTTCTCCGGAGGTTCATCCCAAGGTGACAAGGTCCCACACCTTGGGGATGTTCCAACATTGCACGGGATCACTCAAAGATTCAACGGGTGCATGATCCGCATGACAACAATTTTTGGCATGCCCGGTGGGACAAGAGTTGGTACTTCTCTTCATACTTGCATGAATCAAAGTACTGATGACTCCATATCTCTAAATTTTGTATCTCAGTGTGTTAACATATGCAAAGAATTTAGATAAGAGCTTTTTGCGAGATGAGAAGGAAATTATCAACATATTGAGTTATCCTTGTCTCCTCTAAGAAGAAGAAGAGGCATTTCAACATCACCAGTTATAGTGTCAACACATAGAGGTAATTCAACTCCTCCTTACAGAAGGTTCCCTCCACATAGTTTCAATTATCCTCTCTATAGAATGGAAGGGAACTAAGTGTTTCATGCATTCAATGTAGACAACCCTCTTCTATTAGCCCAATGAGATCCTATACATGTTACTGCACTCAAAATTCTACCCTTTTACACAAGGGAAACTCATATTACTCCTATGGAACATATTCTTGATGTCGTCGAGAATTTGTGCAATACACAATGTTACTGAGAAGACAACGTTACGGTTAAACACCTTACTACTTCTTTCAAGGGAAAATCACTTTAGTGGTTTTGTGGGTTAGAGGTTGAAATTATAACCACTTGGGATGAGTTGGGGGAGAAGCTATGAAAATAATTTGAAGACAAGATCGACCACCTATCACTCATGGAACAACTCACTACCATAAAGAGAGCTCTATAAGAGTACATGAGTGATTTCAACTTCGATTCCAAAAGACTTGGAACAAGATTCGACACTCATAAAGCCTTCTCCTAATAATGCATTTTTGTATTATTTATGAGCTTTGAACAGTGATATAGCAGTTATGATCCAGTCCATGGGAGGGACCACACTTCCTAATGCCTATGAAGTTACAATAAGGGTTGAGAACTCTTTGATCCAAGTAGGGAAAATTGCACCCAGACCTCCCATGCCTTTATTTGCTAAACTTTCAAGTAATCAGCCAACCATTTCCCCTATTCCATTAGCTTCTAGCCAACCAGCTATGACGATACCTATTCCTTTAAATGATCTGGTTTAGGTCAAGTCGTTGCTACAAAGTTTTGAAATGAAATTGTAGCTCTCAAGAGGTAACAATATCAATATGTTCATCCATACCAATCATAGAATCAACAATATCAGTCAAATCATCCACCATTTCAAGGAAATAATCAAGCTAAAAATGTCAAGCCACTAAATTTCAGGAATCCCCTTGTTGCTAGTTCTTCTAGAGCTATTGTACAGTCTAGAATAATCTAGTTCAAGACTATGAATGGTGTTATCCTTGTTCTCAACCTCACAATCAAAATATTTTCCCAAATGGATTTCTGAGCTAGGAACTTATGGTTCAAAGTGTATCTACTCCACCAGAGGCAACAAAAATTCATCTACACAGGAAGCATCCGATCAAGCATAGGCTCCTGAGGAAACCACTTTGCTAAATTGGAAAGAGGATGATTTCTACGGTTTGAATATTGATGCTTCATCATCACATCAAATACCCACTCCAAAAAGAGGGAAATGGAATCCCAAGTTTCCAAAGCTGATCAAACATCTACTTCACAGCCTTGGCTACAAGCGGTAGTTGATACAGATGCAGGAAAGAAACTTCCAAAGTCACAACCTAGTCAAGGCTATGAGAAAATAAGGCTCTTTGAGTATCACAGTACCCAACAAGCACTTTCCAAAAGAGGATTCTAATGCCCAAAGAAATATCAGCAAAGTAGGCACAATTCCTTTCAGTATTGTAGAGCAGATGAAGAAGACCAACTTGAGTGTTACCATGTGGGATGCACTCTCAATTCCTTCTCAAAGAAACTTGTTGCAAGAGGATCTGAAAATTTTTGGTACAACCAATAGATCATCAAAGTCATGGAGCAAGAATTTCAAGTTTGTGTCAATTTGGAAAGGAAAATTACTATTAAAACAAACAAACCGCCACCATTTTATATCTCCTAATCATTGGTGATCATTTGGTACATAATTGCATGATTGATTCTAGTGCCGTAGCTCATTCATGCCCAAGAAAATTGTGGATGTGCTAGGAATCCAATACATGTCAATCTCTAAAGGATTTGTTCAGTTGGATGGAACAGTGGTTCAGACCATGGGAATCATCAAAGGACTTCATATTACTATTCATGCATGCCCCAATTTTTCATTCACACAAGACATATCGGTCATCGATCTTCCTCCCCTTTTCACCATTTTCCTATCACAAGATTTCACTGCCAAAATGGGTGGTTACCTATCAACTAACTGGTCACATATGATTCTTAGGACTCGATACGGAACCAAGGTGACTATAAGGGTAGAACCAATTTTTCATAATCATGTGGAGCCCCATACCACTAATCTAATTAACGGGAATTACACCATTCATGATCCAGAAGAAGAATATGTTGATCACGAACCAACCACTCTTGTAGAAGAAGTTCTAGAAATTGTGTTGGATGAGGTAAGTATAAATCATCAGTATGATCCATATGCTTTGAAGCATTGGTGGAAGAAGAATTTGGCCTACTATTTTTAGAAGAGATGGGATTAGGTACATATTGTATTCATGAAGAGGATTCCATCATACCACAACTCGTTAAGCCCTAAAATAGCTCTGAAGGACTTTTGCAACTATTTTTTTATGGATAAAGGAGTAAAAATGGAACAGGTGTTGGTGTCATGATGATTTCTCTAGAAGGAAGTAAATATTTTTCATCCTTTCGATTACAATTTAGTTGCACTAATAATGTTGTTGAGTATGAGGCTTTGGTACAAGGAATTCAACTAGCCCTAAAAGGGGTATCAAATCCTTGATTTTTTGGAGATAATCAGTTGATAGTGCATTAGGTACGATCTCGCAGTGCATCAAAAAATGATCTATTGAGATCTTATAAAAACAAAGTATGGAGTTTGACTGAAGACTTTAAATATTTTGGGATTCACACAGTTCCTAGGAATTAGAACCAAGACAAAAATAGACTTGCAACTATGCACTCATAGTATGACATTCCTATTGATGTGATGAAAGAGATAAAACATTCCATTAAGATGGTGATTTGTCCAACAGTTCTCGATAATACAAGAAATTGGAATTTTTTGGCAAGTGATGAGCAAATCATTATTTTTTTTACAAGAAAAGGTGGATTTTGCTCCTAAAATTAGGCTAGGATAAAATAAGCATATGGTGACCAAATCATTCAATTAAAAAGTAACAAATTACCAAAGGGTCTGGTCACTCTTGAGTCCATTTTTAATTTAGATGATCAAGTTAGAAGGCATAATTCTAATATGGTAATCAAAGAGGATGATTTTGAAGAAGTTGAGGTAGCAAATGAAAGAGTTCTGAAGATCAGAAAAGTGTGTACCCCAGAGGAGAAAGAGGCTTTTGTCAAACTTTTTCAAGAGTATAATGATGTTTTTACATGGAGTTATAAATATCTGCATGGTTTCGATCCAGGTTTGGCACAACATACCATCAAACTTGATCCTGGTTCCAAACCAGTCCATCAGAAACAGAGGTCAGTTAATCCCAAAATTGAGCCACTGATGAGAAAGGAGCTGACCAAGCTTGTTGAGGCATGCATCATTTTTCCAATCAAGCATTCCTCTTGGGTAGCAAATCTAGTTCCCATAAGAAAGAAGAACGGAGAAATTTGGTTGTGTGTAGACTTTAGGGATTTGAATCACACTTCTTTAAAAGACCATTATCCTCTTCCGTCAATGGAGAAAATCCTTCAAACTGTGCAGGAGATCAAATCTTCTCATTGCTCGATGGATATTCAGGTTATAATCAGATCCTGAACTAAGAATTTGATCAATTCAAAACATCTTTCACTACTAAATGGGGCATGTACGCCTATAATAAAATGCCATTTGGGTTCTCCCATTTTGGTTGTACCTTCTAGAGGGACATGGACATGTATTTCTAGGGACTAATTAATGATATTATCCTGGTGTACTTAAATTATATAAAAGTATATTCCAAACATGCAGAGGAACACATGGTTCATTTAAGGAAAGTATTCAAGAGGTGCGAGAGAGTTTAGAATTTTCAAATCCCAAGAAATGTATTTTCTTTGTACAAGAAGGTAAGTTGTTAGGGCATGTGGTATCCATCAAAGGGTTGTCCATTGATCTAGCTAGAATACACTCAATATTTTCCCTATCTCTTCCAAGTCACAAGAAAGGATTTTAGAGTTTTCTTGGAATAATAAATTTTTTGCAGAGATTCATCCCTCGGTTCATAAAGACTAGCCAAACCATTAACGGCCATGTTGAAGAAAAATATACCTTTATAATGTAAAAATGAAGGGAAGGAGAGTTTTTAATCCATCAAGGAAGCCATTTCTCAAGCACCTACGTTGGTGAATCCAAGGTTTGACAGGGATTTCATTCTCTATGCCTTTTCCAGTCAAGAAAGTATTTATGGGATTCTCACTCAGCAAAATAGCGAATCAATGGAACAACCAATTTCCTTCTTTAGTCAATCCCTAAAATATTACGAGCTCAAATATTCATTTGTTGAGAAATAGGTTTTTTTTGTAATTTAGGCTTTGAAGAAATTCAGACACATGTTGTCTAATAACAAGATACATTTGATGGTGTCTCATCCCAGAGTTAAATATTTTTTGCTAAATAAATATTTGAATGAGAAACATGTTGGATGGGTCACTAAAGTGATGGAATATGATGTACACATTAAGGTCACTAAGCTCGTTAGAGGTAAAGGTCTGTGTCAACAATTAGCTACAGATTTGGAGTCAAAGGTAGAAAAGAACACAGTGCTCCTTAATGAATTTTAGGATGATAACCAGATTGATTGGCTATCAAAATGAAAGTTTTTCTTCTTTTTTCAGAGAATACCTCTCGTAAGCATGGAAAAATTTCAAAGAATATTTTTGTCTTCTTTCTATTCCTTACGTTAGGGTGGATAATGTTCTCTTTTGAAGGGATTTTAATGGTGTTCTTCTTCAGTGCATAGGACCAAAAGAAGTAAATAAGGTACTAGAATAATTTCACAATGGTCTATCAAGAGGGCATTACTCTGCACGCACAACTGCTACAAAGATCATGAGATTCGATTACTATTGGATGGATTTATTCAAAGATACCCATTTTTGGGTAAGGAAATGTAAGGAATGTGCTTTTTTTGTAGGAAAGAAAAGATTGACAACCCTACCTCTTCACCCAATTCAGGTTGACCAACCCTTCATCCAATGGGGGTTGGATTTCATCGGGATGATTAATCCTCCATCAAGTGATGGACACAAATGGGTCCTCGCCGTGATGGATTACTTTACTTGTTGGACAGAAGTCATGGCACTTAAAGAGGGAAACGAAAAGGCTGTCCTTGACTTTCTGGAGGGGATAATGACACGTTTTGGTGTTCCATTTATAGTAATTTTAGATAATGCAATGGAATTTATTTGTTTGGAGTTAACTAAATGGGCCATCAAGAATGGGTTTTATCTCAAAACTTCATCCAAGTATTACCCACATGGGAATGGACTAGCGAGTCCAAGAACAAGAATCGCATACGAATCATCAATTATACAATGGAAACCAATAAAAGAACATAACACACTCACTCAAAACCTCCCGGTGGGTAGATTGGATCACACTTACAAGAGCTATTAGGAATTCACCTTTTATGTCAGTATATGGGAAGGAAGCACAACTCTTGTTATCTCTAGAGTTTCCTTCTTTGGAATTGGCACATAAAATGGAACTTATGGAAAATGATTCAATGATAATCAGGTAATCTAAACTAATGGAGTTAGAAGAAACAAGGAACAAGGCAATGAAGACTCTAGAACAACACCAATCTCAAGTTAAAAGATATTTTGACAAAAGGGCATCCAACAAGGAGTTCCATGAAGGAGATTTGGTTCTCAAATGGGATGTTGATAGGGCCAAGTTAGGTATGCATTCTAAATTTGATTCCCTCTGGAGCAGGACCATATATCATCACAAGTTACAAGGAAGTAAATTCGTTTTTTTTATCCAGACTCAATGGAGAAGAATTTCCCATTCATGTGAATGGGATTCACCTCAAATATTTCTTTTGAGAGTTTTATGTATGTACAATGTTTGTTTTATTCATTTCCTCCAAGTGCTTCGCACATTGTTTTGTTTGCTTTTCTATTTCTTTTTTTTTTTTTGTTTTTTTGGTGTGTGCTCTGAATATATTTTTAAGACTCTTTTTCCCAATGGATGGTATAAGGCTACTGGCCTAATGCTTAGTAGGAAGGAATTCCCTGGATGTCACCAAAAATGTTAACTTTTAAGTTACCTTTAATGGGAGGGTAGTTTTTACAAAATTTTCTACCATTCTGTGAAATTTCTTGCCTAAGTTTTCGAGGAGTCGGGATTTTTCCAAAGTCCAAAATTTTAGACTTCAAAATGTGGAGGTTCTCTTACTTTAGGTTTTGTGTTATTTTGCAAGTAAAATTTTTCTTAGAGTTTGAAGTCCAAAATCCTGAAGTTCAAATTTTGGAACTTCGAGCTTTTGTGTTTCGGAGTTCTAGTTGGAATTTTTGGTCATTTTAGTGTTCTAGTTCGAACTCCAAAAATCTGAAGTTCTAAAATTTTGAACTTTGGGTTTTGGGTTTCAGTGTCACTTTACACCTGGGGCTATTTTCATTCCCGAGTTTTGAAGTCAAAATCCCAAAGTTCCAAAATTTTGAAACTTTGGTCTTTCAGATTTCGTACTTCAGGTTTCAGATTAGAATGGTCATGCTTGCATTTCAAATTTCAAATTCTATGCATAACATTTAATTCCTAACCACCCCACATGTGTCATATTTCAAGCATTAATTTTAGGTTTACCTATATAAACTTGGATTTTCACCGTCATTTTCACTCTGGCACCTCATTTTTACCGCACCATATTGTACTTTTAGGCATAGATTTAAAGGTAATTTTTGGGTTTTATTTAATCCTTTTTGTTTATATTGCCATGGTTTTATTTTTTTTGTTTCTTTCCATTTTCTTCTTGCTTCAACATGGAAGCCACTTCTGATTCGTTCTTTGTTTTTGTTCATTTTAAATATGTTATTCATTATTTTGTTCAATCTTGCGAGCTTCAAATCATGCAAGCATCAAGTCTCATCGAACCCAAGGATTTTGAAAAAACCTCATTTCAAATCTTTGGAACCTTTGCTTTCATTGGTGTACCTTTTAATCTGGTCTTCCTTTTTAGAGGTCTAATTTTTTGGAGTTTGATTTTGAAGTTTGATTTCAAAGTTCATTTTCAAAGTCAGCACCTTTTCAGACCTTCGGGACTTGTTACTTTTCATACTTTCAAAGGTTTAATTTTTGGGTTTTAGAGCTGAGAAGAGTTTGGATTTTCAAATTTTTAGGATTAATCTTTTTTCAAAGTTAGATTCTTTTCAGAGGTTTTATTTTCAAACTTTCGGATGTTGATGTTTCATATTTTTCAAAATTGTTTCTATAAAAAATTAAATCTCGATCGGGATCTAAACCCCAAACTAATGTCTTCTTCTTCTTCAAAAGGAAAGGAAAATATGAAGTATACCTTCTTAGGAGTTTCCCCTCATACATGTTTGTCCTCAGATTTGGGAAACATTGGAGACATGGACTTGGGAAAGGTGGATATGCCCAAATTATGAGAAAGATTAAGAGCTCCTAATAAAAAATCTTGGATGTAAAACATTTTTGAGAGTGGCCTTGCTCTCGCTACTAGTTTTCCTTCATCCATATATTGCCTTGAAATTGTCTAGTCTGGGCTGCAGCAACTCACTTCGATAAGGCCTCTAAATCAGTAAAGGATGATGATGGAAAAGTTGTGATTAGGCTAGACATTGATTTTTTTGAAGATTTATTCAAACTTTTGGATGTCAAGGGATATGCAACAATCTCCCCAGAGGTTGCAATTGAATACTGGGATAAGGAATCTAAACTATGTACAAAGATCATGATGAATAATTATTTGGCCAAGAATGTTACTAAGCTCCCAAAACATTGTTTAGCTGAGACTTCATCTAGGAATTCAGTAACCTTATTGTGCTTTTGAGTAGAGTTTTAGGTCTCTCTTCAACAAGATAATTTCAAGAGTGGATGTTTCTTTACATTTCTACCATTAAGAAACATAATGAATTTATAAGATGGGGAGAACATATTAGTACTTAAAAAAATTCAATTGGGAAATGTCTTGACTTCGAAAAACTTCTTCATGACTTCTTTCCTCGTCTATGTGGTAGCTGCCATTGGGGGAATTTAACGGATTGAATATAAAAGGTGTTAGAATTATTTCAAGATTTATGATTTTTATCCTTAACTCACAATGGAAGAAGGGAGTAAACATTTTTCGAGTTAATGATGCCTTTTTGTTGTCTTCCTTTATTGTTTTGATAATAATTTGTACAATCACAGAATTTTTATGAAGATTTCAAAGAGGTAAGGGAATGGGGAGCTATATACCTCAAATTCCCAACATTTACATACATCATGGTTCTAGGTTTCCTATATGCTCCTAATAAAGTACCAAGATTCCCACTGATAAATGGGTCTTGTTAGAACTAGTTCGTCAGTTGTTGGATTATCATAAGATTTAAAATAAACGACATAAGGTAGGAGTCCAGTTTCCCATTTCAATTGAAAGATACACTTGTGCTATCATTTACAAGGAAAAGAATTTTGATGGAGGAATGTCTGAAGTTACCATGAAAACTTTCCACCCTAGAACTAACTTTGATTTTTGGGAAAAATTTGGCAAAATAGGGTTGACTAGTTCCCATGTTCCTCAATTAGAAGATATTTGGATCCACTGTTGAGATGAGGTCATCATTAGATAGTGAGAATTTGAAAGATTAACTCTTGATGAATTTAAACAATATGGTGTTGCAGATGTTTCTGATGGAATCAAAGATGATGATGATGTGCTAGAACCAGTTTATAGGAGTGATAACATTTCTAATCAACCATTACCATGGATTGATTGGTATCAAGAAGAATGTTCTAATACAAAGGAAAGGGCAGGGCCCATCTTGTAAAGAATGTATGATTGGCTAGCTACTTTGGGAATCTCACCCAAAGGGTTAGACCAACCTATAAGAATGGAATCCTAGCCAACCCTAAGTTTTCCTACACCTACAAAAAGGTAATAGGTCTACTCAGAAGGCCACTATAGCTCCAAGAAATATATCGTTTGTTGTTGGTAGTTCTTCTCTTACAAAATCCTCTACTTCCAATGTTGTGTCTTCTACAGTGCATGTATCTAAATTTATTGATGTTAGTGCCTCTCTAGTTGTATCACAAGGTTTTCCACTTTCTCTTTCACTACCATTATCACCATCCTCAGCTCCACCGCCTCCATCATTGTCTACCACTCCTTTGATTGTCTTTGGTTTTCCATATCCATGTATGGCCCAAGTTTTCTCATCCCTTCTTGTTCTCTCAGTTGGAGAGATGATTGGGTCTCCAATTTTCATTCCATCTTCTTAGCATATCTTATTTCCTTCTATTTCCATTTCTAGTTCCATTGCATCTACCGCCGACTCTATTCTAACTCCTTCACCGTCTGTCATTACCACTTCCACTTCAACTATTGTACCCAGATTTTATTTTACCCAATGCCCCAAGTTCGATTATGACCATGCCACTCACATCTCGCATATGTTATACCTAAATGGTTATATCGCTAAACCCAAATGCAAAAGAATAAGGTTCCCCTCATAGATGTGATTTATCTAAACATGTTAGAACCCACTCCAAAAAGGTAGGCCAAACGGCCAAGGGTTGTTTCTAACCTATCAGTAAGCCAGTCAGGAGAAAGGTTCATAGAGATAGCCACCCCCATTGAAGGAAAAACCAAAGAAACCATTACCGTAGAATATTATCAAATCTCTCTGTTTTCTTTAGGAAATGCAATGCATGAGGGTGAAAAACAATATGTTCAAATGGCCCTTAGGAATTTGTTATAAAAGTGTGACAAAGATAAGACTTCGAAAGATGAATTGAAATAAAATTTTGAACAACTCACTGCTCTTTTGAAGAAATTCACACAACCTACTCCAACCATGAGATCCTTCAACTACGATTGTTCGAATATCTCTTCCCATATTGATGATATCTCATATCATGAAATTGAGAAGATAGGTTAGAAGGGATGATTAGTTGATGGGTGGATTGAGTGTATGCTCTAGGATACTAACCCTTTTATCAAAATAGTTATGAAATTATACAATGATTTACAAACGGACAAAGTTTCTTTTCGAAAGCTGGATGAAATCCTCTCTGAAGATATTAATAATTTGAACCTGAATTTGACTACTTAGGAGGAAATTAGAGAAATGAATCCAGATCTACTTCTCTAAGAGGGTGTAATTGATAATTTCTCTAATTTTTTTGAGTATCAAAAGGCCATGGAATTCATATCTCAAGTGTTGCAAGATTTAATCAAGAAATTAGAGGATAAACATGTTGAAATAGTGGATGGACTAAGTGACATTTCAGAAGAATTTGATAACATCAATTGTAAATTATTCAACGAAAATATTGATGCTCTTCCGATTGATCATATTAAAGCAAGTTTCAAAGGTTTAGTTAAGGAGGATGATGAGGTAACTAAAACTTTCAATATTAATTCAATTTATAGATTAGTTTCATGTCATAATTTCATAAGCCAACTGAAGAAGGTGGTGAAAAATTTGAAGAGACTTCCAATCAAGGTTGTGAGAGAGGTTGATACAGCAGATGTCATGAATAATTATGTGTGTGGGCTAGAGGAAGAAGAGATACAAGGAATTATCAAACATTTCATTGATTACAAGCACCATTTGGCTATGTGGGAAAAGGATCAAGAGAAACCTAAACAATAAAAGAGATGTTATAGGTCCTAGCTAAGCCTGATAGTCATTGTTGGAATGGCTCTAAAGCTCGAGTTAGTCAAAGTTGTAGGGTTGACTTGGTCAAACCCGTGCAACAACTTTGCTATATTTATGGGAGCATGTTCCCTTGAACTTAATTGCACTCTATTTTTAGTAACTAGTTAGTTAAAGGTTCAGTTGTAATGGCTCAACCTCTTGAACTTATAAATAGTTAGATGCATTAAGTTTGAAAAGAGACCTTTTTAGATCATTTGAAAATTTACTCTTCAATCTTGGAAGAGTCCTTCATATACTTTGATCCATTCAGATTATATTCAAAACAATACTTTTCCATGAAATGTTTGGTTTTTTGTTTTAATTATTGATCAATTTATAGCTTATGAATGTTTAATTCCTTGATGTTATTGGTTAATCTACCTTTATCTTAGTTATCTTATTTCAATCTATGTGAAAAGTGATATAGTTACTTTGAATATCAGTTGTGGAAAATTTATTTCCTTTCTGTTACAAAGTTGCATTATTATTTATAGTCATGGATGGAGGAAGATTGCAAGACATGTGCATATCATATATTGTTGTGAGGAGTTGATTATGAATTTAAGTAGGTCTATCTGTTCAATATACTTGGTGCATCACCTTATTTTTCTTTTGTTTATCTCTGACTTTAAGCCCATAAATTGAGTAGATTAGAGTTATTTTCAAATGTTTTAGCCTTGCATATTGATCTTAAATCAAGTGCTCCAAGTCTCAAAGGAATTCGGCCCTCTCGAGGTTCATCCCAAGGTGACAAGGTCCCACACCTTGGGGATGTTCCAACATTGCATAGGATCACTCAGAGATTCAACGGGTGCATGATCTACGTGACAACAATACCTTAACATTCTTTCCTTTCCGCACATCCTCTTGTTCAAGTACAACACATTGCAAGGTAAGTCATATTCAAGTTAGTATCTTATCCTTATCATTTTCATTATTTCATTTCATTTAAATCTCAAAATAAATTATTTAGCATTAGTATTTCTATTTATATCATTTATTCATACTTCTTTACCTACTTAGATTAACTATAGAATAACATTAAAATTCCCCATTTTAGTTAATCATTTCTATGAACCCGTCTTTTCAAATATTTCTTGGTAGGATCCAGTCAAACCCTAATGGATAAATATCAATTATCTTATTTTCCTATCATGTCTCACTTTAGTGTTAACCCTATCTATGATGAGGCTTCCATAGCTGAGCTCAAAGCTCTATATGGTACTCCGATTGCTACACCCGATCATATTCAACAACAACTTTTAGATGGCCAATAATATGTGCCTACTATATTTAAATATTATCCTATAGGCATTAGAATTTTTCAGGACCCAATATCCTTTACTCGTTGTACACCATGTTATACGGCTACTTGTGATCCTCCTTTTGATCTTTCACAAGAAAATTTATATGATTATCTTATTGATTACGTGTTATTGATGATCATTCATATGTGAATAATGATTTTCTTTCACTCCACCCATTGATACAGTTCCTTCTCATGATTCTACCACTTTTAACATTATGTCTATTAATACATCTTCTACTAATTTACATGTTCCTTCACATTATGTTGATGACCTTATTAATGAAATTCACATTTATGGGTCTCTATCTCACCTTGGTGAGTCAAATGATAGTCATGGTTCTCCTTATTTCTATATAATTGAGTGTGACTCTCTGCTCCATCATTACCTTATCTTGAGATTGCATATACCATTGTGCATAAGTCACTACCATATATCACTCCTCTTATTCTTACATCTCCTATTGTTATATCATCTACATCTACTAGTCCATCCTCTCCTATAGATGTGTCTCCATCGATCACCTCATCTATTAAGATTGTTTCGATGTTAGTCCTACTATAGCTATAGAAATTCCATCTATTTCACCTATTATAGCTTCCTCGTAACCTACTCTCTACCGTGCCCTTAGCATCGAATCTTCCTTGTCACCTCTTGATATTCCTATGATTACCTATAATGGAAAGCTACAAACACTTCATACATTATTACCATCTTCCACCATTCCTTCATAAGATATCATCTCTCTGCATGCATGAGTAGGCCAGCTCCAATCTCGTGTTCATTCTCTTACTTTAGAAAGTAGGGCTTATTATGCTTTTATTGACAATAATTCATTACATGGTAACCATGTCCCTAAGAAAATTCATAATTTTGCATTCCCTCAAGATATTATCATACCTCCTTTCACATATTTTGATGGTACTAATGACCCTCATGCTCATCTTCTACATTACCGCATGCTTATGACCTTTCACTCTAATGATATATTATTACTTAAGGCATTTCGATATAGTCTTATTGATGAGGCATTATGTTCATACACTCATCTTACCTTTGGGTCCATTAGTACTTTATATGACATGGAGGATGCTTTCCATCATCGTTTCATCATCAACAATGGCCCTAGAGTCACTTATGATCACATACCTACTTTACATAAGGGCTCTTTTGAACCTATCAAGGATTATATCTTAAGATTCAATTCTTGTATACACCACCTAATATTCCAACCTATTGATTAATAAAATCACTTTATTTTCTATCATGGCCTCATTCCTCCACTCAAGAAAATATTACAATATGACATGTGTGAGTCATTCATTCTCCTATGTTATAAATTTATTGACCTAGAACAATATCTTCTCTCATCACACATCATAGGGCCTCCACATGTCTCTATAACTATTCCATCATATAGTTATCTACCGGTACCTCGGTTGAGCATCCAAAGCAATATCAACATTTTCCTCACAAACAAAGGAAATAAACTTGACTCACTCCACCATAAAAACATACTCCTCTAGATCTACGACAAGCTACTTCTCCTACCACTCCACCTAGGTCACATGAGCCTTTACATTTCTCTCATCACACTCGACCACATGATGTGCTACGTGTTTTACTTAATGAGAATTTAATTTTATTACCCTCCAACCAACATCATCCACAACACCAATCTGCAGTGCTATCGTGAGCAACCTTATTGTAATTATCATCATATAAAGGGACATAGGGACAAGTTATTATCTTTCCCTTCATGAGAGATGACAACAACTAGAGGATAAGGTAATCATATCCTTTGGTTCTCCCTCATGTGAACATTCCATTTATCCTCTACCTTTCCCAAGAGTTTCTAATACTGAGATGAATCATCTCCTACATATGGTTCTCATGCTTGATAAATCCACCATGCATCTATCACTCATACACATTCTCCACCATATCCACACACCACCGCATCATTGCATCTATTGCATTCACATCCATCACATTCCCACTATACACCACATCATATTTCTACTATAGATGGGATTCCATGGATCTCTGTGTATCCAACTACCACTCCATATGACATTCATTTTGACACATTTTCACATGTTGCTTCCATTCCACATGCATCCACCGGTTCATGTCATATTGGTATTTTGTAGGTGATTTTTATCACCTCACCCCATAATGATGCACATGTGTTCTTATGGTTCTTACACGATTGTTGAGGGATTAGTTCTAAGAAACTCTTATCATTTGCTTTGTCGATTCATCTAGTGTACTCAATCATTTCCTGATGATGCATTGTTGCTTACGTGGATCATACTTGATTGTTGAGGGGTCTTAAATAAATGACCCTATTCATTTATATTTTGGTGGGCATCACTATTCTCCCCTCCTACTTTCATCATACTAACATATTACATTACACTTTTACACATTCATTATGAGACATCCATTTTACTATCATATATTTCTCTATATTTCACATCTATTCTAATATCATCATTTTACTAACTCTGTGCTACACATTCCATTCAGTTAACATTTCATTAATCACATTACATTTTTATCTATTATCTCCATTCATCATATAAATTTTGTCTACCATTACTAACATTATAATGTGAATCTATGTTAATCAAACATGAACAATACACAACACATTACATATACTAGACAAATAACCATAGAATCATACATCATCAATTACATTGCAATATCGACAAGACAACATAGGTTTATTATATATCAAAAACATGTGTCCATACATATACTACGAATACAATCACCATACAAAACACATGTCTTATCACTAGGGAAACTCCCTATATTGTATACATTAGTACAACTCATACCTCATCATTACTATCACTCTCGAGATACTTTGTGAGAGCCCTAGAACTATACGCCTCTCCACTAATGTGGATTCATTGTTTACATCCTTGATATCACTTGACCTACCTCCGCAACAAGGTAATCTTTGTAGCCTTCTCAGAACATTGGCACTACACATCTACATATCATGTAAACACGTCTTGTGCTAAGGGACCACCACTGATGTAGCCTATAATTCATTGCAAATAGCCCAAGGTGCATTGACACATCACTCAGCCTAAACTGAGTGCTCACCCAAAGCACATAAGGGTACCAGGTTCCTCTTTAGAGTAGTTTGTTCAAGATGTTAGCATGATTGCAAGTATAATTCAAATCCATAATAAATAATCAATTAAACCATAGTGCATAACCTAGATCTAGATCTTAACCATATGAAAGATTGACTAAACAATAACTATAATGAGATTTACTATACAAGAACCATATTTAGTCATATCTAACACCAATATCCATCCAATATGATCCATTATATTAAGTATTGTAAAACATATAAGCTTCATACATCATAATAATGTCACCATGAGTCATGCATGCATATAAACCAGCAACATAACTCTACAATCAAATGGTATCAATGGTCTCTCTAAACCATGCAAATCAATACATATTTATAGGGGTGGGGACTTTCCCTTCACCGCCCATGCACCTTTAAAAATAGACTACATGCTAATAATATTCATGCACCTTTACAAGAGAATACAAAGGCAAGCAAGTGCTAATAATAGATATTCTAAAGTTAACTCTAAGTATAAATCCTATTAATAGCTCAAAATTCTACATGGTGCTTGAACTTCCACTTGCCCAAAATAGAATTGGCATAACCCACAAGTTTCCATACTTTTGTGTGCTCAGCACTCCATATCCCAAAAATAGCCTTAGTCTAAAAAAGAGGCTAAGTCATGTTTCCACTTATTTATGGGCACACTCTGTTCTACTATAGTTTTGTGCCTTCTGCGCACCTTTCTCCCGCTCACCCAATCCTTATGTGTTTTCATCCTTGAGCTATATTTCATTTGCTCAATATTACCCCACACTAATTGCATTTCCGCCCCCAGAAATGGGTAATCACAACTCATCTCTCCAAGAATAAATAATAATGACTAAAAGAATAACAATTACTTGACCAAAAAGAGTGAAATACTACTCGGCACTATGCTCCTCTACCAGCAGGATCAATTCTGGATACTCATTTTTAATCTCTTCATCTAATGTTTGTCAATCACTCGGTGGTTTGTCTATTTTATGAGTGACATATATAAACATGTCTTCCAACTCATCCTTTATCATGTTTTATTGTTCATTCTACAAAATCCTAACAATGTTATCCATGCTTGAAACCATGCCCTCCATGTAATCCATTTTCTGTGTAATGAGCTTTCCAATTTCCTTCATTCTTTCCTTATATGGTTCTTGTCTTTGCTCCAAAGTGCATTACAATTTTATTCCACCGAGAAATCCAATCCACATGCCTGAGCATCTCATTCTTCATCACCTTTAGGAACTCATTATCTTCTTTAATAGTCCTTGTCCTAATAATTACATTTGGTGTCACGCATGTGTTCAAGGTTCGGCTTGATCTTCCTTCTTAAGCTCATCCTTTAAGGCCTTGAGAATATCATCTCCAATCTCCTCTGGCATACTAATCAATGCTTCTGTCTTCACCTTTTCCTTTTCATTCTTTTTTGTTACATTCTTTATTTCATTATCTTTATCCTTATTATCATCCATAAATTCCCTAATAGTTGTTGCTTTATCTACGTTTATGTGTACAACCTCTATAAATACCTTTACCATGGCATTACTCACCTATTCATCTGACATGATAGTAGGTTTAACATTCACATGTCGTATGTGGGGAACTTTCTTCATCCTATATGAAATGCATAACTCTTCACACATGTCAAAACTAGGCTTGTCCATATAAGTCTTCATAAACCATAACAATTTCTTTTGTGTGCGTGTGTTCACCATTTTTGTGTCCATCAGCTCTCAACCATACAAATCCTTAGGCTCCACAAATATCTGGAACCATGTGTGTATGATTTTTCTTGTGTCATCCACATATCCAACTATAGGAGTCTCATAGTCTTCTCCCTCCTTCTCCTTCCTTGTTCTCTTTCCTTTTGGAACCTCCAGTGTCTGAATCCAAAATTGGGCCTTCACCCTCTTGTGTAGTATGGGGCATGTTGGAAGGCTCAAATTTATCTACTTATTTTTATGTCTCCTTCAAATCCTCCTCCCCATTCTTCATTTCTTCACCACGAAGCTCCTCTGTATCTTCAGCCGCACCGGAGTACTAGGCACAGATTTCCCAGATTCATCCTCCTCTTCCTTCTTAATCTTTAACTTACACATTTTCTTCTTATCAATCTCCACTTTCGATGTGAATTCCTAGGTGATCTCCTTAAATTTTTGATGTTCTGTGCTCGATCCCTTGTTCTTCTAGACACCCTTCTAAACTTTGGCTCCTCGGCGTTTGCTCCATATTTATTTCCATAGTGTATGTCTCTAATACTTCTTCTTCCTACTGTAAGGGAGGGGTCACCTCACCCTCTCTCTTCTCCCCAATAGTAGGTTGTCTTCTTCCTAAGTATTCCAAGCCACCACTATCTTCGTGGATTTCTTCTTCTTCTTCTTCCTCGACCAAGGGCGAGGTTGATTCCTCATCTCGCCAAGGTGCCAAATGTATTCTTCCCCCCGGGTGGACCGGGAAGTTTAAACACTTTCTCCACATATACCCCCTTCTCCAACCTGGGCTTCAACTAAATTTATACAAGGGTTTTCCCTTCTCTAAAATGGCCAAACCCATTGCCTTTATATTAATATCATCATTAATTAAATGCTCAATATATGCAGACATACCAGGATAGACGTAAGTCTTTCTAAGAGTGTGGTAGTCGCAGTCTACCTTGTCAACATTAAAAACCAATCGTGTGTGCATTTGATATATATATATATATATATATATAAGCTTAAAAGAAACATGTGGTGAAGGCATAAGGAATATTACACCATGGGCTCCACTTTCCATCCTTCATCCCAAAATGTGCAATAGTGAAATGTTGATAAACCACAAATTATACTTGATTACCTACTACCGCTGGAAGATCCTTTGGTATTCTCCACTCTTCTTCAAACGCGGCATGGAGTCGCACATACCACAACTCTTCCCTCTATTTAAATGGGCCACTCATGGTCCCATCACAAGTGTATTTCTCAAATCTCTCTGCAAGATATTTCTTCACCTCAGGGTATTGCCAAATTTTCTCCTTAGGCCCATCCGGTACTCCGATTTCTACAAAGACAAGTGACAAAAGTATAGTGCCAAAACTAATCTTTTCTCCACCATACACTTCTTAAATTATATTTTTAGCAATAAACCCTGTCAAATTGTAGGCTACACCTTCAAACATCTTTTTTTCTATGTGTAGCCACAATGTGTTTACCTGTGACCACCGATCCTCGTCAATACGCTTGGTGAGGAGGTGCATCACTTCTGAACCACATGATACTTCTATATATTTCCTATATCCTTTCTAAGCCCTCCTTTAAGGTAACCTAAGTCCTTATTTATCTTCAAAATACCCTCCTTTCTCGATAAATTGCTACTCAATTCAAATCCCAAACTCATGAGTCACCCAATTATGGGCACAAGTGAGCCTCGTACATTGTCCAACAAAGTAGAAAAAGTCCTCGTGGACTCTACTCATCAACCACTAGTATAATTTTTTTGGCTTACCAAAGTAGGGTAGTTCATACAACTGTAGAACCCCTATATGTTTCAACATCTTCTCACCCGTATCATCATACATATCCATGTCATTAGTTATGTGTTTGTTTCTCTTTCGTACTAGAGATTTCTCGAGATCTTCTTTGTTATCCTTCATTCGGTGATTGTAATCACTCACTTTACTGTGGAGAACATGTGAGTCCCAATCACGACCCATAAAAACCCCTTCCGGGTATTGCATTTTCAAAAATCTACTCTCTCGAGGTGTCCTCTACTTTGATTTCTACTTCTTCCCCTTTGTGGCGCTCTAGATGCCTTCTTTGGTACCATCGTAACTATAAAGGTGTGTTCTTTTACCTGCTCCAAGCTCTGCAACTTAACTCTGTGTACCCTAGATCGAAACCACATTCCCTAGCTCAACTCCAAACCCTAGCTCTTGATTCCTCCTTCCCACATGCCCCTTCTTCACTCAAACACTTCGTCCAATGGATCCTGAGTCAATACCATGCACAAATCTATCAAGAACACCTATGTTTTGGTTCTCTGCACCTTGTAACACCTTGCTAGCTAACTTGTAAATAAATTTCCCATATGCTCTTTGATCCTAAAGGTGAAAATGGCTTTGCCACCCTACCTTACATAGAATTTTCAACAAATTCCACATTTATTTCTCCTCCACCTACCATCGTACCCCACATTAAATCATCATTTGTCAATTTTTCCACGTTGTTCATCTTTGCGCCATAGTCATAACCTTCTATCGTGCCCTCTACTTCTTGGCCATAGACCTTCTTTTTCATGCCCTCATGCACCGAAGTACCTTGCCATTATTCCATATTCTAATTATTTTTCACTACTACAACCTACATCACATTATATTGTGCGTCTATTTTTCCATTTATGGTCTCTATTCATGAGCAATTTTTCTCTTTTCCTAACCACACCTTTCCTTTGAGAACTTGCACAAACTATCTTCTATGCATATCCATCTTCAGATAATATTCCAAATTGGAAATGAACCCTGTATATATAAACCAACCCACATTAAGGGTATGTGTGGTCCTCCATGCATAAAAATACTTAAATAGTAATCAACTTCTAGCGCACAAACGTGTTTATTTACACAAAACACTGAACTAAATTAACAAATCATAGTGACGATGAAGGGAACACATATAAATAGAATGCATTAAGGAAATCTAATATAAGTGGTAATATTTCCTTATTACAAACACCAAGAAGACTTATTTATAATAGGGCTTCATCCTACTCCTATTGAAGTAATCGAGAAACCGTGTTCCATCCAATGACTCTAACTAGAAAGCACGTAATCAAGTATATAAGTGATAACATACGGTCCAACCAATGCACCTTGAGCTTTCTAAGGTGCTACAAAAACTTATAATCATACGAAGTAACATTTTCCCAGCCTCCATCTTATTATCCTTGATGTGCCTATCATGTCATGCCTTCTTCCCGGCTTTCTCTTTCTTCTGACTCCATCATGTTATAACATGACTCTCATCCATTGCATCAATTTGTCAATATGTTCTTCCAATGCATTTTCATCATCCATACCTCCTGTGTGTGTAATACACAAAGAAGGTAACATGAATTCCATTGGTAGAACTTCCTTTGTGTTGAACACTAACTAAAAGGGTGTTACTTTATTCAACCTCTTGTAGGTTGTCTTGTATGCCCAAAGTATAGCAGAAACCTTTTCATCCCAATCTCTCCTTCCAAGATCACAAATTTTTTTCAAGGTATGGCTCAATATCTTGTTGAAGGCCTCAACAGTTTCATTTTCCTGAGGGTGATAAGGGGTTGTCCGATGGTGTGCAACCATAAATTCATCCAATAATATCATGATAGTCTCATTAAGGAAATGAGTACCCCTATCACTTTTTAAACTTAAAGGACATCCATATCAAGCTAATAATATGTTCCCATAGAAACCTTATTGTTATAGTTTTTGTGCAATCTTTCCTAGGTGTAAACACCTATAATTTAGCTTGAGCAATTTAAATACTTAAATTGTGCTAATTATACCCTTTCCACAAATTGAATACATATCGTCAATATCGCACGTTTTCTCTTCTATCGTCATTAATTAATTACATTAAATTATTTAATTAACTCTTCTATCCAAAAATGACGTCAATTGATGACCTTCCGTTAATCATCTCCCCTTTCTATCTAGATTAATTATTTATTTATAGTTAATTAATCTCCTCTGTCTATCTAGATTAATTAATTAATTCTCTTTTATTTAATCAATAAATAATCATTTATTTGATTAAAATCCTCTCATAACATGAATCATACTAACTATTCCTCTAAAAAGCTTCTATAAGCTTGCACACCTATTAATTAATCACTTTGGTTAATTAATAAATCCCCTCAAACCCCATGATTCACTAAAGGACAAAATAAACTCTCCTAAGGTTGAATCAACCCTTTCTAAACCTCCCTTATCCACAACTAACTCAACCTCCATATTATCCCACATGTATTGAATAGTGAAAACTATAAGTATTCTTACCTTTTTTCTTGCACTATGCTTTGAATAGTTAAAACTATAAGTGTTTTGATCTTGAGTCATTCTCCATTGTTTTAAATAGCTTCTCCATCTTGCATCCTTTCACTCAAAAATGAGTACTATGGGAAGATCCAAAATGGCCTTGTAGCAATTGTGGTGAGATTTCATTCTCAATCCTTGAGATCAAGAAACAATCCACTTTGATTTCTTATTTTCTTCATAGGTTCATAGTTTAAGTTAGCAATCATAGAAAGTAGGAAATAGCTTAGCATGTAGTTTCATTTATACATTGAAGACACATTTCCTTTAAGCTCTTATTTCAATTTATAACTTAGTTAATAAAAATGAGCACATTTGACATGCCCGATGGGTTACATCATTCCTTTGCACTTAATTTCAAGTTTTTATAGTTAAGTTTGAATTTTGGTTACTAACCCTCTTTTTGCATATATTGAAATAACTTATTTTTCTTAACTTGTTTTGTTGAGTTTACATGTGTTGAGTCTTCCTTATAGGTATAAAAGAGGTGAAGTGCTGTCAAAATTAGAATTGATAGGAAAATTTGAATATTTCTCCATGTTTTCATTTTTAGAGCTTACTTTTTCAACATTCTACATATTAGTTTTGTCAATTTCTTTAAAATTTTAAATTCTTGAACATGTAGGTTAGTGTTTGATAGTGTTGAGTCTTCTATTTACATATTAATGTGGTGTTTTGTTTTCAAAATTGAATATTGGTGAGAAAATTTCAATATTTCATCATGTTTTCATTTTTAGAGCTTACTTTTTCAACATTCTACATGTTAGTTTTGTCAATCTCTTGAAAATGTTAAGTTTTTAATCATGAACGTTAATGTTTGATAGCATTGATTCTTCTATTTGTATATTAATGTGATGGGTTATTGTCAAAATTGAATCTTGGTTGGAAAAATGTGACCATTTTGTAGATTAAGGGATGTTTTTTTGACATTTTTTTGGTACATGTTAAGTGCATACCCGTGAGCATAAGAGCATATGTGTAACCCATTTTCTGAAGGCCATAACTTTTTCTCCCGAACTCGAAATGACTCTATTTTTTTGCATTGGAAATTTATTGAAGTGAAATATGCAATGAAAACATAAATTTGGGATTTATACTTACATAATCTACAAGTTTTCCCTTTATTGTAAAACTAGTTATTTTCTAACATGTCTAATGTTTTGATGACTATTGTATTTCCATGTTTAACTTGATTTAGACCAAAGCTTGTGTATTCTCTTGTCTTGAACCTTTTGGTGATCTTGAGAATCAAAAATAACTTTTATCTCTATCTTTTTAACATTTAGTTAATTGGAAACTTCATCTTTCATTTTTGGTTTAAGGGAATGAACATTTATCAAGATTTTTGTATTATTCATTAATTGCAAAGATTTTTTTACTTTTTATTTGGATTATTTGTTGTGTATGCTCTTCTCTTGCATATTTGGATGATCTTGACAATCAAAATCAACTCTTAATCATCTTTTAAATAATATGATTTTCTTGGAGAACTACTAACGCTTGAGTGCAGGACCTAAAAACGCTTGTCAAAGAAAAGAGTTTGAAACAAAATTTTCTAACTACATGTGTGTTGCAGGTTTCCAAATGGAGAACGAATAAACCACATTAATTATAAAATATTAAAAATACACCACAAACATCACACTGTATTTGCAGGTTCGGATAAGGGTACGCCCCATCTGCTTAAAACTAGGACATAACCCCTTTGGTATAAGCCTTAAGCTACAATAATGGGGGTGATTCTAGGAACCCTAAAGTATTCCATGTAAAAGGGAACCTTTTGATAAAACAAGAAGTGTTCGCATAACCTACTTGACTAGTATTACCATTTGTGAGATTTAGCGTCAAATTTATCTGTATCACAACCCCAGTGAGACTACACGATGGACGCATTTATTTCCCATTGTGCTTAAAGGGGGTAAAGTAAACCTAAGATGCTCTAATAATTAGTCAGTGTAACTTTTCTTGGAAAATCGAGCTCGCTCTTAGATAACTTGTGACACCTAGTTGAGTGAACCACCTAGGAAATCCATTCAATCTTTGGAGCCAACTTGACCAAATCATTGTTGTAAAGAGCCATCATTCATCACAAAATGTGTGAAGCATTACTTTTGCTTAGTTTTTCACTCACCCTAAGGCAAGGTGAAACTCTGTCAAGTGAGGCCAACATTTTTCATCCTCACTTGTACTACTTCCTTCACTTTATTTTGACACTTTGTTGATCAAAAGAGGAGTGACCACACATGTGTTGCCAATTGATTGTGTCACCACTTTTATGTCCATTTACGCTCATCCATGTTTTCAGTTGGGTTGTTAAACATATAAAGTGTGTGGGAATGTACTCGTATCATTGGTAACCATTTGATCTTGATACCCAAGTCAAGATCATCATCATAGTTAGGCTTGATTCATCACTTGATTCTCTTTTGAGGAGTTATCTTTCTTGTATCGTATCACCACAATTTTGATACTTACGTCTTGTTTCTTGCAAACTTGACCTAAGTGTCTAGATTGTAACGTTACGCTACGCGCATCATAACAATTCCTTGGTATACTCTAGCCTTAGTTTTCCTTCAAACATTACCTTGATTTTGAAAAGTGTTGTTGTTACCTTTGTGCACATTGTAATAATATTATTTCGATATTAATACCTTACTTTCATGTAAATTTTGGTTAACTTATCTTAGTGGTATTGTTGGTCATTCATTTTTGTAGCTTATACTTTTTGATATGTAGGTCTTGATTGGATCTAAAGTCGCTTCAAAGTATACCTTATTTGGGAATCGTATCAACCTTGTGTTATTACTTATGTCTTGTTTGTTTTTTAACTTGGCATAAATGGTGAAATTTTGTTCATCATATTACGTGTGAAACTATTAATTGATTAGATGCTTAGGAAATACTCCATTTGACTAATTGGTTTACCAACAACTTTGCATGATTTTGTCTCATTTGTCACATCAACTTATCCATTTTGGACAATCACTTTGATCCATTGATTCTTTATCATTCATTATTCTTTGGTCATTAATTTGGCTTTGTGTTTTGAACTTGTGTGATTGTTCCTTTTGTTCATCCACCTTATAAACTAATTTATAGGACAATCCTTTGGGTCTTTGATCTTCTTGATCTTCTTGTTTTTTCCTAAGTTCATGATCATTTTTGAACACATCTTTCAAACCTTGGAAAAAACATTCAAGAAACTTTTTCATCAATCGAACATTGGAAATATTTCCTTTGTATCCTTTAAGTTGCTAAAAATTTTATCAATCATTTGACATTTACACCTCCATCCCTTGTTGGATTATAAATCTTGAGTCATCACGATGTATTTTTTCCTTAGCTTCCCTTTTGGAAAATCACACAAACATCCACATCTTTACAAAATGTCTAATTGTTTTTCATTGTGTTGCCCAAATCAACATGAAATATTCTTCACTTTGAAGAAGCTCGATCATACAATCTAGGTTTAGACCTTTGAAACCAACACACACCAAAAATGACTGATTATCACGAGGTCCCTTATACATACGACAATAAGGAATCAAAGTTTTGGATTTCACATCAAATGACACCCATCATGACCAACCCTCGTTTGGTTCTTCACACTAGAGAACCCATCCGAGTAACCCATTCCCCACCTTCATCTCATAGTCGTGGTATGGTTTGGACACTTCTAATCCAAATTATTATTTGAGTTCCCCCCACTCTTCTTCTGATTCTAATACAAACATTTCCTCTTCTTCTGAGGATTCCAATCCAAATATTTCCTCTAATTCTTCTAATGATTTGGATCCAAACTACTATTCAAATTCATCTAATTTGACTCCTAAGTTGCAATCCTCCCCTTATTCATAAGGCCTCTATTATCATCAACTAAACAACGTTATCCTTCTCTAAAGATTTGTGTCGCCGAAAATTTTCTTTATCATTCATCTAATGCGACTCCTACATCGCGGTTCTCCCTATATTTACGGGACCCTCTTCATCATTCATCTAATGTGAATCCTATGTTGCAGTCCTCCCTTTCTTCATAGGACCCCTTTTATCAGTCACCTTAATGAAAATTTATATGTGTGACTCTAAATCCCTCTAATCAAACATCTAATACAATTATTGAATCACGGTCCTCTCTTTCTTCGCAAGATCCTTGTTATTATTCATCCAATGTGATTCTTGAATCACGGACTCCCTTCGCACAAGGCCTTCTTCATCAATTACCCCCACAAAGTCTTCCTTCTTTGAAGATTCGTGTAACTCAAACTCCTATTCAAACATCCGAATCAACCCATGCATCACAATCTGCAGACTTTTGACTTAATCCTACTAGTTTATAGATGATATACCATTATATAGGTAGGTCCACACCACCTTATTTTACTCCCGAGACATCTAGCTCCACATCTTCTTCATCCCCACATTATATTCTTCTATCATTCATCATCAAACATCTTCTAAGTCTTCGACACCAATTGAACCTCTTTATTCCACTCAACCCCGGTAGGTGATCAAAACTCATACCGATGACCTCTTTCGGAATGAAGAAACAATCGTGGCATTTATATGCGCACACAAAGATATTCCTTTAGTATATTACAAGAAAGGATTCTCTTTAGACTTTGATGTGTCCTCATATTTTGAGGAAAAGGTTAATTCTTTTTATCAAGAAACGGAGGAAGTGCCTCAGATCATGCAACTTCATCATCCTCTTATTCTTCCATCTTCACATTCTTCATTACATGATGAAAATCCTAGGTCTTGTATTGATCCATGGCCTATCTTCTCATCACCCAATCACTCTTTTTCTATCACAATTCCTCAATCACAATATCTTATGCGGTCAATGCCAAGTATCCCTTCATATTCATCTAGGTTTGGGTCACCTTCTAGCAAAGTCCTTCCTCTCGTTATTTGTGGAACATTTTTGAGTAGTCCACTATCTTCTATTCTTGGGGAATGTCCAACTAGCCCCTTGTCTTCTATGTATGGGTCACCCTGGGTATTCCATCATCTTCTATTCTTGGGCCACATCCTAGTAGCCCATCATCTTCCAGCTATGGTTGTGCCTAGTAGCCCTTCCCCATCTAACATTGGGGGAACTTATGTGACTTCACCTTCTTGTTTATAAACACATGGTGCCTACCCTTATATATTCTCCATCTAACATTGGGGGCATCCACATTTCCCATTACCTATGCATAGCTTCATAAAACCTTAGAAAATAAAAAAACATTCAAATATGTTCGAAAATCACAAAAACATTCAAATATGTTTGAAAATCGCAAAAACATTCAAATATGTTCGAAAATTGCAAAAACATTCAAATATGTTCAAAAATCACAAAAACATTCAAATATGATCAAAATCCAAAATAATAGAAAAAACAATACACAAAAATAGTAGAAAAGTGTTTCACAAAACAATCTTACAAAAACATAACTTTAGTTTACTTACTTTATCTTGTTTCTTGCTTTGTTTGTGTACATTGTTTGCTTGTATAGTTGTTGCTTGTTTATACATTTGTATAGTTTGTCATTTAGGCATACTTTGATAATATTCATATTTTTTTCTTATATTAGATTCATTCTTACTTGTACATATGAAGTGTGTTTTTACATGCTTGTAAATAATTGTACATAGTTGTGTTAATTCATGTTGGTTAGCATTGTATATTTGGTTAGGTTTGTTAACATTTGTTTGTCGCATGTACATAGTTTTGTTATCACATCATCATATCTCCATCAATATCATCACATCTAACATCATCTATACATCATATATAAATAAAATGATACATGTACATCATACATGTATGTTATGTTAATCATCACATATCGTATCATCAAATGGGGGCAAGAGGGATCACAAATATCAAAATCTATCCCCCGCACCAATATCATCATATCATCTCGTCCACTAATCTAGAGCATCACATGTACAATACAATTGATATCATCTATGGATCTATCATGTAAAAATCAAACACATGTGGTACAAACATCTCAACTATCATCATGATACATACAAAAGTGTGAAATCAAACCATATAACATCACACTCTAATTTTTCTTCTACTCGTCAGTAAATAATTATTTTATTTAATTTTTCGTCGTGTTGGGCATTATTTGCCACCTGGTACTCATTTCTTCTCACTAGGAAAATTTTATTTCTCCTAGGTGATGTTGCTTCTTCTGCACACTCCATCGAATAATTATTTTTATCAACTAATTATTTTATTATTTTTTTCATTGTGTTAGGGCATTATTTCTGCCTCGTTGCTTCTTTCTTCTCCCTAGGGAATTTATTTTACATTTGGGAGATTATTACTGATTCTTCTACCTTCTTCTACATATTCAAACTATCAAAAGTCTAAAAATATAAAAAATTAAAAAAATCAATTCAAAATCCAAGAAATTTACAAAATCCTAAAAATTGTAAAATATGCAAAACTAGGTAAATCATCTCACAATGGTTGAAACTTGTGTCTTGTGTATGGTATTCATTCCATATCTTGTTAGAATTTTCAAGTGTTCACAGATCAAACAACTCGTAGATCACCTAATTTACAACCATTTACAAAGCTATCATGCTTGTTTCATCAATACTCTGGGGCACATCTAGTTTCCTGATATTGTTTTGTTGTGCACAAATGCTTTATCATTGGACCTAAGTGTCCTTTATCATCTCCCCTTGCATGTATCCTTGCTAGGGGCATCATTTTTCACCCTTTTCATCAATCACAAACATTTGGGGATCTTCATCTTGATAAAAAAACATATATACAATTGTTTGTACCGTTGTTGGTTAGAATATGTGTGTTTGTACTTGTTTTCCTTTTAAATGAGCTTGTTTCCTTCTCATATTGCATTGTTTTTCATATGTTGCATTGAGTTGGTGTTTTTAGAAATGGACAATTGTTCGTAGTATGGATTTTCATGTCATTCTACTTTTGTCGTATGCTTATATTTTTAATAAGGACCGATGACGTAGATCTTTGGCAATATGATGACACTAAGGTTGTTGCCAATGCAAGGGATGAAAGCTAGTTCTTCTCTCTGCTTCTCCATATTTCTTCTACATCACCCTCCTATCAACATTATTCTTTTGATTCACCTGGGGCATCCTACCCCTACCCATTCTTCTATCCATTTCTCTCACCTTTTCAATCATCAATCACCTTCTTTCATCACCCATCGACACTTGAGGGGGCATCTCTCACTTCTACTAATTTTTCTTCTACGCCTTCAAAATTTTATCTATCTACTATCTTTGAAGTGACATCACTTACGCCACCCAAAAGAGGGGAAAATGTAGACACCTATAATTTAGCTTGAGAAATTTAAATACTTAAATTGCGCTAATTATACCCTTTCCCACAAATTGATGACATATCATCAATATCGCACATTTTCTCTACTATCATTGTTAATTAATTACATTACGTTATTTAATTAACTCTTCTATCCAACAATGATGTCAATTAACAACCTTCCATTAATCAGCTCCCCTTTCTATCTAGATTAATTAATTAAGCTCCCCTTTCTATCTAGATTAATTAATTATTTCTAATTAATTAATACCCCTTTCTATCTATATTAATTAATTATTCTTAATTAATTAATTCTCTCTTCTATTTAATCAATAAATCGTCATTTATTTGATTAAAATCCTCTCATAACATAAATCATACTAATTATTCCTCTAAAAAGATTCTATAAGATTGCACACCTATTAATTAATCACTTTAGTTAATTAATAAATCCCCTCAAACCCCATGAGTCACTAAAATATAAAATAAACTCTCCTAAGGTTGACTCCACCCTTTCTAAACCTCCTTTATCTACAACCAACCCAACCTCCCTATTATCCCACATGTAAAGGGATGTAGAGATTCTTTTATCCATTGGGTTATATGAGGAACCCTCCTTCTTACCTTTGTTCTTGCACCATGCTTTGAATAGTGAAATCTATAAAAATTTTGATCTTGAGCTAGTCGCCATTATTGGAAATAGCTTCTCCATATTGCATCCTTTCACTCAAAATTGATTAATATGGGAAGATCCAAAATGGCCTTGTAGCCATTCTTGGTGACATTCCATTCTCAATCCTTGAGATCAAGCAACAATCCACTTTGATTACTTATGTTCTTCATAGGTTCATAGTTTAAGTTAGAAATCACAGAGAGTAGGAAAATATTAGAATGTAGTTTCATTTATGCATTGAAGAATCATTTCCTTTAAGATATTATCCCGATGGTTCATTGTTTAATTCACATTTTCTTTTGAAGCTATGTAGATATTAGTTATAATTTATAGCTTAGTTAATAAAACATGAACACACTAGGCACCACTTCTTCCCACCTTGTAAGATAATTTGTACAAGTTATAATATAGTGTGATATAGTCCTACGCACGGCTGTGGAGATAAGGCCCACATAGTCAACTTCCCACTTCTCAAAAGGTTCTACACTAGTAATAGGCCTCAAAGGCATTTCATCTCTATTCCCAGGCTTTACAAGGTGTTGAAAATGGTCACATGCCTTACAATATGCTTCACAATCCTTGTATAATGTTTCCCACCATAGATCAACTAGTATAATCTTGCACCTAGTGTCATCCCATACATAGTGTCCACCTATAATACCACATTGAGCCTCTGTATTAATTTCTTCACACTCATGTTCAAGTACACACCGGTGTAAAACTTCATCATGACCTAACTTGTATAAGTCTCCACTGATTAACATGTAAGGTGCGGCATGAATAGTAGGTTATTTCTTTTTTAAGGCATTTATTCCCTCGGGTGCCACACATGTGCATAAAAAGACTGTAATATCCTCTAAGTATGAGGGCACGTATTTCAACCTAAAAAGATGTGCATCGACATTATGTCCTCAATGCTCTTTGCATCCTCTCCGATTAAATCCTTGATAAATGGTCCGGAACTGAATTTCTCTTTCTTGGATTAACCACCACCTTAAAATTGAACGCCTGAAATAATAGAACCCAACGGCATATCCACCACCGTAAAATGGTCTTATTCACCAAGTACTTTAATGTCATATAATTTGTATAGAAAATGAAATATTTTTCCAGCAAGTACTATCAAAACTTATGGAGCATGTAGATCATAGACAAGGCCTTGTGCTCTTTCATTATATAATTTTGTTCTCATGGATTCAACTTCATGCTAGCAAAATGAATAGGATGATCAAAAATCCCTTATCCAGATGAGCTAGTATCATGCCAATGGCCATGCCAGAGGCGTCTACATGAACATGAAAGGGTTTGGACCTTGAAGGAAAGCAAAAAATAGGTGTTGTAGTAAGCCTATCCTTTATTATTTCAAATGTACGCTATTACATCTCACCCCAATAGAACTTGCCTATTCCCTTTAATAACTCTTCTAAGGGCACAGAGATCTTTGCATATCCCTTAATAAACTTTCTATAATAACTTGTGTTCCCTAGAATCCACACACCTCGCTCTAGCTAGTAGGATCCTCCAAACCCAAGATTACAAGAACTTTGACAAGGTCCACTAGTAAGCCTTCTTTACAAATTATGTGTCCCATAAAAATTCCAAAGGGGGTAGCAAATACACAATTCTTAATATTTAAAGAGATGCTCAACTGACGTAACCTCTCAAACATCAGCCTCAAATTATCACAATAATCCTTCACAATCCTATAGACTCTGCCTAATCATCTAGATATACCTTTAAGAACTTGTGAATAAAGTCTTGAAATGCTTATACCACTATGCGCCAAAATACTATAGGTGCATTCTTTAATCTAAAAGGCATAACCATGTATGAAAAAATTCCCCATTTTGTGGTGAAATTTATCTTCTCTTGATCCTCTCAGATCTATCCTCATCCGATGGTATCCATAGAATCCATCAGTGAAGGAATAGATCTCGTGCCCCACAACGCCCTCCAATATTTCTTCAATAAACTGTGTGATAAAGGGATCTATGACACATGCAGCATTCAACTCCCTATAATTCACATAAATTCTTATTCTTCCATCTTTCTTGTTGTTGATCACCATAGGGCTCACCCATTCGATGCCTCGATGGGAACAATGATCCAAGAAATTAACATTTTGTCAATTTATTCTTTTACCTAGACATGCAAGTTTGGATTCATCCTATAAGGCCTCTTCTGAACCGGTCACACACCTTCTTTTAATGTTATCTTCATCTCTCCTAATGATTCATGTAGGACTTTTAACTCATGATAGCCTCTAGGGAAAAATTTTTGGAAGTCGCGCAGTAATTCAATGATCTTAGCAACTTTAGAGTCAGACCAATAATATTTGATGATGGCCTCCTTAGGTTCAATATATGTTCCATTGTTTACCTTCTTGTTCTTCATGGTCTCATGGTAGGAACATGCATTTTCATCTGCACTATCTAGTACCTCACATGTACCCTCCGTGTGCTCAATAGATAAGTTTTCCACTTCCTCGTCATCAATTATGTAGACCATCTTACCCTTATCTCTTTCTAGGCAGGCACACCCAAGTTGTTCAGCATTTGTTTCTTCCTCTTAAAAATGTTTCCCAAGTCGACTCTCCTAACAACTCCTGAAGGAGATCCTTAGCCTTTGCACTATCTCCCATAGTTAAGCGCTTCATAACCTATAATGCCTCATTCACCAGAGGTTTAGTGGAAAAATAGTCAAAGGTCTAAATCATACCTACAATAATTTCTTACTAATTCCCAAGTATTCTATTCAACTCTGCATAGATATACCATGCATGTGCATAGCCTCGCAAGGTGAAATAAAGCTTGTGCACCCATAGCGAAGGTGGTAAATCTTCCTGTCCCTCTATCCAGAGTCTCTCACACTATTGAATGTGGTGTTGAACATGATCATTACCATGAAATTCATAGATATGAGCAGAACGTTGTTCCTTTAAAATCTAGTAGATAAATAAATCCTCACTTCTATCCACTCTAGAAGATTATCCCTTTGAACCATCTAAAACGCATTGCTATCCTATGCAAAGTATACACTAATATGTTCCTTATCTCCACCGACATTCCCACCGAAATTCCATAGCAAAGAATACTTACTGGATTCTCTTCACCTATTTACTTTGGTACCAGACACGCTAAAATTCTTGATACTACGTGGCTTACAAACATGTGCAGTTGCACTTCGTACTTCACACCACACCATTTCATAAGTTTCATGTGACCATTTGTTACATACAACACTTGTAGTATCGTTCATGGATTATGCATCATCCCATTAGAGAAATCCTTCATTTGATGGCTCAAGAACCTTCGATCTCAAATGGTGCACACTTTAATTCTATTTGAGTCTTCTTCACTTGAGGGCTCTACATAATGTGCATATTTCCCATTTGTCAAAGGGATAATGATGTGTTCTTCCTTATTATCAAAACCGATATATCCCTTATGAAGTGCAGTCAACATTTTTTTCATAACACTAAGGGAGCTCAAGTATTGTGAGAAAATTGTATGCTTCTCGCAAGTGCCAATACCTCAAAATCCCTAGTAAACTTGGCCCCTAAATAATAATGGATACATATTTTAAAACTCGAATGGGTGTGGCCTTAGTCCATTTTCCAGAACAACACATTAGAGTATGGTTGTAATGGAATTATACCCATTTGAACCCACACATCCAAAGTGATTACATTCACTTCCATGCCTTGTGTCAATCAAAATGTTACTCAAAATCTAACCATCAATAACGGAATTTAGAGTAATCTCATTATCATAATGCAAACTATCCAGAGGAAGATTAGCATGCAAAATTTGTCTCTCATGCTCGGTCGATTGTGCGGGGTGTTTCCTTCAACTAATTCCCTAATAACCTAATAATGTTCTCTTGGTGCAGCATCTTGTAAACCTCCTTCAAATCATCAACATATGTCCGATGGAGATCAGTTCATTATTTTATTCTAGCTTTCATGATTGTTCCTTCAAACATTGTATCTTACCCTATAAATTTTGAATTACCTCCATGGTCTCTTGATAAATCTCCTTTTGATGCATAGGGTCTAGATACTTCACATGTAATACTTAATCCTTAGTAATCATAGGCTTCTATTGGATAATCTCTCTATCATGTGCAGCCTTAGCGTGTGTAGTGATCTTCACAAGCACCAACTCGTGGTCTAGAACTAAATTTGGCATCTATTGGTCCTCTATCACACGTTGTACTATAACCATCCCTCGCACCTTTTTTCTTATTTATGCTTCTTAATCAAGTGTTCTTATAAGTCCGGATGCTTTTCATACTTATGGTTCTTTCCACAAAAATAAAATCCAATGTTATAAGGAAATTCACACCTATAATGATCAGGAGATCCACACATATAACAAGTTCCATGAGGGAAATCATTCCTTCCACCCCCGTGACCTCATCCTCTAAATCCTCCAAATTATCTTCAACCTCTACCATAGTTGCCCTCAAAATTTCCCTCATTGTGATCATAGTTGTGATGTTCACCTTTATCCTTAGAGTTATTAACAAAACCTATCTGATGTGCCCCAACATCAATGACATCATAAATTTGATCAATTAACCTATAATCTTCAATATCATGAGTGGAAGACCTACAAATCTTGCAGTAACAGGACACGTTCTTTCTTATCATGCACTACAACAATGGGCATCAACTTGAATTGTGGTCTAACGGAAGTATCTCACAATCCAAAGCAACAATGAGCATGTTAATTTATGGGGGAAACTATCCTTAGTATTCCCTTATACTTCACAATCTATACACCAAATTCCATTGTGTGTCTCATGTGTTGAATTAGCAGATAATTTCTCTAACTGCTTTGTCATTGCTGCAATCTGAGCTTCCAAAAATGGGATCACTCATGTGTCTAAACTTACCTGGTGCTTCAATGTGCGCAGAGCTACTTCAAGTGATTTGTGTGGATCTGTAAAGGTCTTATGTGAAATTTCTCTTCTAAAAGGCATGATCAGTCCTCCAACAAACCATTGTGCATGTTGGCTTGCATGGATGTCATAAGATAACTTAGACAGAAGAGTTTTGAACTAAGCATCATATTCTTGAACACTCTCAATAGTGCCCTACTTAATATCTTTAAGTGTGCTTATGCTTTTCTACTCAAACTCATGGATATAAAACTCTTTTAAGAAGGCATCTCGTAGCGTTGTATAATCCACACAAGTCTGATCAGGATCAAACTTTCTATACCAGCTCTGCGCGTGCCATTGCAACGTAGTTGCAAACTGACTAGATTTACGCTTTGGAGCTATAATCCCCTTGGTATGCCACATTATTTCACACATATGTACATGTTCAACTACATATTTAATGCCTCTATACTCTTAAATACAAAGAGACATCTCCATATAAATTTGTTGAGGTTGGTGCGGATGGTGTTTACAAGACCCGAGCCTATATTTCCTCCTATATTTCCATCGCCTCTAGATCCACTAGCACCCAAGCCACCTAACCCTCTTAATACTCCTTCTAAAGTAGGCAACGGACCATAGGATGCACTACCTTATGTTCCAATAGTAATGTTGAACTAGATGCCCACATTCTCGTGAAGTTACACTACTTCTAGATGTTATACCAATGTTTTGTGCACCCACGTGCCTCGCACTCAAATACGTGCCAAAAATACCTCCATCTAATCCTCCAAATAACATAGACAATGATTGTAATGTCATAGATTAACTCCTAAACTTGACTAAAAATTTACTCTATCTACTATAACTCTATTTCTCTCAATTGTTGTCTTACTATTAACTATCGTAGAATTTTTAAAACCAAGTGCAAATGCTAGGTCACTAGGTAGGTTTAGATGCACACCGCGGTCTACAATCTTTTCATCCACCATGCCCTCATCCAAAGTGAAGAGGGTTCTCTACCATACTTTCTAAAATGGGGAGTTCTATATGCTCTGGCTCCATGTCCTCTGCATGAGCTCTAAATCCTTCACGAACCATATCCCTCTCAGTAACACCATTATTTTTGTGATCTCTCGTTGCTTCATCAGATCCCTCTCGCATGCTTCATTAAAGTTAAGCCATATTTCCTCTCTCTATCTCTCTACCACTAGGTCCACCATCCTTACCAAACCTACTCTTTCCTGTGCATGGTGGGGTTTAGCTAGCCATAGGATTCTTCTCTAAATCCAGGGTTACGATCAAGATCTTGATTGCACAAAGGAATACCACGTAAGTAAGATCCTCGGGCTCGCAAGAACGGAAATCTACAACTTTTGGGTAAGAATAAGTGAAAATCGCATACTCAATAATATAGTTGTTCAATACACCATGGAACTAAACATCCACAAAGAGTGCATCCAAATTAGATTCGCATCATATAAGGCCTTGAATACTTCATGCCTCCAAATAATGGTTTGAAACCTCTAATTCCTCTTAGATGTGTAAGCAACCAACCACTCGTATAGCTCTATGGGAAAGATAGCAAAGAACGTCTCATATGATGCGTCATATAAATTCTACTCAACCCACACGCGTGTATTAAACTCATGTCCATTTCTAAATCGTGAGTGTACTCTTCTTATAGATTGTCTAATCACTTTTCAATACTAACCAAGGTCAATAGGTATGTCTTCATCATGCAACATCCTAAAAAATAGTTGATAAAGAGGTCCCGGAAATGGAACCAATGATGTAGCCTGTAATTCACTATAAATAGACCAAGGCACGCTAACACATCACTCAGCCTGAACTGAATGCTCACCCAAAGTGCACAAGGGTACCAAGTTCCTCTTTAGAGTAGCTTGTTCAAGATGTTAGCATGATTGCAAGTATAATTCAGATCCATAAAAATAATCAATTAAACCACATTGCATAACCTAGATCTAGATCTTAACCATATGAAAGATTGACTAAATAATAACTATAATGAGATTTACCATAAAAGAACCATATTCAATCATATCTAACACCAATATCTAGCCAATATGATCCATTATATTAAGTACTGTAAAACACAGAAGCTTCATACATCATAATAATGTCACCATGAGTCATGCGCGCTGCATACAAACTAAAGAAAGATAACTCTTCAATCAAAAGGTATCAACAGTCTCTAAACCATGAAAATCAATACATATATATAGGGGTGGGGAATTTCCCTTCACCACCCATGCACCTTTTCAAAAATAGGCTACATGCTAATAATAGTCATGTGCCTTTACAAGAGAATACAAAAGCATGCAAGTGTTAATAATAGATCTTCTAAAGTTAACTCTAAGTATAGATCCTATTAATAGCTCAAAATTCTGCATGGTGCTCGAACTTCCGCTTGCCCAAAATAGACTTGGCGTAACCCACAAGTCTCCATAATTTTGTGTGCTTAACACTTCATATCCCAAAAATATCCTTAGCTCGCAAAATTGTCTAAGTCTTGTTTCCACTTGTTTCTAGGCACGTTATGTTCTTCTATACTTCTATGCCTTCCTATGTGCCTTGTTCCCATGTACCCAATCCTTATGCATTTTCATCCTTGAGCTATATTTCATCTACTAAACAACCACCTACCTCCTCTTGGGCTCATCGAGTCTCCTCACGTGTCTCGTCCCTCTCACCTAGAAACACGATACATGTTGTCGTTGTTATGGCCACTAGCTCAAATAAATGGGCATGCTCACCCGCAATATCATCCACACACTCAAGTATACCTCCACCAATCACATTAGTCAACACAATCTGCATCAATGTGTGGATAGATGTATCAACAATCAATGTCTAATATGTATCGCCTACAAACACAAATTACACAACGTGTTAGAAAAACATATACAAAACAATATAGGAAAATAACAAAGTACACAACACAACTATACAAATACTTACACTCAAATATACCTATGGCTACCGGGTCGGGACATGTGTTTCCCCTTCTCCTCCTCCTACATGTGGTAATCCCATCAGGCCTATAAACAATGGGAACAACAATACCCACCGATGTGCCACCCACCATGTGTTGTACTCCACCGTATAACCCACATCTTCTGAGTCTACAAGCTCTATCACCGCGTCTACCACATCCAACCCTAGTGGTACTAACTACTCAATTGTGGGCCCTTGTCTATCTCTAGCCCTTCTATGGGCCTTGATATCTTGTAACCAAATATATGGCTTTGGGGTCATGTCCGAACCATGCCAAACTGACATGATACTGTCTATACCTGAAAAATCTTTGCCACTCTTGGAAATTGGTCTTGTAGCCATACAGTCCTTCGAATACATCACAACTCTATAACATCCTTAGGTTATCCCCCATAGTTATGGTATGGCCTCTATATAAATACCTCGGGCACCATCCTATCTATCAATTCCTTATAGGTATTTGTGTCCATCTTCCTACCACAAATATCAATCCATCGTCGCGCATATATCTCTAGCCTATCCTACTCTCCTTGTGGACCTCCAACTGGTCTTAATAGGGTTATGTGCTTATATGCCCATATGTGCAATAGTGTGGTGGCTTCTATCCCTCCACCATGTTACTCATGAGTAAATTGGTATAGGTCTCTATATAAGTGGGCCAAAGCACATATCATGACCATGTGTGTCTAGTAACCTTATCCTCTATCCACTAGCATATTTCATGCATCTTATACAAAATTCCTACACCTCCTCGCTCTCTACGGCTATACATGATGCAATCATGATCGCTATGAACTTCCATGAGCATCGGACCCTGCACCGCAAAATCACATCTAAACTAATATGGGCCTCTACTAGTACTCGAGTCCCCACAAAATATTGTCTCACTACTTGCATCTATCACTCCATATCCTCTACTAGCATAACACGCACTCTCTCCCCAAAATCAATAATTGCAATGTGTGATATACATCCTCTAAAGTAATTGTCATCTCCCCATAAATAAATAAAATGTGCATGTATCAAAGACACCACCTCTATTATAATCCAGTCAACATGGGCATATTATGGGAACATCCCCTTCCATGTTATGTTCCACAGTGACATGGTCCATCACATCCCAAGCATCATCTAACAGATCAATCGAAGCAATGTACTCATCCGACACCCACTTCGGAACTCCCTTGAGTGGATATCCCTCTACACACCACAAAACAACAACAAAACCTAGCATTAGAAAACATTACAAGATCGATACACTCGCTTATCCTACTAGAAACTTATTTTTCACCATTATACATCAAATGCACACATTTTATACCAAGATGCCTGAGATGCGGGATCGGGCGCCATGAGCAGAGACATTATTTCTCGCTTGGAGCTCCTATCCCATGGGTCATAAGCGCCCTCACCATTATTTTCCATGTCAAAATGCCGAGAAATTTGAAAATACCAAAAATTACAAAAATCAACTAAAACAACCACTTTACCCTACATTTTGCAACAATCAATGCACTTAACAACTCTTTGGTCAAACGTGACGCTACAACAAACACCACCCTCTTAAACTAACTAGGACATGTTACTCTCACTTGCAGATTTTCACTCACTTCATGCACACTCTCACAATTACATACAACACAAATGAAGTGACTACACACTTTTTCACATTACAATTTATAGTAACCTTTTCATGACTTACTTTACTATAGTCATTATTTCACATTTATTACCACAGCTAATATACGCTACACCATTTTTGCCATATCTTGAGCATTTCTACTCGATTTACATGATGTTGGTGGCATTCTTTTAAGAATTCCTAACCACCATATTGAACACTTTTCATGCACATTATTTCTCTTTGATGGTGTCTTTCATTCAATTTATACATGTTTTGGTGATTTTTACCACTTTCTATCTATCTTGTGCTTACTTTTAGCTTAGCATTCATTCTTTTCATCACTTCCCCTTTCACCAAAAGGGGGAATATCATTGGGGTCATCCTATAATCCCTCTTACATTACCATGTGATTAATCAACACTGTTAATTTGACAATTTCAAACATTTATTAATTCACCGCGTGATATTTCACCATTAATTCCCCATAATGACCTAATCTGGGGGGGAAACATATAATTTTCTCTGCAAAATTTTATCACCCCCAAATGAACTAACTTGGGTGAAACGAGAGATTAAAAATATTTGCATGAAATTATTCTCTTATTTCTATCGATTCCCCATAATGACCTAACCTTGGGGAGTTAGTGTAAAATCTCTCTATGAATAACCAAATCAATCAATCAATCAATACGTTCAAATTTCTAACGATTGAAATCAATTAATCAACACATGTACAACACAATTGGCCTCTCAGATGACCTAACTTGGGAGTTGTGTTCATCACTTTTCCTAGATGACCTAACTTGGGAAGTTATTCTACATTTTGCACTTACTTCTAGATGACCTAACTTGGAAGCCATCACATATCTTTGCACTTGCTTCCAGATGACCTAACTTGGAAGCTATCATACATTTCACATTTGCTTCTAGATGACCTAACTTTGAAGCTATCACATTGAGGTAATGACCATGGAGTGGGGGCAAGAGTTCCTTTCCTATATCACTCCTATATGGGTCAATTGTTTGATCGAAATTATCTAGATCCAAAACCAAATATTTGATTTGAGTCCATCTACAGTGGCTAGATCTTGAGGATGTAGTTAAATATTGGAGAATAACACACTTTTCTCCCTACACTCTTCCTCTAGTAGCAGGATGCCCAAATCCTCTGTTCGATTATTTGTATACATGCATTCAGGTTGGGAACTAATCACTCCCTACCCCATCTCATCATCATCATACAACATTTGAAATCATAAATCATCTCACATTTCTATCATCACTCTTATTTAGTGCACTTCATCACCATGGTAGAATTTGCGTTACATTGCATGGATCAAAACATTGATCCATGGTTCAGGACACTCCTACTACACATCTCTGTGCATTCTAATATAACATGGGATTCTCTCGACTTCTCTCAGTACACATCTCTATTTAATTTTTGTAACCAAGATTTCCGCTCACCAACATAAAGTGGGAGAAAATTTGGTCACAAAATCACGCACTTACTATTACATTTATAAATCCAAGTATGTTATTTTATATATGGATCTTGCGTGGTAAAAGTATTCACTAATGACCTATTCCCTAGTCTTTTATTCAGATTATTCATCTGTCATCGTCATTTGTCTTTCACAATCATCAGTGGTTTACACGTTTTGTTGGTCTCTCAGAGAATATCAGGTGTCATTATTTATTCATTTTTAGTCTCTAGTCTTTGACTAGGGCACCTTGGGCAATGTTGGAGTTCCCGGTCCCTATAACACTTGGGTATACTTTATCTATTTGAGGTCAATATTTGTCATTTTCCCATTCATTACCCTAGGTACTAGTCAAAGACGTCAATCATTAGTATCGAAATTTGCACAAGAGGTCCCTATATAAACATAACATACTTTCCATATTATGCGCGTATAATCTACTATCAAGAGCTAGATATATACTAAGGAAAAGGATTGTGTTTGGGCATCATTTACATCTCGCATCACACAAGAATAGTGGGAAAGGGTTGTATCCATTCTATTACATCCATCATTTTCATTTTTATATTGATTTACTACCCCCTACTTCGCATCATTGGCGTTAGGACGCCCTAGGCACATAATTACACACACAATCCACAGTAACTACATTATGTCTAGAATGTAGTCCAATGATTAGTTATAAGTCCACCATTATGGAAGCTAAGGTCATTCGACCCCTTTATATGCATCTTTCTTTTTTTAGGAGTTTGATGCTTTATACGGGGTTTTACATGTAGATATTCACATCAGATTCATGGTGACATAAGTGAACATAATATGACAAACATGTGACAAGGATAAAGACACTGTGAAGACCTAGTGGTACTATCGATTCAAATCTTGAGCTTTATTGGAGACTAGGCCACCTACAGTGCCCCAAGACTCTCCCAAGTGCCCTAGTCCAACCAAATCTTCGATTGCTACAACTCCTAGGGTAGTACCTTCACATTCTTTAATTTTCACACATCTTCCTATTCAATTCTAGCACACAAAGTGAGGAAAGTCATATTCAAAGTTAGTATCTTATCCTTCTCATTTTAATTATTTCATCATTTAAAGCTCAAAATAAATATTTAGCATTAGTATTTTTATTTACATCATTTATTCACATTTATGTACTTAATTCGATTAACTATAAAATAACATTAAAATTACCCATTTTATTTAATCGATTGCATTATTCTTCTAGCCCCTAGGGTGAGAAAAATGAAGTATTAAGGTTAGGAGGGTATAAATAGTAGGGTGAGAGGGGTAAACTCCATTGTGGCCCATAATTCACTATTATACCTTCTTTGCTTTGTTTTGAGAGATTTTTCTCTTACCTGTGAGAGATATGGCACCAATTCGAGAGGTGTAGACATTATGTGGATTGAGTTCGAAAGTACAAGAGAATCCCAATAGATAGTCTAGTGGTAACCAAAAGAAAAATTATATTTTTGAGTGCATTTATTGTGTTTGAGAGATAGGGGAAAAGGGTGGGCTAACACTATCACATGCCCTTAGGCGTGCTAGCATCTCTAAAGATGTGCTAGTGTAAAGGGCATAAGTTAGCATTAAAATGCATGCTCAAACATTACACTAGGGTTTGAATAGGTTTAGGGCACATGTTGTTGTGAAAATGAGTGCGACATTGTGAAAATACGTGCACTAGCAAAAGCTTGTGCAAGTGTTAGAATAAGAGATTGAGTGTCAAAAGGCACGTTCCAATGTAGGCTTGTGTTGGTGCAAAAAGGGATGCCCTAGCACAAAAAGGGGTGCGTTAGCATAAAACCTAGATTTTATAACTTGATTAGAAGAATTTTGAATATGTTTAGACAAATTTAGGAATGGCTAGAAGAATGTAAGAGTAATTATAACACCTTAGGAATATTTTATGAGAAGAAATGATGTTAATTTTTTTCTTTGGGTAATCTTGCATGTGAGATTATGAAATTTAGAGGTGCACGAGCAGCATGGATGCCTTCAATCATATGAGAATATCTTCTCTCGATGAGAGAAGTGAGGACTAGTTTCCTTTTTAGAGGTGACGGGGTTATCATACATTACAGAGATGTCATGTATTATGTTAGATTACAAAATTCTTACTTCCTTAGCATAGAGATGGCATAACCATATCCAAACCTTGGACATCCGACTAGTGAGATGATTGTTACACTAGAGAACGTGTATCGATCCTCGAGTTCCTATATAGGGTAGCTTGGTTACATATGATGTGCACCTTGATCGGGTTTTTTGGGAACATGTGGGATCTTTTTAAGTTAGTGGACATTCCTCCATTAGGCACGCTTGTGCATTTATATAGTTGTTTTGATGATCGATAGATTTCTCACCTACTATTATATCTTATGGCTCTTTCCGGTTGCTACATGTTTCCTAACAAGTCTGGGACACACTTTCTACTTGGTTTGATAGGAGTGGTGTACAAGCTCATGAATGAAGAGGTATTTTTGCGGTCAAGTACATCCGACTCACTTACATTGGGATTTACACGTGGTCAAATACAGAGGTATGAGGATCATGTTCCCTATGATAGTTTTATAGATATGATTGTGAGACCACATTTCCATAAAGCACCCACTTGGAGTGTTGCGTGCTAAAGCACCTGATGATCTATCTTGCAGAGGATGGGAGTCAATAGGAGAGGATGTAAGATCTCACATGGGAGATGCATATTACTACAAACAAGATTGTGATGATTTATAGCCACATATGGTCACTCTGGTGACCATACCATCCATACCAAGCAGTGGTGTGATGATGCGGTCAAGATAACTATAGCTTATGTAGAGAATTTTTTTATTGGCAATCAGAGACACATTTTGGAGTGGTACAGTGTTAACAGTGTATAATGACAATTATGTCTTATCGTGGGTATTCATGGAGGTGATATGTGGTATGCATGTAAAGCACGGGAGAATTTTTTATTTTGGGCCTCGCATCTCACAATGTGGAGGGCACGAGATGATTTTCAGGTGTCATCCCATAGAGATGGGATGCAAGTAGATAGATTTTTTTATCTTGAGAACATTGTAGAATATGGTTCCTTGTATGCTACAGTATTACGATGTTACCTTATGATTCCATAGGCCATGATAGATGCTAGCATAGATGAAGTAGCAGCAAGTATCCAGGTCGAGGATTTGAGAGATAGGGCCTGTTTAGGAAAATTGAGGCTGAGGTAGAGCTACAAGAAAGTGATGGATAGGGATAGGGACCATAGAGACAGATATAGCCACATGGTGCACCCCCCATGAAGCCTCCTATGTAGCATCCTTTACAATAGTAGGAACAGGTCCCTATTATACAACACATTCCCATACATAGTGTACATGTACAGAACATTAGGTGTAAGTTATACAAGTGCAAGCACATTAGGTTCCCTTGATACATGTTCCACCCTCACCTCCTCGAGTAGTGAGTCTAAACATTGCAACAAGTGGGGATGGTGGAGTTTCTTGGAATGGATGGGGATCACCACCTAGGTCACTATCGAGATCACCATAGATACATGTGCTGTAGATAGTATCATGCCAAGAATAGGTGGGCCATTAGTGGCCACACTACAACTTGAGAGAGATATGGATCTCGTAGGGTGTTTACATATCTTTTATTGTATTACATAAATTACGTGTGAGTAGAGTTAGTTAGCATAGAGTGAGACTTGTGATTGAGAGAGGAAAGTGGAGATATGAGAGGGCTCAGATACAAGTGGATGTGGCTAGACTCACAACATATCGTGATGCTCTGCATCATGTAACATTAGTAGTAGGATCTCCATATTTGGTATATGATTTTATAGCAGCATTAGTGAAGTAGCACACTATAGGGTGTTATACCATTTTTCATTTCTAGAGGGATAGAAAGAACCCCCATATAGTTAAGTTGCATGAAGTCGGTCGATTTCCAAATCACACGGACCATCGAGATTGGCTAAGTCATTCCGGATGCCTCCAACTACTCGGAGGTGGGGTAACCCGAGTTACAAGCTAGGAATCCCTAGTGTCAACGAGATTCATCCATGACTTTTTATTCATGTATGATTTTGTGATGTATGCCTTGTGATGAAGGTACATTTTTGTACTTGATGTATATGTATTGTTTTTTATTACGCCTTAAGATGAAGGTGGATTTTTATCCATGCCCATGATTTCATATTTTGTATTTGATGTACATTAAGACACTTTTTGTATATGGACATTGACATTTGACTTGGATATATGATGATGATGGACTTTTATTTTTTATCGCGGTATATGTTTTATTAGATAACATGTCTAACCCATGTTTTTTTATAGTCTATGATGATGGGGGACAAAGATAATCGCTATATCCCCATAGATGATATTATATGATGTTATATTATCTTGCATGTTTGATGTTCATTGTATGATGATGTAGATTGTCATTTTTTTGATGATATGCATAGATGTTAGATGTGATGATAAAGATTATGTGAATGATGAAATGAAAACAATGTAATGTAAAAACAACATAAGCACATGAAAAATTTAATCAAATCTACTCTAGATACACATGAACAATTCAACAAGAATTAATATAATCAAACAAATAATATACTAATCTAAAAATCAAGGAATGAAAACACACAAAACTATGTACAAACAAATTACTAAGTAAGAAAAACACTACTTTGTTTTTTTGGGACAGTTTTGAAATGTTTTATGTTATTTTTTGGGTTTTAGCAATGGGATAATGTTATTTTGTTTTTGGTTTGTGTTATCCAAAATTCACCCCCAGAGTAAATTTTGGTAACATGCATTGAATTCTCAAGCCCCAGGCAAATTGATTGATCCAGAAAAAAAAATCATGTTTCCAGGGTCCCCTCATATTTTTCCTAACTCTCCTGTCCAGGTTGAAAAGAGCAAGTTCTGAGAAAAGGTGAAAAAGCTGCAAAAACAAGCTTGGGCCAGAAAGAATCGTGAAAATTGGCTAAGTCCTAGTCCTCACAACAGTAGGGACGTGAGGGACATCGAGACGCGGATCAGCCGAAAAGCCTCCAGGCGGCCCGTGAAGCAAAGGGACATCTGGGACAAAAAGACGCGAAGGGCGCGAAGCCGATCCGGCCGAAGGAGGAAGCAAAATTGACTAACTACTGAGCAAAACAGTTTAGGACATTCGGGCCATGAGGACGTGAACCGCCCGGATCAGCCGAATGGGGAACTTCTGCACAGGGATAGTTGGGACAAAGGGACGAATAGGACGCGGATAGCTGAAGAAGCCAAAAGCCAGTCAAGCAATACCACGTGTCATCAGTCGAATGAGGGAAAGGAAGCCCATTTCGGGTGGATCAGGAGTTTTTGTCCCAAACAGCACTGGGACATCCGGGACAAAAAGATGCGAAGGGCGCGGAAAGAGCCGGCAGACCTGCGGACCAATCAAATCACGACACGTGTCACAAGGGAAAGGGTCCAAAAGTCAAAGGGCGAGTTTTGAAGGGTCACCCGAGCCAATCGAAGAGGACACATGTCCTATGGAGCAAGAAACCTACGGAGAGAGAGAGAGAGAATTACATATCCAATCAGCGCATGCCACGTGTCATCCAGGTGGCAGAGTGCGGGAAAAATTTCAAAAACGCATTTTCACCTGTTTTGTGCCCTAAATCTTCAGATCGACATATCTTTCGATCCAGAGCTCAGATTTGCACGTTCTTTATATCAACGGAAAGCTTGTGAAATTCTCCACATGATTGTGGGGTTAATCTTGAGTTTTGGTGTAGTCTGGAGAGAGAAAATTGAGAAATGTCTCTGACGTGTGTTCATGGCCAGAAGTGACATTCCAGTGACCAGATTTAATGCAGAATGGGTCGCATTCTCCTGTAATCCGGTCAAAATGATAGGGTATGGGTTTGTAAGGTCCCCCATGCTGTTTTAATGCACCTGCAGTCAAGAAGGGATGGGCTCTCATGTTTTTGTACGTTTTCTGTCCCCTGGACTCGACCCATGCAATGTAAAAGCCAAATTTGGCTCATTTCGAAAGGGGGAGCATTTTTGGGCATAGCAGACTTCTTCTTTCACCTCCAGCAAGTGATTGATGCAAGAATCAGACCTCTCCAAAGATTGTAATAGTTTTCTTTTACCTCTCTGAGGGTGTAATGCGTGTTTTTTACACTAAAATGATAATGCGAGACTCTATGAATGGGTTTCAGTCCTCTGTTTGTATTATTTGTTTCATTTCAGATCCTAAATTATACCTTATCAGTCTGTGTATGTTTTATGCTGTGAACTTTGATCTGTGTCTATTTGCATGACAAAAATGTTTCACCACTCCTTTTGGTACATCACCATCTTTAGTTAGTTTCAATTTTTTACACTTCTACCCCTGTCTCCTTACAAATTTAGAGTAGGATTAGGATCTGAACCTCTGTAGTTTTACAAAATATAGATCTAAATCGAGGAGTTTGAGGAACCAACCTCTAACTGGAGATTCCTCTCTTAGTTTTACAAGTCCCCACACTTGGAGAGAGGTTTCTATGTTGTGCAATCACACTGGATGCTAGAGTGATCACCTAGAAGCCCGATCTCGCATCCGGGGTGATGTGAGTCGCAACAACATTTTTGGCACGCCGGTGGGGAGCTAGAGGTCTCATTTTTATTGTAGCAGAGTTGATGTGCATCTGCTGCAATTTTCTTGCTTAAAAGAGCTATTATTTGCATATCTGGTGACTCCAAGGGGAAGAATCAACTGGTTTCAACAGTGCAGGCCTGAAAACTCATGAGAAGAATCACCACAAGGTCAAGAGTTGGAGAAGAAGAAGTGTTGTTTGAATACCTGCAATTATCTCCAAGAAGAAGGTAAAGAGGAAGAAGGATTCAAAGGTCTCCATCTCCACCAAACAGAACTCTCTCAACTCCTCCACCTGGCAGGCCTTTCATTCAGTATACAAGGGTTTTAAGACCAATTAGAATGGCTCAGAACAATCCCTACGTCAACTTCACAGGCAGCAGCCCACTTGCTCTCAATGCACAACATCTAGTTCCTATTGCAGCCTTGAAGAACATTCCCTACTTCACTGGAGAAAATCAGACTACTCCAGGTGATCATGTTAAAGATATTGCTAACCTTTGTGCAATCCATGAAATCAATGAAATGCAAGTGGTTGTCAAGTTACTGGCATCTTCCTTCAAGGGTAAAGCATTACAATGGTTTAGGAGCCTTGGAGCTGGTTCTATCACAAACTGGAATCAGTTGTGTATTGCACTTCACGAGCAATTTGGAGAGAAGGGAGACAACTTGTCTCTTTTGGAGCAGCTGACAACTATCAAGAGAGCCCCCAATGAGTAGCTAACTGACTTCAACTTCAGATTTCAAAGGTCTTGGGATAGGATTCCAGTGGGCAGTCAAAGCAACAACAGAAGGTGCTTTTCTATATTACCTTAAAGATTTGAATTTTGATATTTCTATGTTAATTCAATCTATGGGTGGCACAACCTTACCTGATACTTATAGCATTGCCATTAGAGCCGAAAACTGTCTTATTCAAGCTAGTAAACTGGCTCCTAGGCCTCCCATGACCTTGTATCCAAACTTAGAAAATCCAAGCACTAGTCAAGCACCCACTTTGGCTCATGTTCCCACCCCTAGAAATCAAAGTTCAAATGAAACTTCTACTTCATCCTCTAGTACTTCAAATGAACTCCAAGAGATCATGAAGCAATTGCAAAATTTGGGAAATGAGCTGGTTACTATCAAAAGACAGCAAGCTCAAAGTGCTAGACCGTATCAGCCTCAAGCATGCACAGTACCAGGCTAGGCCCCCATACCAACAAAATAGGTCACCAAATCAGGCTGCAAATCAAAAGCAAAGCCAAGACAGCCTCCCGCTAATAGACCATTTCAGCCCTATAACCCCAATGTTGTATCTGCTTCTAAAGCATTAGTGCCAATCCAAAATAACATGACCCAAGAATATGATTGGTGTTTCCCATGTAGTCAACCACACAACCAATCAATGTGTTTTAACGGTGCATTAAATCAAGCCCTGATGGTGCAAACCGTTAGTGTATCGCAAGAGTCCAGCCATGAAGGAGATCAGCAGCAAGAAGCACCTCAGCAAGGAACATCTCCGAATGAAACTACTCTTGTCAATTGGTAGGCTGAAGATTTATGTGGTATGAATCAAATACCCTCTCAAAGTGTTGCAGCCAACACAAGGTCAAAGAGGAGAAATTTGGGTGAAGAACAGCCATTGGCCCTAAGTAGTTCATGACCTTCTGTCACTCCACAAGGTGTTGGTAAACAAAATGCAGTTCCAAACATGCAAGGAGCACCCAAACCAGCTCCTAAACTAACTCAGATGCTAGTTGTTACTGCCCATGTGCAAGGAATGAATGTGCAAGCTAGGGGACAACAAAAGGATACTTCATCCCCGTTCAGTATCATTGAACAAATGAAGAAGACTAACGTCAATATATCAATGTGGGAATCACTATCCATCCCAGGCCAAAGAGATTTGCTACAAGATGCCATGAAGGACTGGTCAACTTCAAATCAACAGGTCCAAATGCAAGAGAAGGTCCTCACAAATGCTACCCAGCCAAGGAAATCATGGAGGACAACAAGGTAAAATTTTGAAGCCCCCTCCATTTTATGTTTCATTGATCATAGGAGACAAGTTGGTACATAATTGCATGATTGACTCTGGGGCAAGTAGCTCAGTGATGCCCAAGCAAATAGCTGATCAGCTGGGTCTCCAATATGAAGTAATATCCAAAGGGGTAGTGCAGCTAGATGGAACAGCAGTAGAAACCGTGGGAGTAATTAAAGGCTTGAGTCTTACCTTGCATGCATGTCCAAATGTTGTTGTCTTACAAGATGTATCAGTCATAGACCTTCCACCACTCTTTGCCCTATGTTTGTCAAGGGACTTCACAGCCAAGATTGGAGGGTATTTGTCTGCTGATTGGTCACACATGCTATTCAGAACAAGATATGGAACTAAGACCACAATCAGATCTGAACCAATTGCAAACTTTCATATTGAGCCTCATACTCCAAGCTAAATCAATGCCAACTATTCATCATTTGATCAAGAAGATTATCAAAGCACGTGATGAAGTCGACACCAAAGTTGGAAGCATCCCGCATTTAACTCTTGATGAATGGGAAGCAAGGTGCATGCTTTTGATCCCTACCAAGAAGTAGAAGAATCGAACTAGGATTCTATTGCATACATGAAGAAAACCAGCCTATTCCCAAAGATCACCAAACCAAACCATAAGGATGACAATGAGGTATGGAAATTATTTTTTGATGGATCAAGGAGTAGGAAAGGTTTAGGAGGAGGAGTTATGCTTGTTTCACCTCAAGGCATCAAATATTATTCAGCTTTTCGTTTCCATTTTTCTTGTTCAAACAACACAGCTGAATATGAGGCCTTGATTCATGGACTTCATTGGGCTAGGAAAAAGGGCATAAATAACTTGCAGGTGTTTGGGGATAGTGAGCTGATCATCAATCAAGTCAGGGGACAACATGCTACAAAGAATGACCTACTGAAGAACTACAAGAATAGGGTATGGGACCTCATTGAGTATTTCGAAGCTTTCAACATCGTGTCCATACCTGGGAAGAAAAATGAAGCCGCCGATAGGCTCGGGCAGAGTTGGAGCAACGCTTGATGTGGTTGACAACATCAAAAGGGAAAAAACACACCACATATCCATGTGATTGTGAGGCCAGCTAGATTCAGATAATAATATAAGCCGGGCAGGTGTTTGAGAACGATCACCGATCGTCAATTTTTTACAAGAAGAGGCTGAATTCTCGGCTAGGAATCGGGATGAGACTATAGCAAAGAGTATGGGGATCAAGTAGTGCACCATGGACAAACAAGCTTCCCAAGGGTTTAGTAATGTTGGAGTCTATCTTCAACCCTAATGACTAGTTTCGTAAGGAAAAGGCTAACATACAGGTCAAGAGAGAAGATTCAGAGCCAATCCTGGTTGGGGAAGGCAAAACACTTCAAATTGGTAAAGTGGCCCTAAGCAGAGAAATCAGATTTCATACAACTTTGCTAAAAATTTCCAGATGTCTTCGCTTGGAGCTATGAAGACTTGAGAGGATTCAATCCGAATTTGGCACAACATACCATAGAATTGGATCCAGATGCTAAGCCCATCAGGCAAAAGCAGAGATCTGTTAACCCTCACATTGAGCCTCTAATGAAGAAAGAGCTAAATAAGCTAATAGAGGAAAGCATTATATTCTCGATCAAGCACTCAAGCTGGGTTGCTAACTTGGTTCCGGTCAAGAAGAAGAGCGGAGAAATCAGGTTGTGTGTGGACTTCTGAGACCTCAATAGGGCATCTCTCAAAGATCATTACCCACTTCCTTCAATGGAACAAATATTGCAAGTAGTATCTAGTTCAGAGATATTCTCTCTCCTAGATGGCTACTCAGGGTATAATCAGGTGATGGTGAAAGAAGATGACCAGTTCAAGACGGCTTTCACCACCAAATGGGGGACCTATGCCTACAAGAAGATGCCATTTGGGCTATCAAATGTCAGTCACTTTCCAAAGGGAAATTGATATGGCATTCAAGGGGTTGATCAATAAAATAGTTTTGATATATCTTGATGACATCACTGTATTCTCCAAAAATGCAGTGGACCACCTTTTTCATCTGAGGCAGGTATTTCAAAGGTGTAGAAGGTTCGGAGTGTCATTGAATCCTAAGAAGTGCATCTTTCTTGCACATGAAGGGAAGCTCCTTGGCCATATTGTCTCCAAATAGGGACTGGAAATTGATCCAGAGAGAGTTGAAGCCATAAGAGCGCTACCATTGCCAAGCCACAAGAAAGCCCTGCAGAGTTTCTTGGGAAGGATAAACTTTTTTCGAAGGTTTGTCCCAGATTTTGCAGCCCTTGTCAAGCCCATCACCAAAATGTTAAAGAAAAGCATGGCTTTCAAGTGGACAGCAGAAGGCAAGGAGAGTTTTGAAGCAATCAAATAAGCCATCTCCCAAGCACTAACTCTCATCAACCTGGACTTCTCCAAGGATTTCATCCTTTATGCATTTGGAGGTAATGACACTATTTCGCCATTTGGTACAAGCAGTAACAAAGATAATGATGAGTAGCTGATTGCCTTCTTCACCAGAGCCTAGATGACTATGAGGTGAGGTACTCTTTTATTGAAAAGCATGTACTTGTAAAGAATCGAAGCTTGAAGAAATTCAAGCATTTAGTCTTAAACAACAAGGTCCAGTTTGCTGGTCTCACATGCTGGAGTTAAGGACTTCCTCCTCAACAAGGATTTGAATGAGAAAAGGGCAGGTTGGATCACCCGTGTCATGGAGTATGACATTGAGATCAAGATCACCAAGCTGGTAAGAGGGAAAGGATTGTGTGAGCAGCTGGTTTTGGGGAAGCAAAAAGAAGTATGCAACAAAGAAGAGACTATTTTGACAGTCCAAGACAGCCATGAGCCAAGTGGCAATCAAGAAGAAGACAATGCTGCCCCCACTCCTTGCTGGACCCAAGGTATTATGCACTTCCTAGGCACAGGCCTATGCCCTCCAGAGATGAACAAGACCCAAAGGAGACACTTCAGATTGCAGGTTGTCCCATATGCCATTGTTGATGGAGTTTTGTTCAGGAAAGATGTAAATGGAGTGCTACTGAGATGCATTAGCACAGGTCAGATTCAAAGGGTGTTGGAAGAGTTTCATGATGGACCAGCTGGTGGCCATTTTGCACCAAGAGTGACAACTCTAAAAATCATGAAGGCTGGTTATTATTGGCCTAAAATCTTCAGTGATTGCTATGCATGGATCAAGAGGTGTAAGAATTATGCATTATTCACAGGAAAAGAGAAGTTTGCTGCCCTTCCATTGCATCCAATCTCAGTTGACCAGCCATTCATGCAATGGGGTTTGGACTTCATCGGAGTCATTAACCCCAATTCAAGCCAAGGGCACAAATGGATTTTGATAGCCACAAACTACTTCACCAAATGGATAGAAGTAGTAGCACTCAAAGAGGCGAATGAGTCTAGCATCTTAGACTTTTATGAGGGGATAACAACCAGATTTGGTGTACCTGCCACAATAATCTCTGATAATGCATTGACATTCATTAGATCTAAGGTGACTGAGTGGGCTGTCAAGAACGGTATTTACCTAAGCACTTCATCAAACTATTACCCTTAGGGTAATGGCCAGGCCGAGTCTACAAACAAGAACTTGTTGAGGATCATTAGGAGGACTCTTGATGAGAATCAGAGGTCTTGGCATACCAAACTAAAATCAGCCTTATGGGCTGATAGGATAACTCCCAAAAGATCCACGGGTAACTCTCCATTTAGGCTTGTCTATGGAAGAGAGGCAATCTTGCCCATGTCACTTGAATTGCCAAAGCATTGGAACTCATGAAGCAGCTGGAGTTGCTTGAATTTGAGCCCATGGAGGTGAGGTATGCAGAGTTGATGGAGCTACAAGAGATCAGAAATTAGGCATCCCAAGCAATGGAAAAGGATCAAGCTTTGATCAAGAAGACCTTTGATAGGAAGGCCAAAGATAAATCTTTTCAAGTTGGAGATCTAGTGTTGAAATGGGATGTGGATAGAGCAAAACCGGGAAGGCATTCAAAATTTGATGCCATTTGGAGTGGTCCATACATGGTCACAAAGTGCAAGAACAGCAATGCTTTCCAATTGGCCTCATTAGATGGTGAAGAACTGCAGATTCCAGTCAACGGAATCTATCTCAAGCGTTGCTTCTAGAGGGAAGTTCACTACCTCTGTAAATATTAGATTAGATTTTCTTTCCTCCAAGTGCTTGTGCACATTGTTTTGCTGTAGGTTAGTTTTATTTTCCCTAAGTGCTTTGGCACAGCTTGCTATCCATGGAGATGTTTAGCAGTCCTTGCTTTCATCAAGTGACATTCCATCTTCCTCCTTGCACATTCTGAGTCAGTTAGGGTTCTAAACATAATATTTGATGACTCCATGCCCAATGGACTGCTTCAGGAAACTGGTATCTTTTACCTAGTAGGCAGGTAACCCCACTGAGTCACCAATTGTTATCCAAAATTCACCCCCAGAGTAAATTTTGGTAACATGCATTGAATTCTCAAGCCCCAGGCAAATTGATTGATCCAGGGCAAAAAATCATGTTTCCAAGGTCCCCTCATATTTTTCCTAACTCTCTGTCCTAGGTTGAAAAGAGAAAGTTTCGAGAAAAGGTGAAAACGCTGCAAAACAAGCTTGGGCCAGGAAAGAATCATGAAAATTGGCTAAGTCCTAGTCCTCGCAATAGTAGGGACGTGAGGGACATCGAGACACGGATTGGCCGAAAAGCCTCCAGGCGGCCCACAAAGCAAAGGGACATCTGGGACAAAAAGACGCGAAGGGCAGAAGCCGATCCGGCCGAAGGAGGAAGCAAAATTGACTAACCGCTGATGGTCAACAGTTTGGGACATTCGGGCCGTGAGGATGCGAACCGCCCGATCGGCCGGAACGGGAACTTCGCACAAGAGGACAAAGTTGGGACAAAGGGACGCGTAGGATGCGGATAGCCGAAGAAGCCGAAAAGCTTGATCAAGCAATGCCACGTGTCATTGGCCGAATGAGAGACAAGGAAGCCCATTTCGGGTGGATCGGGAGTTTTTGTCCCAAACAACACTGGGATATTTGGGACAAAAAGATGCGAAGGGCGTGAAAGAGCGCAGACCGCGGACCAATCAAATCACGACACGTGTCACAAGGGAAAGGGTCCAAAAGTCAAAGGGTGAGTTTTGAAGGGTCAACCCGAGCCAATCAGAAAGGACACATGTCCTATGGAGCAAGAAACCTGCGGGCAGCAAGAGAGGAGAGAGAATTACATATCCAATCGGTGCGTGCCACGTGTCATCCAGTGGCAGAGAGTGTGGGAAAATTTTCAAAAACGCATTTTCACCTGTTTTGTGCCCTAAATCTTCGGATCGACATATCTTTCGATCCAGAGCTTTGTTGCGTTCTTTATATCAATGGAAATATTGTGAAATTCTTCACATGATTGTGGGGTTAATCTTGAGTTTTGGTGTAGTCCGGAGAGAGAAAATTGAGAAACGGCTCTAACACGTGTTCATGGCGAAGTGACATTCAAAGAACAGTGATTTAATGCAGAATGGGTCGCATTCTCCTGTAATCCGGTCAAAATGACAGGGTATGGGTTTGTAAGGTCCCCCATGCCATTTTAATGCACCTGCAGTCAAGAAGGGATGGGCTCTCATGTTTTTGTACGTTTTCTGTCCCCTGGACTCGACCCATGCAATGTAAAAGCCAGATTTGGCTCATTTCGAAAGGGGGAACATTTTTGGGCATAGCAGACTTCTTCTTTCACCTCCAAAGAAGTGATTGATGCAAGAATCGAGACCTCTCCAAAGATTGTAATAGCTTTTCTTTTACCTCTCTCGAGGGTGTAATGCATGTTTTTGACAATCGAAATGATAATGCGAGCTCTATGAATGGGTTTCATCCTCTCTGTTTGTATTATTTGTTTCATTTCGATCCTAAATTATACCTTATCAGTCTGTGTATGTTTTATGTTGTGAACTTTGATATGTGTCTATTTGCATGACAGAAATGTTTCACCACTCCTTTTGGTGCATCACCATCTTTAGTTAGTTTTTTTTTACACTTCTACCCCTGTCTCCTTACAAATTTAGAGTAGGATTAGGATCTCGAACCTCGTAGTTTTACAAAATATAGATCTAAATCGAGAGGATTTTGAGGAACCAACCTCTAACTGGAGATTCCTCTCTCGGTTTACAAGTCCCCACACTTGGAGAGAGGTTTCCATGTTGTGCAATCACACTGGATGCTAGAGTGATCACCCTAGAAGCCCGATCTCGCATCCAGGGGTCTTGTGAGTCTACAACAATAGTTTGTTTTCTTCAAACCTATTTTGAATGTTTAGGGTTTTTTCAAAGTGTATTTGAATGTCTTTGGGATTTTCCAAAAAAATCTCAAAGCTATGTAAAATATATGTGGGTGCCCCTATTGTTATACGAGGAATGTAATATGGCATCACACATATGTACAAGAAAGTGAAGATGCAAGTTATTTCCCCCTAAAGATTAGATTGGAATGTACAAAAGAAAAATTTTGTGCATACAAGTGTAGGGTCATCTATATCAAGGCCACAAAGGATAGGTTCAAAATATTCTCGGACATAAAAAAAATATGTTAAGAAAATTCCCATGTACCCCAGTGTGAGATGCTTGTGAACAACGGACCCTCCAATGGTACCGAAAAACCGGTTTTTATCAAAGGACTTGTCCAAAGTGCCACAATTACATGGTTTTCACACTTGGATGATTGGATTTATCTTTACTTTTTATTTTATTTTTATTTTCATAGTTTTTATTTTTGATATTTGAAAGGGTCCCTCATGCTTAAGTATATAACCTCTTGAGATACATGGAATTCATAGGTTCCCTCATTTCATCACCATCAGAATTGGTAAGTTTATATGCTCCTGAACTAAATTTAGCGACCACAACATATGGTCCCAACCAGTTAGGCTCAAACTTACCTTTCTTTTCTTGATCTTTGGTGGTGTTGAATTGATTCTCCTTTAAGACAAGGTCTCCTACCTCAAATTGACAAGGTATGATTCTTTTATTGTAGCTTTGGTGCACTTGATTATTATACACTTTTAAATGGTCTAGTGTGTGAAGGAACTTCTCATCCATCTGATCTAGTTCTAGAAGTCTTGACACTCTATAGTCCTCTTTGTCTAGATAATATTTCAAAATAATGCACAAAGATGGGAGCTCAATCCCAACGGCCGGATAGCCTTTGTGCCAAAAATAAGTAAATTTTGAGTAGAAACATTAGGGGTGCAAATGGATGTCGATAAGCCCAAAGGGTTGGATGAATCTATAGGTGTCAATTACGGCTAGTTTTGTTAACCATATTTTCCATAATATGAACAAGAGTCTTGTTTGAGGCTTCATCTTGTCCATTACCTTGAGGGTAATAGGGAGTTGACCATTTTTGTTTGATTTGGAAGCGTTGGCACAACACCTTCACTATCTTATTTTTGAATGACTTACCATTTTTAGATACAATGGCATAGGGGATTTCATAGTGACAGATAATGTGGTTCATTATGAATTTAGAAATTTGCACATCGGTGACATAAATAAGAGGAGAAATGTCTACCCATTTTGTGAAATACTCGGTGGTAGTTATGATATGGTTATGGCCATCAAAGGAAGAAGGGTGAAGTTTTCCAATGAAATTGATTCCCGCTTTAAAAAACACCACAACATTGTGATGGGTTGCATTGACTTTGTTGGATAATGTATCATATTGCCATACTTTTTGACACAACAAGCATTTCTTGACATACTAACAACAATCTATTTACATGGTAGGCCATTATTGGCCTACTATTAACATATTTTAGGCAAGAACCATTCCACTTGTATGGGCCCCATAGATTCCATCATGCACCTCTCTTTGTTCGCTAAGATAAATTCTTCCAAAGTAAGGAAATGTAATGATTCTTGTCATAGCCTCTATGATAGAGCGTACTGCAAGGGGGTATAGTAGGCTATGCTCTGGATTAGGATTCATTTCTTAGAATGGGAAATGTTAGGGGGAAGGTTATGTTATGGAGTTAAGTATATATGTCAACATACCAGTGGGGACAAGATATTAACAACTTCAATTACGTAAAAGATTCTAATATATCGTAAGTTGGTGTTCTTAGATGTTCCACAAATAACGAAATAACATTATTTCTAAGTGGGATTCAGAATCGTTAGTGCAGAATCACACCACCCCCAAATGAGCTCTAAAATATCTACCTTTCTAAGGAAGACTCATTTTGTGTGATTTCATAACATTAAACTTTCCCCAAGGTGTGGGACCTTGCAAAAATGGGGAAAATCTCCAGATTGAAGGTTGGTTCCTTATTCATCTATTTAGGTCCATACGTAGAAAATTGTAGAGGGTCTGTTCTTAATCCTAATCTAAAATTTACCAAGGAGAGAGGGATAGAAGGAATATATAAATTAAAACAAAGCTAAACTATGAGGTGATGCACCAAAGGAATGATGGACACTTGTTCTACTGAATAGACACAAACCAACAAAATGAATATGATAACTAGACACAGATGACCATATTTATAATGAAAGATCGGGTGAGAGCAAAGAGGATAGGAAGAATCTAGAATTGATCACAAAACTATTTTATTACTCTACAGATTGATACAATACATTAATAGACGGCCAAGAGGTGAGAAAGCATATTACAATTTTTGTGGAAGGTCTGAACTCCATGGGTCCCTTGCTAGAAGGAAAGGGGAGCCTGCAAAAGATAAGAGAATGTCCAACCCTTTACAATGAATCTTGCTCCCGTCTTTATAGATTCAGCCTGAGAGAAGAAGGAGAAAGAGAAGCGGGAAAAATAGGTTGCAACTCAACCACCATTGTTAATGCCTCTAATGAAATCTCCCCCAAATCTATCTTTACTGCATTGATCCTTGGTTCGTCATCTTGGAGGGAGAGGAATTGGGAAATAGATTGAATCCGATCTGGTTGTTGAGACTGGTAGATCCTGCATTAAAAGCTCAAAGACATTTTCCTCCATTCCCTTTACCTAACCTCCTCAAAATAAATTCTCAGACCTCCATTATGTGGGCGAGGCCAAGATCTTTCCAATGGTGTCAGATTCACAATATTTCGAGCCCCGAGTCGAAAGATATGCCCCTTCAAAGTTTGTATCGAATCCATACAAGTGGGTGGGAAAACTAGTTTGAAAAATGGGCCCCTCTTTAATATGGGACACGTGGTAGTCTTTGGTTGGCTGGGGAGATGCACTCCAACTTTTTCCTTTATGCCTTTTGAATAAAAGGCAAACTTTCACTTTTTTCCCCAACTCCTCACCTTAGCTTTGACTCAGTCTAAGTGCTGAATTTTCCTGGGTGGAGTTGTGGGACATTTTGCAAATTTTACCCCCTTTTGAGGTAAAGGGTGAAAAATAAACATTTTCCTCAACAACCCACTTTCCTCTAGTACACACCTCGATCCGGTGCTCATTTGGAAGCCTTCTATTTATTCAATCTTTGAATCGGTGCCATTAAGACACTTGGCGGCCTCCACGGCTTGTTTTGCATTGACTATTCAAATGAATCTACCCCATTGGAATGAAACGTGGAGGCACCACACTTACTTGAAAACCTGGCCCAAAGTTTTCCTTTGGAGAAGCACCATTAAGAAATGTGGCTCCTTCCGCTGCCTCTTCCATACTTAGTTGTTTTTGGACCCTTCTAAAACTTTTTCGATCTTGAGGACTTTGAATCTTTGTGGCTTCTTCTTCTTCCGGTTTCTAAGTCCTTTGTATCATCTCCCCTTTTTTCTGACCCTATTATTCCATTGTTGAGTCTACCTGTAACTTACAAAATGAATTTAAGGCATAGAAACAGCCCAATAGAGTTGTTTCTATCTATACAGATCCTTTGCTCTTTCTTCATCTCTACCACTTCATTGTTGAATCTTTTTTTTCAACCAATTTGTAGGATTAAAATGGTTTCTCTCTAGTTCCTTTTATGTGGGGTCATGATTCGATCCAATATTTAGCTCAAGTCAAAATATGGATAGCAATTTGGTGACTCGCGCAAACATCTACCTGCTAGATAAAGAGATCAATTTCCTTGTCGTATCTGTTGGGTATGGAGTCAAGAATATTAGGATGATACTATTTTTGCCTCTGGTTCATGAGCCTAACCGCCTGCACTCTCAAATTTCATAAGAAAATCTCGAAATGAAGATTTCTGAGAGTAGAAAATTGTTTTAACCTAGGGCTTCATCTATCTCTCTGAATGAACTGCATAAGAGCAATAAAACAACACCATGACTATGTACAAAATTGAAATCATACGTGCTCCAAATGGAACATGTAGAGCATGCAAATCACTTAGGAGAAAAGCAATCTACACTACAACAAGACAATGTGCGAAGCACTTAGAGGAAAAGAAACTAAGCTAATATGTACAAGGTGGGAGCCTTCCTTCTAATAGCAGTGTTTAAGATAGATTCCATTCACTAGAATCTGTAACTCTTTGCCCTCAAATGTAGACAATTGGAAAGCATTACTACTTTTACATCTTTTTATCATATAGGGGCCACTCTAGATGGCGTCAAACTTAGAATGTCTTCTGGTCTTGCTCAATCTGCATCCCATTTCAAAACTATGTTTCCTTCCTAAAAGATCCTTGCTCTAGCCTTCTTGTCAAAGAATATTTTAATTAAGGCCTGATCCTTTTCCATTGCTTAAAGTGCATGATCTCTGGTTTCTTCTAATTCCATCAACTCTACATACTTGGCCTCCATTGGTTCAAATTCAGACATCTCCAACCTGTCTCGGGACTTCCAATCTTTGGTGATATAGGTAATACTACCTCCTTCCCATAGATAAGCTTGAATGGGGAGCTTCTTGTAGATATTTTTGAAATTTTTTATCAACCCATAAGGCTGATTTGAGCTTTATATGCCAGGTCCTCTAGTTTTCATCAAGAGTTCTCTGATGATCCTTAATAGGTTCTTGTTTGTAGACTCATCTTGACCATTACCTTGAGGGTAATAGTTTGATGAGGTGCTCAAGTAAATCTCATTCTTGACTACCCATTTTGTGACCTTAGAACCTATGAAGGCCAATGCATTATTTGATATGATAGTAGCTGGTACCCCAAATATGGTCATTATCCCTTCATAGAAATCCAGGATACTAGACTCATTTTCTTCCTTGAGTGCCACTACCTCGATCCATTTGGTGAAACAATTTTTCATTGTCAGGATCCATTTGTGACCCTCACTTGAGTTTGGATTGATGACTCCAGTGAATTCCAATCCCCGTTGCATGAAAGGTTGATCAACTGAAATAGGGTGTAGTGGAAGTGTTGCTAGCTTCTCTTTTCCCTTGAAGAATGCACAATTCTTGCACCTTTTGATCCATGTGTAGCAGTCACCAAACACTCCAGGCCAATAATATCCTACTTTCATGATTTTGAGTGTTGTCACTCTTGGAGTAAAATGACCTCTAGCTTCCCCAACATGGAATTCTTGTAGTATTCTTTCGACTTGATCTGTCCCAATGCATCTTAGCAGAACACCATTGATGTCCCTTTTAAATAATACACCATCAATGAAAACATATGGGATGGCCTGGAGTCTAAAATGCCTTATTTTTTCTTTACTCATCTAATGAGGACACAAGCCCATTCGAAGGAAGTGCACTATTTCTTGAGTCCAACAAGGGGCAGCTACATCAGCATTTTCTTCTTTTTGACTATTCTATAGAACAAAAATAGCCTCCTTTTCACTATTTTCTTCTTCTTATACAGTAGAGGCTAGTTACTTACACAAGCCCCCCACTGAGACCAGCCTGGTGACCTTGATCTCAATGTCATATTCCATGACACAATTGATCCATCCTACACGTTTCTCATTCAGGTCCTTATTGAGAAGGAATTCTTTGAGTCATTTATGGGAGACCAATAGTTGGATTTTTTTTGTTTCAAACCAAATTCTTAAAATTCTTGATCCCGATCCTTTGCCAGGAATTTTTTCTCAATGAAGGTGTACCTTACCTCATAATCTTCTAGACTAGTGAAGAAAGTAATTGGCTGTTATGTACTTTCATTGTTCTCCTACACCAAGATTATAGAAATTTTTTCATTGCCACCAAAGGCATATATTATGAAGTCTTTGGAAAAATATAGGTTCACAAGAGTTGGGGCCTGTGATATGGCTTCTTTGATGGAACTTTCTTTTCCTTTAGCTATCCACCTAAATGTTAAGCTCTTCTTCAGCATCAACATTATTGGCTTAACAATGGTAGCAAAGTTTGGAACAAACCTGCAGACAAAATTGATTTTTCCCAAGAAGCTTTGAAGAGCCTTCTTGTGACTTGGCAATGGCAGTGCTTTTATTGCTTCAACTCTCTCTAGGTCAATTTCCAGACCCTCCTTAGACATAATATAGCCTAAAAGCCTACCCTCATGGGCCAAGAATATTAATTTTTAGGGTTCAAGGATACCCCAAATCTCATGCATATTTAAAACAGTTGCCTTAGATGAAAAAGGTGGTATGTTGTGTTCTTGGAAAATAGTGTAATGTCATCCACATATATCAACACTATTTTGTTGATCATCCCCTTGAATGCCATATCCATTACCCTTTGAAAAGTTGCTCTGGTGTTGGACAATCCAAATGGCATTTTCTTGTATGCATAGGTTCCCCATTTGGTGGTGAAAGTTGTTTTGAATTGATCATCTTCTTTCACCATGATCTGGTTGTACCACTGAGTGACCATCAGGAGGGAGAAAATTTCTAACCTGACATAATATTTGCAATATATGCTCCATTGAAGGGAGTGGATAGTGATCTTTGAGGGAGGCTATGTTCGAATCTCTGAAGTCAACACACAACCTGATTTTTCCACTTTTCTTTTTGACTAGGACTAGATTTGTAACCCAGCGAGTGTTTGATTAGAAATATGATGTTTTCTTCTATCATCTTGTTCAACTCCTTCTTCATCAGAGGATCTATATGTGGGTTGACTAGTCTCTATTTCTACCTGATGGGATGAGTAGTTGGATCTGTTTGATTGTGTGTTGTGCTAGCTTGGGATTGAACCCTCTTAGGTCTTCATAACTCCAAGCAAACACATTAGGGAATTCTTGGAAAAGTTGTATGAATTCATACCTTTCTTACTCAGTGGCCACCTTGCCAATTTGAAGTGTTTTGTCTTCTCCAATGGGGATTGACTCTGAATCTTCTCCTTTGATCTACATGTTAGCCTTCTCCTTTCTAAACTGATCATTAGGATTGAAAATAGATTCCAGTGTCACTAAGCCTTTAGGAAGCTTGTTTGTATATAGTTGTACTATCTCGATTCTCATCTTCTGTTGTAATGCTGCTCTAGTTTCTAGCTAAGAATTTAGCTTCTTCTTGTAAAAATTTTATGATCTACCGATCATTATCAAACACCTATTAGCATGTATTATTATCTCGGAACTTTTGGCCTCACAACCACATGGATATGCATCTTTTCCTTGTCTCTTTTGATGTTGTCCACCACATCAAATTCTACTCCAAATGCTGCAAATCTATCAGCAACTTCATTCTCCTTCCTACGTATGGACATGCCAATCTTGAAGGCATCAAAATCCTCCATGAGATCCCATACCCTACTCTTGTATTTTTGAAAGGGTCATTTTGACATGAGCGTTAAGTCCTCTCGACTTTGATTGGCAACTAGTTCAACATCCTTTGAATACTTGCAAGTTCTTGATTCCCGACTTCCTTTCCCAATGAAGACCTTGGACTAAAACCTCATATTCACTAGTGTTATTTGAGCAAACAAACTGGAATCTAAAGGGTGGATAATATCTCATACCTCTAGGGGACATAATCATGGCTCCTCCTCCAGCTCCTTGTTTACTCCTTAAACCATCATAGAACAATTGACATACCTCATTGTTATCCTTGTATCCTGGCTTGATTAGGTTAGGAAGAGGCTGGTTCTCTTCATGTAGGCAGTAGATACCCAGTTTAGATTCTTTCATATCCCTATAGGGGTCAAAAGAATGTTTTTTGATGGCCCACTCATCTAGGGTCAAGTTTGGGATACATCCCAACTTGGTATCATTTCATTAGTGTTTAGGAGGTCTTCTTGATTAAGAGCTAAGCAGTTGGCATTGATAATCAGCAATAGGTTCAGATTTGATTATGGCCTTCACCCCATACCTTTTCCTAAAGAGCATATATAACCAATCAGTAGACATGTAGCCTCCAATTTTGGAAGTGAAGTCTCTAGAGCAGACACAAAGCAAAATGTGGTGGAAGGTCTATGACCTGACACATTTTGTAGAAACAGTCACATTAGGGAAAGCATGTATAGTGAGACTTAGATCCTTGATGATTCCCATAGTAGTCACTATTGTCCCATCTAATTGGACTACTCCTTTAGAGATGACCTCGTATTGGAGACCTAACTGATCAACTATTTTTTTGGGCATCACAAAACTACGCCCCAGAATCAATCATACAATTGTGCACCAATTTGTCTCCAATAATCAATGAGACATAGAAGGGATGCGAGTCTCAAGTTTTTACCTTGTTGTTCTCCATGGTTCCTCCTGTGTGAATTACATTGGTAAGCACTCTTTCTTGCTAGTTAGGGGTTGATTTGAACATGACCATTTCTACATGGCATTCTACAACAGATCCCTCTTCCCTGAAATGGCGGTGACTCCCATTGTGAAATGTTCACACTTGTCTTTTCATTTGCTCAATAATATTGAATGTCTTGTCCTTTTACTACCCCTTCCCAAACACATTTCTTTCTTACACATGAGTTGTTACAACCGGTGCTTGGTGGGTTTAGGAGGTGGCTTGGATTGGTTCTGTATGTTTGGAGTCGCACTTGGAACACCAAGACCTTATGGAGTGATGGAAGATTGAGGGTCGCCTAAATTTAGTGGCCGGCCCTCTCCAATACTTCTCTATTTGGACCGTGTATTAGTAGCTATACTTTGAGGAGAGAAGCTGATTATTCCACATAAGTCTTCTTCCTACCAATTGACAAGCATAGTCTCATTAAGGGGGCACCTTGTTGAGCTCTTTGTTGATGATCTTCCTCTTGGCCAGTTCTTGTGGCACCATCAAGGCTGATTTAGAGCACCATTAAAGCAAGTTGATTGGTTGTGCAGCTTACTGCATGGAAAACACCAATCATATTCCTATGCCATATTGTTTTGTGTAGGAACCAATGCCCTTGATGTTGAAGCTATGTTAGGATCATATGGTCTGAAAGGTCTAGCAGCTTGGGGTTGTCCTTGGTTTTGACTCTGGTTTACAGTCTGAGGTGGTGGCCTATTCTGTTGATCTCTTGGGGTCTTGCTTGATATTGAGCCTAGGGCTGGTATGGCTTGGAACTCAGCTTTTTATCTTTTTATGGTCACTATCTCATTCCCAAAGTTCTAAATTTACTTCATCACCACTTCCTGAAACTCTTTAGAGGTATTAGATGATGAAGTGGAAGCTTCAACTGAGCTTTGACTCACGGGGTGGGTATAGGAGCTAATGTAGGCACTTGGCTAGTATTTGGGCTTCCTAACTTACGATACGAGAGGCATAGATGGCCTAGGAGTGATTTTTCCAACTTGAATCAAATAGTTCTCACCCTTATGGAGGGGCTATAGGCTACGAGTAATGTAGTGCCCCATTGGTTGAATCGTCAGAGAAATATCATAATTTAAAGCCCTAAGAAAGTATAAGAAGGAACCTTCATTAGTGGGCTTTACTATTGTTGGAATATAAGGTTAAAGTCTCAATTTGCTTCGGTCAAGGCTCTCTTGATTGTTGTTAGTTTCTCCAACAAAGACAAGTTATCACCTTTTTCCCCAAACTGATTGTGAAGGGTCGTGCACATTTGGTTTTACTTATGGATAGAGCCTGCTTCAAGACTCCTAAACAATTGTGAATATTTCCCTTTGAATAAAGAGGTGAGTATCTTTAATGTAATGTTCATCTCATGGATCTCGTGGATTATACTGGACATTGGCAATATCTTGGACATGGTCACGGGAGAATTTTGATTTTCCCCAATGAAATGCGGGATGCTCTTTAATGCTACAATCAAAACTAGGTTTTGTGTAATCAAGGTGAATGGACTACTGCCAATGAAGTTGATATATGGATTTGGTTGTGCCATTCTGATTGGCCTAAGAACCCTGCGGGGCAGATGAAAGAAAGGCCTTGCAGGTGGAGGTGTTGACAACGCGTTCTTCTTGGTGGAGATGGAGACCTCCTCGAACTCTTCTTCCCCTCCTTTTTCTCGCCGGGGATAGATGCAAGTATTCAAATATACCTTCTTTCCTTACTCTAGACCGGGTGAGATTCATGAATCTTGCAAGATTGGGCTACTGAAACCAATAGATTTGTTTCTTTTGGAGTCACTTTGGATGTATAATTTTAAATCTTCTTAAAAGCTAAAATCACAGAATCGTACATCAATTCCTACTGTAATAAGATGGAGACTTCTTAGTCCCACCGAGTGTGCCAAAACTATTAGTGCAAAATCATAGCACCCCCAAATGAGCTCTAAAATATATGCTTTTCTAAGGCAAGCTCATTTGGTGTGATTGCATAACATTGAACTTTCCCAAGGTGTGGGACCTTGCAAAATGGGAAAACTCTCCAGATTGAAGGTTGGTTCCTTATTCCTCTATTTAGGTGCATACGTAGAAACTTGCAGAGGGTCTATTCTTAATCCTAATCTAAACTTTACCAAGGAGATAGGGATAGAAGGAATACAGAAATTAAAACAAAGCTAAACTATGAGGTGATGCACCAAAGGAATGATGGACACTTGTTCTGCTAAATAGACACAAACCAACAAAATTCATATGATAAGCTGGACATAGATGAATATATTTATAATGAAATACCATGTGAGAGTAAAGAGGATAGAAAGAATCTAGAATTGATGACAAAACTATTTTGTTGCTATGTAGATTGATACAATACATTAATAGATGGCCAAGAGGCGATAAAGCATATTACAGTTTTTGTGGAAGGTCTAAACCTTATGGGTCCCTTGCTAGAAGGAAAGGGGAGCCTACAAAAGACAAGAAAATGTCCAACACTTTACAATGAATCTTGCTCCTGTCTTTATAGATTTGAATTTGAGAGAGGAAGGAGAAAGAGAAGTAGGAAAAATAGGTTATAGATCAACCCTGTTGTTAATACCTCTAATTAAATATTCCCCAAATCTATCTTTACTACACCGATCCTTGGTTCGAAATCTTAGAGGGAGAGGAAATAGTGGAAATAGATCAAATCTGATCTTGTTGTTGAGACTAGTGGATCCTACATTGAAAGCTCAAAGACATTTTCCTCCATTTCCTTTACCTAACCTCCTCAAAAATAAATTCTCAGACCTCCATTGCGTGGGTGAGGCGAGATCTTTCCAATGGTGTTAGATTCACAATATTTTGAGCCCTGAGTCAAAAGATATGCCCCTTCGAAGTTTGTATCGAATCCGTACAAGTGGGCAGGAAAACTAGTTTGAAAAATGGGCCCCTCTTTAATATGGGACATGTGGTAGTCTTTGGATGGTGGGGAGATGTGCTCCGACTTTTTCCTTTATGCATTTTGAATGAAAGGAAAACTTTCACTTTTTTCCCCGCCTCCCGCCTTGGCTTTGACTCGGGTCTAAGTGCTGAATTTTTCCCTAGGCGGAGTTGCGGGCCATTTTATAAATTTTACCCCTTTCAAGGTAAAGGGTGAAAAATAAAATTTTTCCCTGATACCCTACTTTCCTCTAGGACACGTGTCAGTCTAGTGCTTATTTTGAAGCCTTCTCTTTATTTAATCTTTGAATCAGCACCATTAAGATACTTGGCAGCCTCCGTTGGCTTGTTTGTGCATTGACTATTCAAATGAATCTGCCCCCATTGGAATGACACATGGAGGCACTACACTTGCTTGAAAACCCAGCCCAAAGTTTTCCTTTAGAGAAGTGCCATTAAGACACGTGGCTCCTTCCACTGCCTCTTCCATACTTATTCATTTTTGGACCCTTCCCAAACTGTTTTGAGCCTAAGGACTTCGAATCTTTATCACTTCTTCTTCTTCCAGTTTCTAGTTCCTCTGTAACATCTCCCCTTTTTTCTGACCCTGTTATTCCATTGTTGAGTCTACCTGTAACTTACAAAATGAATTTAAGGCATAGAAATGGCTCGACAAAGTCATTTCTTTCTATACAGGATCCTTTGCTCTTTCTTCATCTCCACCACTTCATTGTTGAATCTTTTTTGCAACCAATTTGTAGGATTAAAATGAGTTCTCTTGGGTTCCTTTTATGTAGGGTTGTGATTTGATCCAATATTTAGCTTGGGGTGAAATATGGATAACAATAACATAGAGCCAACTTTGGCCATGACATCCACTAAATGATTATGTTCTCTAGATATATGATGGATCATGATTTGTATAAATAAATCCTTCAATGTATCCACCAGTTTCTTGTAAGGGAGGAGCTTCTCATTCTTAAATTCATATTAATCATTTACTTTCTTGAAGATTAATTAAAAATCACCTATAACATTAACATGTATGATGTCCCGGCATATAACATTTTTTTTTCCTGCAATCGGGACCTCATATTTAGCTATGTTATTTGTGCATGGGAATCCAAGTCTAAATGCTTGAGGAATTGCATCACCCATAGGGGTGATAAGCACAAATCCTGCTCCTAAACTATGAAAGGTAAAGGATCCATCAAATTACAGTTTTCATGTGAAAAATTCTTCAATATACATCATAGAAGTGTCTGGAAGCTCCAGACTTAATGGTTATGTTGCTAGAAGGGGAACCTCATCTAGTTTATCCGAGAAATAATTTCCCCTTAACTGATTTCTTATTTACATACTCAATATCAAACTCACTGAGAAATATGATCCAATTAGCCATCCTCCTAGTAAGTTTTGGTTTAGATAATAAGTACTTGAGTGGATCAATTCTGGATATGAGCTTGATCTTGTTATTCAATCTATAGTTTCAAAGCTTCTCAAAAGAAAATATAATGGCCAAGAAATCCTTCTCAATTTGTGGGTAGTTAAGCTCATAAACAATCAAAGTGGGACTAAGATAGTAGACAGCATTTCCTTTCTTATTTATATCATATAAGCTAAAAGTGTGCTAATTACAAACTAAGTTACTAAAATATACAATAGAAAGGGATCACATGGAGTTGGTGGCATAAGAACATTTGTCTTGGCCAAATACTCCTTGAGAAAAGAAAAAACTTTTTTTTCAACAACCCAATAGAAATCAACATATTTCTTAAGAATATGTGTAAAGGAATGACACTTGTCTACGAGATGAGAAATGAATCAATGAATAGCCTATATTTTTCCTTGTAAACTACACGCTTGTTTAAGATTCTTCAAAGGAAGCATTTGATAATGGCGGTGACCTTTACAAGATCAAATTCAATTCTTGTTCTTAACACAATAAATCCTAGAAATTTTATAGATAGCACAATGAAGACACATTTCTTCATATTCAATATAACCTTGTAATCTCTAAGATACTAGAATATCCTCTGTAAGATCTCATGATATTCTTCTCTAGTCCTGGACTTTCCTAGAATTTCATTAACATAATATTTAATTATATCATTAAGCATTTCATGGAAGATGACCATCATGGCCATTTTATAGGTTGCACCTAAGTTCTTAAGACCGAAGGGAATGACTTGATGATAAAATGTTCACCAAGGGGTTGTGAAGGTAGTTTTATGTTGATCTTCCTCTACAATTTTTATCTGGTTATAACCTAAAAATCCATCCATGAGTGATAACATCTCATAACTAGTATTTGAATCAAAAATAATGTTGATGTTAGGTAAAGTAAAATCATCTTTTGGACATACTTTATTGATGTCTCTAAATTCCATACATATTCTAATTCGATGGGTTTATTTTATATAATGACTATATTAGAAATCCACTCTGAATAATCAATAGTCCTAATGAATCCTACTACGAATAGTTTTTCCATCTCTTCAATAATTAGGAGAGATACCCAGGATGCATCTTTCTAATATTTTTCTTGATGTGCTTTGCTTCTTCCTACACAACTAGGTTATGCACGCCAATTAGGGATCTAAGCTTGATATGTTCACATAAGACCAAACAAATATGTCTGAAAATACTCTTAAAATAATGATAAAGGTCTTATGTTCTTGTGTTGAAATGGAAGCTCCCAACTTAATAATTTTAGGTTGATCCCATGTTACAATATTTATGTTGATAGAATCCTCCATGAATAGTTTGGATTCATCTTCCATACACATAGGATCGGGAGGGATATTAAGATATTCATCTAAGGGTGTCTCAATGAGATTATCACCCTTATAGTGGTCATTTTTTATGTCGGTCAATGTTTCAAAAAAATATTCCGCAAGTGCCTCAAAGAGGTTTTCACTATAGGACTTGGAGTTTTTTCTTTTTACAAGGATTCTTTGATGATATCTTTCCCTTGTTCTCTTTTAAATTTTTTTAACCATGAAGTTCAGCCTCCTCCCCAAAGTATGTGCATGCATCAAGATTAATGGAGAATCCTTCTTATGGTCATCAATAGGAATGCCATCATGGAGACCAATAAACTCGCCAATTGATTTTTCATTCTCATAAAAATCAATTGGCACACGTTGCTTTTGGTCTTAGTTGACAAGGAAGGATAAACAATATTTAACTTGGGAATGGTAGGGGATATGGTTAAGATAGCCATGTCAGGAAACATGTTCATAGCGGCAAGGTCTTTGTAGAGACTATATTGGGAATTTGTTTCACTATCAGAACTAGATGAACTATCCTCTCACTCAAAAGAGGTTTCTTCAACCTCTCGAGGATGAGACTCATATGGTCAAATATTGATACCATATTTTTCTAGTTTACGGTGTGGTATGGGAAGAGATTCCCACACACCTTATTCTTTTATGCCACATCCATATTCTATGTACCCCATATCATACATCATTTTATTTGGGATAACATATTTGGGTGATTGATAGCATGGAGCCATTTCATCATCTGAAGGCTGGGATATAGAATCTTTGAGCAGTTTATCATCTTCTAAAAGGCCACCAGTGGTAAAATTATAAATGTTACAATGTCCCTAGGACCATTGATATTTGTAGTAAGGCCCACCATTCATTCTGGGTAATAGGGGAGTTTGGAAATCAAGAGGTCTTATTGGAGGTTATATTCTCTACAACCATTTACAATAACTTTCATCTCCCATAAATAAAAGAGAGAGTCGATTTACAAGAGCACAAGGTATCTCTCGATCAATGTGGGAGACAAGATCCTTTAATGAAACTTGGTAACCAATTTAGTGGAAGGATGTTCGTAGGTAATAGGGAAAAAACCCAACAATGCTATACAATGGGTGAAGGGTTGGGGATCCCCAAAATAGTATAAATATTTCCTTCATGATACAATTTAATGCATTGATGGAACATTGAAGGAAGGTCATGGATGATATGTATCAATGGGTGATAAAGGAGCACATTATAAGGAAGTTCTAAGTCCAAGACATGTAACCAACTATCGTGACTAGTAGGCCCAACTTCCATAGGAAAAGTGATCATACCAGCTGATTGTCACTTTGTGTTATCATAAGCCTTGATCATGATGATTTTAGGCTCCAAATTAGTGTCAATGTGCCCCAATTGTCTAACAATTTTTAAAGTATAGATATTTAGGCCAGATACATTGTCCACAAGAACTCTTTTGATCTTTTTATGATTAAAAATGACCCTTATTTACAAGGGTATGTTGTGTGTATGACCATCACTAAGAATCTCATGTGAAATGAATTTAATGTGCTCTACAGGAGCAAGCTATGAAACCAAGGCTTGGAAGCGTGTATGATCTATAACAATTGAAACTCCTCACCCCTAGAGTTTCTTGCAAATAATTTCCTTATGAGCATTAGATTTTTTGATAAGATCTAAGATCAAATTATTAGCAGTGGTCTTCTCAAGTTGTTCTAAAATATCATAATGACTATCCTAAGGGGTAGGCTAGAGGAGGTTCTGGGATAACAAGGTGAGCATGTCATGTTGCCACGGTGCACTCTCATGCCTTGATCCTAATAGTGTTAACATGATCAATAGATGGATCAATATAACCAATAAGGGAATCAAAGGGATTATTAGAGTCAACAACATGATTTGTGCTTTTAGCTTGAGAATCTTGGACTTGATCCAAATTCTTATCCACTTGCTTATGTTTAGGAAATAACTTTGTAAATTCCCAAATTTTGATTAAAAGATTTGCTAGGTCCATGTGAGTCCATCTCAACCCTTCCACTATCAATAAGGTCTTTAATGAAGTGTTTTAAATTCAAACATTTGTCAAGGACATGGCCCTTAACATGATGACACTCACAATATTCATGGTCTTTATACCATGATGGTTTAGGTGCATCATCTTCATATGGCGTAGTGTTAGGAAATTTGATCATGTTTACGGCATCTAATTATTTTAATATAAATGACAAATAATCCATGAGAGGAGTGAACACATGTCTTTTTACTTCTAGTGCAGTTGGTCCTTTGGTAAGCTTTAAAGGAGCACTATTCTAGACTATTTGCACATGTTTAGAATCGGTTATACCATCACCTACAACATTTTTGTTCTTATTTTGAAATAATTTAGGCTTGTCTATAGGTTTGGTTTCATGATTTTCTCTTGAAAAGGGTTTTAATGTCCCTTTAGATAATAAATCCTTTTTGATTTGGCTTCCTTTTTCTATAACTTCTTCAAAAGTATAACCACAATGCATCTGTAAGTGGAAAGAAATTTTGGGATGTAGATTTGGTATGAAAATTCTAACTAAATATTTTTCTAGTATTGAACAAGGGAAATGACTAGCTAAACCTCGCCATATTTGTAAGAAACCTCACCATATTTATAATTATTTTATTGTTTGGCATTGCACAATTCTAGCATGGTGACATAAATTTCCATATTGAATGAAAAGTGGCACACAAACATTTCTACCAATTTATCCCATGTGAAGATCGACCCTTTAGGTATGTGAAGGAACCATTCAAGCACTTGTCCCCAAGACTTCGTGGGAATAGACGTATAAGGTAATTATCACTATAGGAAAATTCTTGGAAATTCATGAAGAATTCTTTAATATGATCACGTGGATCACCTTTACCCCTATACTTATCAAATTTAGGACAATCAAAGTGACAAGGAAAGGGGTTTCTTAACATTTCTCTATCAAAAGGATAAGGGCATAGTTCTTCGAATTGGTAATTTTGGTTGAGTCCTACATTAATTTATTATAAATTGGTGAGGGAATTTTTCATAGACTCGCCACTCATGGTCAAATATTTTTCCACGCGTAGGTGAAGCGGTGTGTATACATACTTATATTTGAACATCTCACTTCCTAATTTATCAATGTATAAATCATGATATGCCACCTTAGGTTTTTCTTGACGTGGAGTCTTAGTGAAAAAATCCTGATATGTAGCCTTGGGCTTGTCTATACGTGGAGTTTTAGCCTTTATTTTTGGGTCTTTATGGACATGTGAAGCCAAACTCGCCAATTGGACGACTAAGTTTTTATATTTTTGTTGGGTTGTAACCTCCTCATTTTTGTTTTATTTGTGATTTTCACATGAAGGTAGTTATTCTTGATCTTCGTGTTCTTCATTTTCTATGTTTCCATCACGATTAATGCAAACAATGTGTATATGATAACTACCAATGTTTTTATAAGGTGTGTCTTCCTCATTTTGTGGACCGGAAGTAGATGCATGTCTCGGATTTAGTATGTCATCTATAGATCGAAGGGGTTGTTCTTCCTCTTCTTCCCCATGAACCATGTTTGTGAGGAGAGTATTATAAAATTTAGGTGGCATTTTAGCCCCTAATTCTATGACACGTATTAAAACTTCATTTTTTATTTGAAATAGGAAATTATCCATATGGGTGCGATCAAATTCAAATTCATACCGAGGAGAGTTCCCTTTGTCACCACTATGGTCAATAATGTTGTTATCTTTAAAAAGAAGGTTTAACTTGTCATTAACAAAAGGGTTTGACCCTAACCTTTGATGCCCCATTCTTGTAATAGGAGGCATAATGAGACAGTTTCACTAAGGTCGACAAAAAGGACTCAAGGAAAAATTTTCCAACATGACAACTACAAACGTCACAAAGAATGTCAAATAACTAATGAAAAATAATCTAAAGAATCAAGGAAATATGAATCAAGGAATCAAATAATAAATAATAATCCAATGATATGGAATCGTATGGTAAGAATTATCTAGGACAAATCAAGCAAGTTCAAGACAAGGATCCAATCACAAGAATAACTACTTCCTACGTCTCAAAGATAATTTTGGTTTAATAAATGACAACACAATATCAATACTTAAATCAATTTTGGGAAAAACAAGACTTAAGTACTAATATGGTGTTCAAGTTATTTCCAAACAAGGTATACTTAAACAAGTTTAAACACAAACAAAGTCCAAGCCTTGAAATGGAAGCTACGGATGTGAGCAACGTAACAACACTACTTGGATACATTAATTAAGATTTTAGGAAAATAAATATAATAGTATCAAAATAGGATTGGAATTATGTGAACAACGTAACGACAACACTTTTCAAAACTCAAAGCAATTTTGGAATAAAAACAAGGTCTAAGTATAGCAAGAAGTTGATATTTATGCGAAAGCGTACAGAATAATACAACTTAGAGACTTACACCAATTTTCTCAAATGAAATAAGATGTAAGTATCAAAAACTATATTGATATAATGTGAGTAGCGTAACAACTCAAGAGGAATTCAATGATGAGACAACCTAACTATAATGATATAGTCTTGACATGGATATTTAGACAAGACTATCATATATATGAAGACTTACCAACACATTTTCAACACTTATTATCACAATGCAATAAGGATATAAGTAGATGTAAAAGTGGTGGACACAATCTTGGTATCACTACGTATTTATATTCTCTTTTGTCCTAAAAATGGCAATAAGAGAATAAAAGAGATAAAACAAGTGGTGATGAAAAATACACAGTGTAACTTTGGCAGAGTTTTTCCTTGTCTTATGACAAGGTAGAAACTAATACAAAGTGATGCCTTTAAAATTTCGTGATGAATGTCACGTGGCACCAAATTTAGTGGACTCTCCCCTTTTTTAATTACAAGGTTTTGACTCCAAAAAAGTAATTTCTTTGTGACATATCTTTAGAAAATGATGGATAAAGTCAAGTTGGCCCCAATGTGAAATGGTTTCCTAGGCTTTTGTTCATAAACTCACCAATTCTTACCTAAGATAGGTACGCATTTCTATTAAAATTTAAAATAGACCATTGCCCCACAATCAAATTAATGATAGAGGCCTCATACGGGTAACTTGAAGCTTTTCGACATGGTTTTTCATCTAGTCAAGTGCCTAGAAGGCACTTCCTTTTAAATCCACTAGTTCTCTTAAGGTGTGGACTAATTTGGGGTTCCTATGGTAATCCTCATAATGTGGTTTATGTCTTATGCCAATATATTTCCCATAGTTCAAAGTGGATAGGTTTAAGACCTTTTCTAAACCTGTAAATACATTATTTTGAATAAATAGAGTATTTTTATCTTTAATTTTAAAAATGAGGCTTAGTACACCATGGAAACCTACAACAAAAGTCATTAGTAATTTTTTAGATCCTAATTCTTTGACAAGCATTATGTCATGTGTACAAAATGTTTAGCAGCTTTTATAAAAATGAACAAAAGTTGTTTTTGATTATCAAGATCGTCCAAGGATGCAAGAGAAGAGCATACACAACAATTGATTCAACTAGATAGAAAAAAGGAAAAATTAAATCAAATGACTTTAAATAATCTTTTGTAAAATATTCATTCCCTTAACAAAATAAATTATGAAATGCTCAAATTAATCCAAATGTTAGAGAAAAAGAAGACCAAAGTTGTTTTTTATTCTCAAGATCACTAAATGTGTGAGAGAGGAGCATACACAAACTTTAGCCTAACTCAAGGAAAGCATGGAAAAATAAAATTTATCAAATCATTTAGACATGTTAGAAAAAATTGATTTAAATAAAAAACATGCAAGAACAAAAGTTAGAAACCCTGCAAAATGACAAAAAATGTTAAAAATCAAAATCTAAAAACCTTGAAAACCAAGCCAAAATTGACATAGAGTGCAACCACAAGATTTTAACGATAGCACTAGCCTATGGAAAAAAGTGCAATCCTATGAAAAAAATCACAATATTATGAACAATAGTGAAATCCTATGAACAAAAGTGCAAGCTAATGACAAAGAAGAAAAATAATGCAATACTAGCTTAGGAAAAGAGATGCTACCGTAAGGCGGTGTAACATGATTGTGCGTGAGCTACACAAAGGAAAAAATTATATAGAATGCTAACGTGGGATGAGAGATGGTACCATAGGCCTTTTAACAGAAATGCAAGCCTTTCATCGCTAGTGCAAGCCTTTCAACAAAAAATGTAGGGGTTTTCACAAAAACACAAATTTCTGTAAATTGTCAAAAACATGTGATTTGACAAAAATAATGTCAAAATATATAAAATTTTACAATTTGATCCAATTTTGCTAGCACCTCACCTCCATTACACCTGAAAAGAGCACTAAAACTAAGAAAACTCAACAAAATAAGTCAAGAAAACTTAAGATTTATCTTAAAATGCTAAAAAGAGGGTTAGTAAACCAAATTCGAAACTAAATTACAAAAACTTGAAATAAATGCATGAGACAATGGAGTAGGTCCCACTAGGTGTGCCAAATGTATGCATAATAAACTAGCTAAGATAATTGAAAGAAACTAACACCAAGTAGTCTCAATAACAAAGCTAATCTAATAAGAACATCATGATAAAATCTTAAAGGAAATAGCTACTCTAATGCATAAACATGAATGAAACATCTAATGCTAAACCATTCCTACTCTTGTAATGTATGATTGTTATTAAGTATGAGCCTATTTAGATCATAAGCAATCAATTTATATGTTTTTCTCCAAAGTGAGGAAATGATCTCACCAAGAAATGGCTACAAGGCCATGCTTGGATCTTCCCTTACTACTCAACTATGAGAGAATGGATGCAAAGATGAAGAAGTTATTCCAACAATGGAGAATGCCTTTATCATATGCCTATAGTAATCACTAGCAAAATTGTTTTGTAAGTGTGAAAGAAGGTAGGAGGGTCCTTCATATAGCTTTCCAATTTGGGAGAAGCTTGAAAAATAATGCATGTTGGATAAAGTAGATTTAGAATAAATAAGCTTGATTGGAGGAATTATCAAGTGACTAACCACTCATGGGAGTTTGAGATGATTTAATTAATAGTATAGAATAAAAAATTTAAGCTATTTATTGGTGATTTAGGCGGAAATAGGTAGGATTTGGATGATTTGAAAGGGGATTTAACCAATAATATAGTTTATTGACTAAATACAAGGTTATAAACGCTTAATTAACTAATGATAGTTAATTAATTGATTAGAATAGGATTATAACTAACGAAGTGTTGTTAATTGACCAAAATGGAGGAAAAATTAGTTAATTAGCGGAAAATCACAATTTTTAATGAAAATGATGGGAAATATTGTAATTAGTGTAATCTTAGTATTAAAAGCTGTGTAAGTTGATTTTAGGTGTCTATTGATGATTATATTTGCAGATGAACCACCAAAGTTGTGGGAAATCTCAAGGATGTGGGACTTGATCCCTAAGATAACCTCCAGGTTTTATAGAAGTTGGCTCTTCTCTGATTTGGATTGAGATAAGGGTTAGAAAGAAAACAAAATAATATGTAAATCCTATCTAAGGCGATGCACCGAATCTTTACTAAAATAGCACAAAGATCACTATTGAAATAACTACTAGATTAGTTGAAGAGCATCAAGCATGATCAACTATTTCAAAGATATTTCAGACCATCAAAGGTTAGATGAAACTAAAACATAATCACGTGCATAATGAACATATTTATGTAAAATATCTAAGGGCATGCAGCACAATAGATATTTAAACATTCATAAAGAACTAAAATAAAATCAAACAAGCAAGAACAAAGGACACAGAGTATTGAAAACTTTTTAGTGCACAGAAAAATTTATCTTATTTATAGAGAAAATTGTATATAAGGCCAGAATGGTACAGATTACAATATTTCCTTACAATAGATCCTTTTTAAGGCCAATGAACACAATAGATTGAACCTAAAATTCTCTTCTTTAGATATCTGGAATTTATCCTCCATTTTGTCTCCTTTTCCTCCGAGTAATGGCACAAGAACATTCTCTTATAGATCCCCGTGGCTCTTTCTCCAACACACCTTTAATCAAGAATCCCACTATCTGCATTTAGTTCCTACCTACATGATCCTTCAACCTTTGGAGAAAATCTCAACTACATGCTTTGGGCCCCGAGATCACATTCAATCCACCAAACCTTGAGTCCTCTACTTCTTTAGTTGGTCCTTTCAATGGTGGTATTTTCCTCGTTTGACACATGGAGACCCTACGTGGTTTTGGGGCTTCTCCTTTTCTCTCTCTTTTTGAAACTGTGCCTGGGTGACACGTGGAGGCACGGGTGAATTTTCAGCCCACTTGGGATACCTTTCCACACTTTAGCCACGTGGTCAATTCTCGCTGCTTGAGGGATCCCGATTCTTTGTGATTTCTCCAAAATGCACCAAAGGGACACATGGATACCCTCTGCATCTAGTTCCATACTTAGGAAAATTTAGTCCTGAAAAAACTACAAAAGAACACCAAAAGGAAAAGGGGTCGGGGTGACAAAAGATAGAAAAAATGGAAGCGCCCCAAAATGATGTAGAAATATTTTTATAGTTATAGTGACTCACCAAGGGATTGTGTGTTAGTCATGGAAGAATCCATAAATCCTTTCCAATCGTAAAATTTCAAAATGTGTCTCAAAGAGACACCACTCAAAGTTTCTTTAAAGTAGCTTGGTACCCACCCATTCAACCTTTTTCATGTAAGTCCTTCGTTGCAGAGCCTAAAAGGATCTATCCAGCTCAATTATCTCCTTATGAGAGAATGTCTGGAGATCTTGCACCATTGCATGTAAGACAGAACTCCAATTTTACAATTGGGGTCAAAATGGCCTCCACCTCAGTGACACTAGAGTCATCTTTTAAAGACTAAAAGATAGTCTTATCTTATTGTTTGGTCATCAATAGTTGCTAGATTTGGTCCTCTGATAGGATGGTGGAGTCATTAGGAAAGGGAGAGGGAAATCCTAGTTGGACTAGTTCTTTTATGCACTACTTCCTCTCTTTTATCCCTAGTTAGAGTTGGGTCAAGAGATTCTAGCACTTGATAGTTACCTTGTTACAACTCAAAATCTCATCGATCTTGGCTACGACCATCCGCTTGCAGATAATACCAGCCCCTTGCATGTTGGAGTTTGAAGATTTGTATAGTTTTTAAACCAAAATTTGTTATTTAGTGACCTTTGCATGGATACGTCATTGCTAATGGTATAGGTGAGGATTCTACATTGGCACATAAGTTTTGAGCATCATATATGAATTTGAGTGTCGGTCATAATTCTACTACCTTGGTGGCAATTATTTTACAGTAGGAGGTGTATAATCCATGCACCAATGTGATAATTCCCCCTTTCTCGTGGTTGTTGAGCTATTTTCTATGTCAAATCCTTGACCGCATCCTCATTTGTCTTACACTTCATTTGTAGGATACCCTTCTTGGATTAAGAGGCATGCAATACTTGAAGAGTTGTAGCCTCTCGCTTCCTTGGAATCTATCTCATGTTGAAGGAGCTTCCTCTCCGATCAAGCAAACTATAAGTAGTCTTGGATGCTACCAACTCAGCTTCTAATGCCTTAGTCTTTGCTTGAGAAGCTGCGAGAGCTTCTTGTGACACTACCTCTTTTAACTCCTTATGGAGTTGTTCTATTTCTTTTCCCTTGCCTTTGATTTTAGCATTCAGGTGGACCACAATATTTTGTGTCTATAGGAGGCTAGCCTTCATTTTCTTTAGTTTATTGTTGAGCTTGAGATAGTCTGTGGTAACCACGATAGCTATTTTCTCATCAATTCTACCTTATCTTGAGGCTGAAACTAGGTTAGGTCCACCACAACAAGATACTTATGGAATAACATTCGGTTGTATTTTCTCTATGGGCTTTTAGACATTGGGGACCATCGGGTGATGGTTAGGGATCTCGATGATATTCATACAATTCTGCATATGCCTTATTTATCCCACTGCCATTTCCTTCTTCTTATGCTTCTCCATCCTTTTATCTTAGGCCACTTTGGCCATCTCTACTTGATTCAAAAACTTTGAGGGAGAAGGGACTATCCCGCCTACAAATGGGAATCCTAATGACATAACATAGGGGATTATAATTGATTGTGGGGGATGAGAAGTCACGAGAGACAAAGAAGAGCACAACAAAACTTGGGGAGAGAAAGTGTAAATGGTGGTGGGTGGAGGAGGTAGGAAAGGGGATCCGGGGGGAGGAATATTTTGGGTTGGGATGACTGAAATGGGAGAACCCTCAACTAGGGAAATGAAAGGTGAATAAGAAAGAGATTGATGAATGGGAGGAGATGAAGGGGTGAAGGAAGAAGGGACAGAGAGAAAAAAGGGACCTTAATTATCCTCAATTTTTTTCTTTGGAGGGCTTTAGGGGTTAGAGGCTTCACCAAAGTGGTCATGAAGGGCAAGACTAATGATTGTGCTACTATCTCTCGCACCATGAGGGCCTTGTGCCATCTAAACTATGAGCCTGTAGCCCAAGGGATATTGTTGAGGAATGGAGGGGGGGGTCATGATAGCATTTTCTATGTAGACGGGTCGAGGGATTTCATTGTATTCTTTGTGAGCATGCTTCTTGGAGATCTCCACTTTGTCTCCCCATTGTCCAAATTAGACTTGTGCTGCATCCCATAATTCCAATATGCATCTATTTTCTTTGTGCTTGAGTCCTTGTTACGTAAGGCCACCCTCAATCCCCTTTTCATTGTTATGGCGGGGTTGTACCTATATAGGAATTTGGATGAAATGACTCCCATAGTGGAATTGAGATGTCACTCAATTCGACATATAGATAAGGAGTCTCTACCTGGGAGACCTTCTATCTTCAAAAATTCCTATGTTCATGCTTTGGTAGGAGTCGAGACTTTGTTTGGGATTGGGTGGCATCCTTCTTCCCATCCGGGTCATACCTTCATATATCTTGGATCAAGGCAAATTTGTAGGAAGCCAACATTTGCTTGGGGGTATGTTTTGCCTTGCATTTAATTATAGTAATTCCTCCCCTACTCAAGGGGAGGTTGAACAATGCCTTATTTTTATAGTCGAAGCCGTATTCTGTGTCGAGGAGAACCAATTTCTTGGTTATCTCCAAACCTACCACCCATAGCATGAGGATCCTTGGGAGCATGAAGGACTCCTCTCGGAATCCATGCAACTGGATCATTGAATGTGTTTCCCTGAAGAAATATTCATAGGGATGCAGGGGGTTTGAAAGGATGATCTGGACTAAATCATTCATTCTATTATTGACCCCTTTTGGGTCAAATTCATGTAAAATATGTGCATCAAAATAGTTGGTGAATTCATATGCATCCAAGGAGTGTGACAACACATGAGTCCATACGGATACCAAGATGACCTTTTAAGGGTCCACCTCCATGTCCCACAGACTTTAAAGTCATAAATTGGCTAAGGAACTAGGCATTTCTGGTATAAAATGAGGTGGAACAAATAGGAAGAGTACCTAAAGGTGGAGTTAATAGAGAACATGGCCAACTACTTACAAATAGATCCTGCAATGGCCTCAGTAAATTCAAACTGATATGCATGTTCTTTATCCATTAATCTCATCCTGAATAGGGCTGCATGAACTTTCCAGCCATGGATATTTCTATCTAATTCTTGGCTAAAAATGAATGTCAACATGGAGCATGCATCCTAAGAATCTGCCATGAACACTTTGAGTGGGATTAGGAATCCCAATGTTCCAGAACTGGTTGAATCTGATTTCAGCAACTCCTTGTTGATGAATATGGCTTTATTTTGGCATTGAGCCTAGATGACTTGGATTTTGGCCATCTCATAAAAACCATCTAATTTTTCGTAGGGAAGGGCCAACATGTCCCTGATGGCTTGTGGTGTAATTACCACCTACATGTTTTTTCCTTGATGGTGGTTGTATCTGGGTCAAAATAACATGCACACATTTACATGAGCTTTTGATATGGGTGCATGATAGGCATCGTGTATTAGGTGAGTGTGGTGGTCCAAATTTTGGAGCCAAAAGACTCATAATCCCCCAAATTCAATAATATGGTGTGGTAAGCCTCTCTCAGAGCCTTTGGTTTCTTGTTGAGGACAAGATCGAAGACCCCATCTATGAAATATGTGACCACGGAAGTAATTGAATTGTGTTACCTTATCAGGGAATCTCAACCTCGGGTGGACAAAGCATTGCGGAAAAGGTTTCCCTGCATAATATTTTGGCTATGGTAGGAGCTGGAAGTTATCATGGTTGTCTTAATCTGGGGAAAGCTCTAGTTTTTTTGAACTAGGGACTCAGGAACTTAGGAAATAGACTCTTAGCACTTGGAATGAAGTATTTTTACTTCAAAACTTACCTCAAATAGCCTCCTCAACTCACACGCAATAAAGGCTTACACATACATTGGGTCACATCATACAACGACACCTCATTGAATAACCCTTAGCACCAAATTTTCATTTCCCAAGAGATTTTTCATTAAGATCTGATCATTTTCATTAATTATTCCAAAAATTATTAGGATCATTTACTTCGGGAAAAAGGGAAGGTATAATACCTTTCAAATTTTCAAAAAATGGTATAAGGGTCTCACTTGACACATGTGTCCAAAGACACTTATTCAAAGGGGTGACACTACAAAACAAAGTAAAAGACAAAAGGAGGGGGACTATACATATGGTACAAAATTTACAATATTCAAAAATATTCAATGGAAAGGTTTAAGGTGGATTTAATTCACCGTAATCGTTAGAGCTCACCTTCAATATTATTGAGCTTAAAAGTATTGTGTTTTTGCATGTAGTTTTCTTAAAAAGCAGTCATGCCCGGAGAGGGTCAAACTTTCCATGATTGTCAAGATTATCGGATCTCACGTCCCACTTTAAGACTAAAGTGTCGACTCAAGTATTCAGGTTCTGAAGTCTTTTGATCAAACCAAGTCTTGACAACCTGTTGATGGTTGATCATGGATTCATGGGCTACCTCCCATTTTTCTTGAAGCTCTATCAGCTTCATGAGTCTTACTTGCATTGATCCATGTTCCTTGATCTTAATTTGCTTCAACAACTACAAGGTTAGGACCTCCATAGTGATAGGAATTATGGTGCTTTTACCATATACCAATTCATATGGTGAGGCCTTCAATATTTTTTGGGTGTGATTAGATTTTCCCATAAGGTTGTCTTGATATGTTCATACCCCATCCTTTTTTATGATTTTGATTAGATTCTTGTTGGTTGATTCTGCCAAACCGTTACCCTACGGGTAGTAGTTGGAAGATGTCTTAAGATAGATTCCATGCCTCATTATGAATTTAGACACTTTGGCCCCTAGAAAAGCCTTGGCATTATCTAATATGATTGTGTGGGGGGATCCAAAGTGGGTAGTGATATCTCAAAGAAGTTCCAGGATCATATTCTCTGTGGCTTCCTTAAACAAAACTGCCTCTATCTATATACCGAAGTAATCAATGGCGGTGAGAATCCACCTATGACCTGCACTTGAAACTGGGTTAACCATTCCGATGAAATCTAGACCCCATTGTGTGAATGGTTCCTCAACTAGGATAGGGTTAAGGGGTAGTGTGGCATTTCTCCATAAGCCCATGTAGTATTGGAAAATATTTCATTTCCTCACCATCACATACCAATCTGCAAATAAACTGGGCCAAAAGTATCCTACCTATAGGACTTTTATGGCTATGGTTTTGGTTGAGAAGTGGCCTCCGAGCTTCCATGATGTAACTCATGTAAGAATTTTTCAGCCTCCTCACTTTCTAGGAATCTAAGCAAGATCCCATCAAAGTTCCTTTTAAAAAGGAAATTATCAATTATGAAAAATTCAGATCCCGATGTCTATAATATCTTCTCTTTTTAAGATGAAGGTTACTTGGATACTCACCCATTCGCATAAAATACATCCTATCCGATACCTAGTTTTTGGATTCGTTCTCTTGAATATGAAGCACCACCTCAAATTCTTCATTTTTGGGGTCATTGGATCTTATGTGAGATATTGGCACAGACCTCTTCCTCTTACCAGCTTCGTGGGCTTTATCTCAATGTCATATTCTAAGATCTTAGTGATCCAGTTAGCCTTTTTTCAGTTATCTCACCTTCTGTGATGTATTCTTTGACATTGGAGTGTGCCACCATAATCTGTGATCTTTTTATTGGTAATGAGGTGTTTGAATTTCTTCAGACCTTTGACAATGGTGTAAGCCTGTCTTTCCACAAAGTTATACCTTATCTCATAATCATGGAGAGTTTTCAAAAAGAAATAAATTGGATGTTCCTCTCCTTATGACTCTCCTTTCTATGTCAGCACGGATGCTACACTATGCTCACTCCCATATATGTACATAATGAAATATTTAGAGAAGTCTAGGTTGTGTAGCACCGAGAAAATGCAATTACTTTTTGATCTCCTCAAAGGCTTGATGACCTTCAGTGGTCCATTTGAAGTTTAGATTATTTTTAGCATTAGTGTGATTGAGCGGATCATTCCAGAAAAATCTGAAATGAATCTACTGACAAAGTTAATCTTTCCTAGGAAAGATTACATTGCCTTCTTGTTAATAGGTAGAGACAATTCCAAAATTTCCCTAACTCTTTCTGGATCAATTGAGATCCCATCTTTTGAGATAATGTGTCCTAGGAGTTTTCCTTATGGTACTCCAAAAACACACTTCTTCGGATTCAAAGAGATTCCAAATTCTTGACATTTCTTAAATACAACTTCTAGGGTGTCAAAATGATCCTCCATTGTTTTGGTAAACATTGTGAGGTCATCCAAGTATATTAGGATTATCTTGTTAATCAGCTCTCCAAATGTGGCATCCATGGCTCTTTGAAAAGTTGACCCAGCATTGGTGAGTCCAAATGGCATCTTCACATATGCAAAGGTTCCCCACTTTGTCATAAAGGTGGTTTTATGTTGGTCTTCCTTCGTAAGCCATATTTGGTTGTAGCCCGAAAAACCATCAAGCAAATAAAATCTTTTCGAAAACCGCTATTTTTGTAGTATTTGTTCCATGGAAGGTAAGGGGTAGTGATCCTTAAGGGACACTTTATTTAGATCTCTGAAATCCACACAGAGTCTGATTTCACCATTTTTCTTCCTTACCAATACCAGATTAGACACCCATGTGGAGTGCTTGATTGGGAAGATTATTTTAGCCTCTAGGAGCTTCCTGAGCTCTTCATCCATGAGAGACTCTATCTTTGGATTCATAGGTCTATGCTTCTAACGCATAGGTTTTTTCCCTTTTTCTAGATCAATAGTATGTTGGATGATGTCCTTATTATAACCATGTAGGTCTTCATAAGTCCAGGCTATTACCTTATCATACTTATGGCATAGAGCCACAAGTCTTTCTCTCTCCTTCGAGTGACTATTTTCCTAACCTTTAACTTCTTCCCATTGGCTACCTCTAGCTCAGCATAGTCTTCCTTGACTGCCACAAACTTCCTCCTGGTTATATTAGCATCATCGGAGTCGAAAATATTTTCCAACGTTATCAATCCTTTTGGAAGCTTGTTTGTTTTGAGTTGGATGACTTGATATTTGTATGATTCTTAAATTTTGGTTGGATTTGATTCACAAACTCCTCATATTGTTCTAATAATAGCAATGTATGTTTGTCACTTTTGAATACTTGTCAATGATCCACATTATCAAGTATGGATGGGCGGATGATCAATTTCACCGCATCCTTGTTTGCCAACAGATCCTAGGTTGGGTCGAATTGTGATCTGATCTAGGCCATTCTATCTACTTCTATGATTTGGTATTGAGGGATAACCTAAATTTTAAAGGCTTCAAAGTCCTTAATAATATCCCATACCCTATGATGGTATGACCTCATCATTGGTTTTTTTATTGAGGCGGTCCCTCTAACTTGTGTCACTACTAATTAAGAGTCCCCAAAGACTCTCAATTTTTGTATGCCCTCTTTTCATGTCAATGTAAAACAATGTACTAAAGCCTTGTACTCTACCTCATTACTGGTAGAAGTGAAGTGGAAGCAAAATGCTTGGAGTATCTTCCTTCTGTTTGGTGAAGATAGGAATATTTTAGCTCTGAGCCATTCCTATTTTTGGTTCCATCGAAATGTAGAGTCCATATTAGGGAATCCTTTGTGAGATTATTTTCATTTTTACTATCTTCCCTCATAATCTTTGGGATGTTGGGATTCTCATCAAATATCACATAAGTACCTAACCCAAGTGGAATCAAAATTTCTAAAGGGATCTTCGGGTGACATTCAACCAAATAGTTTCCACTTTGATGGTCACCATCATCCATATACGACTCTTCCTCTTGAGTGATCATGGCATGTGAGGCCTCAAAACCTGAGGCCACTTGATCTATAATATGTTCCTTGGTGAGGGGTTCTAATAGCACCTTCATTTTTATCCATACTTAGTCCGCAGAATCAGATGAGACCAATCAAGGGACATGTAGCCTCTAATTTTAACTATGAAATTATGAGAGAGACACGATAGTTTGAAGACTAACGGAACATCAATTACCACTATATCTTGTGGAATAGTTATGTTCAGGGCAGGAATAGAGCTGTAATGGGAGACTGTACACACCCAAAATTGCATGTGCATTGTCTCGGAAATGGTTACAAAAGTCCCCAATGATGATTAAAGTCTTTTCAAGAAGGTGTTCGAGCTCCAAAACCCGTGTACAGTGTATATTGGTAGCCTAAACATTCTTACTTAGCCTTTCCACACTTTTTTCTAGCTCCCCACTTCTTTCTATGCGTGTTTTGGCCTTTAGTGCTAGGACCGCTGCCCTGCCTGGGTGACGGTTTTGAAACCACCACTTGGGCAGGATGGCGGTCCTGAGAAATTTTTTTACATTCTTTCATGCATGTTTTTAACATGTGACAATTCACTTTACTTCATTTTTAGGATTTGTTTGTGAACCGATTTGTCTAAAAATAGTTTTGATTGATTGGTTCTTCTTATCTCTTCTATTATTACATGTGCTTTAGTTAGTTGGAGCGCCTCTTCTTGCCTTGTGCATGAAGGCACATCCTAGCCCTAATTCTTATATATTTCATGCTTGTGTTCAAGAAAAAGGCCTGATAATTTTGTGTATCTTGTATTGTATTACTACCATAGTCTTGTTAGGAATTGCATAACCAAGATCAAATTTCTTGTGTTATCTCTCTTCTAATTGCATTGCATCCATATTGCCTTCAAGTTGTCATTGCTCAAGCCCAATCCTCCTATTTTTGTTCTTGTATTCCCAATCACTTTGACTCATATGAACACTCGGAGAAAAAAAAGGAACAAACTAAGGGGACAGATACAGATACAACCAAATTTTCCAAAGCTCTTGCTTATCCAAGTTGGAATTGTGTGTTTGTTTGCTTTATTTGTCAAATTATCAATTTCAAATCATTAGTTTTAATTGAATATCAAATAGAATAGTAAAAATTTTCATTTCAATTGATTAGGAAATTACAAGTAGATCAAATCATTACAAATTTTTCTCTTTGACATTACCGAGGAAGTTGTGGGTAAAAAATAGCTCTTTCAGGGTCATGATTTGTTCTTCACCTCTAAGGTAGGGTTTGAAGGGTCTTGATTATATTAGGTTATTTATTTTACATTTAGATTCACATATTCATACAAGTAACCAGCTACATCCAGTTGATTACTTGTCTTTAGTTTTTTTATTAGATTAGACGCATTGTTTGAAAACCAAAAATATCAAAAATATTTGCTTTCATTAGATTAGTTTGTTTTTGTTGCTTTGTTCCAATATATTGTTAAAATAACAAAAACATAGATTAGGTTTCCTTTGATATTTAGTTTTCTTATTAAAATAATTTCAATTCATTCTCGCATGACCATCAATGGTCCATAACAAGAGAAGATGTATAGTTGTGATCCCTTGGTCCCATAACCCAATGGGCTGAAATTGATAACTGACATTGATACAAGTTTACGTTTAATAGTTTTACACACACCTGCAACTTACACTAAGAAAATAGAACAACTAAACACACTAAACACACTAAACATTGTTTTTAATCAAGCCTATGATTATTGGATTGCTCCTGTAAATAGGGTTTGATTACACGCATGACCATACAAGGACCACATCCTCCATGAGTCTTTGGATGTGATCCTCAAGTCCCACAACCCAACGGGATCTGCTAACCAATTATACATCGACACTTGTTTGTGCAAATCAGTATTTAGATTATCACTTCTTCCACTCGATATCATTGCACATCTTTCATTATTGAACATAGCAATCGATCGGCTAAGACCTTCGGACTGACTGACTCAAAGAATCATCCATAGTCCCTGCAGCCTTCATTACGCCTCTCGTTCTTACTTATATGACCTTGTCTAGAAATATATATGAGGCACCCATAGGTCAATTCTCGTGTGTTCAAAAACTAATGAATAGAATCTCGGTAGGGCTTGATATTGATTAGAGTCTCCGAGCAGCTATCATTTTGGATCAATCAATCACGCCACTTCAAGTTAGGAGAGAATTATTTGCCTTACATTTTCAAATCTATTTGCATGTTGAAGATATAACGATGCCTCATTAGATCATCCATCACTACCACATACACACATTTGTTTCCATTCGACACCGGTTTTCAAAGATGACCTCGGGAATTTACATGTGGATAAGGTCACGTGTTGATTTTCTTTCGTACAGAGACCTCTAATAACACCAATGGTTTGAATTGATTTCCCATCTAGTTACATGAATCCTCTCTTTAGGGGATCATATTTAACTCCCAAGGCATCCATAATTTATTTGGGCATGATTGTAGTGTTTGCGCTAGAGTCTATCATGGAGTTATGTAGCAATTTTTACCAATTATAAGAGTCATGAAGAAGGGTTGGGGTCTTGGTTTATTTACCTCTTCCTTCTAGTTCATCAACACTAACTCCATTTAAACTTGGGTCATTTTGATTTTCTCTTTCCCCTTCCTAGTCATACTTGGGGTGCCATTGGATTTCAGTGCTTCTTGAAGCAATTCCTTTTGTTCTAGAATGCCCAAGATATCCCACAAGGATACATTGATCGATACCCTTTTAAGTTTCTCGACTATGTTCATCATTCCGAGTGGTTGCGCTTTGGATTATTGTTGGTATTTTACCCTCTCATCCATTGGATGGAAGGTCCCTTGATTCTGAGTAGTTTTCAAAGTCTCTTGTCTAGTTGTGGGTGGAGGGGAAGTGAATGTTAGAGATTCTTTCCTTGCTCCATTCATTGTTGTAGGATTAGGGATTGCAACTTCCATCATCTTCCTCTTAGAGTGAGTGTTGTAATTTGACTATACTAGATTCTTAGAAGTGGATGCTTTGTTTGTGAATACAAATTCTTCTCCTTCGACCCAAGAGAAAAGTGCATGTTTAGGTGCAATCTTTGCTTCTTGTTCTAGGGACATCCCTTGCATTTGTATAACTAAGGCCACATTTTGAATTCTCAAGGAACTGGTAAGGTCCAAAGATATTGACCTCATATCCTTCCCTCTCTCTTTTCTCTACTACCTTTTGTTGTAGATTCCCTTGGGGAAATATCTTGGCATATGAGGGGTATTGCAAGGAAAACACCAAGCATTGGGATCTTCCACCAAATTATTTTGTCCTGGAATCATTTCTCTCCCACTATGGGGTGGGAGGGTCTAGAGTGGTGTCGGTACTAGGACAATTTAGCCAGATGGATGTGTTAGTGGTGGTCTCAAGGCATTTTGATATTGTGGAGGATAAGAGGGTCTACCCCCTTGATAGCCTTGATAATTCTATCTTGGGTATGTACTTTGGTTTTTCTTAAGATTAACTATCTCATTGGAGAAGTTCCTAAGGATGTTTTTACTTCCTCCATCTCCAAAAAGAAGATGATGATGTTGTGGTAGGGGCGGTGGCTCCTTGAGAGGATGGGTAGCTATATATGGATGCAGGAGTTTGGGCGAGCTTGAGGTCTATACTTGAGGAAGGGAAGCTATCTCGAGATACAGTGGCAAAGTGATCTTCGGGGAAGCTTCCCAGCATCTATCAAGTTATTTTCAGCATGGATTGCAATATTGTATGATTGTGGAAAATAATCTCCTCCTAATGACTAAATCATAATGGAAATATTCAAGTTTAGATATTTTAGATAAAATACAATAGCCATACCTACAGGTGGTCTGGCTAGAACTAGAATCCTTTTTCATGTCTTGTGGAATCTAGTATTGAAATTTGTTATGAGCTCTCACGGAGCTTTCTTGATATTTATAATTTGTTGTAAAAGCAAGGATATCTCCCTTTTCACTTAATCTTCTAAAAATACACTTCCCAATTGATCCCATGTACCGATAGAGTTAGGAGTCAAAGACTTATACCATTCGAGAGTTTTTCCTTAAAGGAGGCAACTAGTAACCTTAAGGCAACATCTTGCTCCATGATGTAATGTACTGTGCATATCTCTACAACGTATTGAAGATGTTCTTTTTGGGTCTTGAAGTCTTCACCACTGAATTTAGGTAGTGCCTTTAGTGCATTTTCTGGGATGGGATTCCATGTTATCGGAGGTACTAGCAAGATGATCAAACTTCCTTGATTCCATGAGACAAATTATCTTGGAGGAGGCTGATGAGCCATTATAATGGGTCTAAGAACTCTAGTGGATTGCAAGAAGGGCCTACCAAGTGGAGGTGTTGAAAGATTTTGGTTTGGATGAGATGGATATATTTCAATCTTTCTTCCTCTTCTTCCTCTATCTAAGGATAACTGCAAGTATTCAAATATGTCTTCTTATCTTGTTCTAGACCTTGTTTGGATTCTTCTCATGAATCAGGGACATGTATGGATCACCAGTATTGCTAGAACCATTTGATATGTTGAATGGAGTCACCAGATGTGTTATTGCAGAGCCTCCAAAGGCTAGAGTTTCATCAAGACACACATCAAAACCTGATAAAATTGGAAATATTGATTTCAAGTCCCATCGGGCGTGCTAGGAAAACTGTTGATGATTATCTTTTCAGATGAACCACCAAATTTATGGGAAATCTCAAGGATGTGGAGCTTAATCCCTAAGATAACCTCTAGGTTTTATAGAAGTTGGCTCTTCTCTTATTTGGATTGAGATAAGGGTTAGAAATAAAGTGAAAAAATATGAAAATTCTATTTAAGTTGATGCGCCAAATCTTTATTAAAATAGCATAGAGATCACCACTAAAATAACTACTATATTAGTTGAAGAGCATCGATCATGATCAACTATTTCGAAGATATTTTAAACTATCAAAGGCTAGATGAAACTAAAACATAATCACGTGCACAATGAACATATTTATGTAAAATATCTAAGGGCATGCAACACGATAGATATTTAAACATTCATCAAGAACTGAAATAAAATCAAACAGGAAGAAACAAAGGACACAAAGTATTGCAAAATTTTCAGTGCACAGAAAAAGAACTCTTATTTATAGAGAAAATAGTACATAAGGCCAGAATGGCATAGATTACAACATTTCCTTACAATAGAGCCTTGTTAAGGCCAATGAACATAATAGATGAACCTAAAATTCTCTTCTCTAGAGCTCTAGAACTTATCCATTGTTTTCTCTCCCTTTTCCTCTAAATATTGGCACAAGAACATTCTCTTATAGACCCCGTAGCTCTTGCTCCAACGTGCCTTCAATCAAGAATCCCACCGTTTGCATTTAGTTCTTACCTATGCAATATTTTGACCTTTGGAGAAAATATCAAATGCATGCTTTGGGCCCCAAGATCACATTAAATCCATCAAACCTTGAGTCCTCTGCTTCTTTAGTTGGTGCTTTTGATGGTGGTAGTTGCCTCATTTGACACGTGGAAACCATGCGTAGTTTTGGGGCTTCTCCTTTTCTCTCTCTTTTGAAACTATTCCTGGGAAACACGTGGAGGCCCGGGTGACTTTTCAGCACACTTGGGTTATCTTTCCGTGCTTTAGCCACGTGGTCAATTCTTGTTGCTTGAGGGCTCCCGATTATTTTTTCTTCCTCCAAAATGTGCCAAAGGGACACGTGGATACCCTTCGCATCCAATTCCATACTTAGGCAAAATTTAGTCTCGAAAATACTACAAAAGAACACCAAAAGGAAATGGGGTCGAAGTGAAAAAGATAGTAGAAATGGAAGAGCCCTGAAATTATGTAGAAATCATTCTATAGTGTCTGATTCAGCTTACACACCTTCAAAACCTTATTCTCCTAACTCAATCTTTATTATTATTTCATGGGATTATTTGGCTTTAAACCATTATAATCATACTCTCTAACCTTCTTTAGAATTTTACACACTTCTAAACCTCTGTCTTGATGCCCATAACACACTTACACTTTCTTACCAAGGTCACATTTTCCCTCTATCAAAGAACTAGTTCAAATTTGAACTAAAACTCTCAATTTATATTTGTTCCAACTTAAAAGCATAAATCAAGTCAGTCCAAAACAATTAGATTAACCATAAAAACTCAAATATATAACACATTCATAAAAATGTTAGTAATGGGCCCATGTAGTTCGGTCATGTTATAGCATACCAAACAAGCTCAAAAATATCTCAAAACCCCATAACCTGGTTCATCAAATACCACAATCATCATCACCATGATTATTCAATATTAAAAACACCTCACACATGTCAAATATTACATAAAAACATCATCCATAGTTTTAAATTATCTTGCACCAATCAAATTCTTCATAACACTACCAAGAAGGTTCATATCCTTCTTAAAACAATTGTTCTAGGAAACCATCTTAACCTACGAACCTCTAAAACACACAATAGAACCTCAACTATGTAACCACTTATTGGATATTCCCTTGCATGTAGATCATATACATGCTTTCTAGATATCATGAAACATCCATACATGCAAACCACACCAACTTTCCTCTTCACCAAACTAAGTTGCCCAGAAATCATATTTAGGAACTCAACTAGTTTGCACCCTTACTACCAATCTCAAGATCTCTAAATTCATTCACTAGGTAAAAAAATAATCCCTCTTCACTCTCAAACTAATAGAAAGCATCAATAAATCCAAAACAAGTGTCTTGACCTCCATCTTCTAGCAACAAAAATTCTATCATGAAACATAAGACCCCTTCTTCTTCACAAACTGAGATAGATGACATATAAAATATCCTCATCATCATACAAACCATGCAACATTGGAAATATATTTGAATCCTATTTCCATAACATCTAACATTTCCTTCCAACACTAAGAGGAATTCCTTCAACCAGTCCATCTCTCGAAACTTCTCTAGAACTATCTCAAAACTACTTATAAACTAGTCTTCATAAATAGGGCACACATTTCCCTCTATAAGATCAACCATGACCTGAAACCTTCATGGACATCAAGTAAAACTCCCACGATAAAAAAATGTCAATTTATTTTATAGATCATTTGGAAAACGTTTTCCCAAATTGAAACTCTTCAGAAATAATCATTTTTGAGTAAAAGCCACATACTTTCACATGCTCTAATATACCTTTCTAAAAATATGGAGGAGTCCTCTACAACATCTAATCATAAAATTCTACAAAACTAATCAGTACAAGCTTAGTATACTCATTTTCCTCAAAGTCACCTTGAGCCGAGGGTTTAACTATGGGTTCAAAGTAACTTATCTTACTAACGATCATTCATAACAATATGACAATCAAACCACCTCATTATTTTTTCTAAAACTTAATAACTAACATAAAATGATATTTCAAAGAGCTCATGTCCCCATGTAAATCCAACAACCCACAAGGAGCATCAGAAGGTCAAAATTTACCTCAAAAACACAATGTGGAAAACCCGATTTTACCAAAAAAAATGTATCTTGACAAATATTCTTTAGAATGACATGAAACTTGTCATGAAGCATCATTAAAACATCCTCTCAAGTTTCATACTCACCATCTATCTCAAATGATTATGAATCTCTTTAGATATAGTGACCGCATGCATGCACTAAACCTCTAAGAAATCACTTAAAAATAATCATACACCTCATGTGCGGTATCACCATACTGCTACCATGCTCAACAGAAATTATGTTCTACAAAAATATGCCTCCATGCCATTCTGCATGCTCTAGGACTAGAAATAGGCCTATAATTACCTAACTTAAGCCATGTACCTCATGAATTGACCATGATGACCCCTTATAGACTCATTAACACCTATAACACAAATTTAGGACCATGAATGACCTCATGAAAACATTCATTCAACTTGGGAGAACTCATACTATGACTAGGAAAGCTAAACCATGCTATAGGACCTCCTAGAACACCACAAAATATGATACTACTAATCAACCTTCATGTTTAACACTAAAAGACACCTCATGGAGATTGATATGACATCATGACACCATTTTCCATCAATTTCTTTAACATCAATGACAATATTAATACGTAATGGCCAACAGAATCTTCAACATCTACCTCATTTGTTAGGGAAATAAATTCCATATTCTTCAAAACATTAGTAGACTCTTGACTCACCTAGGGTTGTAGTGTAATTATGACTGAAGTTTCTCCATTGTATTCAAATTCTTGTTGTTTCACATATTCACTTGTACTTTATGTTTCTTAGAGTTTATGCTCTTTATTGGGACTTAAATCTATTTTATCTTTAGTATTTTCCACTTCATTTTCAACCCCTTTGAAAATCATCATCTCCCTAATCTATCTCTAAGTATTTCAATAAATAAGAAGATTTTTTTCCCATGCTCAAGATTTTATCTCTAATTATTACCCCTTCATCAACTTATGCCTTTTGAGAAATTGGATCTTCATGGGTGGGGCCATCTAGATCTTTTGTAATTTAATTTAGGTCCTAACAATAGGAGTCATAACCAATTTCCTACCAGGTATCTATATGTGCATAAGAGGTTCAGGTACTTGAGGCATGAGAACTAGAATAGACCTTAAATTTATGGAGTGGCACTTCTTTTTAATGGCTATATTAGATTCTAAATGCATGGTGTCCCTATCTATAGCAGAATTTGTTACCTTATGCCTTTAATTTCTAGTGAGAGGTGCCACATCCATCTCTTATTCCTTCTCTTCTAGTGGCCCCTAAGATAGGTCCACTTGATGGAAAAATTGGGAGAGGAACTTATTCTTTAACCTTTCCTTTTCCATGTTCACCCCTAAAAACTCGATCGAAACATTTCCTCTTCTCTATCCTCTTTAGGCATAGAATTTACGTGTTCATCCATAGGATAATGTTTATTTTAGAGGTGCAACATCAATGGGAATGGCCCTCTCAAATATATATTTGGTCTTTTGGGCCATCCGGGATACAAAACTCCTGTCTTGCTTGTATAAGAACTTATCGCATCCCTCTCCCGAGTAGTCAAAGGTGTTTTGAAGTAGATATGAGGGATTACATGTGTTACACATGTATATTTTATAATCTCGGGTAACACATCATATATTACTCCATTAATTATGTATTCATTTAGGTCAATGGTGTTCTATTGACTTATGTCAACCTTATGATCAAGTGACTGCATTAGAGTTCTATTAATCACCTTTATTGTACAAAGTGATTTAAAGATTTAATCACTTGAGTATTCTAATTCACACTTTAGAGGGTTGACTTCTATATTATTCTGAATTTAATATTAGCTTACCACATTTCCATCATTTGTAACTCTCTTTAGCACTATTGTAACTTTGTAATCAATATTTTTGTTAAATTCATTCGGGAGTGACCCCTTAACCTAACATCCTCTTCATCCCTACAATTCATCCATTAATCCTCATAGTGAGGCTCATGCTCTATAGAGAGGCCCATATCTTGGTGCATAAACAAATTTATATCATATTTTCCCTCTGGGAAAATTGGTCCATTGAGAATTTGTTCATATTTTCCTCTCAAGCTTTTCTTTGACCAAAGTGGGGTAGGTGTATCTCGCCACAATGCAGTGATGGGGAATTTGATGTTGCATTTATGTTTAATTTATAAGATCTTATGAACATAGAAAGCATTCCTTACTAACTCCAAAATAACCCACTTATCATCCATATGTCTAGGAAAAAAAGTGGGCACTTGTAAACCCACTTAATCTTATATAGGAGAAGGTAGGGAATTACATCAATTAACAACCTCCTAGCATCTAGATATATCCTGTATAGTTCCAATTTAGGGAAAACAAGCATATGATAGGGGTGAAAAGGGATTCAAATACTCTTCTAAAATGGGCCCCATAATTGACCAAATTTAATTGAGGGTATACATCATACACTCTGGATGTACTAGCATCCCTTTCTTTCTTAAGACCTAGTAAAGTTTCAAAACTTCAACGTTATATACCAAATAAAAATTCATGTAGAACATAGGAATGTTAGTAGATTCCCCTCTGGAAATGATGGCCACCTTCACTAACTACTAATGAATGGAATGTTGAACCCTGTCTCATTGTCTTTTTCATTTATTTCATGTGGCATTGATAAATAAAGAGTGATAGGCAAGGTTTAAACCATTCGGGGGCATGAACGTTGATTGGAAGTGCCTTCTTCATACCTCAAATGGTATGTTTGAAGTGTCTTAGAGTGATTTCTGAGGTGTCATGGTGTATACACAAGGTCTTGGTGTATTGGAAAGTAATTTTGTGTTGGTGTGAACTCCAAAGGTGTCCTACAGGTCCCAATAGGTGTCTAATATGTGTTCAAGTGTCTTCATGGTGAAGAATATGAAATGTTTCATGAATCATGGTGTAAACAAGATCAATTAGGCCTAGTTCTAAGATCTAATGCAAGCATGTCATTTAGTATGAAGCAAAGAAAGCTAAGTAAGGTGAGTTAAAACATGAGGAGGGTGTTGTGACATTTTAGAAAGCATGTGAAATGTGTTATAGGCCACAATTAAGGTGGTAGAGGAATGTTCTTGAAGACATGCCATGTAAGTAGACACAAGTCATGGTGGATGATGAGTTTCAGATACGTGCAAAGTAAATCAATCCTTGGGACATGTGAAGAAGGTCAATGCAATGATGTGGACAAAGTTTCAAGTCAAAACACAAATTGAGAAGCAATAAAAAAAAAATTAGATCTACAGAGCTTTCAAAATGGCCATTTCCAATTCGAGGGTTAAGTTTGAAGTGATCTTTCATACGTTAAACATTTTCATGGTGACCTAATATTTTCAAAAATGATGGTACATGGAATCAATATCATTTTACAATTCAAATGAGGTAAAATTATGCCCTAAGCTTTATGAGTGATCCTTAATAAGCTAGGTTGGTTTATACCCTCCAAATACCCTAGTCTTGTACCGATGGAGAAAAAATGATTGTTTTTTTCATTAAATTACTTGGGCAAGCTTATTTAGTGACTTGGGCTTGTAAAGGACTCCTCCTAGTTCATGTTTGCATTGGTGGCATGTTCCAAGTCAGCTAATAAGGTACAAAAAAATCACTATTTTATGAAGATTTGATGGTAGAGTGATATATAGTAGGGTTCATGATGAAATTCCAACTATGGGAGAAATATTTGGAGGTTCCCAAGTTTCCATGAGAAGTTTTAGGCTGGTTATTTTCATAATTTTTGTGAAACAAGTCACCCAATATGACCTACCGCTTAAGGCATATATAAGAAAATACCAATCATGTTGCTTTGGAATGGTTTTGATGTGAAATATTGTTGCTGAAAAGTTGAGTATGGATAGACGCTAGAGTTATAACATGACATGTTTGATCCCATGAATTAGTGCAGTAAACTTTTTGTTTCTAAGTTCTAATGCTCTAGACTATCTCATTATCCCTATCAAGAAGGTCTAAGGAATGAAGTGAAAATGTACATTTCTCCACATAAACCTTGTAAGTAAGTTATTGAAGATGGAGTAGAGGTCTCTAGTGAAGTGTTCAAGGCATTGGTTAGACATGAAAGTGAATTTTTGTGTGTTGGAAGCCTCTAAGACAATACTGGTTTTGGTGTCTTAAGACCTAGTGTGAACAGTCTCATAAATGCAAGCTTATTGAAGCTATATGGCTTGAAATGGTGCAAGTTATTGGTTTTATAATTTTCAAAAGGATAAAAAATTTCCATAAAGGTTACATATTAGTCATGAACATTTGGATAAGTGAATGAACTTTCACACTTTATGGAGACTATTTTTATGAGCATATAAGTCCATTAGGACCTTGTCCGATCGGTTATTGCATGGATAAAATGAAGATGATAAGGTAGCTCTAAGTATTTTAAGGAAATATAAAGGTTGCACTACAACATACTCCAAGCATAAATAATTTTTAAGGCTCATACAACGGTGTTGGTAAAGTAACCTTGACAAGTATTATATTGAAAATGTCATGATTGTTCACATCTAGTTGAGAAGATGAGTTGAAATGGAAGTCTTAAGCTCTCGCCTATAGAAATCCAAGTAGATGGTGATGTTATGGAAATATTAAATATTTTTCCCTCTTTATTCCATTGCATGACATGATTCTAGGGTGTGCCTCTTGCATTCAAGTTGAAGACTGAGTTTTGAAGTATACAAACCTAGTTGAGCTTATGAGTTCTAATGGAGGCTTGGTGGGAGAATGGTAAGTTAAAAAATATTTTCATGGATATAAATAGCATGGATAAGGATTTTTAACATACAAACATCCTCATAACACATGGTGCATATTTTAGGATAGCTAGAAGACAAAGAAGACCTTGATAAGGTAAAGACAAAAAGGAATAACCATTACAAAGAAGATTGCAGATGTCAGTTGAGGATGGAATATTCTCGGTTGATTCAAATGTGCAGCGATATCAGGAGTGTTTTCAAGATCCTCATTATTATGATAAGGGTCATGATAGGTTAATAAATTTCATTACCTATAAGCGACACTCATGTAATTGTAATGATGACATTGTGGCAGTTTTTAGGTGATGTCATCTAAGTCTCTTGTAAGAGTTGAAAATGTTATAATTTGTAGGGGTTAGAAGAGGAAGTATAATATGTGTGAGATTATATCATCTTGATGTATATGAATTTTTTAATCTGCATTAAAATTATCTTTTGAAGAAATATTTTCAAGAAGTATGAGAAATTGAGGAAATATGTGAATTAAGGTATGTGGAGAAGGAGGGTGAACATCTTATCATAAAAAAAAAAAAAAAAACAACTAGGTTAGATTAATGTGATTTAAATTTTGTAAATTATATGTGGGTGCTTAGATCAATTTGGATTTGGTGCTTCCATGCAATCTATATCTTGAAATGGGTGTCAGTAGGTGTTTAACTAGTTTTTGGAGTTGGTGCTTCAAGTTGAGTGGGTGCTCAAAAAATTGAAATCCTTTTAATCTATTATAAGAAAACTATCCACCATAGTGAATTGATTTCAGTGGTTTTTTCTCCCTTTAAGGGTTTCCCACATTAAATATTCTCTACATGTGTGTTTACTTGTTTATTACTTATGTGTGAACTTCATTGTTTCTTCAAGGTAAAAACTTGATCAAATTGAATTTTTTCTAAGGTTTAGAATTTCTTAGAAAAGTTTGAAGAAGTAATGATTCGCCCCTCCCCTCTCAATGCTTTTATTTTCCAACAATTGGTATAAATCTAGGTCATTTTGGAGCAAGATTAATAACTTGAAGGAGATCAAATAGCATAAGTAGGGATAGCAATCAAGGCCTAATTAGTTTCTCTACCAATAAGGCATATCTCTTCAATGGAAAAAATTATGCCTTTTAGAGCATTAGGATGAAGACCTATCTCATTTCCATAGGTTTTGGTATATGGTAGTTAGTAGTTGATGGCTACACTATTCCTAGCACACACCCAAATGATACATGAGGCAAGAATACTAGTAAAAATAACTCAAATGAAATGAATGTAATATTATGTGGAATGTCTAAAGAATAATTTATAATGATTATGCATTGTAATACAGCCCAAGAGACTTGGGACAAATTGAATACTATCTATGAAGGAGACAACAAGGTTAAGCTAGCTAAGTTATAGACCTACCAAGGGAAATTTGAGAGCCTAAAAATGAAGGAAGGTGAAAGTATTGCATCCTACTTGTATAGAGTTTATGAAGTGATAATTATCATCAGAGCAGTAGGAGAAATATGGAGGAATTGATGGTTTTTCAAAAGGTGTTAAGATCTCTGACATCTAAGTATAACTCAAGGTTTCAGTTGTGGAAGAAGTAAAATACTTGACCACCCTAAAAATGGATGAACTTCATGGCATCTTAACTGCCTATGAGATGAGGAAAAGTGAAGAAAAACAATCAAGAAGGAGGCTGCATTCAAAGTTGATAAGGGACCACAAGAAAAGAAAAGTAAAGTTGAATCTTACATGGATGAGGATGATGAGAGAATTGAAGCAATGTTTGTTAGGAGACTAAAAAGAGGGTCAGGTAAATACAAAGGAAATATGCACTTCAAACTTTAGCTATGGAAAATTAGGTCGCTTTACCTCCAAATGTCCCAAAAAGAATAAGGAAGAGCAAGGTGAACATGATGAAGAGGACAACAAGTCTCATAAGCACAAGAAGATATTCAAGAAAATGGAAGAAAAGAAAAGGTTCTTTAAGAACAAAAATAAATTTCACACTAAAGAAGAAGAAATTTCATCATATTAAAGTAACACCACCAAGTATGAAAGTGAAGATGAATATGTTCAGGCTAATACTCTATTCATGGTCATGGAAACAATCTCTAGAAGCAGTTCAAAAGCTAAGAATCTTAGTGAATATGAAATCTCATAGGAAGAGGATGATGAAGTGAACCTTGAAGAAAAATTGATTAGTGCTCTTGAGGAATTGAATCTCAAAGGAAGAAGAACCAAAAATTGAAGTCTATGTTGAAATATTATGAAGAGAAAATTAGTCTTCATGAGAAAAGGTAGAGCAAGAAGGATAGAGATCATGAAGATGGAATCAAATAGCTTGAAGCACAACTAGATTTGATATCAACATCCTTCAAATCCAAAGAGGAAGAATGCCTCAAACTCAAAATAAATATGGAGATCATATAAAGTAAAATAGACCAGACATCAATCAAGTTGAAATCATATCATAGATTTGATAAGAGATCAAGTGACCTAGATGAGATTCTAAGTAATTAAAGGTCTTCAAATGAAAAAATGGGTATAGGGTTCAAATAATATAAAAAAGGATGACAAAATAGCTGGTAAAAGGATGAAAATACTACTCAAGAACCACCTCAAACAAGGTAGGCTACTAACAAGAAATCCAAGAGAAGGACCAACTCAATCAAACAATCTCATGCAATAAGGTACACTCACTCTTTTTATGGCTACTGTTTTTCTTATAACATTTTTGGACATAAAGCTATAAAGTGTATAAGATAAGCAATGGGTCATGGAAGGAACTTTCAGTCACATTATATGAGAAGAAACAATGAAATTATATGCTATAATTTTAAAAATATTGGTCACATAGAAAAATTCTTCTATCATAAACTCTCAAGGAAATACAAAGTGTATCTAGTAAGGAAAATTCCTACAAGGAAGATCAAGGCCTAAAATCTTGTTATCTCATTTTAGTGATTCCGGCTAAAATCAAGATAACCATAGAAATTTTTGAAAAAATCTACAAAAAGTGATCAAGGCATTTCTCCTCCAAGACTCCTCATGTCAGATCCTGGTCCATCACAGGATAAGTCGGATAAATCGGGAAGATAAAGTACAAATTTAGGAAGGTGGAGTCTCCTTCCTACATTGATTACAATTATGACATCGGGATACGAGAACTCGAAATATAGACATGGAAGGTTTTGGAATAGAGTAAAGAGTTATTCCCAAACCCCTAGATGATATCAATAGCATTTGGCAGTGGCCTCCCTCTTGTAGTAAGATTCCCCATGTCTGTTCAGTGCCCCGAGTTCATTTTGGCATGTGCTTCGAATTATGACTCTGCTTCTTGTTCAGTGAGAAATCAGGTGCGAGAAGTCATAGTTAAGTTAGACGGAGGTTACTTCAATGACCTTCTCAGTTTTCCTAACTTCAAGGAGTATGGGGAAGTAGATCTCAAGTTATCCCAGAAAACTTGGGACAAAGATCAAGAAGATTGTATTAAACATGTGAATAATAAGTTCTTGATCAAAGCCAAGCCAGTTGTCTATAGGTTTCCAAGATTTGTTCCTAGAAGTGATTTCATTCAAGAGATCAATGATATCATTACTTTGTTGAGCTGGATTTTTGGATTTCCTAAGTCAAATGTTTTCCAAGGATGGATGTACCAATTCATGGTCATCATTAAGAAGAATCAACAAGGGATTAATTGGGGTAGTCTTATCAGTGACGAGGTAGACTCCTAGATGAAAACAACCTTGTCTACATGAATGTTTTATATGTCCTCATATGTCACTTATGCAGCAGCTCGTATGAGGAATTATCCTAGATTGGACATAAAGGGGATCAAGGCGGTGAACACATTTATCAAGTACTTTCCTCGGCTAATAAGAAAGGGGTCGAAGACCAATTCAAAAGAGTAAATGATGCTTTCTTTTACGAGAACATATGTAGGATGAACCCCGGCGAGGAAAACAAGAGTATCTCATGAGGCAAGGGCTAAAGTTTCAAAATGGGGTTCTGTCTTCTTCTTGCAATTTAAGAAGTTCACATATCTTTGAATGGTCATGTACCCAAGTGATCCTTTCCGATTGCCCAAATACCCAGGAGACAAGTTGGTCCTGATGGAGTTGGTCAGGCAATTGTTGGATTTCCACAAGTTCCAACAGATTAAGCACAAGGCCACCGTATCCTTCCCAATTTCTATTGGAAGGTATACCTGCTCAACGGTGGTAAAAGCCAAGAATGTAGTGCACGAGCTTTAGGAGAAGTTAAAGAATCACATGAAGCCCAGAGATGGGTTTGACTTTCGATGAGTTCTTAAGTCATATGGAACCCTGTACCTACACGTGTTTAGCATAGAAGACATTTGGGTTGATCTTTGTGATCAAGTTGTTGTCCACAGAAAGGATCATAGTAGATTAACACTTGAAGATATTTAGACACTCGAGCTTGCTGACATCTAAGAGGGTGCTTGGCGACAATGAAAGTGTTCTACATGCTTCATACGATGGGTGAATGAGGATCAATATGTTTTCCTAGCTTTATTGATTGGTCTATCGGTGAAAAAACTTCTATTGCGGATAGATCAGCTCGATTCTTTCTCGCACTAATGGATGGCTCACCTCTTCGAGGAATGAGTTACAAAGAAGAGACTTTTTCAAAGTTAGTTGCTTTGGAAGCAGGGCCCTCCAAAAAGGAAAAGGACAAGAGATCTTATAAGAGGCCTATAAAGGTAAAAATTTTCAAGAAGGGAGGAGAATAAGAAGCCCCTTCAACTGCCACTCTAGTTTAGATAGTGAGCATAGCAGATTCACCAACACCACCAGAAATAGGGGAAATCTCTTTGGAGGTAGAGGTGATTCAACCTCTAATTTCACCATTTTCTAATTGCCCAATAGAAGTAAGTTTATTCCTCACTTCCCAAGCTTTGGCTTTAGGATCTGCACCTCCTCACTTGCAACCACTTCCACCTCCCCCTTTGCAACCACTTCCACCTCCTCTTTCTCTATCTTCTTCATCATCCATGGCGAGAATCTTCTGGACTCTCACCTCTCTCTCTTGCTACAACTAAAGTGACTATAGATATGCCTCCTCCTTACGCACCTCTTTTCACCTTGAATTCACTAGCACACTTATGGTTGTTCCCACTCCACCAGTAAGTCTTCCTCCACCTGCAAGTGTGACCCAAACTCATGTAACAATAGAAACTTCCTCGGCACACCTCAATGGTTACTTGATAAGAATCGAGGAAAAGGAAGGTGGTATTTTCCTACCAACCTTTGATTTCAATTCACTCAAGGCCTCAATTGTTAAATCAGCCAAGAAACCCAAAATAGTTTCAAAGGTTTTAGTGGATGCTTCGGGCACAAATTTACAGATTTCACCACTCCTGCAGCTAATAAGACCGAGAGAGGACATAACGACCTCGACTATTAGATAACTAGGGTCGATCTAGGGAAGGTGACGGAAGAAGGAGCACAACAAGATGCACGAGATGCTATGAACGTGTTATGTCAGAAGTTAAAAGAAACAAAGGAAAGTAGGGATGAGCTTAAAGAGAAAGTGGAGCAGTTGACCAAAGTATTACTCAAGCTCTCAAAGCCCCCTGAGTCAACACCATCATCCTCTACTCCTATCGGGTTCGATTTTTCATCGGTACCCATGATCGAGAAGATTAATGAAAAGGGGAGAACAGTTGATGAATGGACCCAAAGGCTGCTCCTACAGGGAAAAGAAGTCATTAAAGATACTATGGAAGTTTACCAATCTTTAGAGGACATAAAGAAAGATGGAGAGAAAATGGATGATGAATTTTCTTCAGAAATCAAGAACCTGGAGCTGACTTTCAAAGCTCTCCAAACGCTGAAACAAATCCCATCCCGTATCTTGGTCGAGGAGGGCATCATTCCACATGGGGATAAAAATTTTAGCTGACTAAAGCCATTAGATTTAGAATAAAGATTCTCAATGAAGCTTGCAGAAAATTGAGAGAATCAAGAGATCAATTGGTCAATGGCAAGAACGACTTGGAAGAAGAACTAGTCAAAATCTATGCAAAAGTGTTGAGTGAAGGCTTGGGTATCCTACCTATTGATGATCTTTACAAACAGATCCAAGAATCAATTCAGCATGAGCCAACTTATGGATTCGGCATGGAATTCATTGACAGGTTTGTGAAAATCAAACATTCTTTGGAGACCCTGAGGAAACTCAACAAGAGATTGAAAAAGCTTCCCGAAATGCTAGTGATACTCAAGAAACATGTGAAGTTCTGAGTGATCATTCCACCACACCTGATGAGAATGAAATGCAAGGTATAATCTAAAAATTCCAAGAATTTCAGAACAAGCAGGATTTGTTGGAGGAAGAGAAAGATGATGATTCAGAATAGGCAACATGTCATTTCAATCTTGAAATTGACATGTCTTTTTCATTTCTATTTCATCACATAGGAAGCAAATTTTGACTTGGTCTCCTGCGTGAGAGTCAAGCAAAATAGAACTCTTGTTAAAAGACTATTTCCTAGGATTTATCCTATTTTCTCTCTACTCTTTTTATTATAAATAAGGGATGCTTATGCATTCCAAAGGGTTGAGATTTTTGGAATATTGAGAACTTTTGTGAAGGAGAAAAACTTTGTGTTTTCTTTTAATCATTTGAAGAATAGAAATCGATGTTATTTTTACAAACTTTGTGTTGTGAGGTTCATCTCTCTTAAGATATTGTTCTTATGTTCAGGATCTTAAGCTATTCTTTGTTTAGCATTCTCAATCATTTTAATCGTTTCAAACATTACATTACATTTGTTATCTAGAACTCGTATGATTATTTCATGATCTATGTTTGCTTGAAAGAAAATACATTCCCGTCATTTCCTTTCCATTGTGTATTCTTTCCAATCCATTTTACTTGAAAACAACAATATCTCCATTTACGGTGGATATGGATTCTGGGATTCTATCCCAACCCCAATGGTTAGATTAGTGTAAATATTGTACGTATTATTTCTGTTGTGTTTTAGATTAGTAATAAACAGGCAGCCTCACCTGTCTTTGAGGAGGGATTTTATCCCATGCACTGTGGTTGAACCTCATATTTTGTCTTGACAAAATATCCAACCAACAGTTTTTGGTGACTCATTTGGGAATACGGATTGATAATATAAAGCTTATCCTTTTGGTGTCTGGTGACTCGTATTTGCCTTATTTTCAACAAGATCTATTTTCCAGTTCAAGCTGGCTAGAAATATCTTCACTCGGTCAAGCCGAGCCAGGGTGAAACTGATTCGTTCTTTGATCTGCTTCAACAACATAATTTCAGACTTTCACCCAATAGTGTTGCATCTAGTCGGGAAAGAAGTTCTTCACCCATCCGAAGGAATCAGATTCCTCAAGAACCAGCAGTCTCTATAACTTATCGTGCATTATTCTTGTTAGATATTTAGATTCCTGTTCACACTTCATTTAGAAGAATGGTAGCACAACTTATGCCTTGGGGCGTAGCTATTGGTCCTCTTTCCCTTACTCCACCTTTGCATGACCTACCTCATGGATCATGGAAGAATATTCCTAAGTTCAACGGTGATGGGAAACAACATCCTGACGAACACATTGCCTCATTCTTTGTTGCATGTGGTGTTCTTGGGGTCACTCACGAAGATGTCTCTATTCAACTCTTCATTGAAACATTGCATGGCGTAGCCGCAGAATGGTTCTATCATCTCCCAAATGCATGCATTACTAATTGGGCTACCATGAGATCTGTATTTGAAGCAAGGTTCAAACCAGTTGAATATTCTCATGCCTTGTTGGCACAACTTACCCACATGAAGAAAGAGTCTTACAAACCCATGCGGGATTTCATAGCCAAATTTAACAAGCTGATTTGCAAGATTCTAGATCGTGTTGTTCCTACTCTTGAGAATCAGAAATGTTTCTTTATCAACGCTCAACCTCCGGATGTGAGATTTTTGTTAAGAAGATCTGTTATCCCTGATTTGGCCACTGCTCAAGCTATGGCCACCGAAATAGAAGATGACCTTATTCTAGCTGGAAAGATCAGAAAAGAATCATCCAAGCCTAAAAATCAGAGTTCTTCTCAAAGTACTACTGATCCCATGATTCAGAAGATGGCTAATGACTTGATCACTTTGAAAAAGAAAATGTCTCAACAGGTGAGCAATGTTCCGTATCGGGATATCCCTAGATGGAATTTCAATAATACTAATGGCGTGCCCACAAGAGATAGACCATAGTTAATTGCTACTCAACCAAGGCTGGCCATCGAAGCTCCTCCTATTAACGCAGTAGTAGAGATAGTCAAAGATGATGAGGAACCAGAAGATCAAGATTATCACGAAGCTTTTGAAGCTTCAGGATATGCTGATGAGTCTTATGATGATTAAGTGGTGACTCCAAAGCATTAGGTATTTGGAATATGAAGAAGATGGATGCAAACCTGACGGTCAGTCATTTGTAGTCTTCACTCGATCTCAATCCCGAGAATCCCATAAAGCGGTGGAAAGCTCCAAGGAGAAGAGTAAAGATTCCTCGTGGTTATAGCTAAGAGAGGATCTCCTATCTCAGCACAAACCGAAAAGGAGATGACTAAAAAAGTAACAACTTCCTCCTATTCTCCTTCTCCTAAGGTCAATACCACAACTCAAGCCCATGTGATCAGAAATGAACCTACCATCACTCCTTCATACACTACTTTTGACATCATTGACCATGCAAAAAGAACCAAGATCCAAATGTCAGAAGTAGAATACCTTCAATCAAACCCGGAGCAATTCGAGAAACTTGCCAAATTCATTAGAAGCAAGGCTACTATTCCTTCACCTTCAAAAGGCATTTTTCAAGTCCTATTCAGCCTTCACCTCAGAAAAATATGACTTATGCTCCTTCTTCAGGGAAGATCAAGCCATTTTATTTTCCTTACTCATAAACAGATTCAAACTCAGCAATTGCATCATTGACTCAGGAGCCTCCGATAACGTGATGCCCATAAAGGTAGCCCATGCCCTTGGACTTACTTTGACTAAATCATATGGACAGTGTTACTCCATGGAAACCAAGCAAGTCCCCTTGATTGGTCAAATCAAAGATGCACAATTTGCATTCGTCACCTTCCCGAGAGAAGAGAGTAAAAATGACCATTCTAGTTGTTGATATTCCAGTTGCTTATGGTATTATCTTAGGAAGAGGTTTTTGTAAAGACGTTGGGGGAGAGATCAACATGGACTGGACTAAGGCTAAAATCCCTAGTTAATGGATTTTCTCGCATTCTCCATCCTGAACCTCAAGCGAAGTATTTGGTCACTAAATCAGACGACCCCAAGGCTCAATTTTTTTTTGAAGATGTTGGCTTGGGAAATTACTTCATAACATTAGAGGTACCAACTATAGATGTCAAATAAGATGATTCTAATGCTATTTGGACCCTCGAATTCGATGGGAGGCATTCAAATACCAGATTGGGAGCTAGTGTATTTCTTATATCTCCAGATTCCAAAATCTTCCCCTTCACCTTCAATTGCGGTTTGATAACACTAATAATACTGGTGAGTATGAAGCCTTTTTATTAGGATTAGAAATGCCCAGACAAAAGGGAATTTGAAATCTCAAGGTTCGAGGAGATGCGGAGCTGATTGTTAACCAGGTAAAAGGGATCTATCAAGTGAAAACGATTGCCTAAAGCATTACAGGAATAAGGTATGGGATAGAATAAATGCTTTGATGCTTTTTCCGGTTTTGAGGATCATAACGACAAAGCCGATTCTTTAGTCGTGTCTACATCTCTTCTCCTTCCTCATCCACAGTTCAAATGGGACACGTACACCGTTGAAATTGTATATCATCCTAGTGTTCCGGATAACTCGGCACATTGGTAAGTATTTAATGATGATCAACAAATATTGTATTTTCTGGAAAAATCTTATAACTTTAGTGAACTGTATTTTGAAGGGTCAGAATCAACTTTCCATGAATCTATTTCAACTTAATATCAAGAGGTTGATGGTGAGTTCATTTAGCTAAAAGGAAATAATATTCCCAAGGGATTGGTTACTCTGGAAGGATGGTTTGATAAACATGATCGTTTTATCCATAATCAAAGGTAGACTTAAGGCACCTCCTCATCAGAAGTAGATCAAGTTAATTTGGGCTCTCTGAATCAACTACGGATGGTGAATATCGGGAAATGTTGTTCTCCTGAGGAGAAAGCAAAATTCACTTCACTCCTAAAGAGATATATGGATGTCTTGGCCTGGTCCTATGTAGATTTAACATCCTTTAAACCCAACGATGTGCAACATAGCATTCCCTTAAAGCCTAAAGTTAAACCCCACAGGCAGAAGCAAATACATTACAACCCCAAGATCTCAGGGACTATTCTTGTAGAAATTCAGAAAATGTTAGATGCAAGGATTATCTTTCTGATCCCTCATTTCACCTGGGTTTTTAACATTGTCCCTATCAAGAAGAATAATGGTGAAATCTAGATTTTGTTGATTTCGAACACACGAATCAAGTATGCATTAAAATACAACTATGTCTTGCCTATCATGGATCAGGTGTTACAAACTATTACTAGATCAGAGATGCTATCCATGCTCAATGAATTTTTAGGATATAATCAAGTTGAGGTAGCTGCTGAGGATCAACACAAAATAGCATTCACAACCCCATGGGGGACCTTTTCTTATAAGAGAATGCCTTTCGGTTTGATCAACATCGGGGCCACATTTCAGAGAGCTATGGACTTGGCTTTCAGAGATCTGATGGGAAAATTTATAGTTGTATATTTGGATGACTTGACCATTTTCTCTAAAAGGCGAGTGATCATTATGATCATCTAGAGCAGGTACTCTTGAGATGTAGGTGTCATGGGATTTCATTAAATCCTAAGAAGTCCATGTTTGGGTAATGAGAGGGAAAGTTTTTGGGTCATATTGTGACTAGAGAAGGAACCAAGATCGACCCAGAGAGGGTGAAGGCCATTCAAAGCCTTACCCTACCCACAAGCAAAATTGGAGTTCATTCCTTTTTCGGAAAGGTCAATTTCCTAAGGAGGTTCGTACCTGACTTTGCTGATAAAACCAAGGATATCCTTGGGATGATGAAAGGTAAAACTCCATTTTGATGGAGTACCAGAAGGGAAGCTTGCATTTGATGAAGTCAAAAAGGTAATTGCTCATGCTCCTGTTTTGGTATGTCCAGATTTCAAAAATATTTCATCATGTACAGCTACGCTTCCGCACACACAGTGTCAGCCATCCTGATGCAGGAGAACGAAGAAGGCATTGAAGCTCCCATCACTTTCATGAGCTTCCCATTAAAGGAACATGAACTAAAGATGTCACAGATTGAAAAGCATGCTTATGCGGTGGTATGAGTGGTGAAACATTTCAGATACTATGTGTTGAGTTCTCATACCCTCGTTCTCGTTCCGATACTGTAGTTAAATCCATTTTGACTCAACAAGATCTGGGTAGTCAATGGGGTAACTGGATAGCTAAAGTTCAAGAGTATGACTTGGACATTAGACCTACCAAGTTGGTATGAGGAAGGGCCTGTGCCAATTGATTATGAAGAATAATGCTGAGACAGAATGTGAAGAAAGTAAAGATATCTCCTCAAAATTGCCTACGGTGCTGTTTGTGAGCACAATAGACGAATGGTATACAGATATTGCTTTCTTTTTAACTTATGGTGAATGTCATCCACATTTAAGCAAAAAGGAGAAAAGGACAGTTAAGTTAAGATCTGCAAGATACATTCTGTGGGACAATGGAATATACAAGAATGGTATTGATGGCGTATTCCTTCGTTGTGTTGATAAATCTTAGCAAGTAAGACTGCTTGAATCCTTCCATATCCTAGCATGTAGAGGACATTTCTCTTCTTCCGTGACAGCTTATAAGATCCTATGGGAAAGATACTATTGGCCTACTCTCTTTCGAGACTCAGTAGAATGGGTATCCAAGTGTGAAGCTTGTCAATATTTCATTGGTTACCCTAAGCTAGCAGCTCTCCCCCTGAATCCTGTAGTGATCAAAGAACCTTTTCACCTGTGGGGAATTGATTTCATTGGAACGTTGAATCTTGCCTCTAGTGCTAGACTCAATTACATGCTTACTGCTACAGACTATTTCACTAAGTGGGTGGAAATTACACCAATCAAGTAGGTGACCTCATAAGCCGTGTGAAAATTCCTTAAAGAAAATATAATTGTCAGATTTGGTGTGCCTCCCAAGATTGTGGTTGATAAAGCCTCCAATTTCTCATCACATGAGCTGACAGAATTTTGTTATGGATTTGGGATCACCCTAGCTCACTCATCTGACTATTATCCCCAAGGCAATGGTCAAGCTGAATCCAACAACAAGAACCTAGTTACCATAATTAGAAAGCTAGTGGATGAGAACCAAAGGACATGGCACAAAGCATTATATGATGCATTATGGGCAAATCAGATTTCTCCAAAGTGAGCTATCAAAATGTCCCCTTTCTAGGTGATGTATGGAATTGATGTTGAAATTCCCATTTCTGTAGAACTGCTAGCCTTATAGTTGGATAAAGAAGTTGAAGATGAGACTTTTCAAAACTCTATTGAGAAAAGGGTGATGTACCTAGCCAGGCTAGAAGAGGAATGAAGCAAGGTGGTTGATCACATTACAGATCATTAGAGCAAAGTAAAGAAGATGTTTGATAAGAAATCAAAGCAACGTGACTTTCAAATTGGAGATCTGGTGCTTCTTTGGGATAAGAGAAGGGAGCAAAAAGGAATGCATGGAAAGTTTTATTCTTTGTGGAAAGGACCTTTCAAGATTCATCATCTGAATGGTGAAAATTGATTTTGTCTATCATATATTGATGGAGAGTTACTTCCTTTACCTTTCAGTGGTCAACACCGAAGTTGTTCCATCAGTAATGTAAGAAGCTCTCTTGTATTGTACATAATTTGTCTTTTGTCGTGTGTTTGCTTTTGTTTCTTTCTTTCTTTCTTTTGTTTGTTTTTGGTTTTTCTTCTTCCAGACTCCATAGCCCAATGGATAAAGCCAGAAATTTTGAGTCCTCTTCCTTTGACATTACAAAGAAAGTCCCCAACTAGAGCTAGTTGTTATCCCATTTTAGTGATTCCAGCTAAAATCAAGATAACCATAGAATTTTTGAAAAAATCTACTAAAATGCCCATTTGAAGAGTATTTTTGGTTTTGGGTTTCAACAACATGAAAACATGTTATTTACATGTTATATGTTAATTGTTTCCCAAAACCTAAAACTGATTCAACTCCCTTGTGTCGATTTTTGGAACTCCAGAGCATCGGAACATGCGTGATCAAAAACATGCTTCATGTCACATGACTTCCAAAACCCGAAACCCGATATGTTCCTTTGTGTCAGGTTTTCAAAACCTTCAAGCATCTAAACATATCATGCTTCATGTCGGTTTCTAGACACTCCAAGCATGATGACATGGCATTAATGTCGAGTTGTCGGGTAGTTGCCACATTGTCGGGTTGTTAGGGTTTTAGGTTTTATTCTTCTTTTGAGGTGTATTCTAATAGAAATCATTGATTAAAATTTCACCCTTAGGGTGTTTTCTTATTCTATTCCTTGGAATATACCTTTTTGTATTTTAAAGAAAAGAAGAAGAATACAAAAATCCTAACAGTTGAAATGACAGAAAAAATTCATGTCTTGACATCTCAAAAACCCACCCCCTTATTTTCAGGTTTTACAGGGTGTTTTGCAATCTCCAAGTTCAGCAGTGTGTTTGGGATTTTCATAGTGTCGGATATATACTAGTTTCCAACACATTCTCTCCAGTGTGTCAAGTATTGCGAGTGTCAAACATATGCGATTTTTGACACATTCTCTCCGATGTGTCGTGTTTTGTAGAGTGTCAGACATATACTGGTTTCCGACACATTCTCTCCAGTGTGTCGGGTTTTGTAAAGTGTCTGACAAAGCCTAACCTCCAACACGCTCAGTAGTGCATCGGGTCTGTGGGGTTGTTCAACAAGTTTTCAAACCCAAGTGTTCAAACCAGAAGTGATCAAGGCATTTCTCCTCCAAGACTCCTCATGTCAAATCCTAGTCCATCACAGGATAAGTCGAATAAATCAGGGAAGATGAAGTACAAATTCAGGAAGGTGGAGTCTCCTTCCTACATTGATTGCAATTATGACATCTGGGATATAGAACTCAGAAATATAGAGATGGAAGATTTTTGGAATAGAGTCAAGAGTTCTTCCCAAACCCCCGAATGAGATCAATAGCTGGCAATGGCCTCCCTCTTGCAGCAGGATTCCCCATGTCTGCTCAGTGCCCTGAGTTCATTTTGGCATGTGCTTTGAATTATGACTCTGCTTCTTGTTCAATGAGAAATCAGGCGGGAGAAGTCATAGTTAAGTTAGATGGAGGTTACTTCGATGACCTTCTCAGATTTCCTAACTTTGAGGAGTATGGGGACGTAGATCTCAAGTTAGCCCGAAATCTTGGGACAAAGATCAAGAAGACTATATTAAACATGTGAATAAGAATTTCCTAATCAAAGCCAATCCAGTTATCTCTAGGTTTCCAAGATTTTTTCCTAGAAGTGATTTCATTCAAGAGATCAATGATATCATTACTTTGTTGAGCCAAGTTTTTGGATTTCCTGAGTCAAATTTTTCCAAGGATGGATGTACCAATTCATGGTCATCATTAAGAAGAATCAATAAGGGATTGATTGGGGTAGTCTTATCAGTGACGAGATAGACTCCCAGATGAAAACAGTCTTGTCTACAGGAAATTTTTATATGTCCTCATATGTCACTTATGCAAAGAAATTTGGTATGAGGAATTATCCGGAGTGGACACAAAGGGGAACAAGGTATCGAACACATTTATCGGTGTTTTCCTCAGCTACCAAGGAAGGGGTCGAGGACCAATTCGGGAAAGAGTAAATGATGCTTTACATTACGAGAACATCCGTAGGATGAACCCGAACTAAGGAAAATAAGAGTATCGATGAGGCATTGGCGAAGTTTAAAAATTGGGTTGTGTCTTCTTATAATTTAATAAGTTCATGTATCTTTGAGTGGTCATGTACCCAAGTGATCCTTTCCAATTGCCCAAATACCCAGGAGACAAGTTGGTCCTGATGGAGTTAGTCAGGAAATATTTGGATTTCCACAAGTTCCAACAGAGTAAGCACAAGGCCACCGTATCCTTCCCAATTTCTATTGGAAGGTGCACCTTCTCAACAATGGTAAAAGCCAAGAATGTAGTGCATGAGCTTCAGGAGAAGTTAAAGAAGCACATGAAGCCCAGAGATGGGTTTGACTTTCGAGGAGTTCTTAAGTCATATGAAACCCTGCACCTACACGTGCCTAGCATAAAAGATATTTGGGTTGATCTTCGTGATTAATTTGTTATCTGCGAGAAAGGATCATAGTAGATTAAGACTTGAAAATACATTGTTGTCATTTCCTTTCCATTGTGTATTCTTTCTAATCCATTTTACTTCAAAAACAGTAATATCTCCATTTACGATGGATATGGATTCTAGGATTCTATCCCAACCCCAATGGTTAGATTAGTGTAAATATTGTACGTATTATTTTAGTTGTGTTTTAGATTAGTAATAAATAGGAAGCCTCACATGTATTTGAGGAGGGATTTTATCCCATGCACTGTGGTTGAACCTCATATTTTGTCTTGACAAAATATCCAACCAACAAATCTCAAACAAAATTTCTTACTCAAAATGAGGACATGGCATGGTACATTGACTTTGGATATTTAATCCATATGACAGGGAATAAGGGAAAATGCATCTCATTGAAAAAGGATGGATCAGGAATTGTAAGGTTTGGAGACAAACACACTGCAAAAATTATAGGAAAGGTAACATTAGGTCTTAACAATGGAAGTATAGTCACTTTGAGAATGTTTTGTATGTAGGGCTAAAAGAAACCTACTAAGTATGATTCAAAAGTGCAAGAAATCTTACACCTTGGTATTTCATGAAAAAGGTTGTGATATAAGGAAGAAAAAATCAAGAAAGCTAGTTGGTAAGGCCAAAAGGACCAAGAACAACATGTATGTCTTGAAAGAGATCAACAAGGATAAATTCCTCACAAGCAAGATTGATGATAGTTGGATTTGGAATAGGAGGTTAGGGCACCTAAATTTTTACAATCTTGTTAAAATTAGCTCCAAGGGATGTGTGAGAAACATGCCCAAAATCATCAAACTTGCTGATACACTTTACAAAGCATGCTTACACAAAAAAAAAAACCAAGAGAATATTTAATTCTAGGGATAACTCCACAACAAGACCACTAGAACTAATCCATATTGATCTTGTTGGACCTACAAGGATTGAAAGTATTCAAGGTGAGAGTTACTTCATGTTGTTGATTGATGATTACACTAGATTGACTGGGTTGCATTCCTAGAAGAAAAATCATAATCTTTATACAAATTCATGACATTCAAATCTCTAGTTGAAAATGAGAAAAATTCAAAGATAAAAATCTTGAGATCTGATAGAGGAGGTGAATTTTGGTCAAATTAGTTTGATGATTTTTGTGAAAGTCATGGAATAAGAAGGCAATTCTTAGCAGCTATAACACCTCAACAAAATGGAGTTGTGGAGAGAGAATAGGATTTTTCAAGAGATGGTAAGAACTATGCTAAATGAGTCCAAGTTCTTAGATTTCTATTGGAGGGAGGAATTCAATACAACATTCTACATCTTGAATAAATCCCAAATAAGGATAAAAACAATAAGACCCCTATAAAGTTTGGAAAGGAAGGCATGCATGTGTGAAACATATAAGAGTTTCTAGAAGTAGGTCCTTCATTAAGAGGTATGAATACAACCTTGGTAAGATTTACTAATTGAATGATAAAGGTACTTGGGATACTCCTTAGTGAGCTCGGCATATAGGTGATAGAACAAAATCTTATAAAAGGTAGTAGAGAGCACATATTTCCTAATTGATGAATCTTGTCTAATAAAGACCAAATCTCAGCCAAAGGACACTCCTCAATACATAAACATCTAAGATGATGATGAAGTTACAAAAAGAAATCAAGAAGAAGAAGATGAGGATGAAGGGATACTAAACACAAAATAACACTCAAGATAGGTCAAGAGGTATTATCCTATAAATCAGATAATAGGAAACAAGGAGACAGACACAAAACCAAGGAAAAGATTGAATAATGTCCAAAACCAATAAAATATTTATCTCTTATCCAAGATTGAACCAAATAATGTTGTGGAAGCTAGAAAAGGTAAAAATTGGATTGATGAAATGAATGAAGAATTGAACCAAATAGAGAAAAATGAGACTTGGGAACTAATGCCTAGGCCCAAGAACAAGAATGTCATTGAAACTAAGTGGGTATTAGAAACAAGCACAACAAAAAGGTGAATTCACAAGGAATGAGGAAAGACTCCTTTGCAAATGGTATGCTAAGGCTGAAAGGGTGGATTTTGAGGAAACATTTGCACCAATGGATAGAATAGAGGCCATTAGACTCTTCTTAACATATGAAACATACAAAGGATTCAAGGTATACCAAATGGATTTCAAGTCATCATTTATAAATAGGAACATAAATGAAGAAGTGTAGGTTAAAAAAATTACTGGATTCTCACTTACAAAGGACAAGGACCATGTATGCATGTTGAATAAGGCCATCTATGTCCTTAATAACACTCTTAGAACTTGGTACATTAGATTAGACAAGTACCTAATGGATCGAGGCTTCAAGAAAGGAGTGGAAGAAAACATCCTATACATAAAGGAAGAAGAAGGTCATCAATTCATTTTAGTTGTATATGTTGATGAAATAATATTTTAGATGAGATAGTGAGAACATGCCACATTATTTTGTAGAGGTCACGAAGAAGAAGTTTGAAATGTCAATTCTTGGAGACCTATCATTCTCCTAGGACTGCAAATTAGTAAATTTGAGAAAGATATCTTCATATCACAAACCAAGTACATAAAGGATATGCTCGAGAGGTTTAAAATGGAGGATTACAAGACAATAGGAACATGAATGGTCATGAGATGCAAGATAAGAAAGGAAGATAACTCACTAAGAGTCAATTAGACCACATACAGATCCATGATAGGTATCTTATTATATTCAACTTCCTCTATGCTTGACATCATTCATGCGGTTGGTCTAGTAGGAATATTTCAAGAATATCCTTAAGAAAACCACCTCCAATAATTCAAAATTATATTCAAATATCTCATGGGAACCATAGAATATGGGATTTGGTATCCAAGAAGCAATGAGTTTTAGTTAAAAGCTTTCACATATGTAGATTGGGTAAGTAGCATTGATGATAGGAAGAGCACAAGTGGAGGAGCATTTTTGTTGGTAAGTGTATCATTTCTTGGCTAAGAAAAAATAAATACCTTCTAGCCTTATACACATGTGAAGCTGAGTATATAGCAGCCACATTGTGTTGTATACAAGTTCTATGGATGAGGAAAACTCTAGAAGACTACAAAGTTGATTGTAATGGACCTACTCCCTTTTATTATTATAACAAAAATTCCATAAGTGTATCTAAGAACCATGTGTTACACTCTAAGTCCAAGAATATCCCAATAAATTATAATTTCTTAAGGGAACAAGTGAGTGAGAAGAGAATAAAATTAGAACATGTTTCCACCAAGGAGGAGGTAGAAGATATCTTGAAAAAACCACTACGAAAAGCATATTTTGAGAATTTAAGGAAAAATTTGGGGATAATCCCTGCCCTAACAAAAGTAAAATACTCAATCCATTATGAGGGAGAAATACAAATGAAAAATATTCTCCAAGAATTTGTAAAAGTATCCAAACAAGGGGGAACTATTTCAATAGATTCATGTACGGAGTTAAGAAGACCAAAAGGAGATGTATGCAAAGAGTAAGAGCCCAATCATGAATTATGGTAGGAAGGAAGGCTTCTTCATTATCAGAGATAATGGTCTAAGGAATGTTGAACCTTGTTATAATGTCTTGGAGAAATTCCAAGATGTCGACTCGATTGATACCTTGAGCATGAAAAAAATTGTCCATATTTTGAAGTAATATGTAGCTATCAGGACCTATTTTTGGTTCATGCTCGAAGGAGTGTTGATCATGCCTATGAATTCTAAACCCCATTATGCAAAAGTTTGATCTTCTTGGATTAGTCAGAGAGGAAGTGTTTTCAATTTCTTCTTTCTTGTAAATAAAGCACATTCTTTGCATTTCATGACCCACTTGTGTGCGTCCACGAATAGGGAAGGCCAAAAGTATTATTCCTTGATGATCTTCATCATTTTTGGTTTGGCAAAGAAGTGTCCACTAGATAATCCATCATGAAATTTTTCTAACACTTTGTGAACTTGCGAGCCATCAATATACCTCAAGTAGCATGTCATTAATGTTTCTTTTGAATAGAGTTTCATCAATCGATTGCATATGAAATAAATTACAGCATGCCAGGAATGTGACCATGTCCCTCAACTAGGTATGCACACAAGGATCATCATTCTTCTTAGGTTCAGTGTGTGGGAACTCTTCATCTAGAAATAATGAAGTCTCTTTATCATTCTACGTGTCATCAACAATTTTATTACAGAGCGCACTACCTCTAACTAGCTTTGTGGCTTTGATAGTCACATCAAATTCCATGATTTTGGTCACCCATCTTGCTCTCTTCTCACTTATTTCTACTCCCACGATGAATTATTTCACACCTGATTGTGATATTAACATCTTGATATGATTTATGGAAAGAATACTTTAAAACTTCTTTAGCGTGTGCATGATGGCGAAGACCTATTTCTCTATGTGACTGTATTTTGACTCATAATCCTTTGATGCTCGATTGAAAAAAGCCACTGGCTGCTCTAGTCCTTGTTCATTTTCTTGTGTCAAGACTGTAGCAATACTTGCATCAACTCCATAAGCATAAAGGATGAAATATTTTTATAATGTGGATTCATGAGTGTTGTCACGCAAGTAATTTCTTACTTGATTTTGTTAAAGCTCTCTTTTCCTTCTACTCTGTCCACATGAAAAGTGTGTCCTTCTTGAGGATGAGGGTAATAAGCCTTACCAGTCCTACAAATTTAGGAATGAATCTCCTAACAAAGTTGATTTTTCCTAGGAATGATTGCAAGGCCTTCTTATGCACCGGTAGGGAGAGATCAAGGATGGTTGAAACTTGCCCAGGATCAATGGCAATGACATCCTTTGAAATCACATGGCCCAAGAGATTTCCCTGCACCATAGAAAAGTTATACTTCTTAGGGTTAAGAGACACCCTAAATTCTTTACATCTCTTAAATAATTTTTCCAGATGCGCCATGTGATCTGCGCTCTGCTTTGAGAAAATAGTTATGTCATCCAAGTAAACTAGGATGAACTCATTTATATATCCTTTGAAGGAAATGTCCATGGCCTCTCGAAATGTTATGCCTACATTTAATGAGACCAAAGGACATCTTCTAATATGCATAGGTTCCCCAATTGGTCGTAAATGTCATCTTGAATTGATATTTTTCCTTGACCATGATCTAATTGAAACTTGAATACCCATCCAACATGGAAAATCTTTGCATGTCGCCACCACCGTCTACAGAATCTGCTCCATAAAAGACAAAGTATAATGATCCTTTAAGGATTCCTTATTCAAATCTCTAAAATCAACAGAGTTTGATTTCACTGTTATTCTTGTGTAATGGAACAAGATTCACAACCCAAGCAGAGTACTTGCTTAGGGGAAAATTATCTTGTCCTTAATGAGTTTAGACAACTCTTTTCTTATGAGGGGTCTATCCTTAGATTGACCGGCCTTTATTTTTGTCTAATGGGATTCATATGAGGATTAAGGTCAATGGAGTGTTGAGCAACACTTGGTTCAAATACTTTCAATTCTTCATACTCTCATGAAAATATCTCGTTGTATTTCTAACACGGAGAGATGCAAGCATTATTTTCATTATGTGTGCAATATTTATAGAGCAGCAAATCCTTACCGCGCATAATAGTGACTGGAGTATAGTCTTCTTACATCTCACATATATGATTTTATTCACCCTTGAATTCATCATCAAGGTTGAATATTTTCTCTAAGGTGACCAACCCTTTAGGCAACTTATTTTTCTTGAGTTGAATCACTTGGTCACTATAGTTGTCATGCAAGTCAACTTGCATGCTTGAACATAACTTATCTTCATTCTGAATGAATTGGACAATTTGTGTGTCATTTTCAAACACTTGTCAATCGGTGTCATTAATCTGGAATAATGACACGATCACCATCTTAACCTACTATGTATTTCCTTTGATGAAAACCTTAGCAAGTGAGAATTATGAACCAAGTGTGGCCATCTGATCTACTTCTTTATTCATCTTCTACAGTATCACTTACATATTCAGAGCATGAAAACCCTCTAGGAGGTCCCAAACTTTGTGTTTATAAGATTTGAGAAGCTTATTATTTATTGTGCATTTGTTTATGACTTGGTTGATAACCAACTCGAGAATCCTCAAAAATTTATAGTTTCTGACCTTTTTCTTTTTAGCAATGAGAAGACCATGCACCAATGCTTCATATTATGCTACATTGTTGGAACATGCAAACTATAGCATGTGTGTGAAGAAGAAATTATCATTCTTGGGAGAAATGAGAACAACACCGCACTGTGCCACTTACGTATCTCGGAGCCATCAAATTATTTCTTCCATAGACTGGAAATTTCTTCATTTTGCTTGAGTGCACATGAAAGTACAACTTCTTCTTCAAGGATACAATAAGTACTAAGGCTAGTTTCAAAAGCTTAAATTTCTTCAACATGTGAATCAAATTTATGATGCCTGTCATCCCATTCATTTAATATCAGATCAAGTATGGGGGAGGAATAGGTTACTCTATTGAAACTAAATCTTGTTCTTGGCCTTCTTGGATTAGGAAATTGTCTGGAGAGGGGATGGGTCATATGAATCAACATGATAGGAAAATATAGGTTCATCTTGTATGGTAAATTTGGTACCATACCTTGTTCTTAGTAACATATGATACCAATCAGAAGACAAGTAACCACCCACTTTAGTAGTAAAATCTCTTGATAGACACAAGGAAAACAAAGGAGGTAGGTCAATGATTGACACATATTGAGTTATTGTTAGACTTGGACATGCATGGAGGGTTAACTCAAGATCCTTGATGACTCTTAGAGTGGTGAAAATTGAGCCATCAAGTTGTAAGACCCCTTTAGACATAGGGATGTACTTAAGGCCTAGGACATCAAGCAATTTTATTTGGCATAAGAAGTGCTACCACCTGTCAATCATACAATTATGGATAAGGTGTTTTCCTATTATCAAGGACATATAGAAGGGAGGGGTTTTAACAACCTTACTTGTTTCTCCTCTACTTGATAAATATTGACAGCAGCATGAGGTTTTTTGACAACTGGATCAACACACGGGAGTTGCACTGAGTTTCATGTAATAGGTCACGCTGAGATGGAATGGATAGGGCATCCCACATTGTGACATTTACATTTTCTTCTTCATCTGGTCCACAATGTTGAATGGAAGGCCCATTTATTTATGCATTTGAGGCATAACAACATATTTTCTTGATTGTTCAGTGTAGAGGTAGGGGCCTTAGCTTGCGAAGAAGCATGCGTCGCTTTTGTTAAAATGTTATACAAAACTTTGCATGCGGTAATTTATGCCCCATGACTATTGAGTGCATTAACATCCTTCAATGTTTAAATATGAGTTTCATCTCTTTTCTTATAACAATTGGCATGTGCGACAAGATTTGAAGGTTACGCGCTAGATTCAAGTATTCTCTTCTTGTGTCTTATATTATCAACAACCTAGATGCATTATCTTATCCACGTCTTGATTGATTGCACATAAGTATTTAGCACCAAAGGACATAAGGTTTCCCTCAGAAGTAACTTCTATCATTTCTTTATTATCAGTTCAGTGTGCGCTAGAAGATGGCTCACGTTTGAAACATCTTGAATCATGTAAGCATGCGTGTGCAAGGCATTGGCGTAGCTATACGGCTATGGGGCATGCTACAAGGAAAGCACTATTTTTCTCTTAGTCCATATTATTCTGAACTAGAACAAGTGCTTGACTAGGCCCAGGTGTTGGAAGAGGCTACATAGGAGGAATTGTTTGCAATGGGAGGTGTGCATTAGCATGTCATTTGTCATTTTATTGCTTTTTCTCATATCTCTAATTTGGATATTGATTTTTGAAGGAAGATAACCTAATTTATACTTATGATTATAATTATTTTGAAGGACTATGTCTATTACTTTTCTAAAGATATAACTTTATTGGACAAGTTTCTAATCATGGCCTTCATTTCTTCATCCTCCTTTTGTTGTACTAGAGAGTAAGATGTGGATGCAATGGGTTGAGAACTCTTCTCAGAATAGGGGCAATGGAAGGTTGAGGCACTTGAGGCATTTCTAGGAACAAGGGCACATGTGGTCTAGGAGCTAACTTCCCTACTTAAATTAGACAGTTCTCATCCCTAATAGCTAATGCATAGGCCCCAGGAAGTGTTGTGCCCCCATGGATTGGATCATGATAGTAATATTAGAATTTAAATCCCTTAAAAAGTAAAGTAAATAACCTTCTAGAGTTGGTCTTACCAAGGCTGGAATCCTCTCCCATGTTTTCTAAAATCTGAAGTTGAAATCTATCATGAGCTCATTGGGATCCCTCTTTATAGTAGTTAGTTATTCAAGTAGAGAGAGGTTGTCTACCTTTTCTCAAAACTGATTGTAAATGGCTGCCCCTAGTTGGTTCCAATTTTAAATTGACCCTTCTTTCAAACTCCTAAACCATTGTAAAGCCCTTACTTTGAATGAAAACTTTAATAGTCTAACAACCACATCTTGTTCGGTGATCTCGGTGGATAGTGCAAACATTGGCAACATCCTGTATGTGGTCAACTGGATTAGTATGGTTTTCCCTTATGAAGAAAGGGATGCTCTTAAGTGCATGAGATGGAATTGTATTTTGGGAATTAAGAGCAAGAGGACTACTACCAGTGAAATTAACAAATCCCTGATTTTTTTGATTCTATTATCCTTCCATTGTGATAGGTCTCAGAACTCTAGCAAGTTACAAGGAATGCCTGTCAGGAGGTGATGTAGAAAATGCATGATGCACTGGAGATGGAGATGCATGTGTGGTTTCTCTACTGTGTGTTCTTCTTGGAGAAAGATGGAGGTATTCAAAGGACTCTTCCATTGTTACACTTTTCCTGGTATGTACTCTTCTCATGAAAAGTCACATGTACTACTGAAACAGTAGATATGAGAGTTGGGAGTCATCAAATGTGTTGAAACAAGCCTCCAAAGGCTATAAATCACTAAGTCACACACCAGAACTTAGCAATGATGAAATTTAAAATTTTAGTGCTTGGTCCCACTAGGTGTGCCAAAACTATTGGTGCTCAAAATTACACCCATCTTAGATCATGATGAACTAGAATTTTGAGGCAACATGGGACTGTCTCCAAGTTTTGGGACCTTGCACACTTGAGATAGACCTCCGAAGAAGGTTGGTTCCTCTACCTATTTCTACTACTAAAACTACTCCTATGAAAGGGAATTACATCTACCTATCACTATTCTAGTATTCCAAGGAACCAGGTCATAAGGAGATGCATAAAAAGGAAAACTAAGCTAAGGGAGGTGATAACACGAGAAAAAGGGGGTGAACTTAGTTATCTTTGAGTGAAAATGAAGGGGAATGCACATAGAGAGGATAGACATGTGTATCACAGTCTGAAACACGGTAACAAGATTGTTTTCATGGGGCACAATCGAAAGGGAGCTGCGCAAGGATGTGAGAAAGCACAACAAATAGATAATGTAAAATAAAGGTAAGAAAAGCAATAAAACAAGTCAAGGCAGAGAATAGCCACAAAACCAAACTTTAATTACTTCTAAGAAATGCATAGTTGATGACAATAGTTGATGAGGATGATATCCACATGAAAATACTAGATCTAAAGGCCTACAACTCAAAATGAAAATGAGCAAAGCTCTTAGTAAGCTAAAAGGGTCTAACCTTTTACAATGAATATTGAATAGGATATTTATAGAATAAGGAGAGAAGAAGAAGAGGAAGAAGAGGGAAACTTGAATTTTAAATTTAAACCACCAATAACAAGTAACAAATTCCTATAAATTCACCTGAAATGTTGTCAAATGTACCTCCCCATGTCTTTTTACCTTGTTGAAGAAGGAAGGAGGCAAGATTTGAATAAAGTTTGGTGGGTGAGTTGATTAGACACTCGTGAATTAATGGCTGAAACATATTTTCATACTTCTTACCTACCAAATCTAGCCAATATTTGAATTTGAATGATCTAGAGTGTAGCCCACGTCAGTACCTTTCCAACAAGACAAATTATGCATTAATATGAGCTTTGCAAGCAAAATTTATGGCATTTTGAACTCTGTGAAAAATAGACACGCAATGACACATGGCTTGGGCTGATTGGCTATAGGATTGGCCAATTGTTCATATTTTTCTCATTTTTACCATGTTTCAAGCAACATTTTTGTAATTATTTTATTTTTATTTGGTACGCTTTGATAGGTTGCACGTTGCAAACTCAATTCTAACATGTGGTGATTGGCATGAAAGGATGCACAAAGCGCACGAAAGCAAGAAGTATGAAAGGTGTAGAAGACAAGGCGTAAGGGGAACTTGTGTGGAAAAATAAGGGGGTGCATATCTATAGAAGGATATAAGTATGTAAAAGTGGGGTGCGGGAATTCAATATGAGAAGCGCGTGGAAACAAGAAAGAAGGGGCATGTAGAGAGCAAGCCGGGGTGGAAGCACACAAGAGGACTTAGCCAATTTGGAAGGGAAGTTTAGGAAATGCACATGGAGGATACATGAATTAAGGGAAGGAAGATGGGGGCACAAGGAGTGTGTGTAGAGGGAAAATGAAAGGAGATAGAGGAATAGAGAAGGAAGTGCACCGAAGCATGCAAAATAGCTCGCAACCAAGATAAATGTGCCAAGTACACAACATGAGTGTGTGTAACCTGCAACATTGAACTTCAGAACCAGAATGGGGATTTAAGTTGTTAAAATAACTAGGGGAGTTATTTTGGAAAACAATTTAACTTTTACAACTATAGTCTATTTGCATTTTTTTATTGGGCCACATGGTGACATTTGATTAACTTCTCAAAGGAGCTACATGATAGGCTCTCATAATTTACCGTTGACCGTGATCGAGCCATGGGGTCTAATCATGTGCCCCCATGTTTGGGCTTATTTTATCTGGATGATCGACCTATACTCAAATATATTATGCTTACTAAGCACTTATGATTGGGCCATGTGGCCCAATCATGTGTCCCCATTTCTTAGGCTTTTGAGTATCTAGAATTGTGTCACATGGTGTAATTTTGGATACCCATTTACTTCGGCTTTCTCTTCATCATTTCCCCGAGCTACTTGAGGTACAGAGCACTTGAGATTAGGCTACATGATCCAATCATGTGCCCCCATTTCCTAGGATTATCCACTTCACCTTCACCAAATATCCTAGGTTACTCGAGAATTTGGAATTAGGCCATGTGGTGTAATTTTATATCCCCTATCCCACATTATTGGGCATTCTAAATTGTGCCATGTGGAATAATTTTGTATACTTCTTTCCTTGGAATCCTCTAGCTTTCATTACCTTAATCCCACACTCCAAATTTTATGTGATTTGAGACTTCTCCAATTTTTTGATATGTAGTGAAGAATCAAAGTATTTTGACTCTTTTCCAATCCTTAGTCATTTTTCAACTTCAGTTGAAATTCGAGCCAAACAAAGCCTTTGCTCCACTTAACGTATGAAACACTTTTGTATTTAAAATCTTGTGCTCTTTTCTGCTTTATGAATGTGGGATTAATTCCTAACATAAAAACATAAAGGTGACCATGTTTGAAACTTTAAATGATTGTGTGGTAAAATATAATGGTAGACAAACCTTATCATAACATTAAATCCATTTTGAAGGCGGTGCAAAAACTAGAAATCACCCAATGTAGACTACAAACAAAAGGATATACTCAAATCCATCAAAGGAAGATTGTAAACATATGTAAATCTTAGATCTTGCCATCAAAACCATGGAGGGAATTAAAAATTTCTCTAATCAGATTCGAGACATTGAAACATATTTGTGAAGGTGTTTGAAACATGAGAAAATAGCAAAAATGTGACTCATTTTCTTAGAATGTGTTAAAGGCTCATCTTGGCAACAAATTCAAAGTAAAATAATACAACATAGTAAAGTACACAAGCATGAAATTGAGTAAAAACACTACATTATAATATTCTAAGTCTTCAATCCTTCACATAACCTGACAACAATCACTAGGGAATGTTGGATTTTTTATCATTGATGTCAAAGGATTTTTCTATTTGGAGGAGCTCGTAGTAGTATTTCTCACCCAGAGCTAAAATTATAAATGGTTGAGCTCGGAGGAGCTCATATCATTGTTGTTCATCTAAAGCTAAAAGTACAAGTGGTATAAATCTTGGATGATCTTGTATCAGTGTTTCTCATCCTGGAGCTAGCATTATAAATGGTCCGGAGCTTGTAGCAGTGATAATCATCCGGAACTAGCAGTATAAATAGTCCGAAGCTTAGAGGATCTCATAGTAGTGTTTCTCATCTAGAGCTAAAAGTATAAATAGTCTAGAGCTCGAGTGTAAATGGTCGAGTTAGGCATATCTCACTTGTAACATATGCCTCAAATCATTGACGTCATCTTCTAATTGTAGAAGGCCAAAGAAAACTAATTGTTTTCCCAAAGTAAAAATCAATTTTTATGGCAATTTATACCACTCCAAGACATCAAATAAAATAATTATATGATCATTATGAATACTTGTCATCCTTTTCTCTATTTTCACATTAACATTAGAGAATATTATGAATACTAGATGACCCTCCTCTAATTTAGTGTTATCATTTTCATTATAAGTCCACCCATAAATAATATATTGAGGTCAAAGTGTCATGAGAAGGTATATAAAAAGGAGATGAATTTGAAATAACATGGGGAGTTAGAGGATGGAGAAAATGATGAATTAAAGAATGAGGGGGAAATGTGAAAGCTAGAGCATTACAAGAGTAGAGTGATGAGCTGAAAAGAAAAGAGAAATCATTATAGCTTAAGCATTGTAATGGTGATTTGTTGAAGAAGAAGGAAGTGTGAATTAGAAAAATAACTCTGCATTTAAATAAATGAGAGATACAAGATCATTCAAGGCAGATTATTGTGTGGGAGAGCATGAGTGAATGTGAATAGGAGTGAGTGAAGTGTGAGAAGTGCAGGTGTATGAATCCAAAAAGAGGAGTGAAGTGTGAATGGGTACTATTGGAGTGATTTGAGTGGTGAAATTAAACTTGAGTCAAAGCAAGAGATACATCATTAAAAGAAGAGTTACGAAAGAGATTTAATTCATCCATTAAAGAAGTGAAATTAGGGATTGGTATCTATAGTGAGTTGGTGCTCAAAAAATAGCTGAGATGTTGCTTGGCATTGGGTATTGGTGTCTCTAGTGAGTTGGTTCTTACAAATTGGTTGAGTTGGTGCTTGGAATTGGGGATTGGTGTCTCTAATAGGTAGGTGCTTACGAATATTTTGTAAAGCGAGTTAATTTTTGAATGGATTTTATTGGCCATTGTGTCTAGTTATTGTCATTGATGGAAAATGGTGTCATGATGTCATGTGAGTCTCCATGAGGTGTAAATCAAGGTCAAGTATGAAGGTTGATTGGTAGTGCCTTGGTTTGGTGAAGTAGTCATGATGTCTAGGCATGGTGCAAGCATAGATGGTCATTGTATGACTCATAAAGGCTAGTATGAGTTTCATCATGATCCAAGAGGTATGTAAGAGGTGTTAATGAGTCTATAAGTTGTCATCATGGTCATTTCATGAGAATTCATGGTTGAGTCAAGTCATTCTAGGCATATTCCTAGTCTTAGTGCATGTGGTTTGGTATGGTGGCATGAGATTTAGAGCATAATAGTCATGTATAAGCATGGGAAATATGTTGTGGAACTACACATGATGTGTGGAAGGAGTTTCAGGTTAGTTCTCAGTTTTTGATGATGTTTCATGGTCCTTGGGAAGAAATAAGGTGAAGACAATGAAGGATAACACAAGTAAGTCACTATGGTTTGAGAATTTTAGGCATATTTGAGAATGGATGAGAATTTGGTCAGTTAGAGGAGGTATTTATGGTGCTTCAAGTCAAATTTCAGGTCAGTTTGATGAAATTTTCTCAAGTTATGATGTTTTTGGTAAAATCGAGTTTTGAAGAAGCAAAATCCAACTCGAATTGGGAACTTTATATGCTCACCTGCTCTCACACACTTTTTATGGTACATATAGGTTATGGGGGATGATTTTATATTGATTTAAGATTGTTTTTCAAAAATAATGAGGTGGATGGATCGTCATAGTTGTATGAACAATCATTAAGAATATAAATTGATTTGAAACCATAGCCAACCCCTCCTTCTAGATTGACTTATAATATTTTCTTTGTATGGTCTTAAAATTATCTTGGAAAGCTAATTTGATGCATCAAGTTTGTATTGGATTCCTCGAAGCTCATTTTGGCATAGGTTTCATGATCCAATTGTTTCAGAAAGAGAGAGAAACCCCTAATTTTTTGGAGATTTACATTTTTAGGGATGAAATGGAAGCTTCAAGATGAAAATAAAAATGTTCCATAATCCTTGGAGATTCTCTAAATGTTCATGAAAATTTTTAGGTTTATTCAAAGTGTATAAAATGAAAGATATAGGTCCTCAAAGTAGCACTATCGATTTTGGCCTTAAGGGCTAAAATGTTAATCTTTTGGTTTAAAGTGAGTTTGATCATTTTGCATGTTATATTTGCATTTTTATCATGGATAGCATGATTACACCTTATATTATGTGTTTAAGTGTTTTTTTTATCAAAAAAGTGGTGTCATGTTAAAACCCTAATGGCCTAGTTGGTCCTATTTTTCTTGCTCAAGAAGGTGACTAAAACAAGTGTGTTGGATCATATTTATCCATGTGACATATGTTTCTCAGTTCTTGTGCATGTTTGTGCAAGTTTCCTTTATGTGTTCCACGATTTGGTTTGGCTTGGAAGTGACTTTGGAGGTGTTGTAGCATGTTTCTCTCAAGGTGATTCTTGAGTCCTATGTGGCGGTTTGGAGTAGTTTTAGAGATTGTCTTGGTTGGAGGCAATCCACTAAGATTTGGATGATAAAATGAGTTGTTACAGAAACTATATTTAGATACCTTTACAATGGTGTATTACTTAATTCATGATTATGATTTTATCTATGTCAACTCATTCCTTTTCGAGACCGAATTATGGGTGCTTGAAGACATTATTGTTCTTACTTGCAACTTGGTGTGCTTCATGATAGAGATGAATGTTTTAGTGATTCCTGAGATTGTTGGTGATTCTAAGGACTTTACCTTGAATTCTAAGGAGCTTATTAAGTCATGAAATTTATTTGTTGTTTCCTTTAAGGTCTTAGTTTATTCGTTGGGGATGGAGTGCTTACTTTCCACCAAATTTGGGCTAGTTGTGTTTGTATTCTTTGTTTGGGCTATTTCCGACCCTTGTGGTCTCTTGGAATGAATTTATATGATGTTCTTGATATATTTTTCTATTTGGATGACCAACCTACTTGATCATGGCCCACCTATGGGTCATATGAACTAGTGTCTAGTATATAAGTAAGTGTTTTTGGTCATTTGTGAGTAGTTGAGTCAATAGGGTTATGAGTGACCTATAGGAGATTGAAGAATAGTGAATAGGGGTTAATAATAGAGCTAAGAATAGTGATTAATACCTAAAGAATATTTCAGATCAAATGTGCAAGGGAAATTTATCTATTCAGTCCATGAAGAAGAGAGATTGAGTGAGTTATGAGAGTGTTTTTAAGAGGATTTGGTGTGTTTGGAGATTAACTTGGATCACTATCGGTTGTGTGAGAAGTTGTTAGTGTGTGTTGTTTTCCACATCATTAGGTGAGTCATCTCACTTAGATGAGATTGTAGGTCCATGTGTCATTTAGGGGTCATTATGATATTCCCTTACACGTCAATGTGTCAGTGTGTTATTTGCGTCATTGGGAGTTACACTTCTATTCTGGGAATGTAACTCCCCCTCTCTACTCGAGTTGTCATGATTGCAGCATTGGGGTTACTCAAAGCACCTCCTATATGTACACCCCATTTTATCTATGAGATAGAGGAGAGTTTTATGGCTTAACCAGGTTCTACCGTGTTTCAAATCTTTGCATGCACATTCGGTTGATGCTCGCTCCTCCCGAGATCTCTTCACGCTGTCGTTCGCACGTCCGTTGATGTGCACGTCATCCCTCGTGATCCTCACTTGCAGGTTTTAAACCCTCTTTCATGGTATCAGAGCGGATCTTGTGGATTCATGTACTCCTCGGCATTTCAGGTGTTTATACCTTGTTCGGGTTTGTTCATGCTCGTGGCTTTCTAGGTTTTGCATGCATGTTTAGAGGTGTCTTGCAGTCTTAGTTTGCAAGTTTCAGGGTGTAGTCAGGCTTTGAAGTGTTGGTTTCGTGTTTTTTGGATTGAAGAGTAGTTGTTTTGGCCAAGCTTGGCCCCAACTCACCCTTGACTCATCCATTCCTTCATTCATCTTGTTTGCCATATTTCCTGCAATAGCTCGGTCACACATGGTCTTCATCATCTTGATTTTTTCATTGGGTTTGTGTTTGAAGCCTTGGCCCACATGCTTGTGTTATTCGTTGGCTCCTTCGGCACTCGCCATTCCAACCCTGCACATTTATGCACTATTAACCGAGCTTCCCTGCCTTGCGACTCGATTTCAGATTTTTTTGGCTCAAGTTCTACACTGTTGTGGATGTTTTGCACTTGTTTTTAGTGTTGGTCTATGCCCTCAACTCACACATTGCTCGTGCTTTCTTGGACTCGTGCTTATTTACTTGGTGTTGGCTTGAGCCTCACTACATTGGGAACCCCGCTGCAACCGACTGTTCATGTCTCTCACCTACCAAGGTGTTCTCGTGCTCGAACCACTACTTGTGAACTTTGACAACACATTACAACCTACACTTTCTTTCCAAGGATCTTGGTGGCTACCGTCAACCCATGGCTTTTGACTGGCTTAGCAAGCATTCAATTTTCATTTCCTCCACGTGGCTCAACTTTGGGCATCCTAGCACTGCAGATCTATGTCCATGCATGGTGGTTACAGCCAATACGTGGCTTATATTGTGGGGAGACTATTTTTTTAACTTGTTTAAATTCCAACGTGGAAACTCAAAAACCAGCGTCGATTGAGACCTTCCCACGTGGCATTTCTCTTCTAACATTCCTTCAACTCCACCTGCACCGATATCCTGCAGGTGAATGGTTACTGTTGCCACGTGGACTTACACTCAAAGCACGTGGCTTAGACTACATGATCATTCCAAATGTGGGCCCCCTCCTTTCCACCTTCTTTTTTAATGTTTTAAGGTGTTAAAAAAACATTCAGTTTTGGCATTGTAACATTTTTAAAAATTTGGTATTTTGGCTTGTCTTATCAACCCTCCTACGAGTGTCGAAGATGGAGGGTGAGGTATGGGGTTAGCAGGAGGTTAATCCCCCTTCACAAGAAAAATAAACCATTGTTAAAATTTGATGTCATTTCCAACGGTACTCATACGATACCCTTTGCACCCATTTCGGGCACTTTTTTAATGCATTTGCAGTGTTTATTGACATTTTCCATCAGTTGCGGGAATCATTTTAATGCTATAACTTTTGACTCACTACTCGTTTTTAGAGCTTCTTTAGTCAAAGTTACATTATTTTTCGCACATTACATGATGACATTATCAGTTTTGTAAACACACTACTTTATAAAGTGTCGCATTCTGGGAGGGTTGACTAGTACTCTTGGGCTTTCATACACATACGCATTATCGGCCGAGTCCGACGTCTTTTATTTATGCATCTTGTATTTTTCATCATGGAGAATGCTCTTTCCAAACTTGAGCATTGTAGGATCACTTTACAGCCTGCGCCACTTCTCACCGGGAGAGGGGACTATTCATCTTGGTGTGCTTCTATGGAACGTTACTTCACCCACGAGGGTCTTTTACCCTTCTTGCTTGGACCAGTTCCTGCACCACTGATCATCATCATCTAGAGGACTTTCTCGACACTTGCAACCACATATTTGGTCACATGATGATGCATGTCTCCCGTTCTCTTTGGTTTCACGTGGCATACTCAAATCCACCCCATCGTGTCTGGAGCATTCTTCAGTCCCTCTATGGAGACCCTTCACATACTGCCACCATTATTGTTGCTGCTGATTCAATTGTCTCCTCCATTTCTTTGTGTGATGGTAGTTCCACTGACATAGAATTGCTTGGTTCTACTTCTGATGACGAGGATTGTGCACCCAGTTTTGATGCAGAGAGCATTACAGAGGACTTCTTTCCTCTTTCTCTCACTATTCTAGAGAGTGTTGACACATCCCATATCTCATCAGATATCGAGCAGTCTCCTATTCAGTCTCATACGGTCATCACACCCTCCTATTTTCCACCTTCATTATGTGAGGCCCACTTCACTCATCTACCTTCATTAGATGACTCATAACTATCGACATCACTCTTCCGTTTGTTGAGCCCCCTCATTGGGGACGAGTATCCGCACGACCTTAGTCGTCTTTTTGCAGAGTCTACTTGTGATGCACTACAATTTTTGCATCCATCTACAGGTGTTTCAGAGGATTTCATCATCTCTGTTATTAGGAGTTCCCCTTCCGGGAATCATGTCACTTCCACATTTCAAGAGACCTTCATTAATCCACCCTCACTGTGTGGATCCCTTTTTTGTTATGGAGGATGTCTTATTCCCTTCACATCACTTGGACATCCTTTATGTGGGTGTTCCTCTTTTTCACTCTAATAGTTCTATGCATGTGGCATTACCTTCAGTTCCTTGGCACTCACTCACTAGACCTATGTCAAACTTCCATGCACGACTCGAGATTTCTTCATGTTGCTGCCTTCAGTTTCCTTTATGGAGTGGGTCAACTTCCAGCATGTAATTTATGTCCTTCCTAAGGGAAGGCACACAATTCGTTGTGGGTGGCTCTTCTTCAGTCCAGAGGCAGAGGATCTCGTCATCGACATTCTTCTAGGAGACTTCCTAGAGCTGCAGAGTTCAAATCTATCCATGGCATCTTTTGCATTCCTCTCGTCTCCCTCTTCTTCTCTCTTCTTCTTCTTTCCGAGAGATTTCCTCTTTGTACATGGGTACCTTTTTAGGCTCATCTATGGCTAGGACCCATTTTTGGCATCTTTCTTAGATTAGAGAGTGTGTTTTTCTCTTGTGGTGGATGTTTTTCCCACTAGGTTTTCCTTCACTACTTGGGATCTTTTTCTTGTACATGGGTACCTCATCAGGCTTTGTGTCGAGACCCATTTCTTGTTTTTGACTTTCCGCCTCATCCTAAGTTACGATGAAGGGGGGGTGTTGGTGTGTGTTATTTTCCACATCATTAGGTGAGTCATCTCACTTAGGTGAGATCATAGGTCCATGTGTCATTTAGGGGTCATTATGAGATTCCCTTACGCGTCAGTGCGTCAACACGTCAGTGTGTCAGTGCATCATATGCGTCATTGGGAGTTACACTTCTATTATGGGAATGTAACTCCCCCTCTCTACTCGAGTTGTCATGATTGCAGCACTAGGGGTTACTCAGCACCTCCTATATGTACACCCCATTTGATCTATGAGATAGAGGAGAGTTTTATGGCTTAACCAGGTTCTTCCCATGTTTCAAATCTTTGCATGCACATTCGGTTGATGCTCACTCCTCCCAAGATCTCTTCACGCTGTCATTCACACATTCATTGATGTGCACATCGTCCCTCGTGATCCTCGCTTATGGGTTTTAAACCCTCTTTTAGAAGCATATTATCGGTTATCATCCATTTTCATGTGGTTGAGTTGGTATTTGGTCACCTTAGACGGATTTATCCTCCTTGTAGAATTAGTGCCCTCTACAAAACTAGGGGTTGGTGTTCCTTGTGGGGTTAGTGCTTCACTAAAGAAATCTTACATGATGTGTAATATTCAATCAATTCCTTTGTTTTCGTAATATAAGAAGAAGTTTTCGGTGTTTTTCTTCCCTTGACGGTTTCCCACTTACATATGGTGTTCATGTGTCTTCTTATTTGTTTCATTTAATTGTGAATGTTTAATACACACCTAATGTGATCATATGGTTATGGATGTTAAATGGTTGAATTGAATGATGAATGTAAGAAATGGTTAATGAAATTGAAATTTTTATATAATTGATTCACCCCATCTCAATCATTACACTTGTAATAATTGGTATCAAATCTAGGCCCTTGTGAAGGAATTTTAATAGCTTAAAGGAGATCCTACAAGAACAATGGGAAATCAGCTGATCTTTAGAGAAGAAAGTATCATATTGTTGATTCTTTGGTTTTTTTAATGCAATAAAAATAAGTGATATGGAAGTAGATCATATTCAAGCCCTCAAAGGTATGGAATCACAAGATGAGAAAATATCAAAATCCCTAAAGGAAAAATAAGAAGCTTACATCCAATATGAAGATAAGTTGAGATCTTTGGAAACTTATTTAGAATGAGAATCTAGTAGGTTAAATATGTATGAGAGGTTAGAAAAGAATTTTTAATCCCTTGACAGGATCTTGGAGATTCAAACAACAACGGCTAGTGAAAATACATGCCTAGGCTTCAAAGGAAAGCAAGATGAGGATGATGAAAAAATTGGACCAAGTTTTTCTGTAAATGATGAATAGGGATGGAAGCCTGATTATTTTATTAATAATCAATCCAATCAATTTACAATAGATGGGTTGCAATTATTATAGGAATTGAACAACCATGTGCAAACAAAGAGATGTTGCACAGGTACAACAGTAATCACAATAGCTTCCAAAATACATTCGGGAAGCAACATAAATTAAATACAAACAAATATATTTGTTACAACTATGTAACAAATAAACCTATGTGAATAATATGACAAATATTGTTTATAAAACCATATAACTACCCAACAACTAATTACCTTAATGAATAATTAATTACCTAAGGTAATATAATGCATAAATTAACCTAACATTTTCAAACAGTCAAGAAGGAGAAAAATAATATTTATTCAAGATGGTCTAATCCTATTAGAAAACCTAATGCAATGAGGTATGGTGCTTCCTTCAATGGTTATTGCTATGTTTGTCATGATTTTGGTCATAGAGATAGAAATTACAAAATAAGGTCTTATAGGAATGATGAAAGCCTCTTTAAAGGTGAATGCTACTCATGTTGTGAGTATGGTCATAAGGCTAAGGATTTTGGTTGGAATCTAAGTGCATATGAGTCAAGAGGAAATAAGAATGTTGTTTACTACAACTGTAATAGATTAGGTCATTTAGAAATATTTTGTTTGGTTGAGTCCTCCATATGAAGGAAGAGGTATAATGCATCTAAAATAGGAAAGAGTGTATTTTTCAAAAGGTCTACCAAAGAAGAACCGAGTATAGCTATGAAATTCAGATAATCTAAGCATGATGTTCAAGTCAAGGAATATGGATCAAATATAGTCTTGAATCTTGAACCAATGAATTTTGTTAGAGAAGGGTTAAGCTCCATCAAGGAGATAGTTATTTAAAATAAGGTTGATAAGAAGGTAGACAAGATAATCAGGCTTAAATCAAATCAAGGAGGTATGGTTGCTATGAATGAAGGACCAAGAGATGATGAGATTCATATGTGTTTGACTGCAATCCAGTCACCTGTGCTTAAGAATTTGAGAGGTTTAGATATGCCTTGGGATACATCAAAAGTTGTAAGGTATGTATTGTGACTATCCATGTGGTTTGAGTTTAGTAATTAGGAGTCCATATTGTTGGTAAGATGTCTAAGTCTATTGATCATCAAGGTTTTCTAGTCATGATAGAGGTTTTGTCAAAATTCCATCAAAGGTATTAAGGTATGTTATCTTTCATGTTGTTTCTTTGTTTTATTATTCATAAATAAGTTTATCATCTAAGAAAAATTCAAAAGGAAGTATTCACCTTATAAGTCTTTATAGTGTTATCCCGTAAAATTGACAAGGGCAATTTTACCGATAACCATACCGAAAATTTTGTTTCGATCCCTCGTTAGGGATCCCTCGCGTTCGAAACATTGCAAAATCCCTCCCCGGGAAATCTAGTTTTTGAACTTAGTCTTTTCGAGCCTTTTTTTGGCTGGGCGCATGGATTTGCCTTGTAACACATAGTTTTGATGCGCCCCCTTAAAAAGCCTTTGGCGCATGGTTTTACATGTTAACACGTCTTTCGATGCGCCAAAGAATGTTGAACCACTTTTTGGTGCGCCAAAGGGTGCACGTATATATCTATCTGCAACACAAGTTTGAGTGCGCCAAAGGCGCGCTCATTCTTTTGTTGACATTTCCTTCCATGCGCCAAAGGGCGCACGCTTTCCATTGTCGACAGCCGTTCCCATGCGCCATTTCAAAAGGTTGGTGGCGCATTAATGACAGGTTTTTCTATAAATATCCGTGCGCGCCCATGTCATTTTCATTCTTTTGTCAAGCACGTGATTGCTCTGGATTTGTCGGCTCGCTCTGTCGCTATCTCGCCCTGTGGACCCGCTTTCCAATCTTTTGCTATATCTAAGGTAAGAGGTTCTCCCTCTTTTCCATTCTGTGCTTTCATGTTCTCGCTTTCGTGTTCTTGGTCTGGGCGTTTCTTGGTTTTCGTTTTGGTTTGCTGGCCTGTTTTACTGAGGTTTGTTTAGGCTGGTTTCCCCCTTGGTTTGCTGGCCTGTTTTCTTCTTTTCTTTTCTTTTCCTCCTCCTCCCTCTTTCCGGATCTGCTTTGGAAGGGGAGCATTTAAAAATGGCTTGGTACAAGGATCTTTTGATATGAAACCCTTTGTCAAGCGGCCTTTGAAATGGAGAAAAGAATGAATATGTTTGAAAGTGTTCTACGCGCGCGGGGGCGCCTTGTTACAAAAAGGACAGTTGCGCCCCTCGGCGCACTCACACACCATGCAACACTTTCAAAATCCGCGCTAATGGCGCCCTTTCCATCTGCTGCGGTTTGAAATCATGCGCCTGAGCGCACCCCTTTGCATGCTCCAAGTGTAAAACCCGCGCCTCCTTAAAAGCCTTGGCGCACCCTTTGTCCATCTTTGCATAATGTTTCCATGCGCCAAAGAGCGCACCCGATTTCGATGCAACAAAAGCCTTTTTCGCGCAAGTATAAAGATTACATGGTTTGGCGCACCCTCCGATCTGATAACATGATGTTGTGTAAACCCTCCATGCGCGCGCACTATATTCCTTTGGCGCATCATTCGTCCATGTTACACAATCTTTCCATGCGCCATAGGGCGCATTGAACCCCAATGTAACACGCATTTCTATGCGCCTGTTATAAAATGCAACTGCTTCATCCATGCGCCATGCGCTTTTGGCGCCAATATAACCTTTCGCTGACATTCCTTTCTTGCGCGCCTTATCTATTTGGCCTGCCAATTGTATTTTTCCTGCGCCCTGAGCCTTTAAATCTCTAACTCCTTCTGCTAAGCTTTCCAATGGAAGATCAAATGACTAATTCAACCTTTTTGGATTGGGTCTCTCTTCTTCTTCGTGCAGATCAGCAGCTGAGTTCGAAAGAACACATGTCTACGTCAAGCAAGAAGCCCACCAAACCAAGAGGAAAGGCAAAGCTAACAGAAGAAGAAATGAAATACAAATATCAGAGGGTCAGGATGCCCGAATCACAGGCTGAGTGCAGTATGGATGTCCGGGACTCTGAATTGGGTCACATTGACATGGATGAGTTCTGGCTTAGAACTCAAAAGGTTACAAGAAGTCCATGGATGGACAAACTAATAGGCAGTGCCCTGCACTTTGCCGGAGGAATCCCTGTCAGCGCTGTGAACAACGAATTCATGATGGTTGTTGCACAATCCTTCAACAAGGACACAAGATGTGTCGAGAACAGCAAGGGCGAGGTAGTCATAAACCTCACTGCCCGTCATTTTGAGTTGATGCTTGGCATCCCTCACCACCGGAACTACGTGGCTGTTAGCCAACAGGAATGCATCAAGGCCTGGGAAGACAACGAAGGCCAGTGCATGCAGTTAATGAATGAGGTCTACCTAAAGAATAAGAAGGTAGTGACCCGGTGGCCTCAGACTATCCACCGAAGTGATTTCTCAGAGGAACTCAGTGATTCTATCACCTTCTTGAGCAGAGTCTTCGGGCTTTCGGATGCCCACTATTTCCATAAGTGGATCTTTGCGGTACCTAAAAACAATGAATAAGAATTTGCCCGATCGGCGCTTTTCTTTGGGGTGAAATAATCAAGCAGCACCATCTACGGCAATTCAACGATTCGCCACAACGGGAGTGTTCCATATGAACTCCTATGTAGTCTATCTTTGCCTACAAAGCATCGCAAGCGGATTACCAGGACTCAACCGAAGCGGAATGTGGCCTCAAGCCAAGATATTTGATTACTATCCGGAGAAAGGTGGAGAATAGTATCCCTCAATTTGCTAAAGTTAACGATGCATTCTTCTATCACGTCATCACTGCCGAGGCCCAACATGACTCATAGCCGGACGACAAAGAACATAGTGGCGATCCACGAGAGAAATGGGGAGCCTTGTTCACCCAATTTCCCACGTTCACCTATCTAAGGGCTGCCAACTTTTTGGGAGAGCCAACCAGCTACCAAGGTATCTTTGGACCAAAGTTGATTCTCTTTGGAGTTATCAAGGCGGCTGGTCACATACCATGAAAAGTGCCTCAAAAGAAAGAAGGGCGGAACTCCTTTCCCCCTCACAGTGGGCCGGTACACATGCTCCTCCTATCACAAGGCGAAGGAAATGTTCGCAGAGCTGGAATTGCTAAATTTGAAACATGACTTCCCAGCCAGGCCTACCTTCGATCCTAGGAGGCTGCTCTGCCAAGGGCTAAGCTTGATCCGATCCATGTCCCTCAAATTGAGGATATTTACATTGACGTTCTCCATGAGGTGGAACTCAGAAGAAAGGATCACTCTCGCTTGGCATTAACGGAAATCATCCAATACGGAGTGGCCATTGTCCCAAAAGGCTTCCAAACCACGGAAGACGAAGTAGACAAAGTGTATAATGACACAGAAGGGGATGATTGGCCCTTCCCGGACATTGACAGAAGCAAGGCTCCTCAAACAATTGAGGAGAGGGTAAAAGAAACTATGCGGAGAACGGAGCATTGGTGCCGCATGAACGGACTAATCTACCTCGGGGTAGATTTCACGACTTCCCCTTTGGGCAACGCACCTCCAAGGTCAAAGAAGCTGCTGAAAGGCAAAGGTGCCGAAGGTGAACCTAGCACCATTCAGGAGGAAGCCCCTGAAAGTCCTCTTCCTTCAGAGCCTGAACAAGTAATAACTCTGGATTCGCCAGAGAAAGAATTGACAGAGGATAGTCCTATACGCCCATCCACCAGGATGTCGGCGTCACTACAACTCAGAGGTCCCTTCTATCCCTTCTTCTTCTCTTCCTTCCCCTCCTCGAGTGACTCAAGCAACCACTCCTTTGGTTGTGTCCTCTGCCCCTTCTTCTACTCTTTCCCCCGCCTCTTCATCTATCTTCTCCTCCCTTGCTGATTTGTCTTCTTCCATTTCTTCCCTCATCTCCGAGCTCCCTTCCCTTCCTATGTCTTCTGCGGTTGCGGTTTCCCTTTCTCCCGTGGGCACTTCCTCGGCTATTCTTTCGATGCCGCCGCCGCGTGTCTCCACGTTTTTCCCCTCTTCTACCGTTGCTGCCTCCCCCTCTGTCTCTGGTCCTTCTTCTATAGGACCAGCTTGGATCTCTCAGCAGCTAAGCCAACAAAAGAGGAAAGTCCCCATCGCTCCGATGGACTTTTCGGTCATTCCGGCTAAAGGAGTAAAGAAGCACAAGCCGGTTACACGCTTCTCAAAGAGCGCTGCAGGTGAGAGAGTCATGGAAATAGCATACCCCAACCCCCTCAAAGAGAAAGAAGATCTGTCTCCAACAGATTTCACCGTGACCCAAGTCACAATGGGGACATCCTCAGAAAGTCTCCAGGGGGAAGCTCTTTCCGCAGTGGATGCACTCTGCAAGAAGCTTCAGGAAACAAAAGAGGAGAAAAGGCTACTAAAGGAGCAGAACAAGTATCTGCTTCAAGCCTTACAGAAGATGGGAAGTGCACCTCCCACAACTGCCGCCGAGACTCCTGAGCTGCTCAGTCAGGAGAAGATTAATGAGTATTCAAAAATCGGCGAGCAAGGTATGGCCGTTTCTGCTTGGAGGAGCCAGATCCTCAAAGATAGTGAAAAAGTAATCGCCGAATATATCAGTTTATACCTGAACATCGAGAAGGCGAATAAGGAACTCCAAGCATTAGCAGGCCCGATATCAGAAGAGTTAGAACATGCTAGACTCCAGCACGAGACCTTCCAACAAATGTTTGATTGTTCAGTCAAAGATCTGGTCAAGTTCGGAGTCTTCGGCCATCCAAGGGCCCTCAACAAAACTATGTCCACTTTGGACTATCGGATAGATCAGCTGGAGTTTGTTTTAGAAAAGATAGACAAGGTAAAGGAAGAGGCCCTGGATGCAATGCATCAAATGGAGAAAATTGTTCTATCTATGACTCCAGGGTTGCTCACTCCTTCCCTCACCTTGAGATCGGTGATGATACTATCCGGGTTTCAAGGAGATAGCTTCTCGAGGATAGGGCCGAAGTCATGTTCGACATCGAATCCATCAACAACCTCACCTGGCTGTAGGGACTTCGCCGGATCCCTAATCGAGGTGGGTAAAGATTATTCCAAACTCCGGAAAAGCTCATAGACGAGCGGGAGACTTGCGAAGCAATCGGTGAAGCGGCACAAGGATCCATCACGGGATCAATTTGGGCCAATGATCAGCAAGTTCTTGGAATACTGCGCTTAGTTCCACATATCATCACGAAGCGGCACGAGAAGCAGCAACCCCTTTTCGGCCGCGGGATGATGATGATGAGTAAGCTTCTTCTTCTTCTTCTTACGCTTCTTCTTCTTCTCCTCTCTATTCTCCGACTTTCTTTCCGTAATATCTGAAGTAAGTTGGCACAAATGATGACATCATCCATGTTGCATCATGGGATGATGTCATCCATCCAAGTTGTCAAAGTCAACATGACTTTTAGATATTTTGTAAATATCTTTGTAAATAAGTGGTTGGCTCCATTTTGCCTTCTCTCTCCCTCATCTTCTATAAATATTGGAATACTTGTTGTATTCAAGGGTGAACATTTTTTAGATAGAAATAGAAGTGAGGAGAGAAAGACTTTGAGCTTTCTTGTAACAGAAAAGAACAGTAATACAATTATTCAGACTTTGTGCTCAATAGCTGTGTTATACATTAGATCTTCCTTACGTTAGATCTATATGTGTTTAATCTGTTAGATTCATATCTACTTTTCCGTCATTTGTTTATCAGTATTGCTTTGTTTATTTATGCAAGTAGGTTTGGCTCTGTTTACTACCAAACTAAAAACATAAATCTTCTGACCTTTCTGCTTTGGAATTCATTTCTTTTCTCCCTTCGGATCTGTTCTTTCTCTTCTCCCTCTTTCATTCCTTTCTTTTCGCAGCCTGGAATACTCTACTGGGATGAGATCCCAACCCCGAAGGCAGAATCTGTGAGACTTGCATAGGTTCCTGCTAGTAGAAATAGCAATAAACCAGTTTCGCTTTGCTGTCTCAAAGAGGGGCTAAGCCCTGCAACACTGTTGGCTCGTCTATCCATAGATCTGTCCACGCGACAGATTTTCGGACCAACAGTTTTTGGCGACTCCGCTGGGGAACGGACAGATCTGTCAGATCTATGCTGATAGCAAGATAAAAAAAAAAATCAGAAAAATCAAAAGATTGCTGCCCATTTGCAAACCTGAATTTTTTTATAAAAATCCGAAAAATTTGCAAAAGTGCTCAAATCGAAAAATTTCCTTCTGAGAGTCATAGATCGGGCCTAGTTACAGATCTTTAGTTCGCTGAGTTTTTATCAAAATCATTATTTTTCCGTAGATCTGGATTTTTGACTATTTTCCAAAAAGTTTAAAACCCTTTGAAAAAGTAAAGATCAGATCTGAAAATCAGCTTACTATCTTCCCTGCCATCTTATCCTCGTTATTATTTGTCATTAACCGCAATCGGTTTTTCGAAGAGGATAGTTTTTAAATATTCAGAAAAGTGCATGCTGCTGGTTTTTGACAGAAAAACCAGAAAATCAGCAAGTACACCCAAAAATAAAGTTTAAATCTGCGCCGTAATATTGCAGATCTGAAAGGTACACTGGCGAGTGAACCTTTTACGCGCAGCAGGAGAGCCCGTGGAGAAGTTGATCCTACTTTCGATCTGCTTCAAAGGCACAATTTCAGCGTAACACCGGCACGTTTTTCAGCGTTAAGCTCGGCTAGGTGGTCATCCAGGAGTGTCTCACCTCCACGAAGAAAAAGTCTTTTACAAGGAGCATCTACATCCCTTTGTAGTGCCTTGCTGCTCAGTGGAACCACCCTCCCAGTTCGTGTGCTTTTTCCAGCCTTTCAAATGGCAGTACCATGGGGAAATGCTATGGGTCCTCTCGCACTGCCACATCCAGTTCACGCGCTCCCTCACGGAAACCGAAAGAATTTTCCCAAATTCGACGGGAGCGGAAATCAAAGCACGGATTCCCACATATCTGCTTTCATTATGTCATGCAGTATTTTGGACGTGACTCACGAAGATGTGTCGGTTCGCCTTTTTCTGGAAACTCTACAAGGGCCCGCAGCTGAATGGTTTCAGCATTTGCCGGCCGGATCTATCACCAGTTGGGCAACCTTGCGGGAAGCTTTTGAAGACAGATATAAGCCTTCAGAAGATGCATTTGCGTTGCTATCACGGATCACCCACCTAAAAAAGGAAGTCAATGAGACCATGCGCGATTTTGTCGCCCGGTTCAATGCATTAATCAACCGTGTCCCCACTGCCATGCTTCCAACACCGGAGAATCAGAAGTGTTTCTTCGTGAACGCCATGAGCTCAAAAGTCAGCTTCTTGCTCCTTCAAGAGCGAGTAGCTACTCTACCTCTCGCTCAGGCTGCTGCCATCCGGATAGAAGACAATTTGATAATATCTGGCGAGTTAAAAAAGGAATCATCCAAGTCCAAATCTTCAGATCCCTCGCCTACTACTTCGTCTGATCCAGCATTCCAAAAGATGGCGAATGATCTGCTCGCATTAAAGAAGCAGTGCCCAGGCCTCTCCTAGTTCCTCGTACCGGGATGTCCCGCGGAGGAATTTTGTTCCTAACAATGTTTCACAAAGACCACGCTTACCTGCAACTGCTCCACGGTTGGCGCTTGAAGCTCCTCCGGTCAATGCTTTGGCCGAAATTGAAGAGGAAGAGCAGTACTATGAAGAATCTTCGCCTCAAGACGAAGATGATCAAGATGTCGGTGAGCCGACTGGCGACTCCACAATTGGATACATGGAATTTGATGAGGATGAATCTGATGAAGAAGAGAGTACTCAGGGCTATGCAAGCGGACAATCCTACGCTGTTTTTACTCGCTCGCAAGGAAAGGAAGCGGAAGTTGCTGCCCATGTGCAGAAGGAGAAGGTCGTATCAAACGCGCCTCCAACCATTGCTAGAAGAGGTAATCCTCTTCCTACTCAATTCCCTGTTAAGTCTTTTGCAAAGAAGTCTTTCCCGCCCATCTCTCCTCCGAATCAGCCCCCTCATATTCCTATCAAGATCAGTAACCCTATTCCATCATCGCGAGGTGAGGGACTCATTCCTTTACCAACGCAACCCTTGGCCGCATTCGATATAATAGATCATGCAAAAAAGACCAAGATCAGATGTCCAAGTGAGTATCTTGATCAAACCCCCAAACGACTTATAAGATTGACTAAGTATATCCAAAGTCAAGCTGTTATATCTAATCAGGCTTCCCCTAAAGGAATCCTTTCCACTCCCCCTGAATCCCATATAAATGTTGCTTCAACATCCGCATCAGGCAAGATAGAACCTTTCTATCTCTCTCTCCTAATCAACGGTCATAAGTTGAGTAATTTGTATAATTGATTTAGGAGCTTCTAATAATGTCATGCCGGCGAAAGTCGCCCATGCTTTGGGCCTCACTCTTACCAAACCTTTCGGCAGATGCTACTCATTGGAAACCAAGCAAGTGCCATTGATTGGCCAAATCAAAGACGCGCAATTTGCGTTTGCGGCCTTCCCGGATAAAAGAGTAAAGATGACCGTCCTTGTCGCTGACATTCCTAGTGACCTATGGAATTCTCACTGGGAAGGAGCTTTTGCGTGGAAGTTGGTGGAGAAATTCACATGGATTGGTCCAAAGCTAGAATTCCAGTCAAAGGCGTAATGCAAACTTTGGAGCCAGAATCCCAAAAGAAATACTTGGTCACTAGCTCTGAAGACCCCAAAGCCCAAATCCTTTTTGAATCATCAGGGTTGGGAACTACTTCTTATCTACCGAGGCGGATACAAAGGATGTTTTCGTTCAAGAAAAGGACCTTAATAAGGTTTGGACCTTGCAATTTGATTTGATGGCGGTTTGCAACTAGTGGATGTGGCGCCGGAGCCGTGCTAATATCTCCTGAGGAGGAGGTAATTCCTCTTTCTTTCAAGTTGCAGTTTTTCAATACTAACAATACTGCTGAGTATGAGTCTCTCTTACTCGGTATGCAAGCCGCAAAAGAAAAAGGGATAAAAAATCTAAAGGCACAAGGTGATGCCGAGCTAGTTGTAAATCAGGTCAAAAGGATTTACCAAGTGAAAAATGAAAGGCTCAGGCACTACCGTAATGCAGTATGGGACAGCATTGAGGAATTTGACGCTTTTTCAATAGAGGCAATTCCAAGAGCCCAAAACGACATGGCTGATTCGTTGGCTGTTTCAGCATCTCTCATGCTCCCGCACCCGGGTTTGAAAACGAGCAAATACACCATTGAAGTGGTTTTCCGCCCAAGCGTGCCAGACAACTCTCAGCATTGGCAGGTATTCAACGATGATAATCACCTCATTGCCTTTCTGGAAAAATCAGAAAATTTTGATGAGTTGTATTTTGAAGGATCCACCTCAACATGCCGCGAATCAATCAACAGTCAAAACCACGAAACAAAGGAGAACGATGGCATTTGTCAGCTTAAAGGAAATAAAATTCCGAAGGGCCTGGTTTCTCTGGAGCGCTTGTTTGACAGACATGATCGTTTTGTGAAAAAGAAGAGGCGAGATGATCCTGACTCATCTCCAGAGACAGAACCAGTCAATATAGGTTCTGAGGCACACCCGCAATTCGTGAACATCGGGAAATGTTGCACGCCAGAAGAAAAGCGGAAATTTGTCAAGTTGCTGAAAAGATATATGGATGTATTGGCATGGTCCTATGCCGATTTAAAGTCCTTCAAGCCAAAGGACGTTCAGCATGATATACCGCTGAAAGAAGATGCCAAAGCCTTCCGTCAGAAGCAAAGGCATTATAATCCCAAGATTTCGGGCACCATTCAGGCCGAAATTCAGAAGATGCTGGACGCAAGAATCATCTTCCCTATCCATCACAGCACTTGGGTGGCGAACATTGTGCCAGTACGCAAGAAAAACGGTGAAATACGCATCTGCGTAGACTTTCGAAACTTGAATCAAGCTTCGCTGAAAGACAACTACCCTCTTCCCATAATGGATCAAGTTCTGCAAGCAGTGACTGGATCGGAAATGCTGTCTATGCTTGATGGTTTTTCAGGCTATAATCAGATTGAAGTCTCTCCTGAAGATCAATTCAAAACAGCATTCACTACTCCATGGGGTACATTTGCCTATAGCAGGATGCCTTTCGGCCTAACTAACGCTGGTGCCACTTTTCAGCGGGCCATGGACTTTGCATTCAAAGGCATGATGGGAAAAGTCATCGTAGTTTATCTAGATGACTTAACCGTGTTCTCTAAACTACGAAGTGATCATTGTGATCACTTGGAGCAAGTATTGGCCAGGTGCCGAGAACATGGAATTTCCCTAAATCCCAAAAAGTCTGTTTTTGGGGTTACTGAAGGGAAATTGCTAGGCCATGTGGTTAGCAAAGAAGGAACGAAGATTGATGCCGAAAGAGTTAAGGCTATCCAAAGCCTTACTCTGCCTACAAGCAAGAATGGTGTTCATTCTTTCTTCGGAAAGGTGAACTTTCTTAGGCGTTTTGTCCCTGATTTTGCTGAGAAGACCCGCCACATACTGAACATGATGAAAGGGTCACCCACTTTCAGATGGAGTGAAGAGGGGAAAAGGTCGTTTGAAGAGATAAAAACTTCTGTTGCTCATGCACCGGTCCTGGTATGTCCGGATTTCTCCAAGAACTTCATTATGTATAGTTACGCCTCCGAACATACTGTGTCTGCAATCCTAATGCAAAAGAACTCGGAGGATATTGAATCTCCAATCGCATTCATGAGTTCTCCTCTCAAGCCTCACGAGTTGAAAATGACTCAGCTGGAAAAACACGCCTTTGCCGTTGTCAAAGCGGTGAAGAATTTCAGGTATTACATTCTGAACTCGCATACGGTGGTGCTGGTTCCCGACACCGCGGTGAAATCAATTCTAACTCAGCAGGAGTTAGGAAGTTTGAGAGGGAATTGGATCGCAAAAGTCCAGGAATATGACCTGGATATTAAACCCACCAAGCTGGTAAGGGGTAAAGGCCTGTGTCAGCTAATGGCTGAGAACAGGGGTTCAGAAAATCCTGATGAAAGAGAGAATTATACCGACAAAGAGCAAAGCCCTCTAGAGGAGCCTGATTCTCTGCCTCTGGTTCTATTTATTGCGACCAGTGATGAGTGGTACTCCGACATTGCTTTCTTCCTTACCTACGGCGAATGCCCGATGCACCTAACTGCAAAGGAGAAGCGTGCTATAAAGCTCAGGGCAGCTAAGTATGTCATCTGGGATGACGGTTTATATAAGCGCGGGATAGACGGTGTCTTCCTGCGATGTGTTGACAAGCCCCAGCAAGTAAAACTGCTGGAAAGTTTTCACAATTCAGCCTGTGGAGGCCATTTTTCTTCTTCCGTGACAGCACACAAGATCATTCGAGCCAGGTACTACTGGCCGACGCTCTTTCAAGATGCGGCTACCTGGGTGGCAAAGTGTGAACCCTGTCAACAATTCGTCGGCAAGCCCAAGTTGGCTGCCCTTCCCCTTAGGCCGGTCATTATCAATGAACCATTCAGGCAATGGGGAATTGATTTTATTGGTGCACTCAATCCTCAATCGAGTGCTGGACATAGCTATGTCCTCACAGCAACGGATTACTTCACTAAATGGGTGGAAGCCATACCTGTCAAGCACGCCACTTCTGAGGTAGTTTGCAGTTTTATCAAAGAAAATATCATCGTCAGGTTCGGTGTTCCAGACAAAATCGTTGCTGATAACGCTTCTAACTTCTCTTCGCGGGAAGTTATTAGTTTTTGCTATGAATATGGAATAACTTTAGCACATGCCTCGGATTATTACCCTCAGGGAAATGGTCAGGCGGAATCCAGTAATAAGAACTTGGTGACCATCATACGGAAATTAGTAGATGAAAATCAGCGGATGTGGCACAAGTCTTTGTACGATGCTTTGTGGGCGGACCGCATTACTCCTAAGAGATCTCTCGGCATGTCACCTTTTCAAGTGTTATATGGCACTGATGCCGAACTTCCCATTTCTGCGGAACTTCCTGCTCTACGCTTGGCACGAGCAATCGAAGATGAAACTTTTCAGAGTTCTCTAGAAAAGAGAATCATGTATTTGGCAGAACTTGAAGAAAAGAGAGTAAAGGTGGTCGACAGGATCACTGAACATCAGAATCAAGTGAAGAGGCTTTTTGACAAGAAGGCCAAGCAGAGAGATTTTCTAGTGGGAGATCTCGTCCTTCTTTGGGACAAGCGAAGAGAACCAAAGGGCATGCACGGAAAGTTTGATTCCCTATGGAGAGGGCCCTTCAAAATCAAGCAACTCAATGGAGAGAATAGTTTCTATCTCTCGTATCTGGATGGAGCTGAGCTCCCGCTTCCCTATAGCGGGCAACATCTCAAGATCTTCAGGAAGTAGAGCTTGCTCTCTTCTTTGTACAGTTTGCTCTCTTCTTTGTACAGTTTGCTCTTTGTTGTGTGTTTGCTTTCGTCGTGTGTTTGCTTTCAGTTTGTTGTGTGTTTCCTTTGTTCTCCCTCCGGTCCCCCTTGTTTTTGACTCCGTACCCAATGGATAGGCACATGTGATCTGGGATTCTCTACCCCCGAGTTTGCTCAGGGATAGTCCCCAGAAAGAGCCAGCTGTTATCCCGTAAAATTGACAAGGGCAATTTTACCGATAACCATACCGAAAATTTTGTTTCGATCCCTCGTTAGGGATCCCTCGCGTTCGAAACATTGCAAAATCCCTCCCCGGGAAATCTAGTTTTTGAACTTAGTCTTTTCGAGCCTTTTTTGGCTGGGCGCATGGATTTGCCTTGTAACACATAGTTTTGATGCGCCCCCTTAAAAACCTTTGGCGCATGGTTTTACATGTTAACACGTCTTTCGATGCGCCAAAGAATGTTGAACCACTTTTTGGTGCGCCAAAGGGCGCACGTATTATATCTGCAACACCAAGTTTTGGTGCGCCAAAGGCGCGCTCATTCTTCTGTTGACATTTCCTTCCATGCGCCAAAGGGCGCACGCTTTCCATTGTCGACAGCCGTTCCCATGCGCCATTTCAAAAGGTTGGTGGCGCATTAATGACAGGTTTTTCTATAAATATCCGTGCGCGCCCATGTCATTTTCATTCTTTTGTCAAGCACGTGATTGCTCTGGATTTGTCAGCTCTGCTCTGTCGCTATCTCGCCCTGTGGACCCGCTTTCCAATCTTTTGCTATATCTAAGGTAAGAGGTTCTCCCTCTTTTCCATTCTGTGCTTTCATGTTCTCGCTTTCGTGTTCTTGGTCTGGGCGTTTCTTGGTTTTCGTTTTGGTTTGCTGGCCTGTTTTACTGAGGTTTGTTTAGGCTGGTTTCCCCCTTGGTTTGCTGGCCTGTTTTCTTCTTTTCTTTTCTTTTCCTCCTCCTCCCTCTTTCCAGATCTGCTGGAAGGGGAGCTGTTTTAAAAATGGCTTGGTCTAAGGATCTTTTGATATGAAACCCTTTGTCCAAGCGGCCTTTGAAATGGAGAAAAGAATGAATATGTTTGAGAAAGTGTTCTCTCGCGCGCCTTTGGGCGCCTTGTTAAAAAGGACAGTTGCGCCCCTCGGCGCACTCACACACCATGCAACACTTTCAAAATCCGCGCCTAATGGCGCCCCTTTCCATCCTGCTGCAGTTTGAAATCATGCGCCCTGAGCGCACCCCTTTTGCATGCTCCAAGTGTAAAACCCGCGCCTCCTTAAAAGCCTTCGGCGCACCCTTTGTCCATGCTGCATAATGTTTCCATGCGCCAAAGAGCGCACCCAGTTTCGATGCAACAAAAGCCTTTTTCGCGCAAGTATAAAGATTACATAGGCGCTGGCGCACCCTCCGATGCAGTAACATGATGTTGTGTAAACCCTCCATGCGCCGCGCTATATTCCTTTGGCGCATCATTCGTCCATGTTACACAATCTTTCCATGCGCCACAGGGCGCATCGAACCCCAATGTAACACGCATTTCCTGTGCGCCCTGTTATAAAATGCAACCTGCTTCATCCATGCGCCATGCGCTTTTGGCGCCAATATAACCTCTGCAACATTCCTTTCTTGCGCGCCTTATCTATTTGGCCTGCCAATTGTATTTTTCCTGCGCCCTGAGCCTTTAAATCTCTAACTCCTCCTGCTAAGCTTTCCAATGGAAGATCAAATGACTAATTCAACCTTTTTGGATTGGGTCTCTCTTCTTCTTCGTGCAGATCAGCAGCTGAGTTCGAAAGAACACATGTCTACGTCAAGCAAGAAGCCCACCAAACCAAGAGGAAAGGCAAAGCTAACAGAAGAAGAAATGAAATACAAATATCAGAGGGTCAGGATGCCCGAATCACAGGCTGAGTGCAGTATGGATGTCCGGGACTCTGAATTGGGTCACATTGACATGGATGAGTTCTGGCTTAGAACTCAAAAGGTTACAAGAAGTCCATGGATGGACAAACTAATAGGCAGTGCCCTGCACTTTGCCGGAGGAATCCCTCGTGTCAGCGCTGTGAACAACGAATTCATGATGGTTGTTGCACAATCCTTCAACAAGGACACAAGATGTGTCGAGAACAGCAAGGGCGAGGTAGTCATAAACCTCACTGCCCGTCATTTTGAGTTGATGCTTGGCATCCCTCACCACCGGAACTACGTGGCTGTTAGCCAACAGGAATGCATCAAGGCCTGGGAAGACAACGAAGGCCAGTGCATGCAGTTAATGAATGAGGTCTACCTAAAGAATAAGAAGGTAGTGACCCGGTGGCCTCGAGACTATCCACCGAAGTGATTTCTCGAGAGGAACTCGGTGATTCTATCACCTTCGAGCGAGTCTTGGGCTTTCGGATGCCCACTATTTCCATAAGTGGATCTTTGCGGTACCTAAAAACAATGAATAAGAATTTGCCCGATCGGGCGCTTTTACTGGGTGAAATAATCAAGAAGCACCATCTCTGAGCAGCTACAACAGTTCGCCACAACGGGAGTGTTCCATATGAACTCCTATGTAGTCTATGCTGCAGCATCGGCAAGGGATTACCCAGGACTCAACCGAAGCGGAATGTGGCCTCAAGCCAAGATATTTGATTACTATCCAGAGCTGAGGCTGGAGAATAGTATCCCTCAATTTGCTAAAGTTAACGATGCATTCTTCTATCACGTCATCTGCCTGCTGAGGCCCAACATGACTCATAGCCGGACGACAAAGAACATAGTGGCAGTCACAGAGAAATGGGGAGCCTTGTTCACCCAATTTCCCACGTTCACCTATCTAAGGGCTGCCAACTTTTTGGGAGAGCCAACCAGGCTACCAAGGTATGCTGGACCAAAGTTGATTCTACTGGAGTTATCAAGGCAGCTGGTCACATACCATGAAAAGTGCCTCAAAAGAAAGAAGGGCGGAACTCCTTTCCCCCTCACAGTGGGCCGGTACACATGCTCCTCCTATCACAAGGCGAAGGAAATGTTCGCAGAGCTGGAATTGCTAAATTTGAAACATGACTTCCCAGCCAGGCCTACCTTCGATCCTAGGAGCTGCCTGCCAAGGGCTAAGCTTGATCCGATCCATGTCCCTCAAATTGAGGATATTTACATTGACGTTCTCCATGAGGTGGAACTCAGAAGAAAGGATCACTCTCGCTTGGCATTAACGGAAATCATCCAATACGGAGTGGCCATTGTCCCCAAAGGCTTCCAAACCACGGAAGACGAAGTAGACAAAGTGTATAATGACACAGAAGGGGATGATTGGCCCTTCCCGGACATTGACAGAAGCAAGGCTCCTCAAACAATTGAGGAGAGGGTAAAAGAAACTATGCGGAGAACGGAGCATTGGTGCCGCATGAACGGACTAATCTACCTCGGGGTAGATTTCACGACTTCCCCTTTGGGCAACGCACCTCCAAGGTCAAAGAAGCTGCTGAAAGGCAAAGGTGCCGAAGGTGAACCTAGCACCATTCAGGAGGAAGCCCCTGAAAGTCCTCTTCCTTCAGAGCCTGAACAAGTAATAACTCTGGATTCGCCAGAGAAAGAATTGACAGAGGATAGTCCTATACGCCCATCCACCCAGGATGTCGGCGTCGCTACAACTTCAGAGGTCCCTTCTATCCCTTCTTCTTCTCTTCCTTCCCCTCCTCGAGTGACTCAAGCAACCACTCCTTTGGTTGTGTCCTCTGCCCCTTCTTCTACTCTTTCCCCCGCCTCTTCATCTATCTTCTCCTCCCTTGCTGATTTGTCTTCTTCCATTTCTTCCCTCATCTCCGAGCTCCCTTCCCTTCCTATGTCTTCTGCGGTTGCGGTTTCCCTTTCTCCCGTGGGCACTTCCTCGGCTATTCTTTCGATGCCGCCGCCGCGTGTCTCCACGTTTTTCCCCTCTTCTACCGTTGCTGCCTCCCCCTCTGTCTCTGGTCCTTCTTCTATAGGACCAGCTTGGATCTCTCAGCAGCTAAGCCAACAAAAGAGGAAAGTCCCCATCGCTCCGATGGACTTTTCAGTCATTCCGGCTAAAGGAGTAAAGAAGCACAAGCCGGTTACACGCTTCTCAAAGAGCGCTGCGGGTGAGAGAGTCATGGAAATAGCATACCCCAACCCTCTCAAAGAGAAAGAAGATCTGTCTCCAACAGATTTCACCGTGACCCAAGTCACAATGGGGACATCCTCAGAAAGTCTCCAGGGGGAAGCTCTTTCCGCAGTAGATGCACTCTGCAAGAAGCTTCAGGAAACAAAAGAGGAGAAAAGGCTACTAAAGGAGCAGAACAAGTATCTGCTTCAAGCCTTACAGAAGATGGGAAGTGCACCTCCCACAACTGCCGCCGAGACTCCCGTTTGCTCGTCGGGGAGAAGATTAATGAGTATTCAAAAATCGGCGAGCAAGGTATGGCTGTTTCTGCTTGGAGGAGCCAGATCCTCAAAGATAGTGAAAAAGTAATCGCCGAATATATCAGTTTATACCTGAACATCGAGAAGGTGAATAAGGAACTCCAAGCATTAGCAGGCCCGATATCAGAAGAGTTAGAACATGCTAGACTCCAGCACGAGACCTTCCAACAAATGTTCGACTGTTCAGTCGAAGATCTGGTCAAGTTCGGAGTCTTCGGCCATCCAAGGGCCCTCAACAAAACTATGTCCACTTTGGACTATCAGATAGATCAGCTGGAGTTTGTTTTAGAAAAGATAGACAAGGTAAAGGAAGAGGCCCTAGATGCAATGCATCAAATGGAGAAAATTGTTCTATCTATGACTCCAGGGTTGCTCACTCCTTCCCTCACCTTGAGATCAGCTGATGATACTATCCGGGTTTTCAAGGAGATAGCTTCTCAAGGGATAGGGCCAGAAGTCACGTTCGACATCGAATCCATCAACAACCTACTGGCCTGTAGGGACTTCATCGGATCCCTAATCGAGGCGGGTAAAGATTATTCCAAACTCCCGGAAAAGCTCATAGACGAGCGGGAGACTTGCGAAGCAATCAGTGAACGGCACAAGGATCCATCACAGGATCAATTTGGGCCAATGATCAGCAAGTTCTTGGAATACCGCGCTCAGTTCCACATATCATCACCTGAGCAGCACCAGAAACAGGCAACCCCTTTTCGGCCGCAGGATGATGATGATGAGTAGCTTCTTCTTCTTCTTCTGCTTCTTCTTCTTCTCCTCTCTATTCTCCGACTTTCTTTCCGTAATATCTGAAGTAAGTTGGCACAAATGATGACATCATCCATGTTGCATCATGGGATGATGTCATCCATCCAAGTTGTCAAAGTCAACATGACTTTTAGATATTTTGTAAATATCTTTGTAAATAAGTGGTTGGCTCCATTTTGCCTTCTCTCTCCCTCATCTTCTATAAATATTGGAATACTTGTTGTATTCAAGGGGGTGAACATTTTTTAGATAGAAATAGAAGTGAGGAGAGAAAGACTTTGAGCTTTCTTGTAACAGAAAAGAACAGTAATACAATTATTCAGACTTTGTGCTCAATAGCTGTGTTATACATTAGATCTTCCTTACATTAGATCTATATGTGTTTATCTCATTAGATTCATATCTACTTTTCCGTCATTTGTTTATCAGTATTGCTTTGTTTATTTATGCAAGTAGGTTTGGCTCTATTTACTACCAAACTAAAAACATAAATCTTCTGACCTTTCTGCTTTGGAATTCATTTCTTTTCTCCCTTCGGATCTGTTCTTTCTCTTCTCCCTCTTTCATTCCTTTCTTTTCGCAGCCTGGAATACTCTACCGGGATGAGATCCCAACCCCGAAGGCAGAATCTGTGAGACTTGCATAGGTTCCTGCTAGTAGAAATAGCAATAAACCAGTTTCGCTTTGCTGTCTCAAAGAGGGGCTAAGCCCTGCAACACTGTTGGCTCGTCTATCCATAGATCTGCCCACGCGACAGATTTTCGGACCAACATATAGCTGATTTTCTAGTTTGAATATGAAGTATCATCATGATTGTGGAAGTTTGAAGGATTTGTGTAGCTTGGTGAAAATTCATAATATTGTCTTGAGTTGTAATTCGTTGACAAGTTGTGTAGTTGTTGATGTACATGGTCAAAGTGATCTCGAGTATGAAATGACATGCGACGGTGTGGGAATGAATTCCCTCCTCAATGAAGGTGAGGCTGCCTTTATTGAAAACCAAAACTATATTTACATATGTACATTCAAAATTATATGTGGGGGGTGTTTTGGAACATCAATGGAAAGAAAAGTGAATGAGGGAGATGGAATGGAATGAAGGAAAGGAGTGGAATGGAATAAAGTGGAAGAACATGCAAGAGCTAGGTAAAAACAGAGCCTAATATTACATGAAGAGGAAAGATGAATAACTAACACAAATAAAACAGAGTTTGAGTTAGCTAAACAAGAATGTGTAAAAGGGAACACACGTGAGCAAGTAGATAATCAGAGCTTGATCATTGTGAACTAGAACAATAGATTAATAACGTTGACAATAAGATCAAAGATAATATTTGCATGCAAGATTTAAATGCCTAACATCTAATGAACATAAGAACATCAAATGTTACAAGAGACAATGAATGAGACACAAAGTTTGTATTTCATTATCTCCAAAATGTTTTCACAAAAGAACACAAATTTTCTTCCGAAACAAAGCTTGCACACAAAAATTTTCTTCTCCTCTCTCAAATTTCTTTACAAATGAGCCCCTCACTTCCTTTTAGAACCCAAAAGTTGGTTACAAAGTAGTTAGGGTTTAACATGATCATTAAATAAGGCACCTAAGTGACCTTTGAATTTTTCTAACCAACTTTATTAAAGACAACCAAAAATAGAAATCACTTAAGTTACCCAGAGTTCCCGAAAACAAATAACAACATCCTTTTCTTAAAAATCCACTTTTTAAAATATACAATAATAGCCAGTGCCTTATTCATTGAAATGGGGTCCACCTATATCAAACGTATGAGAAATGGACTCTCCCACTTCGTTAGATACCAAGAAAATTAACTCCCTAAACCACCGGTGAAATTAGGATCTGTCACTTTTGCCAGTTGAAAAGATCTAAACCTTCCCAAAGTTTCAAACATATTTTCTTCTTCTGGAGGTTCATTTGGTCGAAGAATAGCCTCACAAAATACCTGAAATTCAAGAATCCTACTTGGCATATCATTTAAATTAACAATTTTGGAGTGAGTGTTCTCAAATAAGTTCTTTAATTTGATGCACCACTCCATTGAAACTGACAAGAAATTTTTGGAGGGAGTGTACATGTCCTTAAACAATTGTGAAAATTTCTCTTCCACCTACTTCAATGAACACCTTTGATTATGCTCATTTACGAGGTTACAAGGAATCTCATCTATGAATTCTTGAATCAAGGAGAGTGAAGTGAAGGCTTCATTGCACATGCTCTCATAATGGATCATAGAATCCTCGAGAAGCATCTTCCTTGATTTGATATGCAGACACCAAATAAAATGTGTCCCTCGATGTTCAAATTTGATAATTCCTTTAATGGATAAAACTAAGGATTCCATACTTGTCATCTCCTACAAAATGGGCAATATCTCATCCAAATTTGATATATTAGAAACAAAATTTTCTTTGAAAGAAAGAATTGGATCAAGATACACACTGACATCTTCTTGAAGCTTAACCCCAGTCTTGATCATCCCTTGGCCAAAAACAAGAATCTTTAAAAGCCAAGTTTTAGTGACATGGCCTAATGTGTTTATTTCTTTTGAAAAATTGAGAGTTTCTTCATCAGGGGCAGCCACTACATCAGGTACTAGGAAATTGGATGATATGGGATTTATCAAATGTTGAACATATTCCACCAATTGATTCTTTTCAGCCTTGAGATGAGAGTTCTGAGACTTATATTTCTCAAGTCTCTTTAGCACAATATCAATTGAATCTCGAGCCATCGCCATGTCACTTTCTAATGTAGACCTCCCAAGTCCAAGTCTAGAAACTTCATAATCAAGTAGGTGTCATGGCATCACACTCCTTATCAACTTGTGGGATGGCGAGATCTACAAATCTATTTCCGTCATTATCCACTATTATTCGAGAAAGCACCTTAGGTTTCTTTGGCATGACGTTGTTTGAAAGTTTGAAAAGGGCATCAAAATAAATGTCAATTGCCTTAACAACCCTCTTCCTTTTCTTAACCTCGGAATCAACCCAGGAAGGAGTATCATGCACTATTTCCGCATATAAAATCCTAGATCTCAAATCAATATTCTCTTTGTTCTCGACATCATGAGATCCTACTTGAATCCTATCTACGACCTCGATTTGAGGAGAAACAACCTTAATATCCACCTCCTGATTATTCGGGAGATTTTGGGAAATCCCTTCATGAACTACATGCTCAAGTGTTTGATATTTGAATTACCTGCACCTGAGTGGATGCTTGTTTGAAGCATGGCTGAGGATCATTTACCACAAGCTTCTGAGCACTATTAACAATGTGGGTAGAAGAATCTCTACTCGAGGTAGAAAATCTTGATACACGCTCTCTTCCTTCTTTGGGGTTAGGATCTTTAGATTTTTCTCCTTGTGACACATTACTTAGCAAAGTGGATTTTGGCAACCACTCCTTTCTTACTTGTTGTGTATGATTGGGTGGTACAGGACATTGATCGAGAAGAGGCTTTGGTTGAATGAAGGCCTCCTCGTGTTGGCAATTTTTTGATCCCGAAACATGATCTTGAATTGATTGTAACTTGGCAAGTTCTTTGTCGTACCAAGATATTCTTCATTCAAGAATCGGTTAATTCTTTCTATCAAGAGAAAATTCATCTCTTTTGGTCCAATCAATTTGAGGAAACAAGGTAAAAGCAACTACATCATCGATCAATTACATCTTCATCATCATTTACAAATGAATGGGAAGATTCTTGATGTGGAAGGCCTTGATCTAAGAAAGTGTTAGGCAAGAAAAATCTCATCTTCTTACTTCATGTTCGTCCGAACAGGCAGCCCAGAAATCTTCCATGGTAGGGTTATGTTGATACTTTGCTCCCAGAATCTTTTGCATATATCCATTGATATCAAATTAGGATCTCTTCACATATGGATGGATTGTAATGAGAGTGAACTCTTTTTCCATGAGTTGTGCACTAAAAATATTTGGACATTGGTATTCCCTGATTTGGATTGGGAAATGAATTCCTGAACGATGCTTGTCACTAAGAAGACAGTGAACTTGGAATAGTTGTCGCACAAGTTCCATTAATGCCCATCTATCATTGACATACTTAGGAAGCTTCCATGGAGTACCAGCAAAGCCACTCATGCGAATGTAGGAAAAGGATGAAAATTGAATAAACCATGTTCCCCATTGGGAAATGACACTCATGGCTTCTTTAGAAAATATTTCCTCTGTATTTCGATTTAGGTTCCAAATCACGTAGAAGGTGAATGCATTGTTGACTCTTCTAAAATGGTGAGAGCTATTTTTAAAACTAAGTTACTGAGTAATAATGAAAAACACTATTTGATAGACACCTGTGAGTTATCTCATTTCAAATCCCAAAACTAGCTTTCTTCTTGCTCTTTGCATAAGTCAAATACAATGTCATGTAAAAGCATCCAGTCATCTTAACTTCTATCAATTGTTTGTGAAGGGTGTTACTGATGATGGTGGCCTAATCCACAAACTCTTTATTGGCAAGGATGATATAGATAAAATGATACATCCATGGGTGGAAAATCCTAGCAGAGGGTAGACCAAAAACTCGACTTAGGAGAGTAATCATGTCCCCGATTTCTTCCACAAACTCAATGCGGTATAGTTCTTTGGGAAGCATGTCAATTTGAGGCCTCTTGGTTACTAACTGGTTGTTATTAACCATCTTGCTCCATCTAAGGGGTTCTTCATTCCAAAATTCCTGTGCTGACTGGCGAGTGATATCTGCATTCTTAGAAAAGTAAGGTATGTCGAGAAATTCCTCAATATGCTCTGGTGTGATTAAGAGGAAAGGCTCATGATTATCTTTAAAAATTCCTCGTCTCTCGGGATCATAATGCTCCACACAAGTGATAACCAACTCCGGACATTGCACCGAGACAAGAAATGTTGTTGCTTGGGGTAGACCACTATGGTAAAGCCTATCCGAGAATATGGTTTTGCCTTTAGTTTTCACCCGTTCATAGAATTGTTGCACATTGATGTGACCCAAATTTGTATCAGTGATATTGTCATATGCTAACTTAATGGAACTGGGAGGGATGATTCCTTGGAATTCATACTTGAGCATGGATTTGTTCGATTTCTCCATTGGCTTCCTCGATCTTCCTGCAAATTTGTTAGATTTTTCGGCCATTATGAATTTCATAGAAAAATGACTCATGCACGCAAAACAATGCAAATGGGGTCGGGTCTCAATCTCCAAACCCCCGTCAGTGCAAGAACAATATGATTCATTTTAATATTATTATTATTATTTAAAAACAATAATAATAATAATAACTAGTCTTGTTTACAAAATCACACACCGAGACTAGGTTTGAATTCTGACTCGGGTGAAAAAAAAATGTTTAAAATAAATGAAATCACCCGAGTTCAATATTGATTTTTATTTAATTTTCCGGAGCAAATTCTCCCTGGTATGTGTAAAAATTGTCTAATTTAAATAACCGTGTACTTTGAGATTCACTTCTTCCTTGCGATCTTCTGAGTGATGTGTGAATACACTTGCTTAATCCTTCTGCAAATGTGTGAACAATGCATTTGTTATTTCCTCCTTTGACCGGTGTATGACTATTGGGTGTAGAAACAATTGTGTGATCTATTCAATCTGGTTTTTATTATTATTTTTAACCTACGTGGACAACCCTCTATTGCAAATGCACGGATAATCTTCTCCAATGTGTGGAATGCTTGGTTTTCCTTTGGATAGTTGTGTTTCTCTTTGCCAATGCATATACAATTGAGTGGATTTTGTCTTATGACTACTTGTGTATGCGTGGAGACCTCCTTACGCTTTATTTGGGCATGGGAATTTATGTTCTCCCAACGCATGGGAGTCAAAACGTTTTCCTTTAGATTGTTATTACTTATTCTTAAACTGCGTTGAAATTTACCTTTTGCTGCATGGGAGATCCTTCTTTGCTCATTCGTGGGAAATTTTGAGTTGTCTCCTCTTTGTTTTGGACTATCCTAGCTTTTCAATGCGTGAATATTTTCTTTGTTGTTTTGCTCTCCACCACGTAGTCTATGTGAAACTTACTTTATTTCCTTTCCTATGTTGCATGGAGATATTCGTGGAATGTGTTGGAAAGATGTTCTTTACTCCCGTATTGAAAATCTTGGAGCATTAAAACTGCGTTGGAACTTGGTTTCCAAAATGCGTGGAGGAATATATTTTCTTTACCCATGCGTTGAAATTTTGAAGCTTTCAAAACCTGCGTGGAAACTGTTTATCCTTTACAAATCTTCCATCTAGCCACATTTTTGGACTGTTCTTCTTATGAGAAATGTGTATTAACTGATTTCTTGTCTTCTTGTTGAAACGTGGACTGCCCTAGATTTTCTCTGGTTGTATCTTTCCTCCCCCACATGGTATCTTTTTTTCTATTTTTTGGATTGTTCCTTTCTTGTTTTGTGTGGAATCTCCTTCTCTCCCCCATGTGGTCTACTTGGTTTTGGCCTAAAACTTTCTTGGTTTTGTGTTGTCCCAAAATGTGGAACCTCTAAAACCGCTCCTGCATGGACTTTTGGATAGTGCATGGATTTCTTCTTAGGAAAAATGTGTGGAAGTTGAATTATTTTTCCTTCACACTTGCATAGCTTTTATCTTTTCTCTCACCTGCTGCCCTCCCTCCTATGCATGGAAGTTTTATCTTTGTTGTCCCCTTGGTTGTGTTCTCTTTTTTGCATAAAATTTTCTATGACTGTCCTCTTGTATTTCTCCTTCACAATGGCGTTCGCAGTATTGTGGAATGTGATAAAAATATTATGATGTTCCTTAGAAGAAGTGAGAAGCAATTTTAGAAAGCCTCGTACGAATCTTTCCAATGAGTCCGACGAGAGGAATTTATGAAGGCTAAACCAACTTCCCCTCTTCCTAGGTAGTGGAATTAATTTCCAGGGGAAATGGGGAAAGCAATGGCCAATTGCCAACGAGAATGGCAAAGTGGGATGGCAATCTCTGTTCAATTTCCCCATGTGGGAAATCGGGAGATTTCTTGCCCGTTTTCCAATTTATTAATTTGGCAATTGGGGAAGAAATCCCACGAGTGGGAAATTAAAACAATTTTTCCAGAAAGGGAAATCCGGGCCCAGGAAGCCAATTTGGCATTCCCGACAATGGGAAGCGGAAGCTTATTTTTCCCAGAAATTAAAATAAAACTTGTCAAATGAATTTTAATTAATATTTATTTAATTAAATACTCTCAAGTCATTAAAAATTAATTTTATCAAACAAAGAGTAATTAATTATTAATTATTAATTAATTAATTTTAATGCAGTTTAATGCCTAATGGGAGGAGTTCTCGCCTGAAAAGGATGAAATGAAGACTGGAACGATCATAAAAATGATGCAATCATGATGAGAGTGATAAACCACGCAAAGTAACAATTTTGAAAAATTGTAAAATTTCCATTTTTTATTTTATTTATTTATTTAAAATTTTGTATGATCAAAATTGGGCGATAACGGGGTGACACGTACAAAAGGAATGGCCAACCTTGTTACTTTTGGTCTTGCTATGACCAAGGTGAGAGGACCCGTTATGAAACCTAAAAATGCAGAGGGGTGAATGGATTCTTGGTTTCTTAATTCCCTCAAAGTACGTAGGCTATTCCTAGATGATCATGGCCAATAAATGCAATATTTAACTCTCACAAGTTGTCACACTAAATAGTGTATATGTTAATCGAACTAGACTTAGGTTACTCTAAACAGATAAGTTGTATTGTTGTTGCATTTTCTAATAAAAGAACTTAGAATTAAAGGTTCCTTCTACTAATATTTGTAAATTAAAAAAATGACCAACTAAGGATCCATATTTTGTGATAAAAACTAGATGTGTATTTGTATTTTTACAGGTGAGGGATTGTATGACAATGGATCTCCTAATGAAATTGCTTGCAGTACTCACTTAAACAATAAAAGATCCTATAAGAGAAAGAAAACTTCATCAATTAATCACGGTTTAAACTTAAAGGAATATTTGCATTCATTGATACTCAATTAGTGCAAAGGTTCCACACAACCTTTAAAATACTTAGCACAAAGGCATAAAATATTTCAATGAAGTATTTCTTTCTTATGATCTCATACACTTAATATTCACTCAAAAGCTTACAAAAATTCATCAACAAAATGATTTCAATAAGGATTTTATAATTGCATTCAATATTGTAAAGCAATTACTCACAACACAATATTGAAAAAATAACAAAATATTAATCACTAAGGACAAATCCAGTGTAATTCAGAGAAGCAAGAAATACAAAATTGCAATAGAAAATGTAACTCATTAACCAAATGTTCAACATACAGAGAACATAATATGTAAGCCAAGCTCATAATCAGACATATTTCATTAATATCTACCAAATTATTAACAAGGGAACATGAAAACCAATGATCTCAATGCATGTTAATGGCTATAAATTGTAACCATCTTAACATTAGAATTGAAAGAGTAAAAACTTATAATGTATTTCTTCAAGAAAATTGTGTAGTGTCACAAAGCAAGATATTTCAACTTTTCCTTTTTGCAAAAGCTTAACAAAACCCCCTTTTGTATGAGGACAAAACCCTCATACTTATACAACTTTTTATCAATTCATTTGATTTAATTTCCCCCAAAATCATCCCAAAGGATCCTTTGAACTCTACTTCATGCAATTCAAAATCTTTCCAAAGTTAAGGAAATATCTTTTAACTAAAAAGATTCCTTCTTGCTTCTAATTGGATGTGTGAAGAAGGAACAACATTGCGACACATGGAAGGAATGGAAAGGATATTCCTATGTTCTTAACAAACTTTTATCCTCTAGAAAAGCGCATTTGTCTAAGGAAATATTCATTCCGAATGTATTGTCGTGAGGGTGAGTTTGTTTTTATCTCTCCTTTATTTTTTTAGGTCCACTCTAGTGGGCTGATTTACCGAATTGCCTCCCACCCTGTCCTTGTAAGCATCAAACTTTTCAATCATTTGCATGATAATTTCCTCATCAGGCCCTGAATGGTAGTGGAAGACTATTTCTATTTTACGTCAAAGTCATTAAGCTTTTCGAAATAATTCTTTCTTTCTTTATCCTCCTTGACAGTTTATCAATTGTCGATTCAATTTGTGCCCATTTCTACATGGTAGATATATTGAAAACCCTTGGCTCCCTAGGTTTACCCAAAGCATAATCCCTGAAAAGTCTAATTAAATTCTTCATATTCTCCATTTTGATCCTTTCTCCATTATCTGTCCCAATTAATTTTTCTATCAGAAAATGGAGGCCACCGATATACTCCATTGTTTTGTCTCTTAACTCATCAAGGATTTCAAAAGATTTTGTCAGAATCTCCACTCTTAATTTTGCAGCTTCATAGTATTCCTGTTGATTTCCTACAGACTCGAGAGATACAATTCCTTCCTTAACAACCAATTCATCACTTAAGTCCTTGATAGCTTCCATTTTTGGTAGCATATCAGTCCACATTAATTACTCAGCCTCACATTTATCTATTAGTGCCTTGGTTGTTTCTACTTTTTCAAAAATATGGGAATAACATTTCTGATTCCCTAATTATTTCTTCACCTCTGGTGACCAAATCATTTTCCCATTAGATGGTGGCTTCCCCTCTTTCTCCTAGGTCACTCACTCTCCTGATATCATCGTTGGTAATCTCAAGGATTTCAACTTGCCCTTCCTTGTGAGTTCTAGTCAATTTTCTAACCAAGGTGGATAATGCTTCATTCTTGGCCTTTAAATCCTTCTTGGTTTCTTTGAACTCATCAATATTTTGGAACACTCCTTCTACTGCCACAAAAAAATCATGTTTCATTTCTTTAGTAGAAGGCTTACCTAATGAGATCCTAGAGACCTAAAAATCAGACAGGGATGCTTCTCCTGGGGCACATCAATTTTGGGAGTTGTAATGTCTATGAATATTTATCCTTTATTATTCAAATCCACCCTAGAAATAACTCTTTCCTTTTTGGGTGGTCTTTCTAGATTGAGGAGATCCATTCTTTGTAAATCATCATCATTCAACTATATTTCCACCTTTTTCTTCTTTGGGAGAGCATTATCTATCCAATCCCTTATGGGAGACTCATGTTCATCAAGTGATTGTAAAATTGGAGTTACATGAATGACTACAAGGGATTTGGAAGATGAATAAGGCATATACCTTCTAGAGTTGCATACATTGGTTCTTCTTGAGTACATGGTTCTATAAGCCCACCCTAATCCTCAATTCCATCCATAGACTCAAATTGGTCTCTTACTTCCTCAACTGTCAGGGGTTTTGGTCACCAACTTCTTTTTCTTTCTGTACTAATTCCTCACCCGTTTTCTTACTGGGAGTAGGGACCATCTCATAAAATTCTTAGGGAATAAATTCAGCTATGGGAATCTGGGCTTCAATAATTTCTGAAACTACTGTAATGTCCTGAGGTGTTGCTTCAACTATGACACCCGAATTTTCTCTCTATGTTATTTGTCTTTGGAATCCTCTTTGTGTGAGATTGTATCTTTGTGTTGAATAATTTTCTCCTCTTCTTCCACCAAGTTACTTGGAATTTTCTCTGGGGTGATCTCAGTATGTTGTTGTGGAAGAGTCAAGACATTAGGCATAGGAGCATCCATAATGGGTTGTTCCTTAATGGTTGAAGCAACTTGATTTTTGGAATAACAATGGTTGATGTCATAGGTATTGGTTGCTCAATGAGAAGATTTGTAGGATACTAGGTGATAACAAATGAAATGACAAGAATATCAAGAACTACTAACTATTTAGTGGTCTCTACCTCCTCTAAATCAACCAACTCAGGCACCTTAGTTCACTTTCTTTTCTGAAGTTAGACTTGTTCCTCCTCCTCTGATTCTTATAGACCAGTCTCTGGTGTCTGAATTTCACGAGATGTTTCAGAAAAAATCCCTTCCTTAGGCTTTCTAGAAGAGGATTCCATCATTTTATCCTTTCCTTTGGATCCAGAAAAATATGTTGGAACAACCTGCAAAGGGGTAGCATGAACAATTTTGGCCTCAACCATACCTACCGAAGCATTTCTCCAGTTATTCTTGTTGTTTGAGGAAGGGAAGTTCTAGTTCTACTAGCTTGGGCACTTACATCATCCATTAGTGGCATGGATGCCAACTTATTAAAAGGAATATTAATCTTTTGTCTCCATGAAACATCCCTAGTGGAATAGACTTTCTGATATGGGGGAAGAACATCATTAAGAAGCTTACCAGCCCTATACTCTCTTAATACTAGGGTATTTTAGTAGCTTACATATACTCCCTTTGAAAATAAACACTTTAAGCAAAGTCAGATGATACTGATGGTTTTTTCCTAATTATATTTTTTCTCACTAGCCTCTCAATTGAGTGGCGGTAAAGGCTAAGAGGAAATATCATCCCGGATGTAATCTTCACTAATCACATTACCATCATCTTATAACCCTTCAAGGGCCTAGATAACCACAAAATCAATCATCTGGGACAATGTCATTCTTGAATGTTCTCTTCGTCTAACTTCCCTCTCATCTTCATAATTCATCCAAAAATCCTTGTAATGAGGTTTATGCTCTATCTGAGTGGGTGCAATACTGTGTAAAATATTCTTTATATCATAATTCTTCCTTTCCTCAAATTTATCCAACATGCATCTATTCATTTCTCCTTCCAATGTTTTTGCTTTCCGGATATTTGGGCAAGTGTAATTCCCAATGATCATGGGGAACTTGATAGGGGATGTTAGATGTTTTTTGGTGATGATTTGGTGTACTAATAACAATTTTCAAACCAATTCCATTAGTGCCCACTTATCACTCACACATATGGGGAGAAAATAAGGGTTACCTATTGAATAGGTTTTGAATTGGATGAAATAACATCCATATTGAGCAATGACTCTTTTGGCATCTGTGGAAAATCTCTCAGTCTCCAAATCAAGGTGGTATAAACAAATTGTGGGTGTAAAGAAGTGATTATCAATATTTATGTACAATGTTTCATAGTTTTCTAGCTTTAACTGATATAAGACATCATACACCTTGGTGTTGCTAAGATCACCATCCATCAAAAATTCTAGAAAAACTTTATGAAAAGAAATGTTATAAACCAAGTAAGAAGACATGAAAAATTATACCATGTTGGCCTTTTCTCCTCTCACAATTTAAGAAACTCCCATCATTTGTTCATGAATACGGTTACTTATTATCTCATCCCAAAGGGAGAGGTTTTTGTTTTGTGAGCATTACATGAATGAACTGAAACATCCATTCCTAGAAAAAGTAGTAGATTTTATACCCATTACTTGGTTCAACAATATAATCACATCTCCAACTTCCTCAATGAATTCAGTTATGTTCAACTTCTTTTTCATTATGGGAGTGGAATTTCACCGATTGGTCAACCAATGAGTATTCATAAACTTCATCCATTTCTTTTAATGTGAGTTCGTACACTGCGTTGAATCCTTGGTAATAGCCCCTTCTTCCCTTGTGGGAGGAAAACCCAACATTCTGTCAAATGCCTACTCCTGGAAAGATAAAACCAAATCCCCCTTCCCATCCCGAACTTCTCTAGTTATAGGATTATAGTGTTGAGAACACACCCATATAAGCTCCGGGCATGGCATAGCATGAGGGAAAGAAACAATGAGGTCAATACAACTATGGCTACATGGGCCATGGTGTCACTTCTTTTAGGGGAATATAACCTCTACCTAAAATCTTCTAGGTCATGAGATGCTATGTAGGAATTTGTAATCAAGTTTAGAGGGAAACTAAGATTGGAACTTATTTTTAGGGACAGTATATGAAACTTCATGATTCCAACATAGTTTTACTCAAGCCTCTTCTTACTAAAAACCATACCTTTTAAACTGTTCCTCAAAAGATCATATAAAATATGGGAACTGATGTACTTACTTTTAACAAAATTTTGATTTCTGCTCGAAATTAACTAAAAAGCATTGTAACTAGATTATGATCCTTAAAGCTACCTCTTGTTTCAAATTTATTTTAATGTCACTTGGATATCCTTAGAATATCAAACCTTTTAAGTACTAATAGGATATTTATAACAAGTTATCACATTAATTGCTTATGGATTCATGCATTAATGTTGAAGATTATTTTCGTGGGAAATTTTTGTAATTCTCCTTTTCCTTTTTTCAACGGTTGTAATCTTTTCACATCCTATTATACGAGTATCTCCATTACACGAGTTGTCTACATTAAGGGTCCTACTCCCATATAGCTAGTGCATTAATGAGCCATTTTTAGCTATTAACATGCTTCAAAAGAATTTTGTAAAATGATCCACACACCACCTTTGTAACATACAAGATGTATTTCTTATGTATGTCATATGATTTTTCTATGTACTTAAGTCTTTGGGCCTCGGGTTTTTGTTTACCAATTGCATGTCTCAAAGAAGCATGAGACTTTGTTTTTTTTTCGGCTTCCCGACTTGTTGTTTTCACACATTGCTTCATAAGGACTTTAGGCCTAGGAATGAGCTTGAGAATTATTTATTACGGACTTCGGGATCAAAATGCATCCTTTGGCCATGAAAATTATCTCATATCCATTAGTGACACAAAGCTTCAAATCCATCTTGGGGAAAACCATTCTTGTGTCTCATTATTTTTTCAGGAACAAGAATACTCCCAACCTCGCTTGGGAATACAAGATGGATAAACAATAATAAATGTTCTTTAAGGGATTTTAATTCAAAATCCAAATAAATATCCAATGAGAAAAGAACTCAAATTAGGTACGGACCAGGATCAATGACACAGACTATACAAAAATGTTTGGATTTAATAGGACCAAATATGGGTACTACAGACATCACATGAGTTTATATCATGAAAGAAATTAAATGAAATCCACATTCATGAAGTGTTGAAGGATCAATATTTTGAGATTTTTATTGACATAGTTATTTGTTAAACCTTGTTAAAAGTAAATCGGTGATAATCTTAAGATGTTAAAGAAGGAATATTTGTGTCTTACATTGATATCATCACAAGGGTGTGTAAGGTCATCATAAGTGGTGTAAAAGAATGAAGTTGATGTCTTGAATTCTTGGTCTAGGAAGTTAAGGTGTGAAAATGTTGATTGTAAACGTGTTTTATATCAAGTACCTAGATTGTGTAAGTACATCGAGAGAACTAAAAAGGGTTACGGGAGGACAAGTGTGGTTGTTCAAGGGACAAAAAAGCAAGAATATTCCTCTCAATCTGTATTGCACGCAATGATTGTTGAATGTATTTAAGATAAATTTCAAGATGGTACGAGTGAGTCTTTGGAGTCATGATTATTATAGAGGTCCTTTATGCTAATTTTATTTCCCAAAGCCAATACAGAGGCGTATCTATGCTGATTCATCATTTCAAGTTGATGATAAGAGTAAGATAGTCCCTGAATAGCTTAAAGATTTTGGTTTGGTGTATCAAGTGGAAGAGTAAGGAGAGTAGATTTATCTATGAAGTAATTGCAATCATATGTGTCAAACGATTGTTAAAAGGTGCTAAGAAGATTGCAACAACACTAAAAAGGATAAAATGAAGCATAAAACAAGTATTTCATGTTTGTATATCCGAGAAAGTATGATAGTTCTATAATCTCCATGAATATTTGCTTGAATTATACACATCTAGGCGAATAAGTTTGTTTAAGTTATGAAAATGATTTATCATGTTGTAACATTGAAGACATGATAACCTAGTAGGCGAGAATAGAGATTTAAAGTGTGAGAATTCATATTGAAGTCTTAAGGGAAAGTGACGAGTTTGTTGATCCATCAATGCTCTGTGTTAATTATGGGTTATATGCAGAGGTTAGTGACACTCCACAAATGAATCATGAAATCTTGAATGAAAGGATATAGGTGTGCATAGGAAAAATTTCTCTCCAAAAGGTATGTTGATCCATTTTGATCAAAGGTTTACAATTTTGGCATCAATGAAGTCTTCATCATGAATATGTTGAAGTGTAAGTGGTACAAGTCATGAAGAACAATATATTTTCATCAAGATGTTCTCTAAAGAGTGCGAAGTTGTGCTAGTAAATTGTGATCATAAGAATGAATGAGGTCCTGTAAGTATATAGGTCTAGTATGAATATTTGGATCCTTTATGCAGGTGTATGGAGTCATGCAAAGTTCATCAGAGAAATAATGCTTTTTCGAGTTGTTCACTATGTTCTATGAAAATATTTCTCAAAGTAGTGTGATATAAGGTTAGTGTATCTCATCAAGAAAGTGGTTGTCATGGAGATAAGGTACAAGTTGATATAATGTTGTCAAGAAGTGCGTGAACTATGTGTTCGCAATCAAAGTGATGATCAAGATAAAAAATAAAGATATATGTGTTTGAGAACAAGTACCAAGTCTATGATAATCCTTAAGATCCAACTAAGGAATAATCAGTATGTTGGTAGGGTTAAGAAATATGAAATCAGCTATGTGCTCTATTCTATATGAAGTAATATTTTATTTCATGAAGTATAAGGGAGATATTCATATCGGGGAGATTGGATGGATTAATAAAAAATTTCAAGGTTGAGATAATAGTGTGGAGGTCGAGTAAAAGATGCATTTCATAAAAAAATGGTAGAGTACAATGAAAATTTGTTTCAGGGGTTGTGGTATTATTGTTAACACATCTCTATGGCATTTGGTGAAGGTGAGTTACATAAATTTTGCATTGATAACTAGTAAATGGTGGTATGATGACAGGGGGATACAAAATTATTCTTAATGAGTTTTATTTGATCCTATAACATTGAGAAAATTAGCAATTTTGGACTAAAGATGTTGTTTAGGGCTCATAGTTTTGAGTGATGATGTATTAAGTTTGGAAATACACTTTGTGGTTTTAGTATGAAACAGGCCTAAAGGATGGTATATAACTGGTATGGAGATAAAGTGCGGTGGATATCTTCTCAGGGGGAGCTATTTACATGAACTTATCAGGTTTCTGGATCTTATTGTTGTTGTGGAAGTCAAGAAAAACAAATTTTAGTCCAAAGGGGAGCTTATAATCATGTAAGTCATTATTTCCATTACATTGGTGTCATTTTGAGTTCTCTTTTTCCATGTGTATTTTTCATTGTTCCTTTGTCATAGATTGTAAAGGGGGAGAGAAGCATAAAAACATGGAAAATATATCTTCTAGGTATGTTTTTTCTAAAGGTTGTCATCAATGTTTTTACGGTGGTTTCCATCAATGACAAAGGGAGGTATTGTTTTCCATTTTTCCTAGTTTTTGTCATTGATGTCAAAGGCCATTGATTCCAAAGGTTTTTATGGTGTCATGTGAGTCTCTATGAGGTGTAAATCAAGGTCAAGTTTGAAGTTTGATTGGTAGTGTCTTGGTTTGGTGAAGTTGTCATGGTGTATAGGCATGGTTTTAGGCATGGTGCAAGCATGGATGGTCATTGTATGAGTCTCAAATGTTGGTATGAATTCCATCATGATCCAATAGGTGATAAAGAGTTTGTAAGTTGTCATCATGGTCAGTTCATGGGAAGTTGTGGTTGATTCAAGTCATTTTAGGCCTATTCATAGTCCTAGTGTATGTGGTTTGGTATGGTGGCATGATATTTGGAGTAGAAAAGTCATGTAAAATCATGGGAAATATGTTGTGTCACTACACATGATGTGTGGAAGTATTTTTAGTTCATTACTTAGTTTTTGATGATGTTTCATGGTCCTTGGGAAGCAAGAAGATGAAGACAAGGAAAAATAGCATAGGTAAGTCACTATGGTTGGAGAGTTTTAGGAATATTTGAGCTCAAATAAGGATTTATTATTTAGAGGAGGTATTCATGGTGTTTCGGGTCAAATTTCAGGTCGAATGAGGAAATTTGATCAAGTTATGATGTTTTTAGTAAAACCAAGTTTTGAAGAAGTAAAATCTAACTTGAATTGGGAACTTAAGATGCTCACCTGCTCTCATAAAATTTATATGGGACCCATAGGTTTTGGGGGATTATTTTACAATGATCTAAGAGTGTTTTTAAAAAATAATGAGGTATATTGATCGTCATAGTTTTATTAAAAATTGTTAAGAAGATAAGTTGGTTTGAAACCCTAGTTAAACCCTCCTTGTATAACAACTTGGAATATTTTATTTTTATTGTATTCAAATTATCTTGTCAAGATAAATTGATGCATAAATTTTGTAGTGGATTCCTTGGAGCTCATTTTGGCATAGGTTTCATGATCCATTTGATTCAGGAAGAGAGATAAAACCCTAGTTATGTGGAGATTTGTAGTTTCAAGGCTGAAATGGAAGCTTCGGGATGAAAAGTAAATTGTTCCAGAATCCTTGAGAGATTATATAAATTGTAATGAAAATTTTCAAGTTAATTCATTGCAGAAAATTAAAGATACATGTCCTCAAATTAGCACTGCTGATTTTGGCCTTAAGGGATAAAATGTTAGTCTCTTGGTTTGAAGTGAGTTTGATCTTTTTACATGTTTTAGTTGTTTTTTTATCATGGATAGAATATTGAAACATGATATGATGTGTTGAAGTGTTTTTTTTATCAAATAATTTGGTGTTATGTTGAAACCCTAATGGCCTAGTTTGTCCTATTTGGCTTGCTCAAGAAGGTGACTGAAACAGACGTGTTGGATCATATTTCTCCATGTGACATGATTCTTAGTACTTGATCATGTTGGTACAAGTTTCCTTGATGTGATACATTATTTTTTTGGGCTTGGAAGTGAATTTGGAGGTGTTGGAGCATGTTTCTCTCAAGATTGGTTCTTGAGTCTTATTTCGTAGTTTGGAGCAGGTTTCGAGATTGGTTTGGTTAGAGGGATTCTAATAAGACTTGGATGATAAAGTGAGTTGTTATAGAAACTATATTGAGATACCTTTCCAATGGTATATTAATTAATTCATTGTGATGATTTTATACATGTTAATTCATTCATTTTATGGGATTGGATTCTAGGTGGTTCAAGACCTAGTTGTTCTTGTTTTGCAACTTGGTGTGTGCGATGATGGACATGGTTGTTTTAGTGCTTCCCGAGAATGTTGGTGATTCTTAGGAATTTTCCCTGATTTGCGTGGAGCTAATGGAGTCATGACATTTCTTCCTTGTGCCCTTGAAGTTATTAGTTCATTTGTTGGAGATGGAGTGTTTTTAAGCCTATTTTGGGCTAATTGTGCTTGTATGAGTTGTTTGGGCTATTGTCGACCCTTGTGGTATATTAGAATGAATATATATGATTTTATTGATATATTTTTATTTTGGGGTGACCGACTTACTTGGTCATGGCTGATCTAGGGTTGTTATGAACTAGTTTCTAGTATGTAAGCAAGTGTTTTTGGTCATTTTTACTAGTTGAGCCAATGGGGTTATGAGTGACCTCTAAGAGATTGAAGAAGAGTGAAGAGGGGTTAAGAAAAATATGATAAGAGTGATTAATACCTAAATGATATTGAAGATCAGATGTGTAAGGGCAATTGATTTATTCAGCCTATAAAAAGAGAGATTGAGTGAGTTAGGAGAGTGTTTGTTTTGAAGAGGGTTTGGTTTTTGGAGTGAACTTGGATCACTATCAATTTTTTGAGTAGAATATTATCATTTATCATCCATTTTCACATGGTTGAGTTGGTGCTTGTTCACCTTAGGGGTTGTATCCTCCTTGTGGGATTGGTGCTTGTATGAAAGAAAATCAACACGTGACCTTCTTCGCACTGACTTTCTAAGGTCGTCTTTGAGACAACCAGTGTAGAATAGAAAGGGGTGTGTGTGTGATGATGATGAACAAGCTAATGATGAAATAATATACCCTCAACACATAATATCAGGATTTATGAGTCTAAGGCAAAGAATGTTGTCCTAAGTCAAGCGGTGTGATGGATCAATTTGATAGAAAAGCTACTCAAGGCTTCAAATCAATATCAAGCTCTATCAAGATTATGTCTACAGGTTATTGAACAAGCAGAAAGTGACATGCGGGTGCCTAGTATAGATTTCCAAATAAGGTCATGGAAATGAGAACGAGAGGCGTAATGAGACCACGGGGACTATGTGATTAGGTGATCATTTTTAAAGTTCCCTAAACATCCCTAAATGGTGTCGGTGTAGAATATCATGTCGATAACTTTTCATCAAGCTGTAAGAACGTAAAAATAGACATCGAGAGCTCTATATATGTCCTGGTCAAAGTTTAGTCAATGGGAAAGTCAACTCTAGTCAACTAGTCAATTGTAGACCAAAGGCACTGTGACACATGGTGAAAAGGCGAAGGGAGTCATTTGTTGATTTTTCGATCTCGGTCTTCGACAGTCGTAAAAGATTGCTCGCTAGAACAAGAGGCTCAACTTTTGTTACGGAGGGGAGCCCAACCGCCGTGTGGACTATGGTATTATCGCCAACGTGGTGGGTCCACAAGCCACCACGTGGCTTGCCACCATGAATCGAATATGATCGATTTTCCTATCAAGGGTTGACATCGAGCTAATTAGCTGAGTATACATGGACCGAGTTACATTTTACTTTGTAATTCTTTTTGCCATAGTTATTTCCAAATGCCACGCATATATATTAATGTTCAAACATTAGTATAACCACATAATCCTCCACTTACCTACTAAACCGCCAACTTGCCAAGGACCACGTGGAGGAAGGAGTGAAGTGGTGGTAGGGGGCATGTAATGTCATGCGTGGAAGATTCCACGTGAGGAGAGGGAGATGAAGTGGTGTTGGGGGGCTAGGCCCATGCGTGGAAAGTTCCATGTGAGGAATGGGAGATATAAGGTTTATTAAAACCTTCCCTAAAGCTAAGGCCGCCTAATGTGGGATATACCCACTTTAGCATGCAAAACCACCCCCTTCACCCTTAGCTGCCAACATGGGTATTTAGCCCATTAAAATATGTAAAATCTGCCAATTTGGGATTATATCCCATTAAACATACAATTTGAATATTATCCCAATTTCTATGTATGGGCTAGGCTAAAATTAGCCTTAGGATAATTTTTAAATGCATTTTTTAAGGGCCTTATTTTTGTATAAATAGGGAACCCATTCTATTGTAATGGACACACACAACGCAATGGAGAAGCTCATTCCTAGAGCTCGGAAAGGTGGAGAGCGAGCCAAGAGGAGAGTTAGTTGCCATGGGCATAGTTGTGTGAAGACCTAATTTATTTAGGCATTATTGTGGCTAGGAGTTATTAATACTACCTAGTCGGCCCATAGCACCACACCAAATTATTGTGAATCCTGGAATATCGACCGGAGTTCCATAGGGTATTACGAAGCGTCTGGAAGGCCGATCAAGAACCGGAGGATTCCGAACAGTGGAGCTAGTGCCATTGAGCTTGCTGAATATGCCAGAAAGGGGAAGTCGGGTGTTATTTTTCACCCTTATCTTCTAAAGGTCTGGTTATTCTTCTAAGAAAGTTCTTAATAGTTTCCATTAGGTTTTCTTGTGAAATTACTATTGTAACTTACAAGTTTTGACTAGTGGAATGGTTCGATAAGAACCCAAAGACATAGGCAATTGCCAAACTCCGTAATCAATCATTGTGTAATTGTCTTTATTGTCTTGCATTAATTTTTAAATTGATTACTGAAAAAGGAGAAAATTATCAGCAAATAATTAAAGCCTATAAGGGTCTAAGATCAGGTAGATAAAAACTTGATTATTTTCGGATCAAGTTGGTATCAGAGCAGGTTATTGGCTTGCAAACTTGCTAATCTCTGAGCAAGTTTGGTATCAGAGCTGGTTTAGCTCCATTTTTGCTTCAGTAAATCTGATTAATAGAGTGATTGCTTCAAGATTGGTGCAGTTGGTTCAATTTGTGTGAACAGGGAACAAGTGCACTATGGGCAAGATGTCTAAACAGGTAAAGCTTGGGGAAATTGAAGCTTATAATCACCAGATCGGGAAGAGAACTCTCTCTTGCGATCAATGTATTACTCCTTGGAAGAGGAGAATGCTCGCTTGAAATCAGAACTACAAACCAAGGATGAGCTCTTGGCAAGGTTGTAATGTGGTGATCAGAGAAAGGAAATACCTTCAACTCCAAATGCAGTGACCATGATAGATGATTGTACTGTAAGTTGTTCACCACTAGAATCTTATTATTCCTCCCATTCGTTTTAGATTCAGGTAATGAAGTATTTGGTTTGTTTGAAAAGCATACTAGAGGCATTGGATCCAAGTTACTAGATAAAATGGGATTTGATGGAAGAGGCCTTGGTAAAAATGGCCAAGGCATTGCTAACCCAATACAGGTCGAGGATCGTCCTCGTTTTGTAGGTTTGGGTTTTTCTAGTGTGGGGATAGAAATTGGAGAATGCTCCAAGAACACGAGATGGGAGACAAGCTTTCGAAAGAAAAGTGAATACCCCACTAGTCCTGCAAGAAGATTAAGCAGGAAAGTTATGCTTTGTCATCACAGGAAGGATGTGGTAAGAAAATCAGCGAAGAGGTAATGAGATTCCACCTCTAGTTTCTTACCATAATCATAAGCACAATAAAACTTATGATCCACTTTTTTAGTTTAAGAAGTATGGTTATGATTTTCAGAAGATGTGGATTTCCTTTCCATGTACTTTTGGTGGATTGCATAATCATTCAGTGGCCAAATGCTGGAAGAGAAGGACACTAATGAAGAAGTTGATGTCGTTCGTCATGAACAAGGCAAATTAGAAAGACCAATCTCGTCATGCAGAGTCAAGAAATGGCAGAAAGAGTTCCTCATCCCAAAAGAAGGAGATTAAGAGGAAATTTTGTGCTCATTGCCAGAGGAATGGGCACCGGGTGGAAAATTTCTGGAAATTGCATCCATCTCGCCATTAGAGTAATGACAAGCCAAATATGGAATGGAGGCCTATTGCAAAGGCAAAGGAAGTTTCTACTCCACCACCAATTGACAAGCCAACCCAAGACCAGGTAATACCTGAAAGTGAAAGTCCTTAAAATGGGTAAGTCAACAATTTTTCAATTATATATTACATAATTCAAATTGATGAATAGTATGTAGTATTTGTTTGGAGATCAGATTCTATGAGAAAATGCTGAGAGAAAGGTTTACCATACTCAGTGGATTTTCTTACTTAGAAAATTTGATTAATGCTCCAAACCTATCTCCTAATCATCTTGTGAGTACCTGTTACAGTTGGGATACAGGATTTGACTCATATAAAGCTTGGAGATTGATCTGCCATTTGTGCAGATAGTAGAGTTCACAGGAGTCAACTCGAGAACTTCATTTTGTGTAGAGGCATGTGACCGTGCAGCATAATGGTAGCTGAATCACCATTGGTATTAACGTCGGGTTGGAACTTCATTCTGTGTAGAGGCATTGTGACCATGTAGTAGAGTGGTACCTGATATTAGTGTGTCAACAAGAGGATCTCTCAAAGGATCAGCTTGAAACGTCATTCGGTGTCAAGGCATTGTGACCACACATTTGAATGGTAGTTGATCAATAGACTTAGCATCATGCATTGGAGGCTTGAGGTCTTGAAAGAGGCTTAGCATCGTGTATTAGAGGCATTGAGGTCTGTAATAGACTTAACATCATGCATTAGAGGCTTGAGGTCTTGAAAGAGGCTTAGCATCATGTATTAGAGGTGTTGAGGTCTGAAAAAGGACAAGTTATTGTCCATCATCGACATCGGATCAATAATAGCTCTACGTAACATGGAGTTCCTTCAAACCAGTTTGGATTCTGCAAAATGAACTTGAAGCCAGGAGTTATGTTATAGAGTAAAAGAAGATCCTTATTGTCAAATATCAAGAATCTTAGCACCGTACAAGAAGGAGTGTTGAGGTTTCATTCAGAAACTTAGCACCATACAAAGCAGAGGTGTGGAGGTCTTCTTTGGATATCGAGTGGCGCAAGAATGAAGTATTGTGGGTCCATAACCCACAGGTCCCAAGATCGGAGCAAAGTTGTCAAAGTGAGAAGGTTGCAGAGGAAGAGACCCAAGGGTCTACTACAACAGAACTTTTTAGGTGGCAGCAGAGTTTCCAGATTCAGGACAGATGGCAAAATGTTCCAATATAAGCTTTTTTGGGAAAAAATCCTTTCTCAGTGGGGAGGTGTGATCAAGGGATCATTTTTTAAACTTCCTAAACATCCCTAAATGGATTCATTGTAGAAGATTGTGTCAAGAGCTTTCCATTGACTATAAGAACGTGAAAAACAGACATTGGGAGCTCTAGATATGTCCGGTCAAAGTTCAATCAATGGGAAAGTCAACTCTAGTCAACTGGTCAATTTTGGACCAAAGGCACTGTGACACGTGGCAAAAAGGAAAAGGGAGTCATTTGTTGATTTTTGATCTCCGGTCTTCGACGGTCATAAAATATTGCTCGCTGGAATAAGAGGCTCAACTTTTGTTATGGAGGGGAGCCCGATCGCATGTGGACTATGGTATTATGCCGACGTGGTGGGTCCACAAGCCACCACATGGCTTGCCACCACAAATCAAATACAATCAATTTTCCTATCAAGGGTCAACATCAAGCTAATTAGCTGAGTATACATGGACCGAGTTACATTTTACTTTGTAATTCTTTTCATAGTTATTTCCAAATGCCACGCATATATATATATATATATATATATATATATATATATATATATATATATATATATATATTAATGTTCAAACATTAGAATAACAACATAATCCTCCACTTACCTACTAAACCGCCAACTTGCCAAGGATTGCGTGGAAGGAGTGAAGCGGTGGTAGGGGGCATGCAATGTCATGCGTGGAAGATTCCACGTGAGGAGAGGGAGATGAAGCGGTGTTGGGGGGCTAGGCCCATGCGTGGAAAGTTCCACGTGAGGAATGGGAGATATAAGGTTTATTAAAACCTTCCCTAAAGCTAAGGCTGCCAAATGTGGGATATACCCACTTTAGCATGCAAAACCGCCCCTTCACCCTTAGCCACCAACATGGGTATTTAGCCCATTAAAATATGCAAAATCTGCCAATTTGGGATTATATCCCATTAAACATGCAATCTGAATATTATCCCAATTTCTATGTACGGGCTAGGCTAAAATTAGCCTTAGGATAATTTTTAAATGCATTTTTAAGGGCCTTATTTTTGTATAAATAGGGAACCCATTCTATTGTAATGGACACACACAACGTAATGGAGAAGCTCATTCCTAGAGCTGAAAGGTGGAGAGCGAGCCAAGAGGAGAGTTAGTCATTCATGGGCATAGTTGTGTGAAGACCTAATTTATTTAGGCATTATTGTGGCTAGGAGTTATTAATACTACCTAGTCGGCCCATAGCACCACACCAAATTATTGTGAATCCTGGAATATCGACCGGAGTGCCATAGGGTGTTATGAAGCATCTGGAAGGCTAATCGAGAATCGGAGGATTCCAAATAGTGGAGCTGGTGCCATCAAGTTTTCGAATACGCCAGAAAGGGGAAGTCGGGTGTTATTTTTCACCCTTGTCTTCTGAAGGTCTGGTTATTCTTCTAAGCAAGTTCTTAATAGTTTCCATTAGGTTTTCTTGTGAAAGTACTATTATAACTTACAAGTTTTGACTAGTGGAATGGTTCGATAAGAACCCGGAGACGTAGGAAATTGCCGAACTCCATAATCAATCATTGTGTAATTGTCTTTATTGTCTTGCATTAATTTTTTAAATTGATTACTGGAAAAGGAGAAAATTATTGGTGAATAATTAAATCCTATAAGAGTCTGAGATCAGGTAGATAAAAACTTGATTATTTTCATATCACTATGGGCGATTTTCCGATCTAGTCCGTAAATTCCTAGCCTAATCACCGCTATGTCCAATACTAAAAATTGTGTAATGATGCCATCTAGAAGTGGTGATGATCTAAATATTGATGCACGCAATCCAGTGTTAATGTCTAATTGGTCAAGAGGGCACGTTGGTTTGTGGGACCTGGGAATCACAATTGAAAACTCGTGGAGGCCGTGGTCCTTGTATGGTCATGTGCGTAATCAAAACATGTTGCCAGGAGTAGTCCAATAATAGTAGGCTTGATTAGCTGCAATGTTTAGTGTGTTTAATTGTTCTATTTTTTCATAATACCTAAGCGGTGCGTAGAACTAATAAGCGTAAACCCTTATCAAACCTCAACTAAATTGATAAGTGCAAGAACCGTTGAAAAATTATGGGATTGTGTTCACCGGGTATCACCTCTTCCTCTTATTAATACTTTTGAAATTGATATAGTGCAAGCATTTGATATGCCTGGTCATGATTTTGAATACTTGAGGGCCTTGATGATTAAAAGGTATGATGGAGGGATCCCTTCCGAACAGACAATAAATTGTTGATGAATGCGGAGTTCACGAGGAGAAAGAATATAACACCATAATTAAGGTTGTTATTGGGGGAGGTCCACAAACCAAGCTAAAATTTCCAGTTCTTATTAATATCCTGAAGGAAACCCCTAAGAAAGATACATCTGGTAAAGGCCTAATTACCCCAAATAAAACATGTATTCTTGCCCATTCCTAGACTCTAAAAAGTCCTATACTATCAGATGAAACTGTGAATCTTCCTCCTAATACTGCCCTACCCAAATATATTCCTTGTGACATAGCACAAATCTTGAGTCAGATCAAGGTCACTATTCTTATTGTTGAATTACTCAGGATCCCTGAGCATAGGAAAAGGGCATTCGAATATTTGGGATTTAAGGAAGAAAAGATTACTCAGGGAAAAAGTGTTAATAATATAGAGGTTCCTCCCATTATTGCAAAATCAGAAATACCACAAGCATTGGAGGAATTGGGTGAATCATCTAAGGTGTATTTGGGAACTTATCTGGTTGAGTCTCAGTTGGATGTCGATCAATTTTTTACCACTTTGATTATTAAAGATAGGTTGGTAAATAACTAGATGTTTAATTCAAGAGCCTCATGTAATGTAATGCCTCTTGAGGTAATGAATGAGTAAAATATCAAGGTAACAACTTTCAGGAAATGTAGGGCTATGGATTCAAGAGAAGTGCCAATAATTGGATATGTCAAGGGATTAGTAGTGCAATTAGTAGCTTATCTAGGAAAATTCTTAACCATGAATGTATTTATTGTGGACTATCCTGCCAAGTGGGGGATGTTGTTGTCTAGAAAATGGGCAGCTAATGTGGGTGGAAGCATACAAATGGACATGTCATATGCAACCATACTAGTTGAGGAGAACCTTGTGAAATTGTACGGTGAGAAGAAAATGTTGCATATCATTGAGGAACCTAACAATGATTTGTATGAAGTATTGTACACAGATGTTGATGTCAGTAACTTTGTGGGCTATGTTGATTATAAGGAGCATAAAATTGATGAATGCGAGTATCCTGAGAAGGTTGGTTCTCCTTGGACCATGATGTTTAATGGGGCTTGTTCTAGATTTGGTAATAACATTGGTGTTGTCTTGATATCTCCAAGCCAAAAGGAGTTTAACTTTTCTTTTAAACTCAATTTTGAGTGCATGAACAATATTGTTGACTATGAAGCACCTTTCTTTCTTGGGTTTAAGGATTACATGGAATTATGGTGTCGAGACATTATTTAAGGAGATTCAAAGTTGATAGTCAAAAAAATCAGAAAGTTTTATGGGGGACAGTGATGAGGGGTTAGGTGGTGAGGTGGCAAGGAACAACTCACATGGAGAGGCAAAGGAGAGCAACCCGAGCGACGTGACACTTCGGATATGTTGAGTGTGGGGCGGGAGGAGGAAAGCACGGAGAGAGAGACCTTGGTCTTGGAGGGACCACTTCCTTAAGACGGAGAGGGAGACGATGAGTCCGTGATAGGACAACGTCTCACCTCTAGCTTTGGGATTCCCCTTAGCCACCAAAGCAGCGGTAGCAGAAGAACCAGCGACCCTACTGGATGCCCAAAGATCCGAGTATGTTGATACTCTTCTCTTGACTTTGTTAGTTGGAAATGTTAGTTGGTATTTCTTTTTTTTTTTTTTTTGGTAATTTTCTAACTCATCATTTCTTCTTCTTTTCTTACTTACGACTACACAGGAGTGGCGAGAGCTTATTCAATGGGTGTGTGTGGACACCTTTTTGATCCCCTCGGGGAATACTCGAGTCGATTTGACCGAGGATTCAAGCTAGCCACTAGTAGCCAACAGACACACTGATGTGTTTGCACCCATCTGGAGGGTAGTGGAGGTGATGACCTCTCTTCGTACTCAGGTGGTTGGGTATGAGGTAGCCGAGCGATTGATGAGGTAGATTCACTCTCGTAGCGAGACCACGGCCAAAGTGGCCGCCACCACGAGCACTCCCACCATTAAATTTTTCCCATTGATGTAGCTACAATAGAGTGTAGACATGGTCGTGCACCATCTAAGGGATCCCACAGGGATTGATAGGTCTTGGGCCTTTTATTGCTTGGTTGCGATTTTGTCAAGATTTATATGATTTTTTTGTATATTTCGGGCTCATTGTGAGTTTTTTACCACGCCTAGCACATGATGGCATTGTATACAAACTTGATTTATTATGATATATACAGACTCTTCTTTTGGTTTGGTAATTCATTATATCTAAGTTGACTTCCTCTTGGCTCACTTCACATTTGTACTATACATGTTTAGAACTTCCATTTTTAAATGCTTTTCAGAATGTATGCAATGGACATGAATGCTAACAGAATGATTTCTCTTTTTTTTGTAATGTTGATATATGATAATGCAATCACATTGTAATGTTGAACTTTAGTTTCTATAAGAAACTTTTTGGTACTTCGTATTGTTTTGGAAAAACGTGGTAAAAGAGTGATATGATAAGTGAATGAACTTGCCCCACTCCTAACTCCATGCAACCAGTAAGATGCAAGGGCTCAACACCGAGATCCAAAAAGGGCACAAGCTATGAAATTTTTGAATGGTAATAATGAGATAAAGACAAGGATTCGAAAAAACCAAATTGAGACACTACAACTTCACTCTACTCAATTTCACTTCATAGTTTAGCATGTGAATTACTTTGAGTTTATCTAGACTTAGATCCGTAGATGGCCACTTGGTTGAAAAATTTTGGTTTTGAGGTTTTAAACTCTTTTGAAATTTACATCTGATTCACTTTGTTTTGATTTATGATTTCACAATATTTGAATGAACGGTTTCTAATTTTCAAGTTTTTCAAAGACACCCCCTACACCTTGACCCATACTACCAGTAGGAAGTATGGGGTCACCACCATGGACAAAGTATAGGTGAGTAAGGACACTTCTCTCCTTTCCCAAACCTACATCACTAGTAAGAGACGCAGCTCAACACCGAAGGTTGGTAGGAAAATAAACATGTAAAGTAAAATTTTATAAGGATTTGCATTTGACTTCTTTATATAGGAAAAATGTCTAGAATGTTCTTATTTCAAAAGAGATGTTTATGGGATAGATACGAGACCATGAAGCTTCTAGAACATACTATAGGCAAAGACACCTAACCTAGAAGAAATTATAAGCAAAACCAAGTATGCAATCCTTTGTATGATTATTGTCAAAGCTTTTTCTTACCTTGATTGAATTGATGAAACTATGGAGATTTGTATAGACGTGATTTGAATGTTTTTCCAATGTTTTCATAAGTTTTTAGGAATTGTTATAAGAATAAGTCCCTTGATCACAAATTTTACAAAATAAACTAGCATATGAAAATGTAATGTGGATGCAGAATGTACAATATGGAAATGTGAATACCTCTTTAGGTGAATAGATTTTATAGAAATGCCCCATTTTTGTAGTCTTCTATTACTTGATATGGACCCAACCACCTGGGCCTGAATTTCCTTCCTTTTTCAATATTTTTGTCTATTTGGATGTCAAGTCTTAAAACCAAATCTCCTCATATATTTCACACTTGTAGACTTTCTTGTTATATTGTCAAGCCATCCGGTCAAAGACAAATGTTATGTCGGTGTTTGACATTGAGCCTAGCTTCATTAAGACTTTCTAATTGAGATGGATGCACCTCTCGATAGCCTTCTTCTCCCATAATTCCTTGTAGTGAGATACGGAGACTGGGTATTTTGACCTCAAGCAAAAAACCACTTTCGCCCCAAATACCAAAAAAAGGGGTTACCCCTATTAGCGTTCTTACCAATGTCCAATAGGCCCACAAGGTCAGAAAAAGTTTTAAATGCCAATAATTTTTCTTCTCCTTGACCATCTTAAGGAGAATGGATTTTAATGTCTTGTTTATAGCCTCAGCCTGTCCATTGGCCTAAGGATAATAGAGAGAAGCCGTATGGTGATTTATCTTGAACTTTTCACACAATTCACGTACTTCCTCATTTTTGAAATATGTGCCATTATCACGAGATAATGACTTGTGGGACCCGTACCTATAAATTATTTGGTTCAGAATGAACTTAGTGATTACACATCTAGGTACGGTGGTAAGAGGCATGGCTTCTACCCACTTAGTAAAGTATTATGTGGTCATGATTATGAAGTTATGACCATCTATTGATGAGGGAGAGAATTTCCCTATCAAATCTAGGCCCCACATGGAAAAGGGACATGGTGTTACAATTGGTTACAGAGCTCTGTGCCGATATGTGGATCTCATGGGAGAACTCTTGAAATTTATGGAATTTGTGCACAAAATCTACCACATCATGTTCTAGAGTGGGCCAAAAGTAGCCCATCTCGATGTATCTTCCGAGCAGTGGCATGGCCGCCAAAGTGACCTCCACATACTCCACTATGTGATTCATAAAGAATCTTCTCAGATTCTTCTTCATCAACACATCTTAACAACATTCCATCAAAGGCTCTACGATAGAGCACCTATTCCAAGATAACATACTTAGCGGTTATAACATGTAACCGTCTTCTTTTTTATGATGTTGCCCCTTCTAGATATGTATGGTCCACTATGAAGTTAATGATGTTAGTGTACCATGGGCATGTAGAAATGGGAGGCTTGGTTTCAACAAAATACACACACTCATCGGGAAGTCTAGATTTACTAGATCACCTCCATCTAACGGGTTATCAGCCAACCAATCTGTAATGATTTGTCCTTTGACAAATTTTTGATTAATAAATGTTAACTCAAACTCACCCATTAGAGTTATGAAGCATCCAAATTTCTTAGATAAGGACCCTTGTGTGAGAAATATCTACGAGATGATCGATTTAACAATAACCCTTGTTTCTTGGTTTAGCATGTAATGTCTTAAGCACTTTGTCATGAAGACTATAGCAAGGCATTCCTTTTCTGCTTGTGTGTAACATGTCTCATAGTCAAGAAATGTTTGCCTAATTAAATAGCCTACACGTTCTTGTCTATCATCATCTTTTGAGATAACATATAGGCTAATGAGACATCCATAGCTCATTAATACAAGATCAAGGGGTGATCTGACCTAGGTGGCATAAGTGTGGGAGGAGACAACAAGAAACATTTAACCTACTCAAATGCCTCATTGCATTCTTCTGTTCAATCGATGTAGCAATCTTTTTTCAAAAAATTGTTAATTGGGTGAATAGCAAAGGTCAGATTAGGGATAAACCTTCAGATTGGACCGAGTTTTCCTTAAAAAGATCGATGCCAGACTTGTCTGACGGTGGAGCCATTTCCAGTACAACTCGATTTTGGTTGGGTCTACATCAATCCCTTGTGAAGATATGATGTATCCCAAAAGCTTGCCTCCTATTACACCGAATACGCATTTTTCTAGATTCAACATGACGTCGTATTTGATTAAGAAAGAAAGAATGATATGAAGCACCTCAAGATTATCGCAACACTTTTCGGCCTTAGCGATTTTAAGATCATCTACATAGGATTCCACAATCTTATGGATAAGATCATGAAATATATAATTCATCGCCCGTTGGTATGTGGCACCAAAGTGTTCTTAAGTCTGAATGACATGACAACATAATAGTATGTTCCCCAAGGAGTGATGAATGTAGTTTTGGTCTGATCCTCCTCAGAGATTTTGATTTGGTTATATCTAGAAAACCCATCCATGAGAGACAACTCATAACCAATTGTTGCATTGACAATAACATCAATGGATGGTAACAAGAAATCATCTTTGGGACAAGCCTTGTTGATATCTCGAAAGTCTATGCAAATGCATATTTTTCCATTCTTCTTGAGAATGGGGATGATATTAGACACCCATTGTGAATAGTCAAATGGCTTGATGAACCCCACTTATAGGAGTTTCATCACTTCTTCTTTCACCATGAGGGCCACCTTTGGCTTCATGGGTCTCGACTTCTATTTAATTGGCTTAGCATCTGGCTTAGTGATGAGGTTGTGAACTATAATGTGTGGTGTAACTCTTGTCATTTCCTTGTAGCTAAATGTGAAAGCTTTTCATGCTCCTTGAGGATTTGGGTATGTATTTCTACTTCCTCTAGAGTTAGAGAGGATCCTAGCTTCAAGATTTTTGGTTCCTCCTCTATCCCGATGTTTATATCAATTATTCCTCGATTAAGGAGGCATTTCCTTCCTCAAACTTAGGTGGGGCTAGAGGTAACTCTAAATCCCCCTCTTCTCCTACCTCATAAATTTCAAGATCCTTCCCAAAGGAATATTTTATCATGGGATTTCCAAAATAGGAAGAAGAATGTGGGATTAGGGAAAGATCAAATTTGTGACAAGCAAGATGTACTTCGCCAAAAAAATTGATATCCCAAAGTTGCTTTATCACTATCAATGTGGTCTAAGATGATAGACTCGTTCTCGGCTTCTATGTATGTCAACATCGGGTTATCGGTATTTTATGAACCAAAGGTTCAACATGAACTGATACTGTGAAGTTTGTATCTTCCAAATCACTACTTGGAGTGAAGTAGGAAGTAGAAGTTGTTATAGAGTCTGCGAGAAGGTTTTGTTCCCACGGAATTGCTTCAATTGATATGAAGTCAAACCCCTTTGTTAGTTTTAGCATTGTTGTTTTATAGAGTTGTAGATGCTTAACTCTAGTCTCATATACCTCAGATACTTGATTTGCAACCAATTGCGAATCACCTAGCACTCTAATATTACCAACACCCATCCTTTTGGCTATGATGAGACCAAGAAGGAGGGCTTCGTATTAAGCCCCATTATTTGTACATTTGAATTTTAACTTGAAGGCAAAAGGAAGAATCCTTCCCTCATGAGAGGTAAGGATCACATCTGCCCCGATGCCAAAATGACATCTAGCTCCATCAAAATGGATATTCCAACAGTTACTCTAAAAAATTGATGTTGGATCATTCTTTATATCTTATTTCTTTTCCTTAGTTACTTCTCGCCATAGAAACTTTGTTTGTTGGAAGAGAATCAAGTCCCACAATATGTCCCATACCCATAGAATCGAATGGAAGGAGAATAGGTAAATCCTTCTCCAATAACTCGATAATCTTTGTTGTGGTTCCTAATGACATTGTCTCTATGATGATGGTTTCATCCTTTGTGGCAAGAATTCCTTCAATAAAACCCATATTTTCTCGGCCGTTATGGAAACCATCTTTTCTTATGGCGTTGAGCTTGTAGGTTTATTTAACTAATTTACATAAAGATGAAACTCGGAATGAACCCCTGGCCTCTTCTTTAAATTAGCTAGATGTATGTCAAAGGTTTTGGGTCACCCTGTGCCACAAAGACCTTCCCTAAATGTAGGAACCTTACTTGAAACAAAGTGGAGGGAATCACCTTCATGCGATGAATCCAAAGATGGGAGAAGATCATATTATAGTTGGTTTCCGATCTATAATATAAAACTCGGTTAGAATTGTCTTAGGTCCAAGGGTGACTGGAAACACTATAGTTCCAATTGACGTTGCTTTGAGGTTTTCGTAGCCTCTCAACGTGTTTTGTGTTGAGGAGCAATTGGTGTCTTCATAAATTAAATTTTGAAGGAAAGAGAAGGGAACTATGTTTACCGTTGCCCCATCATCAATCATCACACATTTTACATAGTTTTTGTAAATCTAAACTTGTAAAAACAAATTTGGATCACCTCTATGAGCTATTTCAACATCTGTGGGCATCTTGTTGATGTCAAATACGAATCCAATGTCTCTTTCAGTTACCCTAGAGGATAAAAATCAAAGTCTATGTGATTTATTTGTGCTTTTGTGGAGGGGTGACATTAATCAGATTCCCAAAACCTAGTGCTTCTAATAAAGTGGTTCTGTGAGCAGGGGAATTCTTTAATAGATCCAAGAAGGAAATGTGAGAGAAGGTTTTTGTCAGGTCATTGATCAAGTCATAAGCTCCTACTAGCTTGCCTAGTGTATCATGAATGTCATATGATATATTTGGGTAGATCATGATAGGTTGTGAAGAATAATATTTGGTTCCAGTAAAGCATTAATCTGATGTTCAGTGTCCAATTCTACCAATCCCACAAATTTTGTTTGTTGGTGACCATCCAAAGGAGGTGCCACCTGTGAGTTTGATGAAGTTGAGGCTTCATGATCGTTGGTTCCTATTGTAATGCCTTTGTTTGAACCATTGGGATCTATTCTACCGTATTTTGGGTGCATGGGGAGAGGATCGCTAAAGATCCTAAGTGGTGTGTTATGTGGGGATACCGCCCCATGTAAGTGTTCTGAGTTGGCATTGTTGGGTTTGCCAAAAACATGTCAACAAATAATTGTCTTTGATCCTCCAACAAATGTTGTAGAAATTTGTTGCAATTGTGGCATGCTCTTGCATCATGCCTGCAAACCCTATGGAAACCGTAATACAAATCGGGATCATAATCTCGAGGCCTTTGGTTTGCACTTTGTTGCGGTCTAAAATTATGATTATTATTCAATTGTTGATTGTTATAGTTAAAATTTGGGAACCCCTGCCCTTGGTTTTGGAATTGGTTTGGATACCCACCTAGGTACTGATTAGGGCCTTGGGTTTGCACTTGTCTTGGTTGTTGAGGTTATTGTTGTTTCGTTGTTGTTGTTGTTGAGGACGATTAAAATCCATAACATTGATTGAGGGTGAGAAATTATTATTTCTCTTATTATTGCCATTGTTGTTGTTGTTGGTAGTATTTGTATTGGGAGAATTAACAACATTAGGTTTCTTGGGCTGATTAGTAACACCGTCAATTGTAACCCCACAATTCTTATTAAGGACCTTTGGTCCCTGATTATTGTTTGCATTTTTGGAGTAACTGGGGTTATTTTGGTTAGGAGTGACTAACCTTCCATTTGCTCCATAAGTCTTATGACCACTATCAATGGCTACTTGATCAATTCAGAGAGCACCCTCTAAAGCACCTCATCAGTAGCTCCTTAGTAGGAACTTTTTGACTTCTTCCTTTGTCTCCCTATTGAGGGAGTGGAGGAAAAAATCACAAAGCTCTATTTGATCCATATTTGGAGCGCTTATAGAGGAGTAGAGAACTTGTCACCACCTTTGAATGAAGTGGGTTACAGACTCATTGTGCTCTTGTTTGATATGAAGGAATTCTCTGATTCATATCCTTAAAATTTTATTCATATCAAAAGCCTTAATAAACTCTAACACGAGTTGTTTGAAGGAGTGTATTGAAGCCTCTAGTATCCTATAGTACCAATCGAGAGCAATACCTTCTAGCATCTTAGGGAAAATCTTCGCAACAACTGCATCCCATGGGAGCAGACTCTCGAATGACTGTTGCGTAAGATTTGATGTGAGTGTTAGGATCACCCTCCCCTTTGAACTTCGGAAGATTGGGAAAGGGTCTTGGGAGCATGATAGTTTGGATGGAAAATTCTAGCGGCTCCTTAAGATATTTAGAATAGGTCCCCATTGTGTATGTTTAACCATTGAAGATCCTTGTTGGGGAGGTGGAGGTTGCATTAGTTGTTGAAATGGTACAACATAAACATTTGTTAGGGCATATGGCATCCCTTGTGGTTGTCCATATGGACCTAGGTAAGTGTACATATCCCCTTGTGGTGATTTAGAGTACATGTGTACGTAAGGGGTTGACTGCTTTGATATGGAGTTGAAGGCACAAAGCCAAGGAACGTTGCATTTCCAACTGGTATGGTGTTTGAGAACGCACTTCGACTAGTGCCTATTGTAAATATCCATATGTGGCATGAGGGGGCATACCCAAGGTGCCCGTCCTAGTCAGCAAATCTCTAGGGCTTGGAGCACCCATATAAACGGAGGAGTCTGCACAGTAGGTACTTGTCCATAATTTTGTGGATAGTGAGAAACTCTTACTTGCCCTACGTATGAATTTTGAGTATTTTGGGAAAGCTCTAACTCTTTGACTTTGTCTACTAATGTCGAGATGATGTCACCCATTGATGGGGTGGTGTTTTTCTCAGTGCTTGTTGTTGAACTTTTGGAGGTTGTTGAGGAGTGTGGTATCCTACTATGAATTGTTCGTTGTTCTGCCACCCCTCATTGGAAATGTTTTCTGTTGTTGGAGGGGTAGTGTTATTGTTTTGGAGCAAGACATCAACATGTCCTTGCAACCTATCAAAAGCCCAGTTTATATTCTAGAAGTGTTGTTTGCTTTTGGCATATCATGCTAAGTAATCCTCATCTAGAGGTGGGAGTTGGTCGACTACATGCTAATGGGTTGTCTAAACAAAACCCGAGGAGATGAACTTGCCTCCCAATGAAATTCATGTTGTTAGAACTTGACTACTTAGGAGGATGTGTCTGTGTGATTTGGTCAAGCTCCTCGATACATACAAAGGAACCAACATTGGTTCCTTAAAGAAGAGGATTTTGAGCCTGAGTAGTTGAATGGTTATCTTCCCATGTAGAGAGTGAAGGTGATTGTTGTTGTCTACTGTTTGATAGTTGTACATATCGAAACCTAGGATGGGTTGACCGTACTCATCATATCCTGACATATTCGGGGTATAAGAATACTCGCATAATAAAGGATGGACGAAGAAAGTGGAAACGTTTAGAGACTAGCTCTTCACATCGGGTTCACTAATTTATACGAAAGAAAATCAACACATGACCTTCTTCACACCCGACTTCCCGAGGTCGTGCCAAGCAGTGGTGTAGAATAGAAATGGGTGTATGTGTGGTGATGATGAACAAGCTAATGAGGCAATCTTATACCCTCAACATGAAATATCATGATATGCGAGTCTAAGGTAAAGAATGTTGTCCTAAGTTGAAGTGGTGTGATCGATTGATCTAATAGAATAACTAATTGAAGGCTCTAATCAATATTGAGCTCTTCGAGATTCGTTTGTTGGTTATCTTGAACACATGGAGAGTGACTGTGGGCACCTCATATAGATTTCCAAACAAGGTCATGGAAATGAGAATGAGAGGAATAATGAGACCACAAGGACTATGGGTGATTTTCTGGTCTAGTCTAGAAATTCCTAGCCTGATCGACTGCTATGTTCAATACTAAAAATTGTGCTATGATGTCAGGTGGAAGTGGTGATGATCTAAATACTGATGCATGTAATCCAGTGTCAATGTATAATTGGTCAGCAGGCTTGTTGGGCATTTGTGGGACCTAGGGATCACAACTGAAAAATCGTGGAGGCTATGGTCCTTGTATGGTCATGCGTGTAATCAAACCATGTTTCTAGGAGCAGCCCAATAATCGTAGGCTTGATTAGGTGCAATGTTTAGCGTGTTTCATTATTCTATTTTCTCATAATATGTAGTAGGTGTGCGTAGAACTAACAAGCGTAAACACGTATCAATGTTGGTCAAAATTTCTAGCTTTGTTGGGTTGTGGGACCAATGGTTCATAACCGAACATCTTTTCTTGTTGCGGACCATTGATGGTCATGCAGAATGAATTGAATTGAATTTGATAAAACAAGCTAACTATCAAAGGAAATTTAATCTATGTTTTTGGTATTTTCACAGTATATCTGAACAAAATAATGGAAGCAAACTAATCTAATAAAAGTAAATATTTTTATCTTTTCTAGTTTTTAAGCAATGCTTCTAATCTAATAAAAAAACTAAATACAAATAATCAACCTCGGTTGTAGCTAACTACTTGAGTAAATATGTGAATCTAGATCTAAAACAACTAATCTAATTTAATCAAAACCCTTCAAACCCTACCTCGAAGTGGAGAACAAATCATAACCCTAGAAGAGCTATTGTTCCCCACTACTTCCCCAGTAATGTCAAAGAGCAAGCTTTCTAATGATTTTCTCTACTTGTAATTTCTTAATTAATTGAAATGAAAAATTTAGAATTGATAATTTGACAAATGAAGTAAACAAACAAATAATTCCAACCTGGATAATCAAGAGCTTTGGAAAATCTAGTTATATCTATATATGTCCCCTCAATTTGTTCCTTTCTTTCTCTGTGTGTCCATATGAGTCCTAGGAATTAGGAATGCAAGAACAACAACAAAAGAAGATGTTAGAGCAATGAAAACTTCAAGGCAATCGGTTACAATGCAGTTGAAGAGAGATAACACAAGTGAATAGAGCTTGGCTATGTAATTTACAACATGATTGTGGCAATAAATTATTGTAAGATACACAAAATTCTCAGGCCCTTTGCTTGAATACAAGCATGGAATATATAAGAATTGGCTGGGATGTGCCTTCATGCACAAGGCAACCTTGGAGTGCCAAATCATTGGGTGAAGAGGCAGTTCAAACTAATTAAATCTATTTAAAAATAGAAGAGGGAAGGAAAACTAAGCAATCAAGACTATTTTTAGGCAATTTGGTTCACAAACGCACCCTAAAAGTTAAGTTAAGTGAAGTTTTGTGTGTTAAAATCATGCATGATGGATTCTAGAAATTGCACACATGATCGCTGCCCGGTGTAGGGTGGGTCTTGGCAATAAAGGCCAAAACATGCGCAGAATGAAGCAAGAAGCTGGAAGAAAGCATGGAAAAGATGAAAAAGGATGTCTAGGCTACAAATATACATTGTGAATGGTTTTAGGAACTTGAACATCTTCTGAAAGGACATGAATCATCATTGGGGACTTTTGTAACTTTTTTTTCGATAATGTAGCACATGTAATTTTGGGTGCGTTCAATTCCCTACCAAACTAGGGTTTGGTGCTCCTTGTGGGGTTGGTGTCTCACTAAATAAATCTTGCATGATGTGTAATATTCATGCAAGTCCTTTTTTTTATGTAATATAAGTAGAGGTTTTTAGTGGGTTTTCCCTTGATGGTTTCCCACTTACATATGGTGTTCATGTGTCTTCTTCTTTATTTCATGCACTTGTGAATGCTTAATACACACCTAATGTGCTCATATGGTTATGGATGTTAAATGGTTGAATTGAATGATAAATGTAAGCAATGGTTAATGAAGTTAAAAATTTTGTATGACCGATTCACACCCCCTCATTCACCGTGTGCTTCTAACATATTTGGACAATAGATCCAAGAAGTCTTTTCTCTATGATTTTCTCCTAAAAGGGATTCCACATAAGTTGTGTGTTTACAGTTATTAGATCATGTGTGATTGTTATTGTTAGTATTAAAGTTTTTAAATAATTAAAAGATTGTATAATATTAATTGACACCCCCTTTTAGTATTAGTGTGTGTTCTTCAATTGGTATCAAATCAAGTTCCTTCAAGATTAGTTTACAAACTAGAAGGTAGATCTCAGAAGCACACATGAAAAGTCAATAAGGTTTCTCCTTAAATAGAACTTCATTGTTTAATGGAACTAACTATGTTTTTAGAGTATAAGGATGGACACCTATCTAATGGATCTTGGTTTTAAAATTTGGTAATCATTTGTGAATGGTTATGCGAGATACAACAACTCCTCCAATAGATCAAGCTGGAAAAAAGGCAAGTGAGAGAAATGAAAAGTCTATGAATCCAATATTTTTTTGTTTTTCTAAATCAGAATTTGTTAAAGTGATGCATTGTGTTTCATCCAAGTAAATCTAGGATATTCTCAATAACATCTTGAAGGATATGTTAAAGTTAAGAAAGCAAAGCTCCAAATGCATATAATTCAATTTGAGGGTTTGAAGATGAAGGATGATGAAAACATTGCAGCTTATCTTCTTCACATGGATGAAATTTTTAACACTATTAGAGGGCTTGGAGAAGAAATTAAAGATGAGATTAGTATGCAAAAAGTGCTAAGATATGTTCTTTGGAGGTTTGATGACAAAGTGTATTTCATTAAAGAAATGAAGGAATTAAACACCCTAACAATGGATGATTTGCATGGGATTCTCACAATGTGTGAGATGAAAACTGAAAAATATAAATCATCTAAGTGTGAGGAAACCTTAAAATCATCAAAGAAGTTGAACAAAAAATCATAAACAACATGAATGCTCTAGCAATGAGTCAAAAAAGGAAGAAGTTCATTTTGTCATAAAGCTGAAGAAAGGATCTGGAAAATACAAAGGTAAGTCACCCTTCAAATGTTTTAATTGTGGTAAAGTAGGGAATTATGTTGCTAAATGTCCATATATAAAAATGAGAATAGCGATCATGAAGAAATGTAAGTATTATCAGTCTAAGAAGAACTACAAGTAAGGAAAATCTCGTAGAAAAGGATGAACTTCTACAAGCACAAGAAAAACCTCTATACCAAGGAGGAAAGTAGTTCATGTAAAGAAAGTAATGAAAAGAACTCCACTAGTGATAAAGAAGAATTTGATTAAATTTAATTTGTATTAATTAAATCTAATATTGCAGAGTCACATATGATAATAAATGCTAAAGTACATATTTAACACAAGTAATCTAAGATGTAATATTTGAAACCCTAAGCAAAGAGGAAGGAGAGAGGACTTAGTTGATTGCACTTGATCCTAAAGTGGTATGGACTAGGAAAACTATTGAACACAAGGTGAACAATGTCGTCAATGCTCAGGATAAATTATGTAGATCATAAAAAGGTTGGACATGGGCGCTGGATCGAGGCGGGTGTTTGGTGCTGGTGATTCTTTGGACACCCTGTGACTACGAAAATGTTTAGAAATTGATTTTTATAGTGTTGCACAAGTGTCACAAATAGTTCTTGTTGATCGCATGTATGCCGCACCTCGATCGCCGAGGGTACTTATAACCTACAAAATAGATTTTCGCTGCAAAACCCACAAAACTACATCAAATCCAAAAATAAAGATGCAATATGGGTACTCAAACTAGACCTAGAGGTCACCCTGACAGATTGAACTTATGACTAAGCACTACACTACATCTTAGAATCCATGTAGTTTTGTTATGTGTGTGTGTAGAAATTGTGCCCTAGGATGCCCTTGTGCAAGTGCACTTGATAGTGGGTTATAGCTAGATGTAGCAATGTAAATAGAATGTGTGGATGGAAAAATGAACTTCCCCTTCCTATGTAGTGTATGCATAAAATGTAGTCCCTTGTCCCTTGATTGAATGTCAAATGGATGCTTTGAAGTGCTTTAGGTGCCTTTTGAGTGAAAGATTAGGTGATAGTAATAATGCTTAGAGCTTGGTCCCTCATTTTAAACACATAACTATGTATTTATATGATTCCCTTGTTTGAATTTTGTAATTGACAACTAGAAGGCTAACCCATAAGTGAAAAAGGTGCCCAAAAGATAAAAGAGACCCAAAATAAGCGAGTAAGATAAGCGAGGGATAAGGGCACGTAGGCACTCTTGCATCTTTGGATGGGTGCTTTAGTTTACGGAGCCATAAAATGATAAATAAGTAAAATATTGATTGGGTTGTAGGGTATGAAAGACCAAATAGAAAACAAGAAGCAAAGGAAAAAGGCCAAAGACAATCATCAATTACTAGTTTTCTTGCTTAGGAATCATATGAATGCTAGTATGTATTTAAGACCTAGAAATGTACCCAAGTGCATGATTTTGTGTCTACATTTTCCCCCACTTTATATTTTTGAGTGAATACTCAATAACATAAAGTAGATAAGAGATGCATACCTGATAACCATGTAGAGTGTGCGGTGAAGAACATGTTGAGTGGACAAGTGAAGCGTGGAATAATGGAAAAAATGAAGCGTGGAAACTAGGAAGAGAAAGTGACCCTAGGGGTGAAGCGTATGTTTTTTATCATGTTGTTATGTTTGTTGTTGTGTTTATTTTAGACTAATTATTGTTGTGTATTAAGAGTGAACCTACAAAAGAAGAGCAAAAGAATAGTCAAAGTCATGTATATGAAAAAATTGCATAAGTATGTAAAAGGAAAGTGTGCACCTGATGTAAAAGAGTGTAAAGGGATAGAAAAGTGTCCTGAAAATCCTACATAAAATGAGTTTTGGGTGATCTCACGCCAAGAGCAAGTTTTTCGGACGATCTCATGCCAAGAATGAGTTTTTGGGCAATCTCACACTAAAGAGCAAGTGTTGGGGAGAGAGGTCTAGTCTTACTCTTTATTTATGACTCTGCTTGATAAACACCACTTGTAGATGGTGTGTACCTATTTTGTTCTGCTATACTTGATTTGTTCCAAATTTACCGATTGGCCCGAATGTAGGAGATAAATTGTGTTATGTTTCTTGAAGGATGTGCTCGATAATTTCAAACTACTCTAAAGGCTTATGTGAACTATTCAGATCGAGCTGATTATGTGTTTCCCCATGACATCAGCACCTAGGGGAGGACACAAGTGCCCAAGCACTCCTTTTTGTGTTGTGATTTTCACCCAAGTCGATTCTCGAGCTAGTGTTGTGCATTTCGTAACTGTGTCAATTATATGATATATTGTATTATGTTGTATCTCCGAGATGATTTATGGGGTTACTTGTTCACCTAATGTATGCCCTCCCTCATTTAGGGTGCATACGACATTGATAGGAGTGTGTAACCCAAAAGAGAGGCCCAAATGTTGATGTGAACTAGGAAAACTATTGAACATAAGGTGAAAAGTGTAGTCAATGCTCAGGATAAATTATGCGAGATCATAGAAAAGGATGGACATGGGCACCTAGATTGGGGCTAGGGTGCCAGTGCTAGTGATTTCTATTGGGTGCTCATGACTACAAAAATGGTCAGAAGTTGATTTTTATAGTGTCGAACAAGTGTCACAAATAGTTCTTGTTGATTGCATGTATGTCGCACCTTGATCTCCGAGGGTACCTATAACCTACAAAATAGATTTTCACCTGCAAAACCCACAAAACCACATAAAATAAAATAAAAATGTAATATGGGGATTGAAATGACTAATCACTTCACTACATCTTAGACTTCATGTAGTTTTGGTGTGTGTGTGTGTGTAGAAATTATACCCTAGGATGCCCTTTTGCGTAAGTGAACTTGATAGCAGATTGTAGTTAGATGTAGTAATGTAAATAAAATGTATGGATAGAAAAATGAACTTTCCCTTCTTATGATGTGTATGCAAAAAATGTAGTCCCTTGATTAAGTGCCAAATGGATTCTTTGAATTGCATTAGGTGACTTTTAAGTGCAAGCCTAGGTGATAGTAATAATACTTAGAGCTTGGTCCCTCATTTTTAACACATAACTATGTATTTATATGATTCCCTTGTTTGAATTTCATAATTGACAACTAGAAGGCTGACCCATAAGTGATAAAAGAGACCCAAAAGGAGAAAGTAAGATAAGAAAGGGTCAAGGGCACCAGAGGGGATAGGGGCACCTAGGCACTCCTATCCTGGATGGGCGCTAGTGTTTGGAGCTATAAAATATAAATAAGTAAAATACCGAATGGGGCTATGGGGTATGAAGCACCAAATAGAAAACAAGAAGTAAAGGAATCATATAAATGCTAGTATGTATTTAGGACCTAGAAATGTACCCAAGTGTGTGATTTTGTGTTTACATTTTCCTCCACTTTATATTGTTGAGTGAGTACTTGATAACATAAAGTAGATAAGAGATGCATACATGATAACCATGTAGAGCATGCGACGAAGAACGTGTCGAGTGGACAAGTGAAGCATGGAATGATGGAAAAAATGAAGGCGGAAACTAGGAAGAGAAAGTGACCCTAGAGGTGAAGCGTATGCTTTGTACCATGTTGTACTTTTTTATGTTTGTTTTATTTATTTTAGGTTGCTTCTTGTTGTGTATTAAGGGCGAACCTACAAAAGAAAGAGCGAAAGAGTAGTCAAAGTCGTGTATATGAAAATTTTGCATAAGTATGTAAAAGGAAAGTGTACACCTGATTGAGAAGAGCGTAAAGGGATAGAAAAGTGTCATTAAAATGATACGTAAAATGAGTTTTTGGGTGATCTCATGCCAAGAGTGCATTTTTTTGGGTGATCTCACGCAAGAACAAGTTTTTGGGCGTTCTCATGCCAAAGAGAAAGTGTTGGGGAGAGAGGTCTAGTGTTTCTCTCTATTTATGACTATACCTATTAAACACCACTATAGATGGTGTGTCCTTGTTTTATTCTGTTATCCTTGATTTGTTTCAAATTTATCGATTGAAGGCCGAATGTAGGAGATAAATTGTGTTATGTTTGTTGGAGGATTGTGCCTGATACTTTCAAACTTCTATAAAGGCTTATGTGAACTGTTATGATATGAGAAACTAATTGTGTGCCCCCATGATAATAGTGCCCAAGGGAGGACACAGGCACCTAGGCACTCCAGTTTGATCCCGTGCATAGCTGGAGTCTATGTTGTGATTTTAACACAAGTCTGATTCTGAGCTAGTGTTGTCAGAATTTGTAACTTGTGTCAATTATATGCTATATTGTATTGTGTTGTATCTCTTAGATGATTTATGGGGTGGATTTTTCACCCAATGTATGCCCCCCATCATTTGGGGTGCATGTGACATCAATAGGAGTGTGTGGCCCAGAAGAGAGGGTGATATAGAAAGAAAGGCACTTGTAAACAAAGTGATTAGATGCATGTTTTAGTAGAAAAGGAGTATGTCATAGAAAAATAATGTAACAAATGTGCATGCAAGAGAGATTTCATGAAAAGTGGGTTTCAAGCATGGTACATCACTCATAATGTCACAAGAAAATCAAGGCAAAAGAGGCCAAAAGCATGCAAACAAGTGATAAAACAAGATATAGGACATAGCTGCAAAACAATGGCATATAATATCAAACAATGTCAAACAATATGTAATAAATAACCATGGTGGCCTATAGTCATACAAGGAAAATGTTGCACAAGAAGAACCTATTAGCATGTTAGAAAGATAAAAAAGTATGTCAAAGTGTGTATGTACAATAGAAAGTAGTGTGTTGGGAAGTGTTAGTAAATAATGAAACAATTGCACTTGTAATGTGTGAGAAAGTAGATTCCCCAGGAGCCTCAGTGAGGCTGGTAAGAGGAACAATGCAAAACATCATTGCAGCATGTAAAGACCTATAATTTATTTGCATTCATTCTAAAAGACCAAGTGAACATGCATATGTATATAGAAAATATATTGACATACTAAGTATCTATCTAACATGGGAAACAAAGTGTACATGTAAGTATAAGCAAGAAAGAATAAGTGCAACCAATATATGTAATATATGTGTGTATGAGTGAGATGGAATGGTATGCAATGTGAATGTGATAGGAGCAACGTTCCCCCTAGTGGATGTAGATGAGTATGAGATGAGGTTCATTTATAAAAGACCCCTCAACAATCAAGAATGAACCATAGAACAAGAGTGTGTCATTGGGAAATGGTTTGAAAGAGGGAAGTCTTTGGAGAGATATATCATGAAGCACATAATGTAAAGAGTGAATGATGTGAGGTTTGTTTCAGATTTAAACCCTTGGAAGTCAAGTATGAACTGTGGAGCTAGAATTCTTCGTAGGGTAGAAAAGATACACTTTGTGTATTAATGTGCGTAAAAGAGATGAGAAAGACTAGATGTGAAGCACATAGCGTAATGTGTATGTGTAGGGATTAGAAATAATTGGTGATGATTAAAGGGGAGAGAAAGCATGATGCCCCTTAAGTGTGTGATGAAAAGTAAGTTATCCAATGAGAGTAAAGGGAAAGGATCCTCCACCCGATGTTTGAGGAGATAAAGGCATGTGACAATGTTCTAATATCGGTGGTGTATGAGAAGGATGATGTATATGTGAAGGAATCCTATGTGGTGAAAGAGGTGATGAACACCTATGTGAAGAAGACCTATGAGGTGAAGGAGGTGATGAACACCTATATTGAAGGGGTTGTCACGAGTAGGGGACTTATGCTGACGAGATGGACTAGTGGACCTATGAGGATGACAACGTCGTGAAGTAGGACATGTGCAAATAGGAAAAGTAGGTGTCGATTATACCTTATATTTGAGAGGCCCCAGAGGCCTAGATGTTGTAGCTAGTGGAATAATGTCATCAAGAGGAGGTAGAGGTAATGGTGTGTATAGTGGAACACCTTTAATAATGACAACTTGTTTATTGTAAATGAACTTAAGACACATATGATGCATGGAGGGAATAACTTGAGTGGTGTAGAGCTAATGGAGACATAAGAACATGTCAAAACCTTTGATTAAAGATGCCACAATGAATCTCACAACCATAGTACAAGGCCTAATGGTAATGGGCATTCGATGTAGCCAAAAGAATTAGGAATGAGATATGTGATAACAGATATTGGACATTTAATAGCCATAAGAAATACAATAGAGCATACATTAATAGGATCCTATGGATAGATCATGGTGTTGTTGAAAGTGTATGAACCAATAGAAACATTGATGTGTAATGAATCAGAAGAAAATGTTGCATGATAATCATGATCGGAAAATGTAATAGTTAGTGGTGATGTATCGGTAGAAGAAACAAGAAAATCAAGGGGCCCCGATGAAGGAGGGGGTACAACGCGATATGTATGATTAACAAAAGAGTCAAAAGCTTGTGTGTCATGCTTAGGCAAAGGGTCATTAAATATTTTGATATTTTTTATCATTTATTGGCTTAGAAGTAGATGCTCTAGGGAGCTCAATTGAATTATTATCAATTAGATCTTGAATTAGATGTGTGAGTTTGAAACAATGACCGATAGAATGTCCAATGCATTGATGATAGTCCCATTTAGCATTTCTATCATAATTGCGGCCACAAGGGGAAAATGGATCAATATTGAGTGGTGGTGGAAGAGTGATTAGATTATTTTTGAGGATTCAAGGCAATAGAAATCGAGGCACGTATGTTAATTTAGTGAAAGTACGTTTTGGGGTTGTCATTGAAGCTTTTTAGGAGGAGAGACAACATTGATAGTAGCCTTGGCTTCAATAGGCTTAGGAGATGGCTTGAATGTTGATTTAGATTGAAACCTATTAGAATAAGATGAAGGAGAATCATGATATTTGATTTTTCCTATAGAAAGTAATTTTCTTCACACATTTTGAGCATATGACATAAATTATAAAATGAAGGAGAGGTCTCAAATATAACACTCTCCTGTAATGGTGGTGAAATACTTGAACAAATAGATCTTGTAGTTCTAAATCAACAAGCACATTGGTCATCTTAGCTAGATTATTCTTATAACGTAACACATAGTCCACTAGATGTTCATTAGATCTTTGTTTAATTTGACCTAGTTGAGCATAAGATATCTTAGTGTCGATATTGATTGAAAAATGAGCAAGAAAAGCATTGGTTAAATATGTAAAGGAATTTATCGAATGAATAGGTAGATCGTAAAACCAACGCATGGTGTAATCTTGAAGACTCCTAAGGAATAGCTTATCAAGCAATGTATGATCATCTACATAATCTAGACATGCCACATGAAAAGATCATAAATGCTCTTGAGGGTCACCATGGCCATTGAAAATGGGCGGTGTTGGGTGACGAAGTTTAGAGGAAGTGGATAAGGAAATGACGGGTGCAAAAGGAGTGTGAAGAAGTAAGGAGGAATCGGGAGATGGAGAGGCATGTGAAGTAGCTAGTTGAAGCTGATAGATTTGGATTTCTAGGTCTTGATATAGAGAAACTATGCCTTGTCTATCAAAAGAAGAGACTTGTCGAGTGTGAGAAATAAGAGGTGGACTAAAATGATTGGTAGGGGTAGGAATAGACACGGGAATAGTAGAAGTAGGTCGAAGGGTAGAAGAAGAAGGTTATGTTGGAATAGGAATAAAAGTGGTAGTAGATGTGGGAGGGTTAAGGTCAACTAGATTAGTCACCTCCTCACAAGAAGCGAATAAAAGTAAATCTAGGTCTCGTAGATGTTGAGCCAGATGAACATTGAGATCATGGAGGTCTTCATCAGTAAAGGGGGATAAATTTCAACCATGTTAAGAAGAGGATAATATTCCTAGAAGCTAGGTTGGGTTTGAGCGATGGGTTCACCAAATTATTTAATTTAATTTGTATTAATTAAATCTAATATTACAAATTCACATGATAATAAATGTTAAAGTACATATTTGACACAAGAAATATAAGATGTAATTTTTGAAACCCTAGAAAAAGAGGAAGGAGATAGGACTTAATGATTTACACTTGATCTGAAGTGGTTCGAGACTAAGAAAATTGTTGAACATAAGGTGAATAATGTCATCAATGCTTAAGATAAATATTGCAGATCACAAATAAGGTTGGACATGGGCATCTAGACGGGGTGAGGGCACGTGGGCATTGGTATCTGCTATTGGGCACCCGTGACTACAACAATGGTCAAAACCTAATTTTTATAGTGTCACACAAGTGTCGCATGAAATAGTTTGTATTGATCTTGAAGATCTCATTTGTGCCCTAGATGAGATCAAGATACTCAAGAAGAAGAATCTGAAACAAAAACAATAGTTTCAAAAATTTGAAGAAGAGTATGGTGCCTCAAAAAAAAAGTTGTCACAAGACCTTGAAGAATCCCAAAAGATCATCATTAGCCTAAAGATTCAACTTGAAGAGATGAAAAATATAGATGAGGATGTGAGAACCCAACTAAAAATAAAATAAGAAGATTGTGAGAAGCTTAAATCGAGATTTTTCAAGAGAAGAACTGAACTAAGCATATGCCCAACTGAAATGTAACTTGAAGTTTGAGAAAAGCACTGAGATGTTGGATGATATGTTTAGTTGTCATAGGTCATCATTTAACAAAACTTCGACTACATTATGAAGAAAATCAGAAGTCTACTAAAGTTGATTCCAAAGCCACCAAATGTGTTAAATGCGAGACAAGCCAAAAAGTCATGCAAATGTTCTAAAAAGTAATGAAAAAGGTAATAAGAAATATTTTAATGTTCCTAAAAATACTAACATTCCTCCCAAAGACAACTCGAGATAAATACATAAGTACTTTTCCTCAAATGTAGCATCACATGATCGGGTTTCAAAACCCTTTTCATGGTTATTATTTTCATGTAATCAGTTTGGCCATAGAGAAGTATATTGTAGAACTCATACAAGAATTTTTGGTAGGAAGAAGAATGAAAATGCAAGTTCTTATGTATCCTCAAATAGAAACTACAACTTATTTTCTCCTTTAATGGATTTTAACATTGAATGTTATAAATGCCACAACTATGGGCATATAACACATTTATGTAGAGGGTTTTTATGGAATATCCTAGGCATAATAATAATGAGGAAACCAATGATAATTAGATAGATGAACCAACAAATGTTTGGAAGAAGAAACAAGAGCAAGAAAAGAATAAAGAAAAATCTATGCTTTTTCAGACAATGTTTCATGTACAAAATGAAGGAAATAAATAGTATATTGATAGTTGTTACTCAAGCCACATGAATGGAGACAAAAATTAGTTTCTTTCCTTGAAATAAGTGACTATAGGTACTATGAAGTTTGGAGATAATGCTACGAAAGGATATCAAGTAAAGGAACTAGTATCCTCTACAACGGTAAATAAAAAGCTGAAAATGTCTTGTATGTTGAAGGATTAAAGAATAATCTTTTGAGTTTGATCCAAATGAGTGATCAAGGGTATACCATCATGTTTCATACTAAAGGATGTAGGATCAAAAAGGAAAAATTATGAAAGGTTTTTGTTGATGTGTGCAAAATAACAGATAATCAATACATTCTTAGTGAGATAAAAGGAGAAAAATGCTACATGGGGCAAGAAAATGAAAGTTGGTTATTGCATAAAAAATGGGCCATGTAAACTTTGATAAAAAAATTAAAAATCAGTTCCAAGCAAGTTGTTAGAGACATGCCAAAGATCACTAAACCAACAAACACTCTTTGCAAGCAATGTCAGCATGGGAAGCAAACAAGAGTTACATTCAAGACAAATGAGTACTCAAAAACAAGGTTACTAGAACTTGTTAATACAAATTTATGTGGGCCTCTAAGAACTCAAAGCATGCAAGGTGGGAGCTATTTTATGTTATTCATTGGCGATTACTCTAGAATGACTTGGGTAACTTTACTAAAACAAAAATATGAAGCATTGGATAAGTTTAAGGTGTTCAAAACCTTAATTGAAAATGAAAGCGGTAAGAGAATCAAGTGCATAAGATCTCGTAGGGAGGAGAATTTACTTCAAATGAGTTTTGAATAAATTTTTGATAATCATGGAATAAGGAGACATTACTCAGCTACAAGGACTCCTCAAAGCAAAATGGTGTTGTAAAGATAAATAATAGAATGGTCCATGAAATGTTAAGAATGATGTTAAATGATTCTAAGTTGTCTGATATGTTTTGGAGATAAGTGATCAACACAATAGTTTACAATTTGAATAGAGGGAAAATTAGAGTAAACAACAACAAGACACCTTATGAATTGTGGAAGGTTAGACCAAGAATCAGTCAAATATTTCAGAGTGTTTGGAAGCAAATGTTATATCAAAAGATATGATGAAGACTTGGGTAAGTTTTATTCCATATTTGATGAAGGTATTTTTCTTGGTTACTCTTCAAGAAGCAATGCATATAGATGCTACAATATGAGAACACACAATATTGTTGAAAGTGCAAATGTGAAAGTGGATGATATCAAGTATAAAAAGAACAAGACATAAGAAATTGATTATTCAAATGAAGGAAACATGAAGATGAATAAGAAGATGAAAAGGAAGAAGTTAAAAGAAAAATGGATTATATGTGATAAAAAATTGGAGTACAGACTAGAAGAAGATTGGCAAATACAACCGAACATGCAAATTTGTCTTTATTATCTAAGATAGAACCTAGGAATTTAGTTTAAGAAAGTGAATACAAGCATTGGATTAGAGTAATGGAAGAAGGGCTAGATCAGATTGAGAATAATGAAACATGGGTACTTGTCCCAAGACCAAGAGATAAAAACATGATTGACACCAAGTGGGTTTTCATGAACAAGTTGAATGAAGATGACAAGTTGAATGAAGATAGACAAGTTGTAAGAAATAAAGCAGGGTTATTCTGTAAGGGGTATGCACAAGTTGAAGGTATTGATTTTGAAGAAAAAAATTCTCCCATTGTATGTTTAGAAGCCATTAGAATGTTTTTGGAATTTTTTTTTTTTATAATTTTTAAGTATATCATATGGACGTAAAATCATCATTTCTAAATGGGGATTTGTAAGATGAAGAAAGTTATTTATGGACTAAAATAAGCCCCCAAAGCCTAGTATTCAAGACTGGACAAGTATCTATAACAACAAGGTTTTAAGAAGGGTATTATTGATAACAATCTTTACATCAGAAGTGAAGATGAAAATCAGTTGATTGTTGTTGTGTATGTTGATGATATCATTTTTGGAGGAAGTAGTGACAAGATGTGTCAAGAGTTTGTTTTTGAAATGTAAAAGGAGTTTGAAATGTCCATGCTTGGTGAGTTATATTTCTTTCTTGGTTTACAAATTTCTCAATCAAATAAAGGCATATTTATTTCACAAACTAAGTATGTTAAAGAGATGTTGAAGAAGTTTAGAATGGAAGATTGCAAACTAGTTAGTACTCCTATGGTCATAGGATGTAAGTTGAGCAAGGATGACGAGTCTCTTGAAGCAAATTAGACTCTTTATAGATCAATGATTGGAAGTTTATTATATGTGATGACATCAAGACCAGATGTGATGCAAGTAGTAGGTTTGGTAGCACATTTTCAAGCTACTCCAAAAGAAACTCATGTGCAAGCTATCAAAATAATATTCAAATATCTAAAAGGTACATTGGATTATGGCTTGTGGTATCCTAGAGATGAAGATTTCACTCTAAAATCATATATAGATGCAAATTGGGCTAGTTGTGTTGATGATAGAAAGAGTACAAGTGGAGGAGAATTATTTTTGGGAAATATCTTGGTATCTTGGTTAAGAAAGAAACAAGCTTCTATTTCTTTATCTACAATTGAGGCATAATACATTGCAAAGTGTCATGTTGTACACAAGTTTTATGGATGAAGAAAACATTGAAGGACATCAAGGTAGAGTTTGATTTTCTAATTTCCATACTTTATGATAACACTAGTGCAATAAACATATCAAAGAATCTGGTTATGCACTCTAGAACAAAGCACATTCCCATCAAGTATAATTTTTGAGAGAGAAAGTTACAGAACAATAGGTTAAGTTGGAATATATTTCCACAAAAGAATAGATTTATTGATATTTTCACTAAGCCTCTTCCAAAATTTGAATATCTCAGACAAAATTTGAGAGTGATATTGTTTTCATCTAGTCACTAAAGGGAAGCATAAACTTAGGGGAGATAATCATTTCATTATCATTTTAGCTCCATAGTGAAGACAAGTCAAAAAGAGATCAGTTAATGCATACTTAAACAGGGAGAGTTCGATAGTTATTTCTTTTCACACTTTTGATGTCAAAGGGGGTAATTAAAGAAAGGGGAAGCAAGCTACATTCACATATTATTTCTATACGATGTGGTAAGTTTCCATTAATGGCAAAGGGGGAGATTGTTGGATTTATTGTCATTGATGTAAAAGTTATTTTCTAATTGGAGGAGCTTGTAGCGGTGTTGCTTGTTTGGAGCTAAACGTATAAATGGTCTAGAGCTCGGAAGAGCTCATAGCACTATTTCTCGCCCGAGCTAGGAATATAAATAGTCGTAATAGTACTATTTCTAGTCCGGAGCTCGTAATAATGTTGCTCATTTGGAGTCAAAAGTATAAATAGTTTGGAGCTCAAAGTGTAAATAGTCTAGAGCTAACCATAGCTCGTGTGTAACATAGCTCATCAGAGCTTGTAGTATGATTGGTCCGGATCCCGGAGATGCACTTATGATGAATGGTCTTGAGTCTCAAGCCCAAAGCCATGGTTATCTTGTTTGATCAAATATACGACATGTTTAAGAGAAGATTCTTGATCACATGGCCTACGGGTAATGAATGAACTTAAGCTACGAGTTGTGAGGGACAAATGCCTCAAATCATTGACATCATCTTCTGATCATGGAAGGCCAAATGAAACTAATTGTTGTCCCAACAAAAAATAGTTTTTGGGGTAAATCATACCACTCCAAGGCATCAAAGAAAACAAGTATATGATCATTATGAATACTTTTTGACCTCTTCTATTTTGACATTAACATTAGACAATACTATGAATATTGGCCGACTCTCCTTTGATTTGGTGTTATCATTTTTATCATGAGTTGAACCATAAAAAAGATATTAAGGTCGAAGTGTCATGAGAAGGTATATACAAAGGAGATGAAGTTGAAATAACATGTGGAGTGAGAGGATGGATAAAATTGTAAATTAAAGGAGGAAATGTGAAAGGTAGAGCATTGTAAGAGTAGAATGATGAGATGAAAAGAAAATACAAATCACTAGAGCTAAAACATTGTAATGGTGATTTCTTGAAGAAGAAGCAAGCACAAATTATATAAAGAATTTTGCATGTAAATAAATAAGAGATTCAATATCATTCAAGGTAGATTGTTATGTGGGAACGCATGGGCAAAGGTGAATAAGAGTGAGTAAAGTGTGAGAAGTGCGAGTGTGTGTAACCCCAAGAGGAGTGAAGTGTGAATGGGTACGGTTAGAATGAGTGTTGAAAATAAACTTGAGGAGAAATAAAAGATACAATGTTAAAAACAAATTTATGAAAGAGATTTAATTCATCCATTGAATAAGTGTATTTGGGGATTGGTGTTTCCAGGTGAGTTAGTTCTCAAAAATTAGACGAGTTGGTGATTGGCATTGGGAATGGTGTCTCCAAAGCAAGTTGGTGCTCACAAATTGGCGGCTGGTGCTTGGTATAGGGGATTTATGTCTCTAGTAGGTTGGTGCCTACAAACCTTTGTAAAAAAATTAATTTTGTGTCCTGGATTTGGATAGTAGATCTAAGCAATATTTTCTCTATGGTTTTTTCCCGAAAGGGTTTACACATGAATTATGTGTTTGCAATTATTATATCTTGTGTGATTATTACTATTGTGAGTATTAAATTTTTTAAATAAGTAAAAGATTATATAATATTAATTCACCCCCTCAATATTAGTGTGGGCTCTTCAAGTTAAACTAATAAAAATTTTCATGCCCGTGTCTATCCACACAACTACCCGCAAGGTCATAATAACTTAGGAAACTTGTCCCCAGGATAATAATTTAACTCTAAGGCCCAAAAATGTAGTTGGATATCTTGGGTGCCAATACAATAATCCCCCAAGTCCTTAAGATCACTACTAATACTACATCCCCATAGAAATATTGGCGTTGGCCAAACTAGATAGTTATAACCTCCACCACACTAACAATTTTATATCAACTCACGCAACCTCCACTTCCATTAGAAAACTCTACCAATGTTAAATAGTCAATGTCATTCCTCAACTCTCATTAAGCAATCCTCTCACAAAGAAAATGTCAATTATTATGTTGGAATATTCTCCTTATGAAGTTGTTTATTCGTCACCCATTATCCAAACTTGAAATTTCTACAAGCAAATGCCATCTTTGTCTTGGTCTTGAAAATATTCCTCATATTTTATGACATTGTTCTTCCTCTTCTCAATTGTGTTCTAGTCTCATCTTCTCACTTCGTCATTTTTCTCTCGATTCGATTAAAAAAATTCTCCTTGGTCTTCATTCATCCTCTCCTCTCTCATTTGGAATACTAATTGATTGGTCATAATCTTCAAAAATTTAAAAAAAATGTTGCAACAATTGTATATTAGAAATGGTTTTATTTTAGTTATTCAACAAGTTCATGTATGCTCTTATATTTCTTTACAAGTTGGTGAAATAATTCTTCATGTTGAAAATTATGCGTTTCCACCGATGCTCACGGGGCTACGACCCTCCTCTTGTATGGGGAGGCTCCTAATATTCAACGTAAACTATCCCGATTCTATCTAAATGTTGTAAGGGTGGCAAAAGCAGGCCGGGATCACACATGAACACTTCACTGAACCTATGGAAAGTGCTTGTACGAGGTATAATGGAAGAATTTGCAGTGATGAGGGGTAAAGGAGAGAAATTAGGAAAGAGAGGATTATTGTTGTGAGTAGGCACTAACAAAGTTCACACACAATAACCAGAGTAGTTCAACATTCAATTAGAGGAAAACAATAATGTAAGAATTTAGTAAGACTAACAAACTAGAGACACATAGTTATTTAGATTCATTAATCAAGGACACTAAGTTCCTTCTTGGTTATTCAAGATTACTATGCTTGAAAAATGCAGAAAAGAGAAAGAATGGAGGAAAACATAAGAAAGGGAAATGCAATAAATATAGATTTTATTTCTTGTGCATTGGTGATAGAAAGCTCAACATCCATACCACAATCCATAATTGCTAGAGAAAACTAAAATTTCAAGGTCTAGGATTCTTTGGAATGGAGAAGCCATTCCAATTCATATAAGATTGTGAATTTCCTTATCATCTACCCCCACATGACTCTTCATGTTCTCATTCCATTTGTGACTTTACATCTTCCTAAGAAGTGAAGCAAATAAGTTCCCTTTTTATAAATCAAAAGGAATTTTACAATTTAACTTTAGAAATTCACTTAAGTGAATGAGACAAATTACCATGATTACGTACAATGAAGAATTATAAAGGGGGAGAGAAGAAAGAGGGAGAAAGAGAGAAAAAGGAAGAAGTTGACTAATCTGATGAAGAAGCTCCTTCTGATGAATAAATTTATGATTCATGATCCCTAAGGAAGAGTTTTGGAACAAGATCTTGTCCCTTGAATTCCTTAATGAACGATCTACCATAGGTGCCACCTTGTCCACCTATGGAATGTAAATGCATCCCAACACCTTGATCGATGCCTTGGGAACATTGTTGATCTTCTTGCATTGATCAGATCATCCTTTGATATCTCTTGCAATGTCGGAAATACATGTTATGATGCCACCATGGATTCTAAGGCATCTTCATTGAAAGAGAGAGAGACTCACCGCTTATTTTGTGACTAACTCCTGAAAGGAAACAATGAGTTATTAATATGATGAATTCTCGATGAGTGGAGGGAACTCAAGTTTCTAAACATAGTTGAAAAATTCATTCAAAATCTCAAAAGCACCTTATCCACAAGAGTTAAGTTCAGGGATGACATCTTTGAGCATTCCATATCTTGCATCCATGATGTGGATCCAAACTTGAGACAAATTGTCGGTGGTGATGCAAACACATTTTTGCTCACGAGGATGTGAGAGTCGAGAGATCTCATCTCGGACACAAGTGGGAGCATTACATCCAAGTGGATAATATCTTTTATAATCTCCTCCTTCGCTTTCTTTATTTTTGACAAATTGGAAAAATGTACTTGATTAGAGAGATGAACTTTGGAAATAATGTCTTGCCTTTCTCAATGATCTTCTCAATCCACCTCTTGTTAGCCTTCCCATGCATCATATAACCTTGTGCTTTCTTGATCACTTTGGGGTCAAAGCTAGTGATTGGAGGAATGTCTTCCACGGGGAGTGAAGGTGTTGAATCGGGCTCCAAGAAAGGTTGAATGTGAGCATTAAGAGTTTTACTTGTTCCTCCAATTTCTCAATTGTTCACTTGTACTCTTCATTTCAAGCAAGGAGGTGGGAAGAGGATTCCTTAAACAGATGAGAATAACCCTCGTGTGAAGCTTGACCCAATGAGATCCGAGATCATATCATAATTTGATGTTATTCTTGGTTCACTTTCGATTATTTCTTGAATCCATGGGAATGGATCTTCAAGAGTTGACATGATGTTGCTTGCCAGAGCAATTTCAAGAACTTGATGCAAGATCACTTCTTGTTCATTATGGGAAAGCTCCACCATTAGGGAATTCATACTTGGATTCCCATGAAGTGATGGAGTCTGCAATTGACCAATATTTCTTGACTCGAGAAGTTTTGTGGGATCTACAATGAGCTTCATCTTCTTATGAACTCTCCTAGAATATGGAATCACTTTGTGCTCTTTGTTCATTATCTTCCCTTTTGAAAACTCGTGCTTAATAGCTCTTACTTGTAATGCTTCACCTTTGGAGGACTGATCATGCTATCTGATGCTTGATTAAGTGTTTAAGAACATTGTTATGCCATTATTGTCAAATAAAGTTTGGATGGTTTCTCATTCTCATGTACAAGGTTCCCAAATGAAGATCACTTATCTAACTTTCTCAACACAAGAGTATCTTTGGAATGAAATCAGATTCAGGGATTCTTTTGTATAGGAAAGGGTGAGATCTTGATCCTTCATGTATAATGGCTTGAATGATCAAATGCTTCGATTGGTTCGATCAACTCACTTAGCTCACTCTGGGCTCAACTAACTCACCCACTCAACTCAACTAGCTCACCGGAGAGATGATGGTGGATCCAACTTGACTGATGAGTTACAATGACCCCCTTAACTTGAATTTCAACGGAGCTCTTGACTCTTTTCAAATATTTTCCAACTACACAATGTCTTTGGCTTTCATTTTCGGACCTCAAGATGTTATGTCTTGATCCTGGACACAATTGTGACCAAAATGATGCTTCAGGATCTTTGCAGAGAGTTGTTTTAATTTTTTTGAGCTATAAAACCATCTTATAATCCTACGAGGATTTAAAAAAGTAGCGATATGAGTGAAATTGGAGCCAACTACAATTTTTTTGCATAAAAACTGAGACTTTCTATTTTTGGCAAGGTGTAACCAGGAGCTGCTATTTTGGGATATTTTACCTTTTGCTCAAATTTGATCTTCAAGTCTTGGGAACACTCAATTTACCTCCATTGATGATGTTTTACCCTTTTTAGAAAGTTTCTATTTTAGTAGGTTACTTTTTAGGACCTGCTATTTTGGGAAAATTGCCAATTTTTCCCTGTTTGTTGTTTTGCATTGTTTCCAGATGAGTGAGTGATCAGAGCTTGAAATTTGAGGGACTTAATATTTTTAGCATGTGAAGGGGCATGACATATTCTAATTTTAGTAATTGGTAAAAATTGTGTTGGTTTGCATCGAAACAATATTTTTGGATTAAGCTCTCAGACTTTGTGATCCCGTGCTCCAATGTTTGTCGTGTGTTTACCCTTTGGAAAGCCTTAAAAATAAAAAAGCAACTTTCTAGGGTACAAGTTTTAGGTCTAAATCTATTATAACAGCCATTAATGGAGCCTATGAGCTTCAAAAACTTGGTATGGTGATATGTCGTGAAAATCTCACTGGAGTCCATTTTCAGGTTTGCAAGCTATGAATAAATCATTATTTTTACAAGAATGGATGCCCTAGAATGATTTTGACACCATGGTTACCGTGTTTTTAGATATTTGGAGGTTTCATGGCATTCACGGGGTAGAAAGTTAGAAATGTGTGAAGAAAATAGCTTGTAAGTAAGTAACTTTGTGTTTTATAACAACTCGACATTTAATTTTTTACACGAATTAAGTAACAAAAAAAGTTTCAAAATTAGGGTTCATGCAATGGCTTGGCATGGGGCACATTTTTCTATCCCATTTGTCCTTTTGGGATTGAGGAAAATAGGTGCAATAAAATTTTCCTCAAGGAGATGCTGCCACTGGTCAGGCCGTGGTGGAGTGAGAGGGAGATGGAGGAGAACAAACATTAAGCACTTAGGAGCTTGAAAATGGTCACATGCAAAACTAGAGGAGGTGTTAGAGAGGGGCACAATTTTGTGTCCCATTTACCCCTTGGGAAAGGGAACAAGAGGGAAAATTAAATGTGCCCTCACCATGTGTTTCCAAGTATCTCCTTCAGGTTGCGAGATGGGGTAGTGAGATATGCCAGATAAGCCCTCCAAGTGCTTGACTTGGTCATGTGGAGAACTTGGAGGAAAGGCTGAGGAGGGCCACATTTTTGTGTCCCATCTATCCTCTTAGGAATGGGGACAAGAGGGACATAAAATGACAAGTGTCCCACCCAAAAATCACTACGTATGAGAAACGTACCTCGTGAGAGAGAGAGAGAACTTGTCGACGAGATTCCTGGAGATCCAGATGGACTTTTCCCATGAAACCTTATATGATTTTTACTCCCAAGACCATTTAAAGAACAATGGGATGGGTATAAACCTTAAATTCTGTATGAAACTCCCTAAAATGGCTCCTTTTTCTTCGGGACAACATGGTGTGTATGCACAAATTGATCTACTCTAAGAAGTAAACATGTCTTGTGAGAAATGTGAAGCTTCCAACATGTAGATAATTCTTATAGCTTTCCAATGACTATTTGATTGACTCCTAACTCCTTACAGAGCTCCTGGAATCATCCGGTGAAGTCTAGGTTCCAAATTTAGCTATACACTCCTTGCACCTTAAAAACTGTTACACAGATTGTCCCTAAACCTCCAAAACTTCCCTAAATCTTCCAAAATTAGTCCCATTATTTTCAAAACTCTCTAATATCACTTGTGGATGCTTGTGGGCTCTTAGATCCATCTCGGAGGATGTGCACCTGTCCTGAAAAGGCCAAAATTAGCCTTTCCAAGCCTATCAAAGAACTAACCTTTAAAAGCACTTCACCGTATGAGATAAATGACCTTGATACCTCATTTCACTCATCAGAGCAAGCTTTTTCAACACATGAGGAGGACCTACAAGGGCGGGACAAACATGATACAATAGACAAACTGATTGAGGAGGGGGTATCAGGTAGATTCAGGAGCAAATTTTTAAATTTGGTTTAGTCGTCATACTTGAAAGTTTGAATTTTTCATGCTACACATTTACATGACAACACGAGTAAAACATATAAACACGTAAAGTCAAGACACAATTGTAATTACCGATAAAATCAATGACCACCTCAAACAATTATAGTGACATCACACGTGATCACCTAATTTATGTTTTACTTTTACTTTTACTTTTCAAATTATAATTATAAAATATTACAAGAGTGTTTAATGACTTGTTTAGTGGAGAGGGGCCTCCGAATATTTTCATTCTTATACTTGTAGCATCTTCACTTTAAAAAACAATAAAAACACTTGCAAAAAGATAAAAGATAATTGATAATGGAAAAATAGAGAAAATAGGTGTAAGATAGAGAGAGGAGAGAGGAGAGGAGAGGAGAGGAGAGAGAGAAGAGAGCAGTGGCATTGGCAATGGCAGCGCACATCCATATCCACTCTTGTTTTTGTTATGCCTTTCAATCACCTCGCGGCATTCACAATGCGTATTCCCTCTCTTTGAAGGGTTCATTTCTCTCATCATCAAATTTGCTACAGGTATCCTCCTTGTTTGTTGAATGAAATAAAATCGAGAAAATATATACCCACCAGCGGAATGGAAAAGCTTAAGTATTGACTTAGTGTAATGCAATTGCTGTAGAGAGACAGGGGTAGTCCAAACAAGTGGGGGTGGTTAAGAGAAGGAAAGAGCGCGCTGTTCTACCTGTGAGAGCAGAAATGTTTGGGCAGTTGACAAGCAGTCTTGAACAAGCCTGGTCCAAGCTCAGGAAGCAAGGTAAAATCTAACATCTCATTTTTCTGTTCACATTTCAACATTCAATAACCAATATTCAACATTTACTCGTCACTCTCAGATGTTTTGACGAGGGAGAACATTGCTGAGCCCATGCGGGATATCCGAAGAGCTCTTTTGGAAGCAGATGTAAGGTCCTTGTTTATATCTTTTGGAAGTTTTGTCACTCCTTGAGAGATTATGAAAATGATTATGATTATGCAGGTGAGCCTGCCAGTGGTTCGAAGGTTTGTGAAGGTGGTGACCGAAGAAGCCATTGGTGTTGGTGTTGTTCGAGGAGTCAAACCAGATCAGCAATTGGTTAAGGTACAATTTACGTAAAACTCATTAGAATTTAAGTGTCAAGGCTTTGGCACCGATGTCCAACTGTATGCAGTGGGCTGGGATTTCAAATATCCAAGAAACCCTTATTCCTATTTTATAGAGAGGCATGTGACCATGTACTTGACGTAATATAGGATAGGGCTTATTAATTTGGAAAGATTGGCTCTCGTTGTCTCTAATTCCACTTGGTTTCTATGCCGTCAATACTTTATTTCTGTTTGATGGACTCAGCATAAGCCCATCGTCCATGTGCAGGGATCTGAGCAAAGGATTCGCTGGTCCTAAATACTTTGACACTCCATTTATGTCTACTAAGTTTTCAGCGGTGATATTTTGGCATCATAAATGTTGACATCCATCTTGAATTTGCAAAATGTAGGTGGTAAATGATGAGCTGGTCAAATTAATGGGAGGACAAGTTGCAGAAATCGAGTTTGCAAAAGCTAAACCGACAGTGATATTGATGGCAGGTTTGCAGGGTGTGGGAAAACAACAGCTTGTGCAAAGTTGGCCCTCTATCTCAAGAAGAAAGTATGATAATGCTGGACATTGTTACGTTCTTTTTGCTATTGATATCAAAATCAAAACCTGTAATTTGCAGTATGACTTTTGAGTCAGGGTAAGAGTTGTATGCTGATTGCGGCTGATGTGTATAGACCTGCTGCAGTTGATCAACTTGTAATTCTTGGAAAGCAGGTCAGAATTTGCGTATGATAAAGATGGAATACATTTACATTTTGCAATGAATATGTTTGTGGTTCAAGTTTCTTCTAGTTCATTCCTTTTGCAGCTATAATATGTAATTAAGTTATTCACTTTTTCCTTCCAATTTATTCACAAGACTGTTTTTCTCCTACCCCACATTGAATCATCAGCATTCATTCCATTCTATCGTTTCTTAAACTTTTAAAAGGCATTCTTAGAGTTTTAATATGTTTTGTGCTTCATTTTCATTTTTGTGGTCTATGTTCGTTACAGGTGGAAGTCCCTGTGTATGAGGCGCGGACTGATATAACACCAATGGAAATAGCGAAGCAGGGTTTGGAAGAGGCAAAGAAGATGAATATGGATGTGGTTATTGTTGACACTGCAGGAAGATTGCAGGCATGCTTGTATTTTCTCTGAATTTAAATTGACGCAATGTGCTTCCCTTTCAGACATCCAATTATCTGTTGAAACCGTACAACCAAGATTTTGCTTCTTGCCACCAAACTTCTACTGTGATGTGAACCAAAGACGAATTGTATTCATGTTAATTCTGTTTTAAGTTTGCTTAAGATCATGCTGGCCTATGTTTGACACGGTCACAGTAAGGGGCTATAAAAGTTAAAAACCCTCCTGTTTCAATCTAATTGGGCAGGGGTTACCAAAACACCTACTGAAGGCTCGGAAATATTTATAGACTAAAAATGAAATCCTAATGTATCAAATTGATCTTTGTAAAAGAAAAGAAAAGATGTGAAATCTATCGTGAATTGAAATTTTATTGTGGAGACACAAAATTTAAATGGCATATTTATACATCTCATGGAGCTGATCATTCTCTGGTTACAGTTAAACCCTTCAATATTAACATGATAAAGTCCAAATTTGTAATAAAATAGTGCTAATCTAAAAGATGTGATGTTCAATTTTAATTCCCTGAGTAAGAACAATTCACACAGGAAATGAACCAAATAAACAAGAACATGAATTTCCAGTTCCCACAAATAATAGAAATTTGGATGTGAAAACAATACCTGAATTTCATTGGGCAGATTCAGATTCAATCCTGCGCAGTCTATTGGTAGAAGAAGGGCTATAATGGATAATAATGGGCAGTGGTCTCCTCCTATTGGGATAGGTAAAATAAATACTAATGGAGGCATATAATGATATCCGTATCAAGTATGAGGACAGTTTGAAAGTAGACAACCTACCATCCTTGTTTGAGGAAGAAAGACTTGTCAAAACAACAAATCTTTTGGTCAAGATCCACAACAAGAGATGCAACATCAAAAAGGCAATGGATTCTATGCAAAATTGTTAGGGCAGCTCTTGGGGTGGCTTTGTACACTTTAGTTGCGGCTTTGGGTTCCATAGACTGCTTGGTCTTGCGGACGTTATTAAAATTGTTCATTAATCCATTCAATTCTAACAAAGCCAGTATGGGAGGAGTAGGGAGGTCACATTATGGTGTTCCAACTTTCTTGTTTGGGAAAATTTAGGTTTCTCTCCAATAATATGGCAGAAGGATATGCTATTTTGAGAGAGCTCCAGGAGGTTCCGAATCCCGATGGTAGGCGGGCAGCGTATTGTGGTGGAGTCAGATTCCCAAATTTTTACTAAGCATCTCCAACATGTTACCCTGTGTAGCCAGACAGATTGGAGATTGGGAAGAGTGTTGGATACAATTGATCATATGCATCCAAAGGAATGAAAATAGGGTGGCTAATGGTTGGGAAAATTGGGCTTTGGACAAGTCCAATATCGTTTGTTATGGTCTCCCCCCATGTTGGTGTTCATCACAGATCAGGGATGCTATCTACTCTTTTCTTGCTTTAGATGATACCAAGATTTGGACTCTGTAATTGCTTGATGAATGTGGATATGTGGGTTGTGATATATTTCCTCTTTAGTTGTATTTGGAATGCTAGAGTTTTGCACTACACCTCTTAGGTTAAGTATTGGGTCTGTAGCATGTGTTTGGAAATCTGATGATGTAACTCTGTCATCTACCCTTGAATAAAATAACTTCCTTTAAAAAAAAATCCGGAATTCAATGGTGATTAGTCAAACTGACATTTATGAATAAAACTGAAATAACTTAAACTTAAATCAATATTTAAATAGAAAAGAATGTAATAATGCCAAAATTTACAGAGAGAAGAATCGGCTCCTTGAGTTAAAATCTGAAACGTATCAGTGACCCCTTTTACAATTATTAAGTAAAATCGGTATCTCTACTTTGGAATACTACAAGTTTTCAAATAGGTATCATAAACCCCCTTCACAGAAAATGAAACAAACAACTTCGTAACCTCCCATTTTCAACAAAATCAATTAAAGATTGATTTTGTTTTTAAAGCTTTCAATTCAAAATTTCACTCTTTCCAACAATGAACATGTCGCATGCTTGATAAAAAGGGTCTACATAAGATAAAATCACTACCCTTTGGAATGCTAGGATAAACTCAACATGTATTCCAGGCATTGCTCTTTCCATTCTCACAAGGATGCTTTCAGTGTTCGAGGCCTGAATATTAAAGTTATTAGTCATTATGTAAACATTAACTAATCAAATATTAGTTTATGTACCATATTATAGACATGAGCTATATTAATTAACTATATTCCATTGTAAACCTCTTGGACTACTACTTTGTAATTTCTTCTAGCATAACAAAATGACGGACACACGGATCCCAATATGTGCCTTCCAATTTTTCTTCACTCTCTCTCATTAACATTGGTATCAGAGCCACTTCGAGGAATCCCTAGGAGAAAGGTAGGAACAATAAGCTCGGAGTTCAAGGAAGCACTGGAAGATGGTACAAACTGCAGGAAAGAAGGTTGAAGAGGTTCAAATTCAAGTTGAACACAATAATGATTATGAACTTTTTCATAAGGGCACGTGCAGAACACAAAGGTCAAAATCAAAATTTGAAGATTGAAACCTAGTCTAGTCACGTGTTGTAGATCGTGATGTTGCAAGGAGAAGATCAGAATGCTTTGGTGTGGAAGGGAAACGACAAAAAATGTTTGTGTCGTGCTAGATTACAAAGACATAGGGTATGCACGATTTGTGAATGGAGGAGTTTCCAAACATCTTTGGGGAGAATGGCAGTGTGATTTGAGGAGAATGAATACTAAAATCATCTCTAGGGCAAACGATCAGAAATATTATGACTGTAAGAAGTCACTGAGAAATAGCATGTCGTGAGAGGTTAATAACGACCGATCTGCAGATTGGTTAGAGCTAAATCTACAAACACATGGTTAGAGATAGTTTTGATACGAAGAAATGCAGGTCAAAATGGCGATTCGAATGAAGGATTCACATTTTGTGAACTACTGTGTAGTGCAAATGCAAGGAGAATGAGAACCATGCATTTTTGTGAAGGTGATTGTTGAGTCACAGAGAGGGCGAGGAAAGATAATACTGATCATTCTAGTCCAGGGCCACTGAGTTGCAGGAAAGCCATAATTTTCAAGTGATATTTATTTTGTGTAAAAACCAATAAAATAATCCCAACTTGTAGGAATTTGTAGCATTTGTTTGTACCTATACAAGGTTGTACGAGATTTTATTGTGATTTGCTTTTTGCGAGTTGCTATTTAAACTTTGGAATTTCCTGTTGCATTGATTTACGAGTTAGAGGTAAGAAATAATGGCCAATATTAAAACTCTAGTTTTGCTGGAAGCGCAGAAGTTAACTGGTCATTATCACAATGTTTGGAGTCATAAAATTTTGACAAGTGCAAAGTATCAAAATGCAATAGAATCATTCTCAGCATTGAGTTTCGAATCTGGCAGATGATGATAGGCACAATAAGGAGGCCTTGCTATTGTTGAAGTTATCTGCGTCAGATGATTTGATAGCTGAGGTCCAGAATGCCAATGAGGCTAGTGTGCTTTGGACTAGTCTGAAGAACAAGTATCAAACTTCCGATAAAATTTAGGTCCTGCACCTGAAGACTTTGTTGTTTTTGCAAGGATGATGATGGGTTCCTGTCAGAACATCTTACTCAGATGAAAGATCTTTGAGATCGGCTCGGTGCCATTAATAAAAAGGTGGATGATGACGACCTGGTTGCACTTATTCTGAATAGGTTGTCGCCCTCCTATGAAACATTTGTGGAGACTCTACTTTTGATGGTGGAAAGCCGGATCCTAATATTTGATCAAGCCAGTTTGTATTTGTTGCAAAAAGAACATAGTAAGACACAAGCGAGTCTAGTTTTGGACAAACAGAGACTGCATTAACTGCTTAGTCAAAGGGGAAGTGGAAATGTGACCTTGGTGAATATTTCAGATACCGGTGAAAATGCCATTGTTGTCATAAAGTTGGGCATATAAAAAAGGATTGTGACAGTATGATCCTTCCCATCTCAACAAAAATCAACAAGAGGAGGAAAATGTGACTGCAGTTCTAGATGAATGAGATTTTGAGGAAGAGAATACTCTCACAGTGTGATGCTCAACTAAGAGTGCTACCAGTTGGTGGTTCATTGATTCTGGTGCATCCATTTTTTTTTCATGTTGTGGGGACTAGTCTGTAACATTTTTGCAATTTCTGATTTAGTTTTATTAGTTGATGAAGAGTCGCTTATAATAGAGGGGATAAGGGATATTCATATAGTGAAGAATAATGTAAATTCATTGTAAGAAATGTTAGGTATGTTCCTCGCATGCACAAGAATTTTCTATTGCATTTGGAACATGAACGTTTCTTTGAGACGCAATGTAATGTGTCGGATGTGGAACATGAACGCGTTTCTTTGAGACGCAATGTAATGTGTTGGATGTGGAACATGAACGTTTTAATTCCCCTAGGCATTGTGCAAGGTGGCTAGTATAGGCTTGTTGACTTTGCTATAGTCAACTTAAAAGCACACGTGGAGGGAGACTCCATACAGTGAAACTTTTGTAAATAAACTTAGAACAATAATGCAGAGATTAAACACAACAGTAATTCTTTATATAATTATTTATGCAATCAAATAGATACAAATGTAAAGGTGATGTAGCTCCTATATTCAAGGAGGTTGCTCTAACTATTCTGCCCACAATAATCTCTCCATCTCCTCGTATTAATGAGTCGGTTGAATGACTCAACACTCACATACAAAACTCTCACAACAATATTATACCCAACTCGTAATATATTATTATTGTTACATAGCAATAATATTACTAACTAATTTGCCATACAGTAAATTATCAATCACCATGAGAATACTAATTTCCTAACATTCCCCCTTAGTGTGAACATGGTAGAAACACAATCACACTTCTTCGTAGTGTGCTGCATTTGTATGCTCATGATCTTGGTACACAACTCAAAATGAAGGTAGAGAAGGAACTCATCAACTTCTCATTGACCATGCTCGACACGAACTTATTTGACCAAACTAGTGTGGGAACCACGAATATGAATAATCTACTTATCAACCATTCACTGTAGGGAACAAATATGACCTAGTCAGTGTGAGAACTCAAGTAGGAACCATCTGTACAACCTTCAATGGTTTTACAAAGGTTAACCACAAACCTAGGTATGAACCCCAGTTCATCCTCTTCAAGTGTCATGATGCTTCTTTTCACTTGTGCTTTTATCTTTCCACTCATGTTTTCACATCAGAGCATTACATAGGAAAATTTGCTAACTTTTTACAAATTTGAACAAGATTGTACTTCTGTTCTTATTACAAAACACACACAACAATTGAAAATGAAACATACAACTGAAACAAAATGCCACAACACCATTGTGCGGCCCCATTGCTTGTGGTGGCGAGAGGGCGCTGATTGTCCTCCATCTTCCGGTGGAAGGATATCTACTAGAGGCAGTCTTCATCACTTAGATTTTCGGTGTGAGCAATTTTTGCTTCCTCTTCATTCTCCTCTTCTTCATCAACGGCCATGGCATTTTCTTGTAGTTTTCCATCAAGTAAATCTTGTGCTCTTTTCTTGCAATTTATAGACAGATGACCAGACTATTTTGCAACAATAACAAGCAACTCGTTTCTTTGTATCTTTGAAAGTGGATCCCTACTTAAAAAAAGATTTGAATCTCCTTTTAGCATATGATCTATCCTATTTTCCATACATTGCACTTTCTTCTGGATCAATTTTCTTGGTTCTATTTTCTTCCTCTATTAGAGAAGAGATCAAATCTTCTAAACTTAAATTTATCTTGCTCAATGTGAAGACTGTGTTAGAATAGTTGGGTGGCATACTATTTAGCAATACAACTTTTGCATCATCATCATGTACATCTACTTTTATTCTAGCTAACTGATTTAAAATAGAACAAAACTTACTGATGTGTTCCACCATATTGTCACCTTCTTCTATCTTAAGCCCGAATAGCTTCGCTTAGTGCCATTGCTACGCTCCTTACTTGTTTGGTCACACTCCCGCTTGTGACCCAAACAACTTGTTCAATGTAGTCTAGATGAAATGTGATGTCTTTGTTAGATTTATATGATGCAAGTAGGCATCAGATAATCCTAGGCCAATAATTGTTGTTGCTTTTCAATCCTTGCTTTCCCATTTGGAGGCTTCATTTGCATTACTCGGCTTTGGTATTTTACCATCAACAATTTCCCACAAGTCTTTATTGATTAACATCAATTGAGTCCGAACTTGCCAAGTATGGAAGTCTTTGCCTTCAAAATTTTCAACTATTTTCAACTTGACCATTTTGATATTTTGTCTTCTATTTACAATGACTATGGACGACACAATGACTTACAAAATGATAAAGATGACAAAAGAGCATAACTCAACTAAACCCTTGAAATTGTGTTGGCGAAATAATTTGTCGTAAGGGCAAATTAGTGATTTTTCACCAATGCTTTGGGACTAGGTCCCTCCTCTTGGGAATGGGAGGCTCCCATTTATTGAATGCAGGAAATGTAAAATTTGTGGTGGCCGTTAGGCCGAGGATCACACAGGAATACTCCATTAAACTGTGGCAAATTGCTTGTATATGATACAAGGGAGGAATTTGCTTAGAGAGAGGTGAAGGGGAGATAAGAATATAGAGAGGGAGGGTTAATGTAATGAATAGGAACTTGCAAATTTCAATGACATTAACTAGAGTAGGTACACATCCAACAAGAAGAAAACAACCATGTAAGCAATAACAAGACTAATAAATCAGAGACAAAAAGTTCCATGGATTCATTAATCAAAGACACAAAGTTCCTTCTTGGTTGTACAAGATTACAATGCTTGTAAAGTTGAAAATAGGAAGTAGAGGAACATAGACAAGAAAAATAGAAGAAATAACTTCTTGCTTGTAGTGAGAGAACAATAGCTATCAACCCCTTGGAATGGAGAAGCCACCCCAATATATAGCTTTACAAAATGTCTTTTCATCTCCCCCACATGACTTTTCACATTCCCATCACTTGTGACCTTTCATATTCCTATAGGAATAAAAATAAGCCCCTTTCTTATTAATGAAAGAGAACTTTTACAATGTCAAATTAAAAGGTCACTTAAGTGAATAAGACGAAAAAGTCAAAAAGTACATTCCCAATGAAGAATTAGAACATAGAGAGAGAGGGAAGAAGAGAGAGAAGAAGAGAGTGATCAATCGAGGATAAAGAAGCTTCCGATGATGAAGACCCATCTCTGGAGAACTTTGAGGAAATGCTCCTAAAATGAACTCTTCGCCCTTCACTTCCTTACTCAAACGAGCCATTCATGAGTGCCACCTTCTCTGCTTATGGAATGAAAACACAACCCAAAACATTGATCCAAGTCTCGGGAACACCACCAAGGGTCTTGCATTGGTTGAACTAGACTTGATGATCTCTTGCAGTATTAGAGATTGAGCCTCTAATTTCCGTGAGGGATTCCAAAGTATCTTCATTGAAAGAGAAGGGATCCCCTACCTCTTTCTTGACCAAATCTTGGAAAGACTTAAGGAGCTCTTCCAAGGATAACTATTCGTTGAGTGGGGGTGATCCGAGCTTACTGCATCACGGTTCTTGACACTTTCCAAGATCTCAGATGCATGCTCTCCACAAGACTCAAGTTCCAAGATAACATCATTTATCATATCATATCTAGCACTCATCGTGCGAGACCATATGGGAGACAAATTGTCAGAGACAAAGGTGAATACATTTTTGCTCACTAAGGAGTGAGAATCAAGACAAATCATCTTAGACACCAATGGGAACACACTATCCCAGTGGGCCTTTTCTTTCTCAATCTCCTCCTTGGTCATTTTCACCTTGGAAATAGTGGCAAGGGCAAATTTGAATAAAGAGAGAACCTCGTAGCAGTACCTTTCCCTTTTCCGGTTTCTTCTCCACCCATTTGTCATTAGCTCTCCCTTGCATGGTGTACCTTTGAGCTCTTGAGGATCAAAATTGTTGATGGGAGAGATGGCCTTTGTCGGAGGAAGTGGTATCGCATTGGGTTCCAGGAAGGATTGTACATAGGCAGTGAGGGTTCTCACATGTTCTTCCAGTTGCTCCACAGTTTGTTTGTTCTCTTCGTTTCTGGAAAGCAAGTGGGTTGTAGACTCTTTGAATAGGTGCACATCTCCCTCGTGCATAGCTTGTCCCAAAGAAACCCTAGTCATCTTGTGTCATTTCTCCCATGGGTTTTACAACTTTCGATCGTGCAACTTACACATACCGAGATCCAGAATCTCCAGTGAAGAAACGAGATGTTGTCTTGATTTCTTGGTCTGCTTGGTCTTGATGTATTTTGAGATGGCCTCAAAATTAGGTGTTGTGGCTTGTTGCACAATTCTCCTCCGAAACTCTTATACCCATGGGAAGGTTTCAACGGCGTGGACACAAAGTCGAGGCATAGGAGAATTTTCAGGTGCTTGATAAGGAATCACAACCTACCCAAGATGAGGTGATTCAATTGCGAGGAGGACACACTTGGATTGTGGGGATGGACAAGAGACTGTGATGGATCAATTTCTCCTAATTCAAGGGACTCAATGGGATTTTCAATGATCTTTGCCCTCTTGTGAAGCTTCCTAGGGGAGAAACTTCAGTGTACTTTGTTTCCACAAGTTTTCTCTTGGAAGATTCCTTTGAATGAGTAGATCCCGTGGCTTTCTCAGATGCCTTGAGAGAAGAAGTGTGAGACACTTGCCTAGACGGAGACAAAAGACCACAGACTCAATGAAAGAAGCCCTCTTTTGTTTGAACCAATCCTTTGACCTTTGAATTACTGTCATGGTTCTTTCTTTGATGTTACCTGACTTTTGGATGTTCCATGGAGTAGGAGGAAGAGGGGAAGATTGCACCGCTTGATATTCAGGTCGAAAAGGTCTGACCCATCATCTTTTATTCCATCCACAAACCATAAAACTTGAAGTCTCTCATTTGATCCACTGTCATTCGCATATAATCTCGTTTCCTAACCTCGAAGTCATCTGTGCAGTTGATCCAATAATCCTCAATTTGTGGGACATGATGCAATCCTGGCAAGATGAAAGTTTCTGGATTCTTCCTAATATCAAAGTCAGACCGAGATATGTAGGAATACAAACTAAGATCAATGAAGGATGTTTCAATATTTGTTGCATCCGTGATATTCTTGCACGAGTAGATTCCTAGAGAGATAAGCAATGTCCCGCTTCCTAGGATAGACGTGATGAAGACCGTTAGCCTATTCTATCCCGGCTAAGAAGAATTAAAAAGGGAGACTTAAGTTCTATTACTTTATTATAAAGTGCTAAAAAAATAAAATAAACATTATAAAAAGCACTTATAATAAATTAATAAACTTAATGATAAATTAAAATATAGAAAAAAAGAAAATGAAGGCAAAAGCACTTATAAAAGGATGCGACTAGCTTTAGGAGCTTTAGAAATTGGTAAAAAAAGATTAAATGATTGGAGCCAAAATCATCTCCTCTAAAAAATGCGATTTGCCTTGGGAAGACTTTTTTTTGGGGGAAGAAGGCATTAAATGTTGTGAAAGGTGATTGGACATAGAAAGTGACTGATTGGGTCATTTCTATCTTTAAAAGGAGAGGTCGACTTGAAGTAGAGGCATTCTATGATCATTATATTTTCTGAAATTGGCTTGTAAGCTGAGCATTGACTGCTGTAATTTTCTGAGGACGAAAACCCTCAGGAAAGGTGGAAGGAAGAACGAAAACTCTTCCTTTTGGTGCATCTTTTCATTGAATATCCAAAAGAAATCTCATTGCTGGAATGTACTATTTTTATCTAGCTGGAGCGACCCAGTTAGAGGCAGTTTTTGGCATATTTGAAGGATAAAAATCAGTTGTTGGATACCTGCTGCTTGGAGCTGAATTTCAGATGTTTTATCCTGTTATTTTTGGAGCATTTTGTGGGGTTTCAGATCCTCATTCCACTGCTGTAATTCCAGTCAGATCTGCAGAGTATTATTAAATAAAATCAGCATTGTGGGAGCTCATTGTTGGTACTTCACCCTGCTGTTTTATTTAATTTATTTCAGACTTATTTAAATCAGAAATCTGCATGTCTGTCCTGATTTGGGCCTTATAAAATCAATATTTTGATTTTGAGTAAAAAGATTTGAATATAAGGACTGATTTAGTGAGGTTTTATACATTACCCTAGTCGCATTTTCCTTCTAAATTTCTGATCTGGATTGGTAAGCCTTGAGATATCTTTTATAATTTATTTCTTTAGTAAGGGAATTTCTTGAAATCCATCTAGGGCAGAAATTGTCCCATTTGGGGACATTATATGTTTTATTCCATCCACAAATCATCAAACATGAAATCTCTCACTTGATCCACTGTCATTCACATATAATCTCGTTTCTTGACCTCGAAGTCATCGTGCAATTGATCCAATAATCCTCAATTTGTGGGACATGATGCAATCCTGACAAGATGAAAGTTTTTGGATTCTTCCTAATATCAAAGTCAGATCGAGATATGTAGGAATACAAACTGAGATCAGCGAAGGATGTTTCAATATTTGTTGCATCCGTGATATTCTTGCACGAGTAGATTCCTAGAGAGATAGGAAAGGACACACCTTTCTTCTTAGCATTCTTGCACCTAGTATGGACATGGGACAACTGTTTGCACAATTCAAACATGATGATCTTATCACTCGGGTACCTCGGTAGCCTACATGGAGCAAGATCAAATCCTCCAACCCTTATGTAGGTGAAGGTGGGAAATTGGATGAAGTGACTTCCATACTTTTGATCAATGCAACTGCATGAGATGGCATTCTCGCTCGGGATCTCCTTCGAGCAACCTTTTAATAGTGAGAGTTACTCTCGATGTGTGAGTTGTGGATATTTCTCGTAGGCCGGTGACTTCGTGGCATATTAGGAGCAGTGGATAGGCCTTAGAAGGGTCTTGTGAAAGCGAGGGCATACACCAAATAAGAAGTCATTGTGAACTTCTTAGAGGTGGGTAACTACAACAATTGTCGATGAAGGTTGTTACTTATGATTTGCCCCCAGTCCACCATTTGATCTCCTTCGTAACCACCAAAATGAATTGAGCCATCCAATCTGTAAGTCCTTCGTTGTCATGTGTGGGGTTTGCATCCACTTTGGAGGGTTTTTATGTTGGGCGAATTAGTAAAAGTGCAGTTTTGGGTACTTTAGAGGGGATTTCTCATGATTAGCATTCATATTCTTGTTCTCCTTTTTTTTTGTGAGTTCGTGCATAGTTTATTTGTGTGGATCGGAGCATTATTGAGTGAGTTATGAATTTTTGAAGTTGCCATAATTTTCTGCAAACAAGGGTTTGACATAAAATCATATCTCCAAATCTAGGGCATGAAAATTCAGTTTTCCTACGTGAAGTTGTTGCTAATATTTATTTAAGATTTTTGGGCACACTTATGCAATTTTTGAGGTTGAATTAACCCTAGTTTCAAGGGTTCGAATTCCCCAAACCAGCCGCTCCATTGGGAGGAGACTTCTGCTGTGTAAGGAGTTGCTTGGTAGTGATTAAGGGGAGTCTAAAATCAATCTTCAGTTGCTGGTTTATGACTGTCATTTTCAGATTGTGAAATTCATATTTGGGGTAGGGTTTATGAAGGTTAAAGCCCTCAGATCTATATAGGTTGATTCACCATACTTGGGAGGATTTGCTGGTTGGTTTATGGTTGTTGCAAGATCATTTTTATGCTCTAATATTTGTGCTTTACAGTTGTGTGTGATCAGATTTGTGGTGATTGCATCATTTCCCAGTGTGCCCTAGAAAGGACGTTACATTTAAGTGACGCAACCAACTCAAATATGGGGGAGTGCACATTTGTGTCCCCCATGCCCCTTTGTAACATGGAGACAAGTGCAAGGGGACACTCCAACCTCAAAATGCGCCACGGGTCTTTGCACATGAGGAAGGGGACTTGGGTTAAGTGAAACATTCATATGCACTTCCTAACGTAGACACAAAATCACACACTTGGGTACATTTCTAGGTCCTAAAAGCATGCTAGCATTTACATGATTCCTAAGCAAGAAAACTAGTGGTTGACAACTATATTTGGCCTCTTTTCTGTCTCTTGTTTTCTATTTGGTCTTACATACCCTACAACCCAGTCGGAACTTTACTTGTTTATACTTTAGACAATACTTAGCCAACATAGAAGATGCCCTAGAATTCATTTCCATCATTTTTCATTGTTATTTTGGAAATTACGGTCAGCTGTATTTTTCTCTCATTTTCTGCCCTAAAATAAATAATCAAAATCAGATTTGAGAGATAAAAATTATTTCTCTTGTTTATTGTTCTATATATTTTTCTGAGTTGTTTGAAGCTTCTGGGTAGTGTTGGAAGTGATTAGTTTGCAAAATACAAAAAATTCTTTATTTCTACATATTGCTGTCATGAAAATCAAATTGTCGGTTTGCTGTTATTTTTACATATTTTGTGAATTTCAAGTGATATCCCATAAGGAATATTTCATACTCATTGGAGAGATAGGCCTGCCCACATAGCGGGTTCTTAGGCATAGGCCCTTTCAAACAGTGTCCTATGGATTAGGGTGGAGAGGCAAGTCCCTATGGATTGTACAACGATGAAGTCTTCTCTATAACATTTTGGAGATGCCCTTTTGGGTAAAGACGTCGCAGGGATGGTCGCTGAGGGGAAGGCCTACTAGGAGATGATCATTGCAAGTAAGGGAGATGGTTCATGCGGGAGTGATGATCAATGTGGTAGCCATCCTAAGGATCCCCATGCCATTTGCATCAATCATGGTCATCTTCTCTGTTAGAGTAGGATTTATTTTCCTCGCTTTATTTTTATTATCCTACTCGGGATATTCCACATCACTTGGAGTTTCCCGCACTCATGGAATATGCTTGCTTAGGTGTAGCAGTTGTGTTGAGTTAGCTTACCAGTTGTGTTGAGTTAGCTTACTAGCTATGTGGAGTCAACTCTACTTCCAATATCGTTAGTGAGAGTTATTCATCACCGATCTAAGTGGTAGTTATACTTTCTTATTCTTATACATGTACATCTTTTTCATTATTCGATGATACGTAACAATATATTGATTTGGATCCATTCTTGCCTTGTGAGTTCTTGATCATATTGCATCTTATTGTTAGTTATTTCAATTTTTGTATTTGCTCGTGCATTTGTTTTTCATTAGATATCCAAAAACTCTAATATGTTATCGAATAATTCGGTGAAATGTTTGCCATTTCGAGCTATTTGCGATTTTCAAATACTTCTTTTGTGAAACTAACAGTTCATGTGCAAATAGTTTTGACTTTGTCTTGGTTTAGTACGGTTATGAGTTTTGGTGTTTGCAGATTGATAAGTTGAGAGTTTACAAGTTTTGGGGTTCCAAAATCACGAAATTTACTGGTGACCTGGTTTTTTGTGGGTACCTTTCTAGGTGTTTTTCAGCTTGTTGGCTAGATTTTCTGCACAGCTGAAAACCTAGCGATCATTAGATAAATCTCCCTCATTTATGGGTGAGGCTCTGTGTAAGATTTTGTCGATTATATATCCTAATAACTATTTGTGGATATTACTTTAACTATGTAGCTCACGAACCATAGCTAGATAGTTCTGCAGCAAGTAAGCAGCTGTAAAAGAAAGAAAAAATCTACAAAAGAGGAAAATAATAGGAAACAGAGGAAATGAGAGAATATGTGCAACCCAATCAATAGTTTACAGAGTTGATCGTATGCACATAGATTAAAACAAATAGATAGTGAAATACATAATTCAAAGCAAAGGAAACTTTCAGATCTAGATCTAGAATAACACAAAGTTTATGAATAGATCTAGAAATAAATACGAGACGAATGCACCGTTGACACAAAGTTCTCCGGAAATCTCTTCTCTATTCCTCTGCTTGCAGAAAGCTATCAAGGGTCTCAACTCAAAGTCTGGAACACAAGAATGCTGATTACAAATTTTGATCTTTTAACCCGTAGGTTCTTCCTCTATTTATAGTGTATAAAGGGCAATTACAAATAGGAAGCTTTAAATGAATTCCCACATGCGGAAGCTATGAAAAGGGAAACAACTGGCAATCTTCCTCCTGGAATTCCTCTTTGCATGACATGCATGATTTATAATTGAAAAATAGAACCTTCTATTTTGCATGTCTGCCACCTATTTCCAAGTAATTGACTTCTTCAAGTAACGGCTTTTAAACCAATCACTTAAGTTTTATAATTTAATTGATTGCTCAATTATTTTGTTGGAGAAAATAAAAGAAAGAGGAAAAGAAATAAGAAGAAAAGCTGCAACCCTCCCAGTCTTGTTCTTCTTCCATATTCTGCATGCGGTTGACTCTTTTACCTTTGATTCTCACCAAACTGGATCTGGAAGCAATGACTGTGATTTTCTTGTGGGTATTGCCTTTGACTGTCTTCCCTTTTATCCTTGAAGCTTTTGCAATTCTTCTTCAGTACATGCACTGATAAAATGCTTGTCGTAAACAATTCAAGCAAAACTCATCACCTTTTATTTTTAATTGCATATGAGTGATTAAAAATTTTGGAAAGCACTCCGGGTGAAGGAAAGTACAAGTAAATTCAATGAAGACTTCAACTGGAAGATTTGGAGCACACGCACAAGCTATTGAAAGGAATTTTCCATGCACTGACTTCCACATGGGTTCGATAGAAACAAGAGGATGAACTTTTGCGGAAGCCTTTACACTTATGAGATCTGGATATGTCAATTAAATCGGTGATAGGTTCAGGGCCTATGTCTGTATCATTGACTTCAGCAAATCTGAAAGCTATGCATGATTCTGCTGATCTTTCTCTTTCATCATGCTTCAACATGGCTGGAACAATCTTTGTCTGAGCTCTTTTTCTTTTAATTCTACCAGAATCCCTTGCAATTGGATCAATTTGTGCAGATTTGACAACTTCTTCAGATTCGGAAGATATATTCAATGTACTTGACATTGATTTGAGCACCTGTGATGAATACCTGCAATTTTATTTAGACAAAGATGGAGTCCATGACACGAATACTTGATTTTTATCACCAAAATCTGCATATAAAGTCTGCTGCCCTAAAATTTGAGGTTTTGCTTACATGCAAAGCAAACAAAAATATTATTTAATTCACCAGAGCACTTATACCAACATGCAGATAATTATCATAGCAAGAATCAAGCCATTCCAACCCAAGGTGTCAAACCTTGAAGCTCCATGGCAATGAAAAACACTCTTTAATGGAAAAACCTCCTTCCTTTGGCACCAAAACACATCCTGGGCTGCAATCCTTTGCAAAAAGAATTAATTGCTTCTTCATTATGACAGCCTATGCTTATATAATTCTCATCATACTATTTTTAATAATTGCCCTTCCTATTTTTGACAATTTAATTAATAAACAATCATGTTTATTCACCCAAATTGGGCACCCAATTATGCATCTTGCTGGTTGCTTTTAAATAAATTATTTTATTTATTTTTAGCATGCATCCTTGACTTCTCCTTAGCTTTTCCACTTGCATTGACTTTCCTTCTATTTATAACACCAAAATTGGGTGAATAAACCATTTATAAATATTATTAAATGCATTGTTGTTCACCCAAGGTGGGTCACATTTTAGCAAGAAGGGTAATTTCCAAAAATATGAAGTCAACTTTGATGGGAATTTCTACCATGCACTGCAGCTCCAAAAATCCCCTCTTTCACTTAAGTTGTTTGACTTTTATAATGGGAATTTTTACCCTGCAAGGCAAGTAAGAAATTTCCGCCGATGCTTTAAGTGATTTTCTTTTATAATGAGAATTTTTACGCCGCAGGCGGGTAAGAAATTCCCGCTCGCTGCACTGTCACCTCTAATATTCCCATTGCAGCTTAAGTGACTTTGACTTTATGGGAAAAATTACCTTGCAAGGCAGGTAAGAAATTCCCGCCTTCCTACCACTGCCAAAATTCCCACTGGCAGCTTAAAGTCTTCCTTCCAAAAAGTGCGACTTGCATTAAAACTAACCTCCTTTGATAAAGTGTGACTTGCATGGGTGAATAAATCTCTTTGGTGGGAAAAGTTATCCTGCAAGCAGACAGAAAATTCTCATTGGTGCTTTAAGTGATTTTTTCTTATTTTATAATGGGAATTTTCACTCTGCAAGGCAGATAAGAAATTCCGCCGCCCCGGCCGCCTCTAATTTTCCCATTGCAGCTTAAGTGACTTTGACTTCATGGGAAAAATTACCTTGCAAGGCAGGTAAGAAATTCCCACCTGCCTGCCACTACTAAAAATCCCATTGCAGCTTACACTCATTAATTCCAAAAATGCGACTTGCTTGGGAGAGGCTTTTTGTGCATGACTTCATCTTTTTTGGTCAGAAGCTTGCATTTTGAGGTTGATTCCTTTTGGTGTTGTGTCGGTAGATGATCTCCAGATGCTTTAGGCAATTAAACAGACTATACTGGCGAAGGAATTGACCTAGGGAATTTCACAGAGAAACAACGGAGAAAACCGGAGAAAAATGCAAAAGAAATAAATAAAAGCTAAAAACGTTGCCAAAAGTTACAGATAATGCCCTGAATTCATTCCTGGTAAAAACCCTAATGAGATGAGTGAATATTGGCATGCAAAACTTCAACAAGATTCGACCGAGCACAATTTAATTCAAGCGGGGCATTATTTATTCAATAAATAATTAAATAAAAATTTCTCGCATGAGATAAAACTTGGAGGGATAAAATGAGTTTGGGCATCCGGGGTTTTTGTCAAAATTGACTCATATGATTCACTCGGGAATATCCTAACATAATACAAACATCTTCTGGCAATAAAAACACAAAAAGACTTGCTATTTTAAAAGAACGATTTTTTTCAAATGGGTAGTCCCTGCATTTTAGGGTGAAATATGGGGACACCACAACTAATATAGTTATCTGTGGCTAAATATGGTGGAACCGGTGTTTTTAGTAGACTATTTGGCGGGTTTACCGGTTTTCAAGGGTTGCGTGGTTTATGCGGATCTTGCCTTCGTGGTGATTGCTTTGCTAGTTTTTTTCTCGGTCTATGGTGCTTACAACCTATTTGTAGGATTTCGTGGTATCGCAAGCTTGTAGAAGATATTAAAAGACCTGAAAATTGCATTTTCAGACTTGTATTGGTGTTGCCATAATCTTGTTCAACGTTTGTTTGCTTCTTTGTGACATTTAGTTGGCCCATACATGCATACTTTGAGCCCTTAGGAGGTTTAAACGCCCTAAGATTTATGCTTTAATATGTAGCATATCTGTCTTCGAGACATGGTATTGGCGCGAGATTTGGCTATATTTATGTTGGGCGTCCTCTACAACCTGTTTTCTCCATCACTATCTCAACGCCTCTCCAATTAGAGCTTTTTTGATGGCGGCCACAGGATTTCAAGCATCTGCAAGCAATGTTTTAAAATCGGAATCGGAGGAACCGCCGAGGGTCAAACCGAACCAAACGGAATCGGACCGGAACCGGACTGGTTTAAAACTTAAGAACCGGTTTACTTAAAAATACATAAAATATTACAATTTTAATGAAAACAAGAAATTTTAAAGATTCCAAACCATGATTACAAACAATTAGAGACAAAATATGCACAGTTTGCTCATGTATGATGTATATACCATGTAAGGGTAAATATAAAGCACCGAGTGTACTACATATCCGAAACAAAATACATAAACAATGAGATCCTCTAAATGGCTCTAAATGGCCTATAGAGTGCAAAAACAATACGCTACAAGCTACTACAAGTTTGATATCATTCATCAAACTCAACACCACTGCTAAGAATGGGATCCCCATCCTCATCAATGTCATCATGTTCCTTTGGCTCGAGACACATCAAACTCCTCGGGGACATCGGCAGAGTTGTAGACAACTAGTGTTTGCCATGTTTGGTGCACCTTGGTGGTTCTTCATCCAAAGAAATCCACCCCAAGTCATTGGGATCAAACTCTGCTAGGTAACTCTCCTCTACCCATTTTGAGGTTGGATCAATATCATCCAAGACAATGGGATCTGTATTAGGTATCCTATTTAGTCATTGATTGTGCCTTGGTCGGAGGTTGTATTGCATGAAGATGAGATCATTTAACCATTGTTGTTCCAAACGGGGTCTATATAACATCATTTTAGGGTTAGGGTTGGAAAAAAGTAACTTAAAAGCTAAAATTGAGAAAAAATGTTTTAAGGCAAAACCTGCCCCTCAACTAGTTCAGACCGGTCCAATACAAAACTAGTTGATTGACCGGTTCAATACATCGAACCAAGATTGAATTGGCTGGCCTCCGTGCGTAATTGGTCGTTGGCTTGGTGTTTCTAATGGTTTGCAATTTTTTTAATGAACCGGTCAAACCGAACCAGAACCAGAATGGTTTTTAAAACACTGTCTGCAAGGCGTCTGCAGGTTTCCTCCATGCCTTTGCACAACCTTGACGCCTTTTCATCTTGCTCAGGCTGTTTTCTACCTTCTGGGAACCCTGCTATGCCATAACAATCTGAAACGACTTCCTTTAGAGAAAGTTGTAGTCATTGGAGGTGCCATACAACTCTACCTTTGCTCTGTTTCATGGTCTAGGCGGCGCCAACAACAAACAATAGCTAAGAGATAAAGAAATCTAGGGTTTGATAACCCTAAAATCAACTCCCACTCCTACGTATGGACCCCACCTAGCCCACAAGGTGGATAATTTACCTTATTTTTCCAATTTTGACTCTTTATTGCTTCAAATTTGGAATTTTATGGTTTTTTTGAAGACAAGTCGATTTGGAGAAATTGCATTAAAGTGGATTTAAGTGGTTTTTAAACTTGTATCTTCGCTGGTCGAAGACGAAGGGTGAGGCCCAGGTTGGCAGGAGGCCAATTCCCCTCACACATCAAACCACTCTCTTCTAAATTTCATCCCGATTTCAACAAGTATACGCATGACCCCCTTTCCTCTCATTTCCGACATTTTTCTAATCAGTTTGCAAAATTTTAATTAAATAAGCTATTAGTTGGAAACTGCTTTTTCTATAAATTTTGACCAGTGAGCTCGAATTTGAATGCCGTCAAAAGTGCATGTTTTCTTGCACTCTTCGTAATGGTTACATTTATTTTTGTAAACACACTACTTTATAAAGTTCCACATTTTGGGGGGTTCTTGCAAAACTCTATGGGGACTTGTACTTTTCACACTAAGTTATAAAGTGCCATTTGGGATAATTTTGGGGTTTATCTGCATTATGGAGTTTTACTGTTTTGTTGTTATGCTCGACTCTGAGAACTTTCTGTCTTGGAAGGCAGACATTATCAATCATTGCACTATGCACGGTTTGCTGCCCTACCTCCATGGCCTTGTTCTCGAACTCGATGAGCCTTTACAGAAGAATGAGTGGTTTAACCACAATGATGGGGCCTATGGCCTTCTCGGTCTTACTGTTTCTATGGATATATTGCGTTTGTTCAAGCACATTGAGTGCCCTCTCACTGCCTGGACCATTATCCGACAATTTGCATGACGACCTTGTTTCACCATCTGAGAGTGACGCTTCCCTAGACCACTCTAGTGCCACCATAGATTCTCCCCTTCTCACATCCCTTTAATTGTTGAGTGTTCTTTCTGCACCTATTGCTACTTGTGAGTCCCATGTGGATCATTCACCATAAGATCTTGCTATTGAGCACACTGTCCCTATTATTTACCTCCACATATCTCATTATCATCCATGTTCATGCTTCCATTCACTCTCCTGCAATAGTGTTCTATTGGAGAACCTTCCTTTGAGACAGATGTGACCATTGCCTCTTGTGCTCCATTACATCTTGATTGCTTAGTTGACAACACTCCACATACATTGGTTCTTTACCTTTGAGTGCAACGTTGCTTCATCTTGGACTTCCAACAACTCTTCACAATAGTCTTCTCCTCCTACTTCATGTTGTGATGCTAATACATTCTTGTTAGACATTGCTCTCATTGAGCAACCCCATTGGGACGAGTATTTGCCGACTTGAGTTGTCTATTTGTAGATTCCACTTGTGTTTCATTACAGAATATCCTCCGATTGAGCCATCACACATTTTGGAGGACCCATTCATCTCTCTCGTTGGGAGTGCCCGCCTTGGACATTCATCACTTCCACTATTTCAGAGATGTTTCATGATCCACCTCTTTTTGTGGATCCCTTTGTGAGGGTTATTGGCCCCCACCATTTTCTTTCTTTGACACGTATACTGTAGTGGAATTCCCATTGTCTTTTGTGCACACTTTTGCCAGACCTATGCCACCTTTCGGTTACAGACTAGATGCAGAGATCAGAATTCTGCAGGCTTCTTCATCCTTGGTGGAGTGGGCTTACTTTCAGTGTTCCTTTTTGTCCTTCCCAAGGGCAAGAACATTGTTCGGTGCGGCGGATTCTCTTGATCTTTATGCGGACAACCGCATCATCGACACTCTTCGTAGGGGACCTTGTCCCCACTTATTTCTCTCTCTACTTCTGGGGGATGATCATTGTACGTGGGTACCTCATCAGGCTGAGTTACCGGGACCCACTTCTTTTCTCCAATTTTCTTGAGTGAGTTTTGTTTCTCTCTTTTGGGGGAGTTTTTTCCCACTGGGTTTTCTCCTTTTCTCTATGTTATGAGAGATTACATTGTGCATGGGTACCTGATTAGGCTTAGTTGTCAAGACCCATTTTGTTTTCACCCACCTAAGCTACGCTTATAGGGGGTGTTAGTGTAGGATTTATTTTCCTCGCTTTATTTGTATTATCCTACTCGGGATATTCCACCTCACTGGAGCTTCCCTACACTCATGGGATATGTTTGCTTAGGTGTACCAGTTGTGTTGAGTTAGCTTACCAATTGTGTTGAGTTAGCTTACTAGTTGTGTGGAGTCAACTCTACTTCCAGTATCAATTAGTGAGAGTTATTCACCACTGATCTAGGTGGTAGTTACACTTTCCTCCTCTTATACATGTACATCACTTGCATCATTCTATGATATGGAGCAATATATTGATTTGGAGCCATTCTTGCCTTGTGAGTTCTTGATCATATTGCATCTTATTGTTAGTTATTTTGATTTCTGCAATTGCTCGTGCATTTGTTTTTCATCAGAGATCCAGAAACTCTAATATTCTCAAGTAGAGACAATGGTAGAATGAGTAGGAGGTGTCAAAAATGCAAACTAAGAGTCACAACCTTTGTGCGAGTACGTATGGTCCACCAAATGGTCTTTGTGAGGAGGCCCCCATGTTTCCCTAAATGGCAAGGGGGCTCGGGACATGGTGCGAACACTTGACTTTGGGGGTGACATGTGGGACGCGTGAGGTGGAGGTACTTGAATGGGAATGGGTACTTACATGGTCACTAACAACAGATTGCCAATGATCTCTTAGGAGACTCTCAATTGTTGTCATGCGTAATCCTATGACAAGTCTTTATTATTGCACATAGCTCTTCCATGTGTCTCACTTCAAGTTGTTTGTGTCTTGCATGGGATGGAGATTTGGGGAGTTCGTCTCAAGTGTAGAGACTCTGGTACATTCAAGATGGGGAAAAACAAATATCAGATGGGTGGAAATGAAAATGAGATCGCCATTGCTCAAAAAATTCCAGTCTTGTGGGAGTGCTACGCGCCTGAGTTTATGAGAATCAAGCCATTTGGGGTTAGTTTCGAGTTGCGCTTTGATTTCATTGGTGTTTTAAGGCTTGAGCTATCTCTTCCACCATCAACTTGAGTTCCTCACTATGATGACAACAAGAATAGCATCCCTGGTGGGGAATGTGAGACATCTAGGCTATGTGAGCGCGTGCAAGATGACAACAAGAATAGCATCCCTGGTGGGGAATGTGAGACATCTAGGCTATGTGAGCGCGTGCAAGATGACAAAAGGAGGTTGGTTTGAAGGAAATCTACAAACGGCAAAGATGACAAAAAAATAAAGAAAAATGGAAAAAAGAACAATCATTGGGCTGAACACGGTGTCCTACCGAAAACCACATGTTTCTAGCAAGAGTAGCCTCCTAACCAAAAAGAGAGACTGTATGCTAAGAAAATCCAGACCTAGTCTCAAATAGGGGCAAAAGGGCCTATAACTGCAAAAATCAATAAACAGAGAAGTAGGGCAGCTTGTTGATGTTGTACTTGAGCATGCTAGTTTGCTTCTTGACAGCTTGTCAACATCTTTTCTAAGCTTACTTAGGATAGTGTAGCTTCTTTTCATCATCTCCTTTAGCAGGGATGTTATTGTATATTAGGCATCCACTTTTGTATGGTCTCAGATGCACTTGTATCATACAGTTTATGGATAAAGCACACATGTGTGCACATCATTATATATACTTATTTTAATGACTTATAAGTCGCTTATAAATAAGAATATCGTTAGTGGTTATCCTCAAAATAGTGTTCGTCTTTTTGAGCTTTTATCCCTAAAATATAGTTATTCCTTCTTATCCTAAACCCCCTTATCTATAAAAGAACCTGGAGGGTATGGGAGAAGATAGATCCACAAGGCTATTCTGTATTATCTTCTTCATGCGAGGGCCATTGGTGCTCTTGTATATCTTAGATTTGACCTTATTCATATATGTGTCTATTGCTTTAATGTTTCACAAGTATGCACATTCAATTGTGGGTGAACATATTGGGACTGTTTTAGTTATCCCTGGCCCAATCCAACATTCTAAGAGTGTCCTCCTGCAAAACTGCATGTTGCCAGCAAAAGTAGCCACCTGACCAAAAGAGAGGTGTTATATTGCCAAGAAAAGCCACGACCTGGTCTCCGATAGGGACAAAAAGGGCCGAGAACTACAAAAGACAGTAAATAAAGAGGCACGAAAAGTGTGGTCCCACTGGGTGTGCTAGAATGTAGACGGAAGAACCTGGATAGGTGCAAACAATTTGACAAGGGAGACGAATTAAGAAAATTACCAGGGACATAGGAGATCTGCCATAGCCCATAACAATTAGGATCAGTTTGCGGGGTGCATTACTAGAGGCCAAGGTTGGGGGTCTAATCTATTTTAGCACAAAAAATGATCGTTAGTATAGGCATCACCACATTATGCCAAAATATTTATCTAGGTTTGATGTTTGTCATCACACCAACCATCACTGATCACATTTCTATTTTTCTTTGTACATGATTTTTCCCACATCCTCTAATTCAAAATTTATGCTTTTTACCTCTCGAAGAATGTTAGTCCTCAATCTCTTGAAACTTGGAAATGTATAACCTTTACCACTATTTTTAGCTCCTCTATATAAATTTGAAGTATGGTGAACGGATGACATTGAAAAGGATTGCTCTTGCAAAAACATTCTGCATGCTAAACAGTCCACTCAATGTTTTCCACAAGGCCTCGACATAGCCTTTTATCTCAACATTTTACGTAGGGTTTGATTTTCAATAAGTGTGTATGAACGTGAAACAGGGATGCCAAATTGGGAGTGTAAAATATAGAGTTTTAGCATTCATTGGGCAATGTGGTGTTGGATTAAAAACGTATTATTATGATGTGTTTGAATAAAGTGGTGAAAGCGAGAAACTCTTCACAAGGGTCATGTTATGGCCTTTCTTGATACTTATTTATACCATATGTTATGGTTAAATGTTGCAAGGTTTTCCATAACCATCTTTGTTCTTTATATACACCCGATTTGATCTGAACTCTCCCTAGACTATTCACGTATAGCTCAGTTGCAATCACCAAAAGCTACTCACATATACAGATACAGGCTCTGATAGGAACTCGGTTATATTGAAGTTTACAATGAACATCTGGTGTCGTTGCAGTGGTCAGTATGAAGACTTATAATGCATGTCATATGGCATACCTAATACACATTTAGAGCAGCAAAAGGAAATTAAGAAACCTAGGAATCAACCACAGGAAGTATGTAGATCAGGTACATGAATCTGTACAGCTCCAGGACAACAATCCAAACTTTGGGAACCCAGAAGTTGGCAGTAGTTAGGAGCAATGGCGAAAGAAAGCACAAGTCAGAGGTATCTGGGTCTTTGGGAAGCAGTTTTTATAGAAGAAACCAGTTCGAGTGAGGAAATTGTGAGCTAGGATAACACAATAGTTATGTCTACTCTGTTGTCCATGCATGATGAAAATGGACAGAACTAGAAGCATCTCCATTTTTTTGAGACAATTCTCCACTTTTAAAGTCAATAATGCTGTATTTTGAGAACTATTTTAATGTTTGTGTTTTTTGTTATCAGGTAGACAAAACCATGATGGATGAACTGAAGCAAGTTAAGAAGGTTGTGAATCCTACAGAGGTTCTGCTAGTAGTTGATGCAATGACTGGCCAAGAAGCTGCAGGTATCATATCCCAGACCGCATCTCAGTTGCATTATTTCTCAAGGTAAAACATGCCATGTGCAATTTTTTTGGCATATGATGAATATTCTCATGAGGATCGACCCTAAGAAAACATGGACAGATTGATTTGGTCTTTATTAGGACAACTCATATATTTCCATTTAATTTATGGCTTGTATTCATTTGTTCATTAGATGATATTTAATCAGTTGTTTGTTTATGCACATTCATCAAGCTGCTATCATTGTCCTAACTTCTCCAAGCAAGTTGCAATTGTGAAACAAAAATATTGATATGTAGTTTTAATCATTTTTATGCTGAATTTTCTGATGTCGTAGTGCAAGTATATCTTCATATGATAAATTGTTGCTTAATTTCTTAGAGCTTTCTGCAGTGTAAATAAGTAGTTCTAAGTGCTCTTATGGCGAGACAGAAATATAGTGTGAGTTGCTCATAGCAAGCCTGAATTATATTCATACATTCCAGTTTATCAGGATATTGCTTTGCTGACCCTTATGATTGGAAGTTTTACCATTTTCCTCATCCAGCCTGTTACATCAGTCAACTGGGTCAGGAACAATATGCTCTGAGTGTCAAACTGAAGAGAGTGGAAAATTACGGTAAATAATACCACTGCGATGAAATTTATTATAAAATCTGTGAGAAAAGATTGAAATCTCTTGGGCACTTCCAATTAAGACAGACACCTGCCACCATGTAACAGGGCATTCGACATTTGTTGAGGTTGGATGGTTTTTTATATCTGATTCAGAGTTAGAATTTGGTCTATTGGACAAAGTTGGATGAATATGGCTACAGGTACTTTATCTAATATGGATACAAAAGATATCTACAAAACCTTGGACACAATATGACTGGGATGCAACATTTATAATAACAGTTTCGTGTACATATTTGTGTGTGTGGTCTATGTAAGACACATGTGGTTGGATGGCAATTGGTTTATGGGCTTGCTTAAACAAACGAGGTCCAAGTTCAATCCCCAGTCCAACCCTTGGAACGAAATGGGCTCATTTCATAGACTTTCGGATATCAGAAGAACATTTTTATTCCCTCCAATTTAAAAAAGAAAGCAATGTAATATACACAATTAAAAGAAAAGAAATCTCAACTAAAAACCTTCCAAATAGAAGTAGAAAATGAGTGGTATGTGTGAGAAAAGAGGTTTTATGCCTTTCTTGTATTGGGTAAGTAATATTTTCCATTTTAGTTCTATAAACTTCTAGATTTTTTCTTTCCTTTTTGAATTTTCTTTGGATTTGACTTATAATTTGTATCATCCATTCACAATTGTACATGGGTCATATCCAAGGAGGACTGCATTCCTATTGAGTACAGGGATGCATGGATCCGATTGAAAGTCCAAATGAATGTGAAAGGAAATTGCAGTATTCTCCAGAATAATTTCCATCTGCTAGTGCAGGTGTATTGGTAGAAAATTTGAGCTGAAGGACAATTATTTTGTCCTGTGTTATTTTTCTTTGTTTTGGATATGTCATGTCCCTTTTTGTCTTCTCCCGTGGGTCTAAGGAGAAAAGCAAGGGGAAGATTTGAGTTATATTTTTATTGTTGTTTAGGTAGTTTTATTTATTATCATGTATCCTATTGGGAAGCCTAGCGCTCCAATAGAAGGACTTAAATAGTTAGGAAATAAAGTTATTATGAGCATGTAGGCTCTAAATACCAATTGAATATTTAAAAGCACTTACCTTAAGGGGTTGGCCATCATTTTTACATTGTAAAACACTCCTTGTGGTTATATAAGGAGGTCGCTTGGTCATTATTGAATTATGTTTTGGTGAATTTTCATATCTTGGTTAAGGTTTGTTTGTGAAGCACCTTATCTACCTTTCTTGGTGTCCTCGAGATGGGTCTCCTCTTGTCCATTGTGTTTGAATCAGGCTCAGAACATTGACTTGGCGGATTTAAATTGTATCTTTCCTTCGTGGTGGTCTTGGTGGGATTGTCTCTGCCCTGACGGCTCCCTCTGGTTGGCTATGGCTTCAATGTGACCCTGAAATCATGTTAACCTGGTGTAATGGATCTACCTCCATTTTAATAGTCGACTTGGCTTTCTTTTGGCTACGCATTTCCACCAAAATGACGTTGAAGTTTGGTGAGGTGTTGCAAAGGCAAAGTGGCATGTGATCAGATCTGTGAATATACACTCATTTCTCAGACCTGCGCAGACTTGTAGCCATTCATTTGCATTCAGTATCGAGCCTGAGGTACACCAGTCTCTAACATTCACATGAATCACTTTGGAGTGCATTAGCATTTTCCATTCACGTTGAGTTTGGACTCAACCACATCTGCCATCGGATTTCTTGCATCGCTGAACAAAGATAAAGCCGAGAATAGGTATTTAGCCTCATTGTTATTTTCTTATTGGTCTGTCTATCTCCTCCTTATTCGATGGACTGTTTGGGTTTCTTGGCTGAGTAACTCAGCCCTTAGCACAACTTTGTCACCTCGACATCGCACAACTTTATCTTCATTCACTTGACCCTTGCTTGAAACACACAGAGGGCACAGAGAACTCGGATCTCACTATCCCTCATGGCGGCCTCAACGACCTTCCGAGCTCCATTCTCGTCTCAAAGTCCTCTCTCGATGGCACAAATCGACGACCCAACACACTGGATTGATGTGTCTTTTCCGCCATGCCATGTGGTGTTCCTTCCGCCCATTTCGGTCAATCTTGACCATGGTATTTCTTTTGGTTTATAAATATCTTTGAAATTTGAAACAAGGAAATCAAGTTGTTTAGGATTGTGTTTGAATAGTGGAGGTTATGTGCTCAAACCCACCATCTCAATTTTATTGTTTTTTTTGTATAAAAACAATATCATTGGCATTGTAAAGGAGGGGACAATTATTGTGTTGCTTATTTTTAAACCTTGTATCTTCGCTCGACGAAGACGAAGGGTGAGGCCCGGGTTGGCAGGAGGCCAATTCCCCCTCACAAGCTAAACCATTATGTTCTTCATTCTTTGTTGGTTCCAACGAGTATACGCACGACCCCCTTTCCTCTCATTTCGGCATTTTTTTAATCAATTTACAAAATTTTAATTAAATAAGCCATTATTTACGGGAAATTGTATTTGTTATAACTTTTGATCGGTGGCTTGGATTTGAGCATTGTTTTGGTCAAAAGTGAATGTTTTCTCGTGCTCTACATGATGGCTTAATTTATTTTTGTAAATGCACTACTTTATAAAGTGCCGCATTTTGGGGGTTCTTGCAAAACTCAATGGGGACTTGTACTTTTCGCACTAAGTTATAAAGTGCCATTTGGGATAATTTTGGGGTTTATCTGCATTATGGAGTTTCACCATTTTGTTGTTATGCTCGACTCTGGGAACTTTATGTCTTGGAAGGCAGGCATTATCAATCATTGCACTATGCATCGTTTTTTTCCCCACCTCCATGGTCTTGTTCCTGAGCTTGATGAGCCTCTATAGAAGAATGAGTGGTTTAACCACAATGATGAGGTCTATGGCCTTCTCTGGGTCTTCTTGTTTCTAGGATATTTTGCGTTTGTTCGAGCACACTAAGTGCCCTTTCACCGCCTAAACTATTATCCGACAAACTGTATGGAGACCTTGTATCACCATATGAGAGTGACGCTCCGTGGACCACTCTAAAGTGCCTCTATAGATTCTCCCCTTCTCACATCCCTTTCGCTTCCGAATGTTCTTCGCATCATCTGTTACTACTCATGAGTCCCATGTTGACCATTCGCCACAGGATCTTGCTATTGAGCACACTTTCCCTATTTGTTGCCTCCAAAAAGCTCATTGTTGTCCATGTTCACGCTTTCATTCACTCTCCGCAGCAGTTGTCCTCCTCTTTGGAGAATTTTCCCCGAGACGAGATGTGACCATTGCCTATCGTGCTCCATCAGAGGTTTCATCAGAGATCCAAGTTTGGCCTTGCAGGCTTGATCTAAGTCTCGGTTTCATCAAACACAGACTTGGATCGGTGTGGCAAGATTCATGAGTTCAGGAAATGCGGTCCTATAGCCACGTCCAAGCTAGCCATAGTTCACCATAGGCTATTCTCCTCTGCCGCAATGCCCAGGGTCGCTCACGTCCCTGTACAATCCTAGAATGACCTTAAAGATGTCTGGATCTGATTGATGACCGGTAATGCTTGGATCTAATTGCATTGGACATTTTTCACAGGTCTGAGGCATTTTTGCAGGGTTGAGGCGTTTTGTGGCTTCGCAAAGAGCGTTTTTCACCTGTGATGGGCGTTTTAGACATATAACATGGCTGGAAATACATTTGCAGACATGGAAAGGGCATTTCTTACACCTATGGAGTGTTGAAATTCGGTTTTACACCCTTGGAAGCGTTTTTATAAGTTGGGCGGTCCCATACATGCTGGCGTATGCCTAGAAATGACCCTGCAACATTAAAAATCAAGCTTCCACGCCTTTTCAACCTCTTGCAACTTTCTTAGGCCTGCATTCGGCCTTCTAGACCTCTGCTGCTCCATTGAAGCCTGGAAGGACCTCCTTTAGCATATTTTTGTGTGGATGGCGGCACTCAACAACAACAAACCATAATGTTTTTAGGTTTTTTTAAACCTAATTTCAGCCCAACACATTCTCCTTCCACTTGGATTCCACTTTCAAGGAGTAAACTGCATTACTTTTCTCATTTTGACTTTTCCTTATTTCTAATATTAGCATTTTATGCTTTTGAAATATAAGTCGATTTGATTTAAAGTGTATTAAGGGAGAATTAAGTGGTTTTAAAACTTGTATCTTCGCCGACAAAGACGAAGGGTGAGGCCCGGGTTGGCAAGAGGCCAATTCTCCCTCACAAATTAAACCATTGTGTTCTTCATTCCATCCTCGGTTCCAAAAAGTATACACATGCCCCTGTTTCCTCTCGTTTCTGACAATTTTTAAATCAATTTGTAAAATTTTAATTAAATAAGCCATTATTTACGGGAAATTGTATTTGTTATAACTTTTGATCGGTGGCTCAATTTGAGCATTGCTTTGGTCAAAAGTGAATGTTTTCGTGCTCTACATGATGGCTTAATTTATTTTTGTAAACACACTACTTTATAAAGTGCCGCATTTTGGGGGTTCTTGTAAAACTCACTGGGGACTTGTAAAACACACTAAGTTATAAAGTGTCACATTTTGGGAGGATTTTTGCAATGGATGATGAAGAAGACGATGATCACTTGGTTCATTTTTCGAAATCTATTTTGAAGACCGAAGGGTGGGGCCCAGTTTGGTAGGAGACCAAACCCCCATTATGACTTGTTTGTTTCATTTCTTCTTTTTGCAATAAGCACATTTAGTGCATGTGTTTCTCTTTAGAAGAATTTTGTACATGCATTGTAAATGGGTATCTAAAAGGCGCCTATTGCCGGAACCCATACTGAGGATCACTGTGTCTTCCTTGTAGCAATTGTGAATTCCCGTAGTACTCTTTGAGCATGACATGTTCACACAACTTCTCCATTCCTCTGCAGTGCTGACTTTGTCCTTTGTTTTTTTGTGCCCGCTTGGCCAACCGATGGTTTTTAAAACAATATTGGACATATTTGTTCGTGCAAGTTCTGCTTATTGGAGGGTAATCTTTGGAGCAAGTTCTACTTGTTGGAGATTCTTTATCAGTGCCTCATCAAATTTTGGATTCTTATCAGGTTGTCTTATTTTTTCCCATTTTATCTTTTTATGTACTTCGGTTCTGACATGGCCTTATTTTGGGACCCAATTCTTCTATCCACATTAGCAGCTTCATCATCTTCGAGTAGGGCTTTCTAGTTCTACCTTCTCTTTTATGTCTCTCTTTTGGGGGAGTTTTTTCCCACTGGGTTTTCTCCTTTTACTCTATTTTATGAGAGATTTGCATTTTATGTGGGTACCTCATCAGACCTTCTTGTCGGGACCCACTTTCCTTTTCACTGCCCACTTAAGTTGTGCTTATGGGGGGGTGTTAGGGTAGGATATTCATGTTCATTGTATTTGTTTATTTACTTGGAGCTTTCCCACTCTCGTGAGATATGCTTGCTTAGTTGTAGCAATTGTGTTGAGTTAGCTTACCAGTTCTGTTGAGTTATCCTACTAGTTGTGTGGAGTCAACTCTACTTCTAGTATCAGTTAGTGAGAGTTCTTCACCATTGATCTGGGAGGAGGTTACACATTCACATCCTATATGTGCAAAACTTGCATCAGTCTATCCTATGGAGCATTGAGTTGATTTGGAGCCATTCTTGCCTTGTGAGTTCTTGATCACATTGCATCTTATTGTTAGTTATTTTGATTTCTGCAATTGCTCATGCATTCGCTTTTATCGAGATCCAAAACTCTAATAGCTAAACCATGCTTTGACACAACATGACCCAAGAGTTTACCTTTAGAAACAACAATATGATTTTTTTGGGCCGAGAGACACACCAAACTCCCTACATATGCTAAAGGTTTTTTTCAAGGTGATCTAGATGATCCTCTTGTCTCTTTGAAAAACAGTAATATCATCTAGATAGTGTAATGCCCCCTTTTCGAATTAATTCATTTGAAGACTTCTTGCCCATTCCACTTCCCATGGACAAGAAGTAGGTGAACAAGGGAGGTCTTTGGTTGATGTTTTAGTCTTTCTTTTATTAACATTTACATTTTTCTTTAGTATTTTCCTTATGAAGTAGGTCGGCTGGGTTGGAGGAACTCAAGACAAATTAAAAGATAAAGCAAGCTTCTTATTGAGGTTGGTCATGGGGAATTCCCTCCATGGGGTTTTGGTGCCACCTTATGGATATAAAAGGGGTCGCTTAGGCTCATTTTGGGCATGCATCCTTATTATAATTTTATCTACTTGGTTTTGGGGCTGATTGCTCTATTCCATTCCACTAGAGGGCGAAAATCCTTTGGTGTGGCAAGCAAGGAAGACAAAACCCTTGCTTGTTCAAGGTTGGAGAACGAAAACTCTCCAATTTGGTGGTTCCAAGGGCTTCAAAGAAGACTATCTTGCTGGTTGGCAGCTAGGGCATTGAAGAAGAAGAGATATCACGGCCTTCTACATCAATTTGGCACTCTCTCCCGAGGTGGTGACGGATTTAAGTGCCTTCTAGGGCACATCTTGGTGTTTTGAGTTGATATTCAAATTTCTCTTAATTTATAAAGCTGATCTATCACTTCATTGGTATTTATTGGGGTTTGGAAGCCTCATTTTCAGCTGTTTTTGTGAGCTCTACTTCTGCTGGTTGTTTAATTAATTCCAGCTGTGTATTAGCACTTGTTTCTCCTTAATTTATGAAGTATATTGGCTGGAATAATTTCTACATGATTGGTTAAAATATTTGGAATCATTCTCTATCATTTTTAGCTTGATATTGCATGAGAATTGCTGCCCCTAAGTGCTGTTATAGTTCATCGCCCTAGAGGGTTTGTTTATTTATTTCTAGCTGGTTTTTGATGCCATATAGGTGTGATTTTAGTTTGTTGCTAGGGTTTGATTACTGTTGTTCCAAAAATCAGAATTCTTGCATTTGGGTTTGAAGCCAAACCCTTATTTTCAATTCAGTCCTAAAAAGGAACATTACAGATAGACCAAGATAATGTCATTTATTAACCCTTTGAAAGCCAAGTGCATGGCTCTTTAGAAGGTGACACCAACATTAGATAATCCAAAAGGCATTTTCCCATAAGCATATGTCCCCCATTTGGTAGTGAAGGCTGTGTTATACTGGTCAAACTCTTGGACAAGGATCTCGAGAGAGTTTTGGCGCCAAAGGAAAGATATAAAAGGAGAAGAGAGTTCATTTGCATCTAGCTTGGCGTATTTTCTCTATACTTTGGCGAAGAGAGCTTGTTGCTCCTTAGTCTACCACTTGGGGACGAAAACCCTCATGTGAGGTCTTCTTGAAGGACGAAAACCCTTCATTAGACTTGGGTGAAGGACGAAAACCCTTCATCACCATTTGGCATTGAAGAAGGAAGCTGATTTGAAGATCTTTTGGCATTTCCAGCAGTGATACTATTTTTCTAGGGTGGAGCGACCTACCTAGGGTAGGGTTTGAGAACATTGGCAAGGAATTTGACAAATCTGGTTTTGTAATCTTATTTGCCATAATTTTAAAGGCCGGAATCTTGAATTGCATGATTTTTGGAGACTTCTATATCTATATTTCATAATTAATTCGTGGCTGCAATTTCCAGTGTTCATTTCATTTCCAGCAGTGTGTTTTCAGTTTGTGTTGATATGAAAAAATCATATAAAAATATTGGCGAGCTGTTTGGGTGTGTTTCATGGTATTTTTGGCATCTTTTTGAGCTAGTATAAGTCGCTGGTTTTTATCTATAGTCTGCTGCAATTTTCAGTTTCAGATTTGCATTTATAATATTTGATAAAACCCTCAAAAGGGTTATTACAGTGGTATCAGAGCACGGATCTTCAAAAGGCCTAAAGTTTCAAGTTTGAAGAATTGATGGCACGGAAGGGTAAGATCTCTAATTTTGATGGCACTAACAAACTTTCAGTGAGATCATGGTTGCCTAAATTGGAGACATACTTGCAGTCAAACCCTATGTGTGTGGAGGATGCCCGGGAATTCATCGCTTGTCATTTGGAAGGGATAACAAGGGATTGGTAGTACTATGTGATAGAGACCCAAGGAGAAGATGTATTTTGCTTCTTGGATGATTTCAGTGAATAGATCATATGAAATTTCAATATGCAAGCTTTCAAGGATGAGTCCCAAGGTAATAGTTCATTGGTACTTAATGATATTCCTTTGGTTTCGAATGATTGTATTGGGCAATGTGTTGAAGAAAATTCAGATTGGTATAAGGATAAAAGGGACGAGTTTGTGGACTCAAGCACAAGCCATGAGGATGGTACATGCATATGTGTACAAAATACGGATGATTGCATGGCAAAGGTAGCTCCAATTGTTGAAGATATGTGGCTTCAAGGGGGGCATATTATCAAAGAAAGCAACACATTGGATAGTGTAACATGGACTGATAGGCCACAAATTGGTATGTACACTTCCAGATTTTTGTTTCCACCTTTGCTTTCATTGGGACATGTCTTGAGTAATGATATGAGGATACTAAAGGAAACGATAAGCTTGCAAGATCCTAAGAGCATGCACATGAAGGAATGGGATCCGGGCGACCCTAAAGGAGAATGGGTGAAGATCTTTTCCCCTCCCAAAGGCTATGGTATGGTTGAAAATATAATTAATTCCTTCTTTCATTTGATTCATATGTCAGCTGTTATACATGTGCCTAGAAATGAATTTTGGGATCATGATGATGAATGCATTAGAGATCACCCACCCAAATTGTGATGGGCAAGGATAGAGAAATAATTTCTCCATGAAGGTCCAAGGATCACAAAATATGTAACTGCTGGTCTATACATAACAGCAGTGAAAGGAAGGTCATTCGAGGGAACTTTCAGCCTAATGAAAGCTCAAGCACATGGGGGAATTGTCAGGCAAGCATCAAGCAAAGATAGAGTGAAGTTAAGCACCCAAAAAGCGAAAGATCATGAAGGTAAGGTGTTTTTGAATACTGATTTAAACTCAGAATTTTTGAGTGTTATGGGCAGCCCCTGACATGGAGCTATTTCAGTTTTTGCCTATCCATCATTTCAGATCTTTTACCATGAGTGGAAGGTTAGGAATACTTATGTTTCATATATGATGTGTACTTCTTTGTCACTAAAGAAAGCTCTATCATGAAGTGTGCAGGTCATTATGGTGATCCTAACTTTTCATTTCTTATGTGGCTAACCCAAGGATCCATAAAAATGGAAGAGTTGGGAGGATTGGGAAGCTCATGGCTCAAGAAGATTTCAAATTCATTGCTCCCCAACTTGCCCAAACAGTTCACAATTTTAAAAGGGTATGACAATTATATTTCTTTGCTATCTTCCATGTTCTTATTGGGTATTTATTCCCATGATCAGCCTATGCCAAGAAAAACGAAGATAAAAGGTGAAGGATGTAGCCAAACGTGCATGGTATGTGTTGATTTCTATGTGATGGCTGACTTGGATATTGTGTTTGGAATTCAATGGTGGCATTCGTTGGGAGAGCTCACTCTCAATTATCAAAGCATGAAGATAAGCCTCATGGACAAAGGTAAGAACATCTCCTTGCAAGGTATGCTTCTGGGAACACTTGAAATTTGTTATTCCATGGGAGTCACATTTCTGTTCTTTATCTAAAATTACAGCGGATTGGAAGTCACTAATTTCAGCTGAGTATGTAAAGAACAAGTTTGCTAATGGTGTGTTTGATGGAGAAATAAGTAAGGGAAAATACAAGGTGATGGTTGGGCTTATCCCTTACCAAAACCGAGTCCATTTGGTACTCGAATCATGGGTGAAGAACAAGATCTTGAGGGCTGATCATGATACTCCATGGGCTAATCATCCGGGCCACTTCATGAGACAAAACAAGGGTGAAGGTAAGAATTTCAGTTTTTCTCCTTGCTTATGGAATTTGATGAAAGAGGATGCTAGCATGATATGTTTTAGGAAGCATAAGTTTGAAGGGAATTCTGTATATTCTCTCTATGGGTTGTTAACCCATGATTCAATGAGAGAACCAAAAGAAGTATGGGCAAAGGGAAACCATTATGGTAAACTTGCAGTTGTTCACATGGTCACCGAAGTGGAGAATGATGGTTCTATTTTTCAGTTCTATGACCCCATGATGAGGTACAGTTTTTGCTTAGACTATTTTGTTTTCATTTCAGCTGAGTCATACAATGTTTGGGGGCATCTAGAGATCCAAAAATTAGAGGAACTTGCCTTCAAAAGTCACATGGAGTATGAGTTCCACTTGGAAATGATGAAATCAAAATTCATGGGTATGTTAGGGAGGCTGATTTTCTCAAACTTAAGGCCAAGATAACTGCTGAATTTAATCGTGGGCCTGCTGCTCCTAATTTTTCAGAATATGCAAATCAAATTTCAGTCCTTACTTTATTCACGGGGTTGCTTTCCTTTGTGAGATTTCAGTTTGGTAATTGTTATACCATGATTAGAGGATTGAATGTGCAAAAATCAGAATTGGGGCTGCCACTAACAGCCACGAGCAGCAGTATATTTGCATTTTTTGAGTGCATTCCTTCATGGAATATTGAGAGAGGAAGATTTCAGCTGAATGTAGGAATAAAATCAGATTATGATGTATCATTTTCAGACTTGTACATTCTGATTTTTGGAGGAGAGATGCATGATTACAATTGTTTTTGCACTATTGAAATGAAGTGGAAGCAAAATATGGTTGCAGATGCCTTGTCTAGGATGCCACCTTCACCATTGAAGGAGGAAGACCTTAAAAAAGAAGAAGAAGAAATTGGGGCAGCGAATGTAATGAGTTTGCAATTGCTTGGGGACAAGCAATTTTGGGGAGGGAGGACTGTAATGTCCCTTTTTCCCACCTAAGAGCTGGAAATTGGTCTTCTTGCCATCCCTTCTCCATGGCAAAGAAGAAAAAATGAAGGAGAAGACCCTTGAGCACTTTATAATATATTTTATCTAATATTATAATGTTTTCTTTAGTGTTCTTTTGTTCTATACAGGTCGGCCTTGTCTAAATAAGTTTTGGTGCCAAAGGAAAGATATAAAAGGAGAAAAGAGAGTTCATTTGCATCTAGCTTGGCATATTTTCTCTATACTTTGGCGAAGAGAGCTTGTTGCTCCTTAGTCTTCCACTTGGGGACAAAAACCTCATGTGAGGTCTTCTTGAAGGACGAAAACCCTTCACTAGACTTGGGTGAAGGATGAAAACCGTTCATCATTATTTGGCATTGAAGAAGTTGATTTGAAGATATTTTTGGCATTTCCAGCAGCGATACTATTTTTATAGGGTGGAGCGACCTACTTAGGGTAGGGTTTGAGGACACCGGGAAGGAATTTGACAAATGTGGTTTTTTAATCATATTTGCCATAATTTTAAAGGCCAAAATCTTGAAATGCATGATTTTTGGAGACTTCTATATCTATATTTCATAATTAATTTGTGGCTGCAATTTCCAGTGTTCATTTCATTTCCAGCAGTGTGTTTTCAGTTTGTGTTATAAAATATCATATAAAAATATTGGCGAGCTATTTGGGTGTGTTTCATGGTATTTTTGATATTTTTTTGAGCTAGTATAAGTCGCTGGTTTTTATCTACAGTCTGCTGCAATTTCTCAGTTTCAGATTTGCATTTATAATATTTGATAAAACTCTCAAAATGGTAATTACAGAATAACAAGTGGTCTACAAAACCCACTTCCAAAACTAGTTCCCAAAGTGGCTTTCTTGAAACTAAAGGTTGGTTACGATTGTCATGGTGAAACTCTAGAGGTATGTGGTGGTAGAAATCCGTTTCCCAACATGGATCCCTAAACCGTGAGCCAAAACCAAAATGAATTTCCAACTTTTGGCAGCTGTCCCAAGCTGCGAAAATAGCCGACTGGGCTCCTAGACGCATGCCATTAATCCATCATCTGAAGTTGTTTTAAAGGTTGATGTGACATTCTATGTCATCAGAGAACATGGTCAAAGCTACGGGAGTTAGAGAGGCATTTTTCATGTTATTTTAAAGTGTGTTTTATTAACTTTGCAAGGTGCTAGAAGGAGTACTTGAATGAAACCTAGCATTTAACTCGTAATTAAAGGCTACATTTTCCAAGTTTAGTTGCACTACTTTTCATTTCGTCTCAATTCATGATCTGTGAGCAAGATTAACACTAAAAAATGGTCATTTCTGGTTGTGTAGAAATAAAGTAACTTTTAATGTTTTGAGCAGCAAAAGCCATTTGTATTTAACCCAAAACATACTCATCATTTGGTTTTAATTTCAATTTAATTAAGAAGGGAAAACTATCGACATGAGAAACATTTAAGAAGAGTGAGAAGACCATGTCCGAGAGTGATCAAAGTGGGGTACGAGGGGTGCTCCAAGCATTTCTGCATTTGCAATCCATGAGACCACATTTTCCGAGGCATTTTGTCAAAAGTTTACATGTCTTGTGTAAACCTCCACGATTGCATACATTTCTCATTTCAAGTTCATATTTTTGCATGGGTTGGGAGGATGTTGGCCAAGCTTGTAGAATTTGGCTTTACACATACCAACCGCATTTGCTTGAAAGTTTTTGTAAAGCCTTTTCATAAAGCCATTTTGTGCATTGCTCGAGTGAAGCTCCCATTCTAAAATAGGATGGAAAGGGTGCAACAGGGTTGCGAGAGGTTGGCTTCATAGCTAAAAATGGTGTCCAAACTCTATTCGGCACGTCTTTGGGCACATGCTTACTAGGATTGTGAAGAATGGATGTGGATCTCGCCCATGCCATGCCCACCAAGTGCCTCTCGGGCGCCATACACATGTAGCTCCAAACAAAACACAAAAATCCCCTTTTAAATGCTTTGATAGGTGTCCATTCGTTGTTCCAAAGCCCCCATTTTGACACGGATGGGGAGGATCCGAAAAGGGTTGTGTAATTTGGATTTATGCCTACCATTGCATTGCTTGAAAGATTCTAAGGCCCTTTTAACAAACCCATTTTGAGCACGTCAGGCATCCATTGGCATCCATAAGGCCGCAATTCTTTTAGGCACGTAGTCGAATAGTCCACATGCCAAGTGCATGCTCCCACGTTTGCATACACATCTACCGTAGCACTTACAACTACAACTGACATAAACCCTATTTCAAAGCCCCTATTTTAACACAGCTCTGGAGTAAATGCACCAAGAATTTGTCCCAAGATGATCTTTTAACCCCCAAATGGTGTGTTTCCTGCAGATCTTGCCAATAAATCAATCGCCCAACAGATCCTCAAACCAAATTAAGTCTTTCCCTTCTATGGAGACGTCCATACCTTGTTCCAAGGCTTGAGTTAAGGGGCACGCATGGAGGGAGCAGCAAGGGAAAATGAGTATGGCTTGGAAAACTTTCGCTTGCATTTGCTTGGAAGATTTCATGTCTCCAACAAAAAAATTGTGTACAATTGGAAAGGGGAGGTGGGAAGATGGACTTTGGCTTTACACACATTAATTGCATTTGTCAGATTGAACCACGTGCCATCACATGGCCCAACATCCCATTCACCAAGAAAAACTCTCTTTAAGCACATGGGGCGGCTAAGATGTCCCCCACTAGCAAAAAGCAGATCAATCCCTCCAAAAACTGACCTGATTATATTGTTTTAATGAATTATATTATTTGCAAATTTATATTATTATTTCACACTTGAAAGTTAATTATGATTGCCAACGTAAACGCTCGCGATCTATAGCCGCCAGCGAGGCTTCTTCACTTGAATTCATGACCAACTCGAGGTTCTCGGTAAACCTCAACATCGTCTCGAACAAAGGGAATCGTCCCATACTAAATTATCGAGTCGCAATTTTATTTATTCAACTAAACATACATTTACGACCTCGAGACATGTTCACACGAACATACATCCACTCCAAAATATTTAATGCATGCACAGAGACGAGATCAAAGAGGAGAATAAAACAAATGGGCACCACAACTATCATGTTTGTAGCACGGATGTCGGCCTAGCTTGGTCCACTACCCCGTGTTACCCGCAACCACAAAATACATCAGCAATGTTTGTCGGATAGATAATAAACAATAATCAAGCATAGTTATGAATGCAATTTGCAAGATATTATTAACAAGATATAAAAGAAACCATTTGAATAACAATAAATCCCATGTCATCAATCATTATACATCAAAGAGTCAATATATAATCCATGTCCACGAATCCATGAGCATCGATAATAAACAATATAACCACACAAGAACAATGTGCCAATATCCAATCCATCACCGTTAAAAAAATTATAATGTCAAACTGAAAGCAACCCAAGAAGGGGGATATAACAAAAAAATCTGCATACAAACATTGCTTTGCAAGTCATGGGTTCCGTGTGCACTGGGTTGTTTTGTGAACTTTGTATATTTTTGTGAAGCATCCACTTTTCTCCGAATTATCTTTCTTGTCACACCATATCAGTCTTTCAAGTTGTGTCTATTAATTTTAAATTAATGAATTATACCCAAATTATTATATTAGATACTATAAATAAAAAAATTCATAGACTTCTCGGTGTGCTAACGTCATGGAAAAGATTGATCTATAACATCGGCTGCATGTGTTACATCTATGTTTTTAAAAATTACTATCAAGAATAACTAATCTAGAAAAATGTCGATTCTTAATGTTCTCATCACATCCACCCACATTGGGATTTGAAGCTGATGTGGGGGTAAAATGCGCCTCTCAATGTGAAAAACAAGGAAAATGATTTTGTTTCCCTTAAAATAGCTGTTATTTAATGAAGTTTTAAAACATTAAGAACATAACTTCTCTCCTTCCCAAATGTGCACAATCAAGGGTTTTGAGAATTAACAATGGCGCTTCTTACAAAGAGGGCCCTGAGATATTCAAACATTGTCTTGAGTACCGTAGAAGACCCTCTCGCTAACCGATAAAGATGGAGCAGATGTAATGTCCCTGTCTAGGACAAGTTAGGAAATAATATAAATTTGATCACACACTGCTGGAAAATAATTAATTTTCAAACCCCAACTGCTGCAATTTTCAAAAATTCATATCTTTGGCTAGAGGAGTCCAAATGAGCTGAAATTTTGGATATTGGACCACAAAAATATGAAGAATAATATCCCAAAACCAATTTTTGCACAGCCAACATGAAACCCTAATTTTCCCTAAAAATAGGTCGCCCAACACATTTAGGGCACCAAATCTACTCCAAAAATTATGAAATTGCTTTCTCCTTATCTCTCCTAATTTCTACAACCAAAACCAATATTAATCTGACCCCAAAACTGCAGATCTGAAATAAATATTAATTTATAAGAACCTAGAAAGCTTGCAGACAGCTGAAATCTTCTAAAATTCATAACTCCTTCAATACTTAGAGTTTTTCCATGAAACAAGATGCAAAATAAACTAGAAATTTAGGGCTTTCCACTGCATTAAGGATCTGAATTTTCTGAGCATTAAAACCTAGCCAAAACAGTCCTAGAAAACTGATTTCAAGTCGCTAGGGTTAGATAAAATTATATAAAATAATTCCAGCTCTTTCCTAGCCTCCAAATACACCAAAATATTAGCCCCTTGCTCTGAAATAATTAACAACACATGGCAGATTGCAGATCTAGCATTTATGGCATCAAAACATAATCAAATCATCACCAACCCAAGTCGCTATGGTAAGAATATTTGCAACAATAATAGAATAAATTAAAGGAGCAATATCAAATGATTTTCACACTCTAAACTTGGCGCCAAAACTGAAATAACTCAAGCAATAATGGCAACTCTGAAATTGATCAAAACCAGCTCACTAACTTCCCACACAGAGAGAGAGAGAGAGAAAACATTAATGGGCATGCATCCCAACTCCAAGCATGGAGTATCAAATAAATCTCATCATAACATAAGTCTAACAATGATCCTAGCAGTCCTTTTATAAACAAGGATGGACAAAATTCAAAATCCCTAGGAGAGGGAAATTATTAAATAAAAATAGTTTATTTTCCCTAGGTGTGGTGTCCCCTTTTCAAAGGGTGATTTTAATATTTAAAAGCCACCTAAATATTATTTAATTAATTCCTTTTTTAATTTGCATTTTGGGAATTTAATTAAATAATTAAATACATTACTTGCTCCATAAATATTAAATAATTAAATAAATATTGCTTTATAATGTCAAATGATTAAAATCACTCTCCAGGCAATATTATCTAATTATTTAATATAATTTTCCTTTGCAACATCCCTAAAGCCCACGGGGAATGATAGGCTAAGGGTCTTCAAAAATTGGGGACATTACACCACACGACGTAGGGAAAAAGAGAGGTTGAATGGAAAATAGACAACAAAAACTTTTTGTTATGGAACATTGAACCACCAAATTGCAAAAATGGTTCATGTGGGAAGCCTGCTCACTGCTACTGTTTGAACTCTGTCTGCCTGAAATTCTGTTATTTTTCTGTGATTTGTTGTCTTTCAATACTTATCTCCTTATCTCTCTGCCAACAAACCAGAGCTACTATCTTATTGTGCACAAAAACCATGAACTAAGTTTTCTGTAATAGATAAAATCTGCTATGGCTGATGCTGATATGTGAACAAAACCATGAGCATCGGCTTAGTTCAAGATGACCATGTGAATAAAATGAGCAGCTTCTTGGCTGCATATTGATGCCTTAACACTTCTTATACAGACAACCTTCAAACAGGGGCAGAAACCCAGATCTGTACAAGTCCTGATGTAGTACTGAAATGAGCTGCTTCTGGGCTGCGTATGGCTGCTCTAACATAGTTGTTACAAACAACTCTCAGACATGAGTGGAAAAAAAGATCTGCACAAGACTAGTTATGGTACCAAATGTCAAAGGCAGGAGGGAGGAAGAGGTCTGATCACCAGGCTTTGATAACAACTGATATAATCCTATTTATGAATGAAAACTTACATAAGAGAACTCTGTATTTATAGGCTAAAAATACTCTCGCATTTAATGTTTTCAATTTTCCAATTCCCATCTTCCAAATGTCCATCACCTTTATATTTATTTTCTATCTACTCCTTTTCTAAATAGTACTACTAACTCACTTGAATATGGATTTGAATTTTTATAACTAAATAGATATAGCTCAAATACTAACTATAATGGATTTACTTATCAGGATTGCATTTTATGGATCAGCTAAAATATTAGGGAAACATTTGAAATAACACATTATATTTGGAGTTATGTAAAATTAAATAGTTTAGGAAGTTCCTCCTTGTAACCTTGGAGCATGTATCTGCAATAGAAAGGTTAGCTGGAATTCTTTATTACCAATTATAACTGGTCGCTGCATTTACATAAAAAATTTAAGGCAAGCTATACATTTTACTTTCAATTGAATTTCGTTCTTTATGATTAAGAGTTTTTTTGTTGGCAGGAAGAAATTATTTACTGTTGTTCTTACTCCTATATGATTATTAGAATAATTAGTAAAGCTGCTTATGGTATTGAATCTTTACTGGTATTCTCTTACAATCAAATTGTCTCTTGCAATATTAGCTTTGGTGGCGGCATTTAATCTTGAGATTGGAATCACTGGTGCCATACTGACCAAGCTTGATGGCGATTCTAGGGTGGTGCAGCTCTTAGTGTTAGAGAGGTTTGGCTCTTTATCTTACCTAAATATATTCTATTGTCTCACTTTATAAACAGACCTTTATTATGTGCAGGTTTTGAGCCGAGTACAATTCTTATAAATGGTAATCCTTCATAAATGCAATTTTTTTATTTTCACAAGTTTGTGCACTCATTTTGATACATTATTGGAGGTGCCAATAGTTTTGATTATTTCATTGAGAATAGAATGTGTGAATTTAAGAGGCTTTCTTTTGTCTTGCAAGTCCATTTTTGAATTCTTTTGTATTTCTTGTTTTAAAGAAGGCTAAATCAATAAGTCTACAACATTTGAGGAAGGCTTGGTTTTGCATTATCCATAAATATAAACATCTTATGCTTGGGAGACAAGATGCATTGTGAAGTCCTGAAATGAAAGTATACATTCACGACTCAGGAGTCCATGTTAATAAATTGAATGGAGAAAGACCTATCTTTGATCCATTATTGGGATTTAAAATATTTTCTGAAGCTTGGGCTGATCTTGTTAGAGCTTTTCTTACCAGCTATTAAAGTTGGTTTTTTTTGTTTCATTTGAACTTTTTTGTTGTTGAAAACAAAATTTTGAGCAATGAGAAGTTTTCCTAGATGTTATTGTTAACAATATTGTTTCTTTTCTAAGATATTTTATGGGTAGACTTAATTACCTATCATCCATCTAAAAATATGCCTCCATTCCAATTGTTTTTGTTTTTATATTCGCAAGAGCCGGGGAACCAATACAAATGGTTGATTGATATATTAATTTATAAAATATATAAAAACTGTATCTTTGTGAAATATAGATAATTTGGTAGTGTAGATTTGGCTTATGGCGGCATCTCATGGGCCAAGTGTAGGGATGGCTTTATCAAGCTTCTTTTGGTAGCACTCTTATCTGTATGCTTTGTACTTGCAAGGGAACTCTCTTTTGTAATGGGGAGTAGTAGTTTTCTTTAGTATATTAGTTTAAATAGAGAGCTTGTTTAAGAGAAAAAGCCTGAGAAGATGGGGAAAGTGATGACACAAGGGAAAACATGTCAATAAGAGCCTAAGTTGAGTCAATGATCAATGAACACAAAAATACACTAGCACCATAGAAATTAACTAGTTTGGTACCAAAATTAGGTGTTCACATCTACTCCCGAGACACTTAGTTGGTAGAGACTTCCTGCCACAAAATCACACACATGGTGGGTGGGTAAATTGGACAAGCATTGGCTAAAGGAAGCATTGAACAGAGTGGGAATAGAAAGAATTTTGCAGATGCCCTTTGTTAGTGGTATGGGCTTGAACCATACTTGGTTCGGATGGGCTAGAGTTATAATCGAGACACTAGATTCTCATTTATCTGTGACATGGATAAGTAGGTCAAAATTACCTACACTCCAAGATATCACATAGGTGTTCAAGGTGCCCTCACATACGGTGTTGGTTAACAGGTTGGCCGGCAACCATCACATGACACCAACTCAGAAGGACTATGATGTGCAACACCTTTGTACGGAAGATTTGACCAAGGAAGATTCATGTGGCATGTGGGTGATGGAAAACTGGGGAATAAAAAAGAATATTTAGCTTTTGAAGAGTGGCAGTGTACCTTAGATGTGATTCGATGCCATTTTATAGGGGCCACTCGAGCATTTGATATTGCAGGCTGGATGACAAATTACATGCTTGCTCTACATCATGGTGAGATTTGCAATTGAGGGTAGGCTTTGTTGAGTCGGATTCACAAGTTTAAGTTCTTGACATGCATGGGAGTATACATGACACAACATGCAATTAGGCTATTTTTGAATGTCGTGTATGCACATGCAAATTTGGGAGGGGAAATGGTTAACAGGTTGGTGGGCAACCATCACATGACACCAGCTCAGAAGGACTATGCAGTGCAACACCTTTATAGGGAAGAGTTGACCAAGGAAGATTCATGTTGCATGTGGGTGAAGGAATACTGGGAATAGGGTGTTGGTTAATAGGTTGACGGGTAACCATCACATGACACCAGCTCAGAAGGACTATGCAATGCAACACCTTTGCATGAAAGATTTGACCAAGGAAGATTCATGTTGCATGTGGGTGGACAACTGGGAAATAAAAAAGAATATTTAGCTTTTGAAGAGTGGAGGTGTACCCTAGACGTGATTCGATTCCATATAGTAGGGGCCACTCGAGCATTTGATATTGCAGGTTGGATGACAGATGACATGCTTGCTCTACGTTATGGTGAGATTTGCAATTGAGGGTAGCCTTTGTCTACTTGGATTCACAAGTTTTAGTTGTTGACATGCAAGGGATTATATGTCACACAGCATGCCATTGGGATATTTTGGATGTCGTGTATGCACATGCAGATTTGGGAGGGGAATTTACTTCAGACATCTCCTGTGACTTGAGTTGGCCATCATTTTTTCGATGAGATATCTCCGTATTCCTCTTGCTAGATTGAGGGATGATAACAAGGAAAGAACAAAAGAGAAAACCGAGTTTAGAGCCTGCCACTTAGGAAGAGGACGAGGAAGAAGATGGAGACACAGATGAGGAAGATGATGATGATATCATACACATGGTACATCTTCTAGAGCTTCACATAATGTTTCCTTCTTCCACTTTCCAAGAACTAGGTAGCTACTCTAAACAACTAGATCAACCTAGCATAGAAGGGAAACAACTAGAGATGCAAAAATAGAGGATTGGCTGACCAGATAGGCAAGCTAGTTAATCCTGTATTACAGGTTCTGCTCTGCCGATTGCAGTCCTTGGAGTATACAGGTTAAGATCTGCCGATTGCAGTCCTTGGAGTATACAGATTAAGAACAAGTTCAGTTGGGATTGATAAAATGTTATATTCAAAGGTAGGGCCTTCTGAGATAGGACCCACAAATTCCCATGGTTCCAAGGATGTACTTGTTCATGTGTTTTCCCCAAATGTCAATCTGTACGAGACCATCTCAGTTTTTTTGGGAAATGGTACCATTATTCTAAGCCATACAAGGCATTAGTAGTGTGGTTGGGCATTTAGAGGTGGCAGGAGGGCCATCACAGAAAAAAATGATCTTGGATGAAGTCATGCACATCCAAAAGTTTGTCCAAGAAAAAAGCCACTTAGAAGTCACATAGATGTATGCCAGCAAATGGTGGTTAGAACAAAATACTTTGGAGATGCATGAGTAGTGGATGCTCACACCAGTTCCTCAAACTATTACTTTCTTCCTATGGAGCATATAGGAGCCCCTGCACAACACTGAGAGTACATCTAGATAGAGCAGTATTTTCTGATGCACTACTCCATGTGTGAGCAACATAGGTTGGAAAATGAAGACATGGTTACCAACGAGACTGCATCTCTATGGAATCAGTTAGAAGATCAAAATAGTCTCTTCCAGGATCAGCTCGCTTAGTAAATGCCGCTCACACAGGGTAAAACACAGAAAGTAGATGAGTATGAGAAAGCGGTTAGTGAATTCAAGGGCCGGCTACAGGTAGTGAATCAAGCCATTAACCAAGTAAAGTTGCATGGATGGTAAAGGGTTCCCATGAGCGTGAACTTTGGCTCCCAAGCATCTACAACAGTGCACCACTGAGGTTTAAGCTCTTCAGGATGAAATGCAGCAACTAAAGTTAGAGGAGGCATTCTCTTCTGGTTCCCTTCCAGCTAGAGCTTCAGTGCCTCTAGAGATGTTTTCCTCTTCCCCTTCTCCTTGAACTGATGTAGTATGGGTGTTGTCGAATGGGACTCCAAATCTCCTGCTAAATGTTGTACCTTGACATTCAAATAGCATGTGGCACATATTGTTAAGGGTGCCTGTATTAGGTCCTCCTTGTACTGCACAATTTGTATTGGACAATACTATTTGTGAATAAAAAGCTATTGTTACTCTTATACTTGTCTATGCTTGAATCTGGGATGCACGTATTGTCTGTGACTATTCTTGGTAGTGTAGTTCCTTTGTAAACATTTACTATTTAAATCCAACTTGTTTTTAATGAAAAGTTCAAGGATGATGCTAAGTCCAACATATACTATCTACGTATTCGGATACTTCAAAAAAAGGATCTCAAAATTCCCGTAAACGATTAAAATTGGCGTATAATTTTAAAATAAAATTTAAATCTGATAAAACAACGAGCAAAATGAGGGAAATATGGAATAATAACACAAACCATGTGATAATAGAGTTCACCCGATATGGGCTATGTCTCTGGGTCTGGAAAAGCTCTGAACCGATCTATTATTATGATGCAAAAATCGCTTGTACAAATACAATTACATCAAAATTCTTCGGTGGCTTGCTAAACATCTCTGCACTGCAGTCTCTAAGAAGCTATGGGTTCGGTATGCAAGAAGCCTCCTACAATAAAAATCCTCCAAACTTGCTCAATCTCTCCCTACTAGGGGCTGGTTATTAAAAGTTACCATTTTAAATATCATTTCATGCCTTTTATATTGTTTTTGGGCTTGTGGCGCAATGGTTTGGGCGCTTATCCTTTTGCGCATGGTGAGGGGTTCGAATTCCCTTCCATGAGATTCCCTTTACTATGTTTCGGATTTTCCCAAATTCGGTTCGAGAGAGGCTAGTTAAGAAATCAGCGAACTGTACCCTTCACAAATATATGCCAAACACCATCAAATACTTCAAATAAACTTGCCAAAATTTAGATATATCTTTTATGCATCCACAAGAACCAAAAACAATAAAAAATATGAAGTAACACACTGCTGGAAATTAATTAATGTCCAACGAATAACAGCCACAAGAAAATTATAGATTATGGGTCTAGAAACCCCCAAAAATCATGAAACTTTAGATTTTGGCCTTAGAAATTATGACAAATCAGATTATCAATTGAAAATGCAAATGTAAGTTCACCAAACCCTCAAAACCCTACACAAGGTAGGTCGCTCCACATGAAAGAAGCCAATAATAATATGAAAATGATAGATATCTCCTTAAATCTGCCTTATACTTCAATACCAAGTCAAGATGAAGGGTTTTCGTCCTTCACTCAACCTCTAGAAGGGTTTTCGTCCTCCTAGGCAAGCCACACATGAGGGTTTTCGTCCTCAAGTGGAAGAACAAGGAGCCACTAGCTCACAATGCTCAAGTATGATAAAATGCACCAAAGTCTAGATCTCAAATGATGCCTTAACTCTCCTTTTATATCCCTCCATTGGCGCCAAAACATAAAAAGGTAAGGCCAACCCCCTTAGAGATGTTCTTTTCCTTCATTAGCTTCCATTAATTGATTAAAACCCAGCCGACTTGTTATAAGAAAGAAAACACTAAAAGAAAATATAAAATATTAGAAAAACAATGCACGTGGAAGCTCAAGGTTCTCCTCCATCTTCTTCACTTCTTTGCCATGGAGAAGGAATGGCAAGAAGACCAAATATTAGCTCTCAAGTGGGAAAAAGGGACATTACAGTCCTCCCTTCCCAAAATTGCTTGTCCTCAAGCAATTGCAAGTACCGGATCCCAAATGAATCTCAATTGTTCCTTCTTCTTTGTACTGCACAACTCTCATACATACATTGGCTGTCCCAAAATACCATCATGCTGCCCCAAACACTATTGAAATCATGCATTTTCCACTCAAAATTTAGAATTAAAGTGGTTGGAATCCACCTCAAAACAACCTTGCATAAACCAACATCAATTGTCCACAACAATCCCTTCCAATGTATGGCTGGAAACCCATCTGTGGAAGTGATAAGGGGGCTGGAAAAATTTATGACAACAGTGAAAATAACATGGCAGCAACTGTCATACTTCAAAATCCTTACCAAATCAAGAAATGATAGCAATCTAGGGGCTGAAAATGACTGTAACTTTACCCCCAACTTCAACAAACTGAAAATAACTCAAGTGCACAGCTGGAAGTAAGGGTATGGTAGCAAAAAGAAATTATTACACATGATATTCCACACTAAATTCAGCCATATAATTGCTCCCAATTGTAACTTACCCATTTTTATGATTGAGCTTGTGCGGATGGCAGAAAGTACAAGTTTTGGCAAGAAAGAATAAATAATGTCAGTTCTTATATGAAAGACATCTCTCATACCTGCAAAACTTTGTATGTAGCTCAATTCCCAATCCATTCTTGGTGAATGATGACCACGGTTCAACTTCGTGGCAAGATGTACACTACTATGCACTAGTGATCCTTGAATAAATTTATTGGGTGCCAAGCAATGTTGCATAGAAAACATCGAAAGCCAACATCAACAAGGAAATCATATGGCTTACCCACTTTATACAATAAACACCTTGCTGCCCCAACAATGATGATTGCCCTTATAATCTTGTTCTCAAGTGTATGACTTGGCTTCAAAGAGTGCTCCATAGATGGTGAGCATTGGTTCTCCATCATACCATTGGTATGCATGACATAACATATAAGCTCTTTTCCTAACCACATGCATGATGTCATCATTTCATTACACCTAGAAACATGGAACCTTTCAATGAACTTACCTTCAGTGGCTGTTATAACAAGTTTCCCAATCATCATTAGCACGTTGGAAGTAATTTTCCTTTTCACTTCTAGGTCTTCTAATGCCAAATCTGAGTTGCTAATACTCATGCTTGCCATGGACAACTTTGAACTGTCCCTATTTCTCATGAGATCAGATGTAAACATCACAAAATCAGATTTGATTATCTTTGTAAAAGTGGATTCCCATACCTTAGAGTGCCCAACATGGTGACTTTGAACCTGTAGAATCCCTTGCTTTGTTATCACGGATTTCCCCAACAATTGAATCCATTGCATCCCTTGGCTACACCATTCACTTCTTATCTACCCTTTACTTGGCATAGGCTGATCATTAGAATTAAAAATCAACAATAACATGGAGTAGAGAAATGTAATATAGCTATCATACTTTTCTAAAAATGTGAATTGTTTTGGCATGTTGGGGAGCAATGAATTTGAAACCCTCTTGAGCCATGAGCTGCCCTAAACCTTCCTTAAACTTAGAATTTCTGAGTTAGAACCAACACTCAAAAAATATTTCAATAACCCTTTACCTTCATGATCTTGTTCTTTCCGAGTTTTGTTCTTGAGGCTCCTTTGCAAAACGTATTGGCCTTGCGGATGGTGAAGGTGAGAACATGGCAGCCACATAAGAAAGAGTACATAGTCCTTCCTTCCCCTTTGTTCATCAAGTCCATCATTTTGGTGTAGCAACATGTTGGACAATAAATTTGAGTTGTTTCTAGGTCTAGGGATGCTTACCTTCACTATATCTTTTAGCCTCCTCACGCTAACAATGGTATTTATGCATTGAACCATTTCAACATCCTCTTCATTCTCTTGCTCCTCATGCTTCTTCCCATCCTTTTTCTTATGCTTCCGAGATCCTTTAGTATCTTGCCACATGCAACCATTAAAAAGTAAAGGAATATTATAAACAACTAAAAGTCTTTTACCTTCTTCTTTGCTTGATGATTGCTCGACAATTTCCCCATGTTCTTGAGTGTTCATAGGGCTGAGATTTTCCTCAAATGACTTGCTTTTACTGCTGTTAGGTATAGACCAACAACTTCACCTAGTGCGATCCTCGATGTCCCATGGAGAAATTCTTCTCTCTTCTTGACCTCATCAATTTGGGTGAGTTATCTTTAATGCATTCATCATTTTGACCCTAAAATTCTTTTCTAGGCACATCTTATAATGTCCTTTTTCCCTCCTAAGAGCTGGAAATTGGTCTTCTTGCCATCCCTTCTCCATGGCAAAGAAGAAGAAATGAAGGAGAAGACCCTTGAGCACTTTATAATATATTTTATCTAATATTATAATGTTTTCTTTAGTGTTCTTTTGTTCTATACAGGTCAACTTTGTCTAAATAAGTTTTGGCGCCAAAGGAAAGATATAAAAGGAGAAGAGGGAGTTCATTTGCATCTAGCTTGGCGTATTTTCTCTATACTTTGGCAAAGAGAGCTTGTTGCTCCTTAGTCATCCACTTGGGGACGAAAACCCTCTTGTGAGGCCTTATTGAAGGACGAAAACCCTTCATTTGGCTTGGGTGAAGGACGAAAACCCTTCATGACCATTTGACATTGAAGAAGAGAGCTGATTTGAAGATCCTTCGGCATTTCGATTGTTATTCTATTTTTCTAGGTTAGAGCAACCTACCTTAGGTAGGGTTTGAGGACATTGGCAAAGAATTGGAGCAATTTGGTTTTGTAATCATATTTTTAAAGGTCGGAATCTTGTGTTTCATGAATTTAGAGGGTCTCTAGACCCATATTCTATAGTTAATTTGTGGCTACAATTTCCAGTGTGTATTTCATTTCTAGCGAGTGTGTTTTCGGTGTTTATTGGTTATATTGGCTTCTAAAAATTCCATATATCATATGTAAAATATTGGCGAGTTGTATGGTGTTGTTTGGTGGTGTTTTTGGCATCTTTTTTGACGAGTATAAGTTGTTGGTTTTAGTATTCAGTCAGTTGCAATTTTCAGTTTCAGATCTGCATATATAATATTTGATAAAACCCTCAAAAGGGTTATTACAGTGGTATCAGAGCACGGATCTTCAAAAGGCCTAGGGTTTCAAGTTTGAAGAATTGATGGCACGGAAGGGTAAGATTTCTATTTTTTATGACACTAACAAACTTTCAATGAGATCATGGTTGTCAGAATTAGAGACATACTTGCAGTCAAACCCTATGTGTGTGGAGGATGCCTTGGAATTCATCCCTTGTCATTTGGAAGGGATAGCAAGGGATTGGTGGTACTATGTGATAGAGACCCAAGGAGAAGATGCGGTTTGCTTCTTGGATGATTTCAGTGAAAAGATCATAGGAAGGTTCGATATGCAAGCTTTCAAGGATGAGTCCCAAGGTAATAGTTCATTGGTATTTAATGATATTCCTTTGGTTTCTAATGATTGTATGGGGCAATGTGTTGAAGAAAATTCAGATTTGCATAAGGATGAAAGGGATGAGGTTGTGGACTCAAGCACAAGCCATGAGGATGGTACATGCATATGTGTACAAAGTACGGATGATTGCATGGCAAAGGTAGCTCCAATTGTTGAAGATAAGTGGCTTCAATGGGTGGGTAGCCCACGGATTGGTATGTACACTTCCGAATTATTGTCTCCATCCTTGCATTTATTGGGACATGTCTTGAGTAATGATATGAGGATACTAAAGGAAATGATAAGCTTGCAAGATCCTAATAGCATGCACATGAAGGAATGGGATCCGGGTGATCCTAAAGGAGAATTGGTGAAGAGCTTTCCCCCTCCCAAAGGCTATGGTATGTTTGAAAAGATAATCAATTCCTTCTTTCATTTGATTCATATGTCAGTTGTTATACATGTGCCTAGAAAGGAATTTTGGGATCATAATGGTGAATGTATTAGAAATCACTCACCCAAATTGATATGGTCAAGGAGAGAGGAAGAATTTCTCCATGAAGGTCCGAGGATCACAAAAATGGAGCTGCTGATCTGTACATAACAACAGTAAAAAGAAGGTCATTTGAGGGAGATATCAGCCTTATGTAAGCACAGGAACATGGGGGAATTGACAAGCAAGTATCAAGCAAAGATATAGTGAAGGTAAGCACCCGGAAAACAAAAGATCATGAAGGTAAGGTGTTTTTGAAATATTGTTTGCATGCTGATTTAAACTCAAAATTTCTGAGTGTTATGGGCAGCCCCTAACATGGAGGTATTTCAGTTTCGGCCAATGCATCATTTCAGATTTTTTACCATGAGTGGATGGTTAGGAATACTCATGTTTCATATATGATGTGTCCCCTTTTGTCACTAATGATTGAACACCTTTGTGCACATCATACTTCATGGGGTAAAGAGGTAAGAAGTGTTATTCTTTGCAAAGGGCATATAGACTCTTGGGCTCAATTTCTATGGTGTTCTCACAATTGGTATATGGGTGTTAGGATGAAGTCTTCCAAGGGAAGAATATCTGATTTTAAAATTAGTATGAAAGAAATCTCTATCATGAAGTGTGGAGGTCATAATGGTGATCCTAACTTTTCATTTCTTATGTGGCTAACCCAAGGATCCATAAAAATGGAAGAGTTGGGAGGATTGGGCAGCTCATGGCTCAAGAAGATTTCAAATTCATTGCTCCCCAACTTGCCCAAACAGTTCGCAATTTTAAAAGGGTATGACAATTATATTTCATTGCTCTCTTCCATGTTCTTATTGGGTATTTATTCTAATGATCAGCCTATGCCAAGAAAAAGGAAGATAAAAGGTGAAGGGTGTAGCCAAAGGTGCAAGGTATGTGCTGATTTCTATGTGATGGCTGACTTGGGTGTTGTGTTTGGAATTCAATGGTGGCATTCGTTGGGAGAGCTCACTCTCAATTATCAAAACATGAAGATAAGCCTCATGGGTAAAGGTATGAAGATTTCCTTGCAAGCTATGCTTCCGAAGCTATAGACCCATGTTGCCACCCACGCAAGACCAGCTCTTCCACCAAGAATGGTCTACTATGAAGAACGCCCTTCAAGTGTTACAAGAGGGCCAAACCGGTAGCAATAACAAGAAGTATCGGTTCGATGAGTTATGTCCCTACCCATTCGACAAAGCCATGCTACAGGTACCTTTCCCAAGACACTTTGATTTTCCAAAATTTGACAAATATAAGGGAAAAGGTGACCCTCATGACCATATTAAAGATTTTTATATGGCATGTCAAGAGGTGGCATTCAATGACAATTATCTTATGCGCCTCTTTCCACGAAGTTTAGGAGCAACGACACTAGAATGGTTTGTACACATCCCTAAGGGATCCATATCAACATGGCCGAACTAGTAGAAAGTTTCATACGACACTTCTCTTTTAATATAGAGAATGACATCACCATGTTGGATCTCTGCAATGCCAAACAATGAAATAACGAAAACTTTGCTGCATTTTTACAACGATGGAGAGGATTAGCTAGCCACTTTCCTTGCTCCATACTTGAAAAGCAATTAATCGGTATATTTGTTCCCAACCTCCATCCAGACATTATGTTCCACTTGCAAATGCATTGTGGCAACACATTTGAAGAGGTAATCGAAAAAGGGAGTCAAATTGAAAAAGCATTGTTAGCTAGGGGACCCTAAAACTGTCTCCCATGATCATAATGATTCTAAATCTAACGATAAAACAAAGTTTGTTCCTAATAGAAACAAAAATGTCGTTAGTGATGGGATAGTAGATTCTAAGCAGTGGGGTACAAGCCGTTCAGAACCATGCACCTTTAAAGCTTGCAAAAGGCAATCCACCTACAGAGTATAAGTGTCGTACTTTCACTCCTCTATCTGACTCAATGTCATCAATACTAAAACAGCTAGAGGCGGTTAATATGGTTAGATATCCTGAAACTATGCCTTATGAGGATGACGCGCCTAAACCATCATGGTTTAGAGATAATGAATATTGCCAATTCCATTGCGTTAAAGGTCACAAAATAGATAAGTGTTTGAAGTTGTAGCACTACATCCAAGACTTAATCGAAAGTGGCGATGTGGAGATGGATTCATCCAATCCTAACAAATCCCCCAATACGAAGACTTTTCCTAAACATAATATCAGGACAGGAATGCTAATTATGTGTCTAATAAGGAGAATCATTTTGATGCTCTCATTGGTTGTGTAGATACACCTGTTGAACATGTCAACACAATAATCCTGTGATATCCCCTAGACTATCTATGTCTAGGCATGTGCTGACAAAGATTGATTATCACGTAGTTCCGCATACTTATGACAATAAGGAACCTAGGTTTCAGCATTCCCATCAAAGGATGCCTATCACAATTGGACCTCGTTTCATTCTTCGTGCTAAAGAACCCGTTCACTTACCTCTTCCCCCATCTTCAACTCATGGTAAGTGGTATGAGTATGTAAAGAACAAGTTTGCTAATGATGTGTTCAATGGAGAAATAAGGGAAAATACAAGGTGATGGTTGGGCTTATCCCTTACCAAAATCGAGTCCATTTACTACTCGAATCATGGGTGAAGACCAGGATCTTGAGGGCTGATCATGATACTCCATGGGTTGATCCTCTGGGCCACTTCATGAGACAAAACAAGGGTGAAGGTAAAAATTTCAGTTTTTCTCCTTGCTTATGGAATGTGATGAAAGAGGATGCTAGCATGATATGTTTTAGGAAGCATAAGTTTGAAGGGAATTTTGTATATTCTGTTTGTGGGTTGTTATCCCATGATTCCATGAGAGAACCAAAGGAAGCATGGGCAAGGGAAAATCATTATGGTAAACTTGCAGCTGTTCAAATGGTCACTGAAGTGGAGAATGATGGTTCTATTTTTCAGCTCTATGACCCCATGATGAGGTATAGTTTTTTCTTAGACTATTTTGTTTTCATTTCAGCTGAGTCATACAATGTTTGGGGGCATCTAGAGATCCAAAAATTAGAGGAATTTGCCTTCAAAAGTCACATGGAGTATGAGTTCCATTTGGAAAATGATGAAATTAAAATTCATGGGTATGTTAGGGAGGCTGATTTTCTCAAACTGAAGGCCAAGATAACTATTGAATTTAATCGTGGGCCTGCTGCTCCTAATTTTTCAGAATATGCAAATCAAATTTGAGTCCTTACTTTATTCACGGGGTTGTTTTCCTTTGTGAGATTTCAGTTTGGTAATTGTTATACCATGATTAGAGGATTGAATGTGCAAAAATTAGAATTGGGGCTGCCACTAACAGCCATGAGCAACAGTATATTTGCTGTAGTGCCCACATTTTACACACCCAAATACAACCGTAAAAATATCAGGATAATTTTTTTTTTGACTTACATTGCTCACGACACAACACAATAAGGGCTCCAAGTACAGAACTCGACACACATGCGACAATCACATAAGTCATCGACTCACATAGACACATGCCGACGACATTGGCATGTCGATACCACACTTTTCCCAATGAATGAATACTAGCAAAGACCCAACCACAAGAAACGTGACTTTAGGAACGACAAACCCATGACATATCATTACTTTAAATGTATTTTAGTTACGGCTAACTTTCCAAGGTCCTTATTAGGTAAGCATGATTTTCTCCCTTTTTCCACCTACATGTTCTGAAAATTCGTTTCACAGTTCACTTATTGTTCAACCATTTAATTTGCTCTTTACCCTTATGACAAATCTTCATAACTTACATAAGTATTTTCCATACTTCAAATTTTATACAAAATTCTAACTCTCTCATTCTTATGTTAAGATTAGGCTTCCCAAAACACTTATTCAAAGTTTAGAATTTAACCTTGTTACACAAGTGAACCTAACGTGATGTTAGGATGGAATCTTGGGATTAAGGAAGACATAGATTGAAATAGCTTTTTCCCCAAGAACATCCATCGATCACGGAATAGTTATTTCGCTACCATTATTATTATAGTTCAATAATTTGTTGAATTCCAAATTTGATTTTTATATGTATATCTTTTGTTTTCTCGACGTTTGGTCGCACCAAGGCAATTTATATTCTTTGTAACACATGAAGATGTTTAAAATAAGTCTTAAGGACTCCCAGTGACATTATTCCTAACCTCAAATTTTTGGTTTTACTCTCATATGAGTTACTTTCGCGTCGCACTAGGATCTCATTATTACTATCGTTTTAAACACAAGAGTTACAAAAGTACTTATCTGACATATTAAAGAAGCACATGGTTAAGTTTAATTCCAATTTTCTCCCAGGGCTTCAATCTCTATTATAGGTGTGATTAAGGTTAAAAGGTATTTACCCTATACTCCTTTCGTGAAAGATCAAGGCACTAAATTTTCACAAGCCCAGAACAAGACGTTTAATTACGAGGGACAAAAAGGGTTCACTAACGAGAGTGCAAGACAAAGAACAACTATATCACGATCTTCAATTAGGTCGTTTGGGTCCAACAGGGATTTCATTCACTGATGAAGTTAATTTCTAGATCTAATTTCGTAAGGCCCGGAAATCAAGTAGGATACAAGGGAGTAATATCTCTACCCACTCCATAGATGGGAAGGTTACACCGCTTAGTCATTCCTTCTAACAAGGACTCATAAGGTGACTTCCAAGGCGGTCTTCACCACTCAGCCTGGTGTCGGACCTGAAGAGAGGACATTCTTCTCACGATTACCAAAACTAGAAGGAAACCACATACTCTGGATAGGTTGGACCATGTCATTCCTAAAATATGGGTTCACGACAATGTCGCTAAACCTAATGACTATGACGGTAAACTCTAGCTAGGGGTTTTATTTACCTAACCTAGAAGGTCTCATTGAGTGCAAAGCTTAAGTTCGTTCTACGGTCTTAATTTTCTTATATGGTAAAAAGGGATCACACATACAGGCAAACTATACACGAGTATTTTATTAGAGTTGAGTGTTCCCATTAACACTCTTTATTGTGTTTGCAAGGTAAGAAGGTAATCCAGTAATTAATTTAATCGTCTATTGAAAGAAAGTGCTACAATATATTAACTTCAATTTCAATTTACTATATATAAATCAAATCCCTTTTTTTTTTTTTTCCTTTTTTTTTATACACAACTAAAAACAAAATGAACCGGTGATTAGATACACATTTCCTAAGTATCCCTAAAACTAACATATCATACATATTAACAAATCTCAATTATAACTTTGCGGTAACAAGAGACTACATTTCACAGTTGTTCATTTTACAATGACCGATAAAAATTACAATAATAATAATTAAATTACACATCGCCTTTTCGTCGTCATTCTTCCATCCTGCAAAAACCACGTGAGCATGATATCAGCGATAATTCGCTGGCATGGCATCGACCCTAATCAATCATAATTGTCATTTTTCAGTTTCCCATTTACATCGATAATAATTACAATTTGCAATCGAAATAAAAAAGTCTAGAAATATGTATTCATTCCATTTCGTTTTTCTTCATTTTATAAACCTGGGAGAGAGAAAGAGAAGGGAAGAGAGAGAAAACATCGTTTTGCCAAAAGTTCTAATACACAATAGGTTTCATTATAGTGCTTTAAACAGTTATTTACGTGTGTTAAAAGTTTCCAGGGTGGTTTGGCATCCCTACGAGGGTCCGTAGCTTTATACTTTTACATTTTCTCACTAGCTACAAAACGAACAAAACAGGCTCGGAGGCTAAGAAAACTGCTTCCAAAGGTTATCTTCCAATGAACACGCACACCACGACTAACTTTCTACGTGTCCCCAGATATACCAAGAATTCATAGCAACTGACGGAATTGAAAAAGAGCGAACGGTTTGCGTTTGGCGGTTAGTTCTCCGAGGCCACTAGTCATAGTTCACCCAGTTGTAAAATGCCAAAAGTTAACTCGAGGGCCCAGAAAACCGCGTCCATAACTGACGTTCGATGGAGAAGCACGCAACGAGACATCTCCTACTAGTTCCCCTATATAAGGAGAGTTCATCAGAGTCGACGGGACGGAGAACTAGTAAACTATTTTCAAATGGCGACAAGTTTTCTGGAGCGACAAGGAGAAATTGGTCCAGTTTGACCTCGTCAAACTGCGATCGGAGGCTTACAAAATGGCTTCGCCAAACTATCCCGAAAAGTGCTCTTTCCTATGCTGAATGTTCCATGCATTTGTCTAGTATAAACGCTAGAGGTTTGCGAAGATGGAACGTGATTTCTCTTTCCGGGTTTCAAATGGTGGTCCCAAACGAAAGCCAACTTTCTAGTTTTAACAACTCTCTACTGTTGTAAACCGGTGTAGCAGGGGTCCTAGAAGAGCGTCGAAAAGGATGTCATATGATCGTTTGCGTCAAACCAAAAATCAGAGACGACTCCTCGTATACCAAGGTACCTTGAATGAAACTTCACATCTCGTTTCCGAGTTGCGAAGTGTACTTAGTGAGTCTCCGAAAATGTAAAATTTAACTATTTTAAGCGGGAAGAAGGTCAACTTATTCAATGGAGAGTCAAATTTGTCTGGTCGATAAAACGATATTGGAGCGATAAAAAGGGTAAGATTTTTCTAGATCATCTCGAAGCGAGGGTGATAGTTCATGATTTAAAGTAGGCGAGTTATAATGGCTTCGAGAGTTGCGACATGACACTTTATTGTTTTGCAATGAGTTGAAGAGACATTTAACTGTATTTAAAAATCCTAATAATTTAAAATTCTATATTAGTTGCAAAAGAGAACTAAAACACGAGAATTATGAGAGGTAAGGGAAGAAGAACCATGCCTAGAGAGAACGAAATCGGTCGAAGCCGCAGGCTTGGGTTCAGTCTCTTGCTTGGCACTTCATCAACCAGACCACAAGCATCCTCAGCTCCACCATTTAACACACATGTCTATCAAGGAAGCTGCATTGCAAACGAAAACATCTTGTTTTCTATGCCTTGATGGTTTTTCCAACAGAGTAAGTAGTTGCTTGAGCGTTTCTAAAACCTTTTGAACAGATCCATTATGTGCCTATCTTGCAATCCTGGCATTCCATGAGGCAACATTTCTTTGAGGCGTTTTGTCAAACAGTTGACATTTTTGTATACATATCTGCCATAACACTGCAACTACAAACATCGCCAAATGTCCCCCACAATTTCTCGATCGAAGCCCTTGAGATCACGTTTTTATTTTACTCGAACCAAGCAAAAACATCCTCACAACCGCCACAGGTTGATGGTTAGGGTAGGTTCCATAAGACCACATCTCTTTGAGGCATTCTGCCAACCAGTCCAATGCCTTTTAACAGACCCATTTTTTTTTTGCATATCCTATTATCATTGCAGTCCAGGAGACCGCATATCTTTCAGGTATTTTGTCAAATAGTTCACATGCGTTGTGTATGCCTTCACATTTTGCATACAAGCTGATTTGGGTACCAAATGCATTTGTTTAGAAGTTTCCAAGGCCTTTCCAACACTCATTTGTGCAAATCCTGCCATCGTGGCATTCCATAAGCCCGCATCTGTTTGAGGCATTCTATTAAGCAGTTCATGACCCTCTTCTACACATTCATTTGCGCATACATGTCGACCGGGCGTGCAAGAATTCTACAACATCATCGACAATATTCCTCTCTCCCTTACATTCTAAATATGCCAAAACGCCCACATATGCGTTGAAACCAAGGGTAGACTATCAATGTTTCTCATAGCCGATAGTAGGAAGAAGACCATGCAAATGTGCGAGATCAAGAGCAGGAGAGAGAAAATAAGGATTCCCCTTTTGACGCATGAAGAAAGTTTGTGGCAAAAGTAAACTGATTGGGTTAGAACCCTGTTTGTAGCATACGCGCAAAGAAAAACGTTATCCCATGCGCAGCTGTCCTGTTCTTTCCTCAGGTCAAACAAGAAACTGCGCCCCCCCAAAAATTTGCGACCCCAACAACTGACATAAAATTCCTGTCTTTGTGCTTTAAAAAAACGCCCACGTAGGTTCACAGGCTCCCCCCCACGCATTCTTTAACAGCTGATGGCGCGTAGAACTAAAGTGGAGCTTCCTCCCATGGCGGCGGCGGCTGCACTCTCCCTCTCTCCCCACACAAAACCCAAACGATGGAAAACAGTCCCAGATTTGCCCTAAATCCGCCCCATCGATTTCACGGGTTTATTAAATTTTAGTTCTTTTACTTTATTTTTATTATTATTATTTTATTTATTTAAAAAAAAAACGGAGGCATTACATTTGCATTTTTGAGTGCATTCCTTCATGGAATATTGAGAGAGGAAGATTTCAGCTGAATGTAGGAATAAAATCAGATTATGATGTATCATTTTCAGACTTGTACATTCTGATTTTGGAGGAGAGATGCATGATTACAGTTGTTTTTGCACTATTGAAATGAAGTGGAAGCAAAATATGGTTGCGGATGCCTTGTCTAGGATGCCACCTTCACCATTGAAGGAGGAAGACCTTAAAAAAGAAGAAGAAGAAATTGGGGCAGCAAATGTAACGAGTTTGCAATTGCTTGGGGACAAGAGATTTTGGGGAGGGAGGACTGTAATGTCCCTTTTTCCCACCTAAGAGCTGGAAATTGGTCTTGTTACCATCCCTTCTCCATGGCAAAGAAGAAAAAGTGAAGGAGAAGACCCTTGAGCACTTTATAATATATTTTATCTAATATTAGAATGTTTTCTTTGGTGTTCTTTTGTTCTATATACAGTCGGCCTTGTCTAAATATGTTTTGTTGCCAAAGGAACGATATAAAAGGAGAAGAGGGACTTCATTTGCATCTAGCTTGGCGTACTTTATCTATACTTTGGCAAAGAGAGCTTGTTGTTCCTTAGTCATCCACTTGTCGACGAAAACCCTTTTGTGAAGCGTTATTGAAGGAAGAAAACCCTCTTGTGAGGCTTTATTGAAGGACGAAAAGCCTTCATTTGGATTGGGTGAAGGCGAAAACCCTTCATCACCATTTGACATTGAAGAAGAGAGCTGATTTGAAGATCCTTTTGGCATTTCTAGTTATTCTATTTTTCTAGGGTGGAGCGACCTACCTTGGGTAGGGTTTGAGGACATTGGCAAAGAATTGGAGCAATCTGGTTTTGTAATCTGATTTGTCATATTTTTAAAGGCCGGAATCTTGTGTTTCATGAATTTAGAGGGTCTCTAGACCCATATTCTATAATTAATTCGTGGCTGCAATTTCCAGTGTGTATTTCATTTCCAGCAGTGTGTTTTCAGTGTTTATTGGTTATATTGGCTTCTAAAAATTCCATATATCATATATAAAATATTGGCGAGTTGTGTGGTGTTGTTTGGTGGTGTTTTTGGCATCTTTTTGAACAAGTATAAGTCGCTGGTTTTAGTATTCAGTCTGCTGCAATTTTCAGTTTCAGATCTGCATATATAATATTTGATAAAACCCTCAAAAGGGTTATTACACATGCATAACAGTTGAGACATGAAACAAATGGAAAAAAGAATTGGTTATTTTTACAAACATACCATGGTCTTTAAAAGGGGGAATCTTCTCACCAATTCAGTCTTGGCCCACGCACATAAAGCGGTCTTCACCCCATTTGGATGTTGCATGAGAGAGTGTATGTGCCATTTACCATCATGGTGTTTCCACTCTTTGGTCCATGTTTCTTCAATTAAATGATCTTCCTCTTTGTGAACTATCTCCATATTTTAATTGTGTGAGATGGGGTTGCCTTATTGTCTTTTACCAAGGCTCAATTCTTCATCATTATGTTTCCTTTCTAACACTGTTAGAAAAATTCCAGCAAGCTTGTTGTCCTTATATCTATTCGAACAAAGGTTCCCTTCTTCTTTTCCCACTTGCTCAAGCCTAAATTCATCACGAGCTAAAAGAAAATTAGTATTAACCAAACCATGATCCAAAATTACCTCATATTGTTGAATATCCAGAATAGGAATGGAAGTAAGGGCTGCAACTTCATCCTTCCTTGGCTCGTGCTTCATTATGTCATCAAACCCTTGTGTCACCTGTAATATCCCTTTTGAGGGTTTTTAATTGAATATTCTATATGCAGATCTGAAAATGCAAATTGCAGCAGACTGTAGACAAAAACCAGCGACTTATACTAGCTTAAAAAGATGCCAAAAACACCATGAAACACATCCACACAACTCGCCACTATTTTATATATGATATTTGATATTTTTAGAAGCCAATATAACCAACAAACACTGAAAACACACTGCTGGAAATGAAATACACACTGGAAATTGCAGCCACGAAATAATTATGAAATATAGATATAGAAGTCTCCAAAAATCATGCAACTCAAGATTCTGGCCTTTAAAAATATGGAAAATGTGTTTACAAAATGAGTTTGTTCCAATTTTTCGCCTATGTCCTCAAATCTTTCCCTAGGTAGGTCGCTCCACCCTAGAAAAATAGTATAATTGCTGGAAATGCCAAAAAGATCTTCAAATCAGCTTCCTTCTTCAATGCCAAATGGTGATGAAGGGTTTTCGTCCTTCACCCAAGTCTAATGAAGGGTTTTCGTCCTTTAAGAAGACCTCACATGAGGTTTTTCATCCCCAAGTGGGTGACTAAGGAGTAACAAGCTCACAAGCTCTCTTTGCCAAGTATAGAGAAAATATGCCAAGCTAGATGCAAATGAATTTGTCTTCTCCTTTTATATCTTTCCTTTGGCGTCAAAACTTAATTAGATAAGGTCGACCTGTATAGAACAAAAGAGCACAAAAGAAAACATCATAATATTAGATAAAATATATTATTAAGTGCTCAAGGGTCTTCTCCTTAGTTCTTCTTCTTTGCCATGGAGAAGGGATGGCAAGAAGACCAATTTTTAGCTCTTAGGTGGGAAAAGGGACATTACATAACCAAAGTGTTGCAGGAGACCTAGCAAAGAGATCAATTATGACAAGAGGATCGGAGGTTTCTAACCCTCGGTGTTCCCGGAGTTTCACCCTGAAATCTGGGACTACCCTATGTAAATTTTTTTCATACTTTTAAAATAATGGGTTGTTTTGTGTTTTTATTGCCAAAAAGTTTCTGTATTGTGTCAAGATATTCCCAAAGAGCCATATAAGCCAATTTTGACAAATACCCAGATGCCCGAAATTGTTATATTCTGTCGTTGGGGTTTGCTGCAGGGAAATTTGTATTTAATTATTTTAAGCCCCGTTTGAGGCAATTTGTGCTTCGGTTTAACCCTGTTGTGATCGTACATGTCAATATTCCCATATACCAGTAGGGTTTTAACTAGGAATGAATTCAGGCTTTATTTGTGACTTCTGGCAATGTTTTGTGTTTTTGGTGTTTTCCCGTTTCGTTTTCTGTGAAATTTCTTTGGATCAATTCCTTTGCCGGTTTGGTCTGATTCTTTGCCTGGAGTATCTGGAGATCACCTATGGACGTTATGCCAGAAGGAATTTGCCACCGGAGGTCTGGTTCTCTCTGAAAAGACGAAGTCATGCACAAAAAAACTTCTTCTGGGCAGGCCACATTTTTGGAAAAAGAAGACTTTAAAGCTACAATGGGATTTTTGTTAGCAGTAGGCAGGTGGGAATTTTGTACTGCGAGCAAGGTATATTTTCCAATAGAAACAACGCCACTTAAGTCATAATGGGAAAATCGAGGAAGCGACAGACAAAGGGAATTTCTTACCTACCTTGCAGGGTAAAAATTCCCATTGTGAAATAAAAGGAAAATCACTTAAGGCATTGATGGGATTTTATTACCTGCCTTGCAGGGTAAATAATCCCATTATGAAAGTCAAACAGCTTAAGTGGATCATGGGATTTTTGGAGCTGCGGTGCAGGGTGAATAATCCCATTGAAAATTGGCTTTTAAAAATAGAAATTGACTATGCCAAAAAGTGTGACCCCTTTGGGAAGGAAGGGCAACTTTAAATGCATTAAATTAATTAATTTCTTCTCCAAATTTGGCGCCCAAGTTTGTGGAAAAGTCAACAAAGGGAAAGTGGATAAAGGAAATTAGAATTAGAAATTCTAAAATTAAATAAATATTATTTATTTAATGCAGCCCCTTCATGACAAAAAGTGTGCCCCTTTTGGGAGAGGAATAATACTTTTTAAGTATTAATTGATTTAATTAATTCCTATTTTCAGTGGCTGAGGTCAAAGCATATTGTGAGGCTTAAGTTAACTGGAAGTAGAGAGCTAAAATTAAATAAATTTAATTTATTTAATGGCAGCCATGAGCATGCACAAAATAGGCGCCCCATTTGAAGAGAAAAGCTTATTAATTAATTAATTAATTGTTAGGAATAGGAGGGGCAATAATTAATTATAGAATGGCGAGGGTTATATAAGCAAGGGCTGCCATAAAGATGAATTAATTAATTTAATAGTAAAGAAGTGCAGCCCACACACAAAGTGTGCTCCATTTGGAGAGGAATTTTGCTCAGAAGGTGTAATAACTACTTGGAAGCTTCAAAATTTGGCGCCTAGGTTTGAAGGAGTTTGCTTTGTGTCTGAATAATTGTCTGCATAGTGGTACAGGTGCTCAGGTGAAGTTGGTAAAATTCATGCTTGCTTTGCATGCAAATAAAACATCAAATTTTGGGGCAGCAGGCTTGATATATGCAGATTTTTATGATTAAAATCCATTGTTCATGTTTCAGTTGCCATCTTTGTCTGAATTAATTGTAGAAATTCATTACAGTGCTTTTATAAGAGAAAGGGAGCTTAAATCAATGTCCAATTAATTGAATATATCCTCCGAATCTGAAGAATTATCCATATTTGCACCAGTTGTGAAGGATTCCGACCGAATAAAGAGGAAAAGAATTGTTTAGACAAAGATAGATACGGCCATGGCAAAGAGGGATGAAAAAGAAAGCACAACAGAGTCATGCATCATTTCTAAGTTTGCAAACATTGGAGACACAGATCTAGATCCGGAACCTCTTTCCGAATTGATTGACAGATCCAGAGAAGGAAAGACTTCCCTCATACGTGCGATAAAAGCGGTGGAATCATTTGGTGTAGCATTTCCATTCACACTGACTAGTTGCGAGTTCATCATGGAGTGTGCTAGGTCTTACCATCCATTATCCAGATCAGTCTGAGATGTTGCGGGGAAAACAATAATCCGGTTGGACGCTCAGTTCATCAATTATTGTTTGAAGATTCTGGCACGAAAGGTGGTGACTACTATTAACATACAAGATGCCGGCAACAAATGGGAAAAACATAAAGTTGACTGCATAGACATAATGAACAACAGATACATGAAGAAGCTCATATCTCCTTCCAAGTTCCCGAGAACTCTTCCACGGTCCAATCTGGTACAAGAGGTGGATGATATTGCTTAATTGTTATGTAGGGTAAATGGCGCTTAACGCTCATAACTTCGCGCGCATGGATGTATGCTTTCATCGGGACCATTGAAATCAACAAAGCATATTCAATAATCAATTGGTGGAAATCATTAGCGACAACATTGGTGAGCAGCTCCGGAACGTGAGGTGTACTTACAGCTTCAAAATGACTTCCTATTTGGTATATGCAGCAGCCTCACAAGGCATCTTCTCCAAGCTGGATAGATGTGGTGTTCTTTCCAAGGACCCTATTTTCGAGTGCTACCCACAACTTACTGTACCTGCGTGCAAGAAAGATTTCAAAGTGGTCAACGATGGATTCTTCTACGAATTCATTTGCAGGTGGCGACGATCTAAAGGCCAACAGGGTGAGCAAGGAAGCGTGGGAAGCTGTGTCCAGGATTGGCAGTATCTTCATTCAGTTTGCGGATTTCACATACCTCAGGGTCACCGGCTTTTCTGGAGAACCAGTTAAGTTGCCCAGATATCCGAATGATAGATTGGTCACCATGGAGTTGAGCAGACAACTTGTGGAGATGCATGACCTACAGTCGAAACGACACAAGTCTACAGGCTTCTTCCCGATCACTGTGGGCCATTATAGCTGCCAGAGCATTCATAAGGCCCGAGGAATTGAAGCAGAGATGTTCTCAGAGTACGAGCAAGAGTTCTTCCCAGCACGGCTGAACTTCGATCCATTTGGAGTGGCAAGGAAGACAATCTCCTAGGAGTACGCGCATGTGCCTTCATTGGAAGATTTCTGGATGAAGTGCAGAAGCGAGTACGAGGTTAGAAAGAAAGATTTCAGCAGGTTATCAGAGCGTGCAAGTGTTTGACTTTGGATTAGCACGGATACTGCAGATCTTAAAGATGATGGGCCTGCGTTGACACATACCATCGGATGGGAGGAGATAGAGCTGTACTTCAGGAGAACGTAGGGGGCTGCCATACGATTGAGGAAAGGTCTGCAGTTGTTTTGGTCAATACTTCAAACTAGTTGCTGATGAAGGGATACTGCCTTGATGAAGCATTGATGAATCAAATCACGGGCAACTTCGGCACAGGAGATTCCCTTAAGAGGAAGCACGAAGGAGAAAGCAAGAAGGCCTGAGAAGATTAAAGTGCATAGAAGGTCTCATTCGAAGGAGAAGATCACTTCTACGACTATGATGTTGGTTAGGCTTCTCTCAGCACCAAGCACTTCACCGACTGTTGCACCTCAGCAAGACACTACCATTCCTCGTTGAATCCGGCAACATTCATCTTCTCTCCTCAGCCACTCCATTCAAAGCACCTCTTCCTAAATAAACGTTAAAGCTGCAGATGACCGAATTTGAAAGAGCTTTGTCTTTGGATGACTCAGAGGATGGCAGCCACAACACTGTAGCGGTTTTAGATGGAGAGGAATCAGAGCACGAGATAGTGGTACACTCAGCAACTTCTCATTCTCGAGAAGTAATTTCTCAGAATGGTTGACTTCGCAGTTGGTTCCAGAGGCTAGAGAAGAAATCAACTTGGAGGAACACTACTTGCACTGCTCCCGAGTCTAAGCGGGAAAGACAGAAGAAAACCGAAAGTGCTTAAGGTAACTTGAGGTTGATCATTGAGGAATCGGGACAAAAGTTTCTTTGAGATGTCGGTTACGGCGAAGGGAAGGAGGATGAGCTCACGGCGAGAAGACACAACGGTAACCAAAGTACCCATAGGTCAAGCCACCACAGAAGGATTGAAGCAGGACATGCAGACATTGATAGATGCTCTATTCCTTAGGCTTGACAAAGAAAAGACGGAGAAAGTTGAACTTCAGAAGCAGGTATCTCAGTTGTGCGAGATCATTGCCAAGGTTGCTAAATCTTCCACTCAGCCCATTTCAAAGACAAAGCGGTGAGTGATCATCTGATGTAGGAAATGGAAGATGCAAGTAACCAGGTTAAAGCTATCGACGAGTGGAAAAGTCTGATCATTCATCAAGCTTCTGTACAACTCGGAGAGGTGCCAGCCCGCCTACAGGTTATGAAAGATGCATCGATCATTTGAAAGCGGTGGACAAGCACGATAGATATGAACACAGTTGCTGAGAGTAACCTGAGTACTTTGGCCGAAATAAATAAGCTGCCAAGAGAAGTGTTGATTGCGGAACAGATTGTACCCGACGGATCAGTTGAGAAGGGGAAGCAACTTGAGTTTGCAGTATCTTTCCATTTGGAGATCTGCGTAGAATTATGTTGAAGAGGATGCAAGACACTTGAGAGTATGACATCATCTTTACAGACAATGTCATTGCTTTCACTCATGAGGAAGTGGTCGGGAACGTTACTTCATACACACGGATCATTCCTAGTAGAGTGCCTAATTCCTGGAAGGATCTCTTCGATGGTGCGAGGAGAATTGATGGGAGTAAAGCCTTTCACGATGAATTCCATCGGCAAATTGGTAGTCTTTGTAGTCGGATATTGAGAAGTTTGGGCCTAGCTTGGAGGAGGTGGAGGCATGTATCAGGGTATTGAACAAAGGCTTGCTTTGCATTCGGAGACGAGAAAAAAAAGAAGGCTGTGGCTAAGACAGATGGGAAGATCTTTATTGCATGTTCGACAAGTATATTGATATCGAACAAAAAAGAAGATATAGATGTTACAGCTGGCGTGTCTTTCTTCTTCTACTTTTTCTTCTTCTATTTTCCATGTTCCTGGATGTAATTGTAAAACTTTAAAGTTATTGGTTTTGAAACCATTACTTTAAGTTATGTGGAACAATTCTATTAGTTAAGTGACAGTTGTGTCACTTGAAGAGGAATTAGAGGAGGATGATTGTCAGATGTTATCTTTACCTTTTGTTTATGTTTCAGTTCAGTTGAGTTTCCCATTTGTACTTTCCCTTCTACATTCTATAAGTAGGAGAAGAACCTTCGGGTTAATGATCAGAATTTGTAAGCAACATTCTTGTGTTCCAGACTTTGTGCTGAAACCCCTGATAGCTATTTGAAGCAAAGGAATACAAAGGAGTAGATTTCCGGAGAACTTTGTGTCACGGTGCATTTTGTTTCTAGCTTTTTATCTTAGATTTACTTATAAACTTTGTGTTATTTTAGATCTAGATCTGAAGTTGCCTTTGCTTATAATTCTGTGTGTTGATATCTATTGGTTTCTTCTATGTGCATGCAATCAACTCTGTTATCTATTGATTGGGTTGCACATCTTCCCTATTTCTTCCTGTGTTTTATTATTCCCTTCTTCTTTAGATATTTCCTTTCTTTAAACTTGATTTGCTTACTTGCTATGTAAAGCTTATCTGATTATGGTTCATGAGTGCATGGTTAAAGTAAAACTCCCATATAGATACTAACATATTTTAATTGACAAATCTGACATGGGAGCCTCACCGTAAATGAGGGAGATTTATCTCATGATTGCCTAGGTTTTCAGCTATGCGAGAAAATCTAGCCAACACCTCCCAAGGATGCTCCCTCTCAATAACCAGTTCAAAAAAACACTATCTTCCACATCCTTAGGGGAATAGACATGCCTCTCCTCCCCTAGGGAACTTGGGGTTTGGCCCCTTCTTTAACTAGTTCCATAGCCACTCCTTGCTTTGCCAACAAGATGGGGCTCTTTTCCACTAGGGTAGGGGTATTTTCCCCAAAACCCTTGTGCATGGCTCGAGGCTTGGACCGAGTTCCAATGCCCACTCTTTTTGTTTCCAAATTTATGAATTCTGAAAAGGTTAGGGCAACACGAGATCTTCTCCGGAAGAGCTTGATATTCCTCAAAGAAAGTTGCCACCTTGTTGACCTTTGAAACCCTAGGCTCTTCCTTGAATGTCCTTCCTCCTTATGGGTGGTGCATGGTGAAGGCAAAAGAATCCATGGTACATGCTAGTCTGTCTTGCACCTTTATCAATCTGTTCATTGAAACCCTAGGCCTTTGAGAATTTGATCTCTAATACCACTGTAATGACCCTTTCAAGGGTTTAGACCAATAGCAAGGGAATTTAACCAAACACCAATTTATTCAAATCTGATTTTTATTGCAGCAGACTGAAAATAAGAAATCAGCAAACTGTACCCTTCACAAATATATGCCAAACACCATCAAATACTTCAAATAAACTTGCCAAAATTTAGATATATCTTTTATGCATCCACAAGAACCAAAAACAATGAAAAATATGAAGTAACACACCACTGAAAATTAATTAATGTCCAGCGAATAGCAACCACAAGAAAATTATAGATTATGGGTCTAGAACCCCCAAAATCATGAAACTTTAGATTCTAGCCTTAGAAATTATGACAAATCAGATTATCAATTGAAAATGCAAATGTAAGTTCACCAAACCCTCAAAACCCTACACAAGGTGGGTTGCTTCACATGAAATAAGCCAATAATAATCTGAAAATGACAAATATCTTCTTAAATTTGCCTTATACTTCAATACCAAGTCAAGATGAAGGGTTTTCGTCCTCAAGTGGAAGAACAAATAACCACTAGCTCACAATGCTCAAGTATGATAAAATGCGCCAAAGTCTAGATCTAAATGATGCCTTAACTCTCCTTTTATATCCCTCCATTGGCGCCAAAACATAAAAAGGTAAGGCTGACCCCTTAGAGATGTTCTTTTCCTTCATTAGCTTCTATTAATTAATTAAAACCTAGCCAACCTGTTATAAGAAAGAAAACACTAAAAGAAAATATAAAATATTGGAAAAACAATGCACACGGAAGCTCAAGGTTCTCCCCCATCTTCTTCACTTCTTTGCCATGGAGAAGGAATGGCAAGAAGACCAAATATTAGCTCTCAAGTGGGAAAAAGGGACATTACACATTCGTTTACTTGTCTAACTCTGATCATGCTACCTCATGTATGTGCAACCTTCTCTTATTTTTGCCAGTTGGAGAAAAACTTCAACGGGTTGTATCTTCGTCATACGACGTCTATTTTGTCCTGTTTAATGTGCATCGGAAAGCTCTCAATGAGCTCTTCTATGGGCGAGACAATTTCATAACTTATGCGGACCATCGATTTGGAGTGAGGATCCTCCTGGATCACTCCTTCCCAATGAAGAATTTTTGGACCACCAAAAGATTTGGTTTTATTTTGACAATAGGTAAGGGTATAGTTCCCTCACCCTTCCAATTTCCATCCATTTTTCCTTGCTTGGATGCATTCCTTCAGACCCACACGAAGATATTCAACTTCACCTCTTCGCGAAGTCCTCACCTTCTTGTCAAGAAAAACATCTTCCTGCAATTCATCAAGAAACTCAGGAACAAAGTCATCAACAAAAGGTACTTGAATACTCTCATCCTGATCAATGATCATGGGTGGCTCATACAATTTCAAGTTTTCAACATTTACAATGGAATACATCTGCATATATGGAGGTAATTCTAACTGGAAGGCATTATTACCAATCTTCTCCAAAATCTTAAATGGGCCATACCTGATTGGTTTAAGCCTTTTACCTTCACATATAAGTCTTTCTTTACTGATATGTAGCCAAACTTGATCACCAACTTGAAAGTGATGATCAACACGATGCTGGTCATGCCTAGCCTTGTACTTGGCTTGGCTCTTTTCCAATTGCTCTTGGACAACTTGATGAACCATTTGTATCTTTTGAATGAACTTTTTAGCCTTATCAACATCCTTTTGTCCATCATCCATTGTTTCTTGTTTAAAGGAAAAGTCTAATGGTGACTTAGGCAAATAACCAAAACAAGTCTCAAAAGGACAGTGTGGAAGAATGTATGGCACGGTTGTAGGCATGTTGCACATAACACAAGTGTTCATCCCAAAGTTTAGGATGTTTGCTACAATATCCTTAAAGCAAATGCACTATTATACGGTTGACCACTTTTGTTTGCTTGTCGGTTTGTGGATGAAAAGTAGTACTTTTATTCAACTTGGTATCCATCATGTCCCATAATGCTGACCAAAACTTCCCAATAAATCGAGAATTCCGATAGAAACAATAGATGTAGGCAAACCAAAATGAACCAAACATTGTTGAAGAAAAATGTGTAGTTTCCTTGCTTGTTTTTATGCTTTTTGTAGGGAACCAATATACACATTTTGCTAAATCTATCCACAACCACGTACAAATAGTCATGTTTTCTTTTTGTCATAGGAAAGCCTCCAACAAAGTCCATGGAAACACTTTCCCATGGCCGGGTTGGTACGGGAAGTGGGGTATACAAGCCCAACTTTCTATTACTAGGCTTGCTTGTGGCACAAAGAATACAACATTTATTTAGATACATTTTCATATATCCAAGGGCAATAACTATATATTTGCAATTGTGCAACTATTTTACGAACATCAAATTTAACTTGAAACAAGAGAAGTATGTGCTTCCCTAATCAAATGAACTCTTTCATCTTATGGAATACAAAGTTTACCAAGATGATAAAGCAATCCATTATGTAAATGATAGTATAATTCTTCCACCTATTTACCATGAGTTAGATCTTCATAGACATCCTTAAAATCAGCATCTCTAACATATTGTTCCTTATAGCTTTCATGCATCAAAGGACTATGTTGCAAAAGAATAGATGCAATAACAAGAGGTCTAGAAAGCATATCAACAACCTTGTTTTGTGTACCTTTTTTATACCTGATCACAAGATGGAATTGTTAAAAAATCCCATCCAATGAAAGTGCCTTGATTGTTGTAGCTTGGACTGTGACTGAAGATATTACAAAGGTTGATGATCTGTATGGATTATGGTCTCTTTGCCCATCAAATAATGTTTCCACTTTTTCACACTCTATACCAAAGCATACAACTCTTTGTCATAAGTAGGATAATTCCTTACCACACTTGTGAAGGTATCGAATGATAACAGACATGTTTTCTCTTCTTACGCATTAACATGACACCCATGGCATAATCACTTGCATTGGTTTCAATCTCAAATGGTTGTTGTAAATCAAGAAGTGTCAAAACTGTGGTTGTGCTTATCTTTTCCTTTAGCGTGTGAAAGGCTTTCTGGTACTTGCCTCCCCACTAAAACACCGGTTTAAGATTTGTCAAGGAATGCAAAGGAGCTACAATCAATTAAAAGTTAGCAATAAACTTCCTCCAATATTGGAATGCCCCAAGGAAGCTTCTAACTTCAGTTGCATTAGTAGGTTTGGGCCATTTCACAATGACTTCAACTTTAGAGGGATCAATTTTCAGTTCACCACCCCCTACAACATAGCCCAAATAAACCAAAGATGTTTTACCAAATTCACATTTTGACATCTTCAAATATAATTTCTCCCTTTACAAAGTTTCCAAGACTTTCTTAATATGTTCAATATGATCTTCCCAACTTTTATTGAAGATCAAAATTATCATCTAAGTAGACAATAACAAAATCTTCTATGAATGGCCTAAAAACATCATTCATAACCCACATGAAGGTGGTGGGTGCATTGCAAAAAAAAGGCATAACAAGCCACTCAAACAGACCTTGTTTAGTTTTGAAAGTAGTTTTCCAAATATCACCTTCGCTGATCCTAACTTGGTGATAACCACTTCTCAAGTCTAACTTAGTGAAATAAATTATCTAATAAATCATCAATACGAAGAAGAGGGTAGCGGTTTTTCACCGTTATTTTATTCAAGTGCTTAATAATCCACACACATCCACCAAGTGCCATCTTTCTTTGGTACCAACACAATAGGTGAACCACATGGAGAAGTGCTTGGTCGAATGACCCCTTTCTCGAGCAACTCCTGAACTTGCTTCTTGATCTCTTCATTTTCCACCACAACAACCTATACATGCCAATGTTAGGAAGAGGTGCATCCTGCTGCAGATGAATCTCATGTTGTATTTATCTTTTAGGAGGTAAACCTTATGGCTCTTGAAACACATCATCATAGTTAGATATAATCTTCACTATTTCATTCTTATGTTTAGGATCACAACCTTCCAAAGCCTTGGATTTATCATCATCCTTAGCTTTTACAATCATGAGTACAAATTTTTTCTTGCATTGACAAGCCTTTTCATCTATCCTATAGACACAAGTGATAAGTTTGCTTTTATTCGATGAGCTCTAACAATGTATTCAATCCCATCCTTTAACAAGCAAATACTTATTCTCTTCCCTATAGAAGATTGCTTTTCTATTAAACAAATAAGGACTTCCAAGTATAATGCCACAAATATCAAGTGGAACCACATCTAACTCTACCTCATCAATGAATTTAGAGGTGATTGCAAATCTAAGTTTGCATGTTTTTGTGACCTACGAGTTTAACATCATCACATACCCATCCCAAAGGGTATGATTTTGGATGTGGTTTGGTTTTAAGTCCCAATTTCTTAACAACTTCTTTAGAAATGAGATTAGCTTGAGATCCACTATAAAAAAGAGTATCAATCTTAGTATGTTTTGAAATAACTCTGATGTGGAAAAGCTCATTTCTTTTCTTTTCATGCATATATTTAGAATTAGAAGAAGTATGAATTAGTACTAGAAGAGGAAGAAGATGAACCTTGCAAACCCATAGCCGTGATCTTGCTCTCATTACTTGAATTGGATCCAAGAACTTCTCTGCCGCATAGTCTTCTTGTCACCTCCTTTCTTTAACCACTTTGGCTTGAGTTCAGATGGAGCTTCCAACACTTAGCATCGTATGTCCTTTATGTAGTGTGAACAAATAGGTTTCTCATCCTCTTTCTTGACTATGGAAGTATGTTTTTAACCCTTTCCTTTTCCTTTACCCTTGTTTTCAGGCTGTTGTTTTCTGTTTTCTTTGTGAAGCTTTCCTTTGTAGTCTTACCCTTGGATTCAATGTGGGTAGCTTGGACACAAACTTCATCAAGGTTAGTGGGATTAAACATAAGTATGGTATGTTTCAAATAATTATGTAACCCACCAATGTATTTTAAGAGTCTCTTGAGTATAAAGAGGAATGCCCAAAATCAATGCTCTCTTCCTAAACTCCTGAGTGTAATCTTGTACACTTTGACCCTTAGTTTGTCTTAAATTTTTCCAATCCATAGTAGCTTGTTGCATATAACCAAGTGGATAAAATTGCTTTTTTAAAGCAGAAACAAATTCATCCCAAGAAGAAATAACTTTACCATGTTTTGAAAGATCCTCTTGAGTCTTACTCTCCCACCAAATGAGTGTTGTACCACCCAACCGAAGAGTAGCTAATTGAATTTTTGCTTCCTCATCCACAATCTTTTGAACCCTGCAGTAAAATTCAATTTGCTTGATCCAGTGATCTAACTTTTTGCATTAAGCCCCCATTATAAATTGAGGATTCAAACTTAACCTCTGGTTAAAAAAATGGAACTTCAGAAAGCTTCTTTTTATCATCAACGGAAGAACCAGAAGGTTTAGAAGGAGATGAAGGAGTTTGAGGAGGTTCTTCTCCTTTACCTTTATCCTTACCATTGTTTCCTTCTTCTAATTTACCTTCTTTTCGTAGCTTCCATTCTCAGTATAACTCTTCCACCATACTCTTCATTTCCATAAAAGCTTGACAGAAGGCCATTTTTGAGTCCATTCATTCTCTAGGAGATCCTCTAGGAGATTCTATAGTTGAACTTGAACTTGCACGTTTTGAACTGATCTCAGGATTATATTCCTCATGCGTTCCTTCACCATGCATTATCTTAAACCTGGTAAGCATTCAAAACTGAAACTTGCAAATTCAAAAATCAGTATTAAAAGAGCCTTGATCAACTGCTTTGATATCAAACTAATTCGAAAATCAGATTAAGTAACTCACTTAGCAATTTTATGGTTTTCGAGATACTACAAAAACTATCTCAATTTTTCCCTTAAATGATTAATTGGCTTATAATTCTAAAACAAAATTTAAATCTGATAAAACAATGAGCAAAATGAGGGAAATAAAAATTAATAATGAAAACCACGTGATTACGGAGTTCACCCGATACGGGCTACGTCTGGAGTGCGGAAAAGCTCTGAACCGATCTATTATGATGCAAAAATTGCTTGTACAATAACATTACATCAAAATTATTGAATGGCCCGCTAAACATCTTTGCGCAGTCTCTAAGAGCTCTAGATTCAGTCACCAAGAAGCCTCCTGCAATAAAAATCCTCCAAACTTAATCAATCTCTCCCTACTAGGGGATGGCTATTAAAAGGCATCATTTTAAATATCATTTCGCGCCTTCTTAATGTTTCGGGCCTATGGTGGAATGGTTTGCGTGCTTAACCTTTTGTGCATGGTGAGGGGTTTGAATCCCCTTCCATGCGCTTCCCTTTACTATGTTTGGGATTTAATCCCACATTAAGCTTGAAAGAGGTTGATTTAGGCTTTTTTAAGCCGTGGCGTTGGAGATTATATCGTGGCTTTGGCCACGCTATGCATCTTTGTTTTGTTCCTCAAAGGACTCGCCGTCATAACTTCACCACGCGAAATAAAATAGAAAAAAATTGACAATTATTTTTGTGTTATTATATGACACAACACTTACTACACCTTGCACGGATCCCAAGATACATAAACACCAACACTTACATTTGCATTAATACAATGGACTTATGGTTTACAATTTTACTTTTCTATGCATTGCATTTTATTTCTTCAAAAGTATAACATTTTGGGAAGCACGGTTTAAGTCATTATGTCACAAAATACCACATTGCTGAAGAGGTTTATTTCATTCCAAGGTTCGATCGTGTGTTAGTTTCCATAATTAGCTCTCTTTACTTCATTCAAATCAGAAAGTCAATTTTGAATCATAACACAAAGTTTAGGTCCAAGTGTGTGCCGTTTTGACATGACCGAAATGCGTATACCCTTTGCTAAGGTAAGTGAGGTGCTAACGAATAAGTTTGCTTAACCCAAATTAGTTTTCCGAGCCACCATTCTTCTACGGATTCTAGAACACATGCGATCCCACCATATAAGGAGAGGAGTATAACTTGGAACACCATTCACGAGGTCCCATGCACCTCTTACCAAGGTGTTTTGTAAGTACATTAAGTAGGTTCAACACAATTTATCCTTCTCTTCATTTGGTAAGACAGAGATGCTCGGTTTAGCACAAGAGTGTGACCATAAAACACAACGTTTCTCATGCTATGACGACCAAAATCCATCCATGAACAGGGTGTTAACTCAGAACTAAAATTAGTGTGAAGAAACAATACTAACTCGGGGTATAAGGCTCTCATTCAAGACTATCCCACGAACATGGGTTATTAAGGAAATCACTTATCGAACCAATGGGATTCCTATGAAATTCATTCCTCGGAAAAGGCTAAGCCTGACTCAAGTTGTCTTTCATGCATTAGTCTAAACCCTCCAAAGGCACGATAAGGGAATCAAAGTTCATGTATTAACATATAACATGGTTTTACCATATTTTCATTTGTTACCAAAACCATTTAACAATATTACCATTATATGTTGTTACATCTTTCCCTAGGATAATCATGGAAATTACATCCTTTTGTTACTTTTAGTTCACTTCAAATGAGCAAAATACTACTTAGTCATTACACTAAAAGTTCTTAAGTACACCTAAACACCTTCTTTTTAGCTTCTATAAGATACAAGAGAATAATAGTTTTGGTTGCTTATCACGATAAATAAATGGATCTTGTGACAAGCTAAATAATAATTGTGCGTCCAACTTACTTGTGTATCTTTTGGATTACTAATTTTTCCTAGATTGCAATCAACAAGGAAGTTCAGTTGACACATCCTAATAGGCACAACCCTCCCTAAATGTGATATGAGAAAAATCCTTGAGATGGAGCACAACTCAGAGATATATGACTATTTGTCACTACGTTCACAAATCCAATACTTTGGTTAATTTCTTTAATTATATAAAGATTCATCTCAGTACTATGCATTACATACAATCATTACTGTCAAACGCTATTACATGACCTAGCAATGTTTATTTCAAATATTGGTTTCAAACTTACATCTTCATTTTTCTATGTTATACTATCAAAATTTACACCACATGCCAATAAATCAAGATATTATTCCTTTACAAAATCTCAACGTTATCCTTCTTTCCTTGTTTCAGTTTACCATGATATTTTACTACGATCCTGTTAATACCTTTTATTCTCCATGACTATCTATAGTTCTTTTAGATCTTACATTGCTAATCATTCAAGAATATTAGTCAACTATTTAACAAACACCATACCGTTATCATTTCCTCACAACATGAAAAGTAGTTCTCGCTTGAATTAATACAAGGATATTTCCACTAAACACTGACTAGATAAGGCCCAAATTTCCATGGCAACTACATACATTTCAAAATAACATGCGATTGTAAAACAACATAATGCTACTAAATCCTTTTGTCCAGGTAACTGCAACCAAATGCATGGTCAGCCCAAACAACTGGCATGGCAATCTCCTACAATCTAACACATTTCACGTATGCATATTTTCTATTCACAATGATAACAAAACTCTTACATGCAGTTGGAGAGGGTAATAAATACATATTCAGTTTAAATGCATTTTCAACTTTAGAGAGAGAGAGAGGGAGAAGAGATAAGATAAATATATTAATGTCCAACAAATGACCACAAAAGTAGGTCAAAGGGACTGTAGAAAATAGCGAGCACCAATACAAGGCGGGAAAACCAAAGAGTTCCTGTGAAAGAAGAAATACAAAAGCCAGAAGAGGTGGCCAATAGGAAGAAGAAACCACACGCACCCAAAATGGGGGTGGAAAAAAGTGAGAGGAAGAAAGGGGGAAAGACGACTAAGGAGAAGAAAAGAGGAAAGCCCATCAGGGGATGGAAGATCCAACTCTCCTAACATCCACAACGGACTGGAAGAAGCTGAAGATAGAATTCCGACCGACTGAAGAGAGAGTCTGCCTATTATGCCGCTGTTTGCATGCAATATTATCCCTCCGATGGTTGGTGGATCTCAAATGCGTCGCTGGAGGCCAGGCCTAGTCCGGACCTGCCTGTGATGAGTTGGTGGTTTTGGTATTTACCTACCACTTTGTTGTTTTTGCCTTTGTCTTCATTCTCCCACACAATTTGTCTTCCTTCAAGTCTCGTGTGCTGCTCTATGGAAAGATCCGCGTGTTTTGCTAAAAACCTCCGCGTCCCTACTTTGTCAAAACACTTTGCACGATTGTGTGCACCCCTTCACACTTCCAATGCGCAGTATTTTACGGTGCTAAAAAAACTTCTACACACTACCACGTTACACTCTTGCACACACTCCAACACTTGGCCAAAAATTCGAAAAAAATACATGCAAATCTGTAATCTGCCAAATCTCCATGCTCCAAATGAGGTCTTTAATCTTCTTTTGGTGCCAAAGCTTAGAAAGATAAGGCCGACCCATAAAGCTGTTATATTTCTTCATTAAGCTTATTTTATTTGCCTTTAACCCAAGTGACCCGCTTTAAGAGGGAAAACACTAAAAAGAAAACATAAAAATTAGAAAAAATGTAAATGAAAGCTCAATGTTCTACTCCAATTCGTCTTCTTCTTGGCCATGGAGAAGGAATGGTAAGAAGTCCAAGTTCGATCCTTAAGTGGGAAAAAGGGACATTATATGGAGTGCCATGATTGCAGGATACACAGAAAATAGGTTTGGAAAGGCCTTGGAGGCATTTAATCAAATGCCATTGGTAGGTTTAAAGAAAAAATCCACAACCTTTGCTAGCATCCTCCAAACCTATGCCAAAATGGGAGCTTTGGAACAGTCTATGGACATTCATCAAACAATGATTGAAAACAAATATTTTGTTGGGTGTAAAAATGTGGAAACATACCAAAGGCATGAGAATTGTTTGGCGAAATGCCTTAGCAGATTGTGGTCTCATGGGTCATGAATGTGGATCACCTGGAGCACCTCGCACAATGCCTCACTAGTTCAATATAGGTATGGTTTTCTCACTTGTATCTAGCATGAATTCGCATTGATATTTTTTCCCTTCATGATGGCACTAAAAACTTAAATTGAATGAAGAGTATGTTCTGGCTAATTAAAAATGAATTTTGTTGTTCAAAACGTTAAAATTAACCTTACGTTCCGCACACCCAGAATGACCTTTTTGAGTGTTAACTTTGCTCACGGATCACGTCCCAAAACGATGGAAAACTTTGACGACGAATTTGGATAACAACCTCCATAGTACCCAGTTGCACTTGAGTTTTCGTTTAAACATGCCACTTGAGCACCTTGCAAAAAGTTAGTAAAACACGATTTATAATGATGCACAAAACACCTCTCTAACTCTTGTAGCTGAAAAGTCAAGGTTTGACCATGTTCCCTAGTGACGTGGAATGTCATATCAATCTTTAGGACAACTTCCAATGATCCTCTGGTCATTTAATGTCACACATTTAGGAGGCCAATTAACTATTTCGCAGCTTGGGACAACTGCCAAAAGTTGAAAATTCATTTTGGTTTGGCTTGCGGTTTAGGGACCCGTGTTGAGAAACAAAATTTTGCTACCACATACCTTTAGAGTTTCACCATGACAATGGTAACCAACCCTTAGTTTTGAGAAAACCACCTTGGGAACTAGTTTTGCAAGCGGGTTTTGTAGGCCTCGGCTGTTCTGCGCAAAAGCAAAGACGAATCAACCCAATTACGATAATCAATTCCGGAAAGGTAGTTGCAGTTTGAACCTTGGTCGCCAAAAGTGAGTATTGTTGACTTTGAGTGTTTCCTTGTATATAGGGGAGTAGATGGAAATTGACACATTGTGTGTTCGAGTCTTATACATTGGTTTTCAAACTCAGTTTTATATCCACTCGGGCTAATTTGGTCACTTTTGTAAATTCATAACAATAACTAGAAAACTATCGTGGGACCCTCTTATAACTTAATAACTATTGAGAGACCTTAGGACACCTTCACATGACTGTATGGAACCCTTAGGTTGTCACTTGCATTAAGAATTTTTCTTTTGGGAAATGTTGTGTTTTTTCTCTCTCTCTCTTATACGTGTATCTCTCTCTAGATTGTAAATGAAATGAAACTGCAAATGTATTCCTTACCCTCTCTTTACTATGTGCAAAGTGTTTGATTTTGTTGTGAATGGAAAATTATGCATACACGAAATATGTTAGTTTGTAGGAGATTTCCATGCCAGCTTCTAGGGCTGACCATGCTTTTGGTTGTAGGTACCCTGGACAAAAAGAATTCGTTAGCGTTACTTGTGGTTTTGTAATAACATGTTATCTTTGAAAGCAATGTAATTGGAAATGATAAATCAACATTATTGTTATAAATGGAAATGTTAATTATTGATTTTTGTGATGAGTATGAAAATGTTATTGTATTGGGATGCTGAAAAAAAGGGGAATTTTGTCATGGGTGTGATTTTGATTTTGGGTTATATGTTGTTAAGGGTGTGGATGTACCTATTAACTGGAAATGAAATGACTTTTTATAGCGTGCTCTTGTGTGGAATTAATGAATGTACTCTTTGTGTGTTTTACTAAATACTTGGGAACTCAGAAGAAAAGAACCAAATTGAAAAGGACGATCTTAGAGTAAAATTCTTGTGTGGAATGCCCATACGTGTGACCCCATTTGTAGCATAGAGAATTGAAATTGTAAGGATGACCCTAGTTGCATCAGTACTTGTTGGCACCTCCTAGCTTAGAGGAAATAAGATCACAAATTCAAAGTTACCATTTTGAACATGTATGTTAATCGGAAAATGACACGAAACGCCTTATAGGAATTGCAATGGTTTAACACTGTTAGGATGTTAGTCTAAAAGACAACAGGATGACCCTAATCTAGTAAGCCTTGAGAATGTTATCCTTCGAACATGTGTTAGCCGTATGTCATCCCTCCTTAATGGGATCTAAGAGAAGTGTCGATCTAAAAATGATACAAAAAGAGGTGTGTCTTGTTATTGAGTGACCTTGCTCAAGAAACCACCATTTACCTTGAGATATGTTATGAACCCAATCTTCACATGTATTCCTAGAGACTTAGTGGTACTTGTTTATGTATGTGTGTTTCTCCTAGGAACCTAGTAGGGGGTGTTCGTTTGTGTGGAAGCATGTATGATGCAATAGTTAAAAGGTATAGTTTCACTTTTGTAACATGAGGGACATAATGTCTAAACAACGTAATTATGTGGTTGACTTAGAAAACTAAGCTACAATGGAGGGGCTAAACAATGTAAGTGCATGGGATTGTAGGGGCAATTAGGAAATGTAATATTGCGACATTAAAAGGTTATCAACAAGCTTTGGTAAACAATAAGGTGAGGTAGCGCCCTCACGTTAGTACCTGAAGGGAATCTGATTTAAATCAAATGCAAACTATATAAGACTGGTACATAAGTAGAAATGAGGGGTGTGGTTCCTGTTTAGGTTTTCTCTATTGTTTTGCAAAATTGTCATAGTTCTATCAAAATCTTCGCCTAGGGATACAATGAACCAAGAAAGTCAATGATACCATAATACAACCGTAGTCCTTACCTTCCTAGGATGTTTTAACAATTTGATACCTAGAAGTGATTTGTAAGTTATTGACCGTGGAGGTTACGATACCTTTCTCCTGGAGCCAATGGAAAACTTGTTTGAACGCCTTAGTTGAACCGCAAGGTCACGAGAGAAGAAACCATTGTTAGGGAATCTTGTTAGTGGTTCTATGATCTCGTGAGGTAGAGATGTATTTACCCTAGTGTTGATCTGTGGAGGGTTTGTAAGTGTCACAATTGGAATTAACTCATTGAAAGACCTCTTAAGAGGTTGTTTGTAGACAATTTATTTTAATTTCAGCTATCAAAATTGTGTTTCTATAAGGTGTTGGTTTTAGGAGTAAAATGAAACTTGGAGTTTTTCTTATAACTTAAATTAGGGATTCATATGTTGTTAAAGATGAATATGAATTGCTCCATGTGAGAATATGCATTCAAGAAAACATAATTTCTTATTTGGAAAAATAATCTTATGACATGTAAATGTTATAACAACTCTAACCAATTATTGAAATATAACAACTAAGGGAAATAGATGTACTCTCTTGTGTGGAGAGGTTTAAATGAAAAGGAAAACGGGAAATTTGTCCCCCTTAAACTTAAGATTTTCCCTTTTAACCCCATGTTAATTTCCGCTTTGTAATGAAAGTAAAACAAAATGTCATGCAAATATGCTTTTCGGGAAATGAATCCTTAGCTTGAGAACAAGTATTATGAGACTCGTATGTGTTTAAAAATAATTCTAACTAATAGTTGAGTTATAAAAATTAATTGCAATAGAGAATGAAACCAAATAAAGTGTACTCCTTGTAAGATAAATTTTAAATGAAATGAAGAATATGTAGTTTTGAGAATGGGAATATATGCCTTTATACGTTAAATGCTCTTCAAATCTAAAAGGTTAATAAAGAAATTCAATTGTAATAAAGATGTAAACCATGAAAATGATGTGCATTGTGGAACATGTCTATCTTTAAGTTCTCGTTTGTGGTTGGGTCATTGTATTGTGTTCGTTCGTTTGAGCAAGTGTGGCATTAGTGTGCATCTTGTGTTATCATGTTATTTGTATGTTCATCATGTTGGGGTGAGATTGTATCATTGTTATTGGAGGAATAAGGTGTTGTTAGTGAAGGGAGGAATAAGAAGTATTATGTGTTTTGCTTTGGAGGAACCAAAAGAAATTCGTGGCTAGTCTTAGTGGAGGGATAAGCGCGTGTTAGAATGGAGGGATAAGGGGCCTATCGAAGTTGATGTGGTGTGTTTCGTCTTGGAGGAACCAAAGGCTAGCTAGGATTCCTTAGTGGAGTGATAAGTGGTAGTTGCAATGATGATCTCTCCCATTGCAAGCCTCGTAGATAGGCTTGGTAGTTTGAGTTGTCACTATTTGTGGTCTTTGTTGGCATGTGATTTTGCACATGTGCAAAATATGGCAACAATGTAAAGGGGACAAAGTCCCTCCTCAATGATGGGTGAGGTTTCCCTTATTGAAAACCAAAATTTTATATACAACTATACATTCAAAATTGTACTTGGGGGTTTTGGTAAGAAAGGAAGTGGATAAGAAGATGGAAGGAAGAAGTGAAAAGGAAAGTGAGAGAGAATGAATGAGGAAGTAAGAAAGGTGGTACATGCAAGATTAAGCAAATGCAGATCATAAACTTGAATGTACTTTAGAAACCATTAGAGTATATGTAATGTCCCCTTTTTCGAATTGAGGCCTAGTGAAGACTTCTCGCGATTCCCTGTTCATGACAAAGAAGAATAAGTGAATAAGGGAAGGAATTGCACTTTGTTTCAGTTTTCTTTTATTAGATTTAATGTTTTCTTTTAGTGTTTTTCCTTCAGGAGGTAGCTCAGTTGGGTTTGGAGGAATTAAAGAGGCAATTAAAAGATAAAGTGAAGTTTAAGAGGTTGGTCCTCTTCTAATTGGCCCGATCGATACACCAAATTGTAAAGTATCCTTGGGATGCGAAGGTTGAGGCAAGTTGGAGATCTGAATCACTAGAACTTGCGCCTGATCTGATACACCAAATTGTAGAGCGATGTTTTCAATCAACCCATGAAAAATGAAATTGTTATGAGTTGATGAATGATAGCTTGATTGTGATATTCCAGAAACGTGCTCCTTTCCTTCTTTTGCCTCCTTCCTTTATTCAGGTTCACTTGTTGTTGAAGGCTGATCTTGAGCCAATTTTGACTTCCATTGCCTCTTACTTGTTTGTGTGTGTGATAAAGCTTGTGTGGCGGGTGGGAGGATGATTGAGTAGCTTTCGCATTTCTCCTCTCACACTGATTAATTGGCCTTTGGTCTTCATGTGTATTTTTCTCATTTGCAGTACATTAGGCCAACTCTTTCTCATACCAAGCAAGGCTCCTCTTGATCACTTGTTGGACTCTATCATCAAGTGACATGTCGTATCTTCTTGACCAATTGACTTTAGGAAGGGGTGATGATGCGATGGAATCATATGTAGGTTTAAGCGTATCGAGCACTGTTATTAGTAATTCCACGAGGGCATCCTTCAATTTGAATGTGACTATTTGATTCAAGATCATTACGAGTATTCGCGATGCTTAACCTTGAGTTCATGTGCACAACCGACCCAATTGTCTTCTACTTCCAGGACAACATTTGTATTATGGTCCGAGAATCTTTTCCATGAACCCACATATATCAAATTCCCATCTCCTTACAAATGGATGTAGTGTCATGACAATCATTTCTTTTGTAATGTCCCCAACTTGGACAAATCAATATTTGAAATATCCCTTTTAGGATATCACTCTAAAACTCAGAAATTAATTAAAAATCTGCAGACTGTAATTCTGATTTTTCCAGGACAGCAAGGTACAGAATTCTAAAAAAATTATATCTTCAAAAATATTCACTTTCAACAATACCCAAAAGCTTCAAAAGATGTAGAAAATTATAGAGAACATTAAACAACTGAGAAACAATTTTTAAGAGCCAAATCTGAATTTATTTTATGACAACAAATGAGGGAAAGGTACAACTGACTGTAAACTCCAGAATATCAATAGAAAATGGCTGGAATAATTTTTATGGCATCAATATGATAAGAACCATCTTCAGATCTGAAATCTCCAGAAACAACCCACTAAAACCCTTCCAAATTGCTTGCCAAACTTCCTAAATAGGTTGCTCCACTTGTGGGAGACACCCAACAACCTTGGATCTGAAAATAACTGAAGCCCTTGATGAAGAATGGCTGTCCTCTATCTTTGAATCTGAAATTTCTGATTACTCTCCAAATCTGATCCAAAAATATGAATAGCAAGCTAGGGTTATGGGTGGAAAACCCTCACCGAAGAATGCTCTACCAGATAGGGATGGATCTCTCACCACCGAAGCTAGGGATCCTACAGAATCTGACCTCCACAAGCAATAAAACTAAAAATAGCAATAGCTCAAAATGATTGAATGTCTGAATGCCCTCCAAAAGACCTCAAGGGGGTATAAATAACCTTTTTCCTCCACCTAACCCCAAGTTGACCCCCTTTGGGTATTTTCTTATAAACATAAACATAACTTAAGTGACTTTATTTTGCACATGCTAAAAAGTACACTTAAGTTGTCCCAACGAAGAAATAGAACATAAAGTACCACCTAGTCGCCCATCACTTAAGTCAATGACAAAATATAACATAAAGTGAAGGTGGTAATAAAATAAACCCATACCCAATAACCTCTAGGTCTCTAGCCCCTTGGGTATGACCAAAGCTAAGACGGAAATAAGCCTCTAGGCCTCTGGCATAGGCATGGGGACATTACAGTCCTTCCTTCTTGAAATTCATTTGCCCAAAAACAAATGCAAATGCAAACCAGAATGCTGTAAAATTTGCTCACCCTCCCAAATGGCATCCTCAAGTGGAAAATCCTACTCGGTAATAACCTGCATTTCTGATCTTTCTTTGCCTCACGTCAATGATAGTCTCTAATTCTAAGACCAATTTTCCCTCATTGTTGAAAGGTGGAAATCTGTAGAAGGCACAATATGCAGTTCAAGAGCCCGTTTGAGGCATGAAACATGAAAGATGTTGTGGATCTGGTCTACTCTGGAAGCTCCAACTCATATGCAACTGCCCCAACCCTCTGTACTATCCTGTATGGCCCATAGAACCGCGGTTTCAACTTCTTAGCACCGCTCTTCTTAAGTGAGGATTGCTGTAGGGATGCAATCGTAGAAAGACCAAATCCCCTTGAAATATCCCTTTTAGGATATCACTCTAAAACTTAGAAATTTATCAAAAACCTGCAAACTGTAGTTCTGATTTTTCTAGGACAGCAAGGTACAAAAATCTAAAATATTTTATATCTTCAAAAATATTCACTTCCAACAATACCCAGAAGCTTAAAAAGATGTAGAAAAATATAGAGAACGATAAACAACTGAGAAATAATTTTTAACAGCCAGATCTGATCTTATTTTATTTATTTTATGACAACAAATGAGGAGAAAGTACAGCTGACCGTAAACTCTAGAATATCAAGGGAAAATGATTGGAATAATTTTATTTGGCATCAATATGATAAGAACAATCTTCAGATCTGAAATCTCTGGAAACGGGCCACAGAAACCCTTCCAAAATGCTTGCCGAATCTCCCAGGTAGGTCGCTCCACTTGGGGAAGAAACCCAACAACCCCAAATCTGAAAATAACTGAAACCCTTGATGAAGAATGGCTGTCCTCTTTCTTTAAATTTGAAATTTTGATTACCCTCCAAATCTGATCCAAAAATCTGAATAGCAAGCTAGGGATATGGGTGAAAAACCCTCACCGAAGAATGCTCTACCAACTAGGGATGGATCTCTCACCACCAAAGCTAGGGATCCTGTAGAATCTGACCTCCACAAGCAAGAAGACTGAAAATAGCAAGAGCTCAAAATGGTTGCATGCATGAATGAATCTCCAAAAGACCCCAAAGGTATATTTATAACCTTTTTCCTCCAAAAACCCTAATCACACCCCTTTGGGAATTTTCTCATAAACATAAATATAACTTAAGTGACTTTATTGTGCACATACTAAAAAGTACACTTAAGTTGTCCCAACGAAGAAATAGAACATAAAGTACCACCTAGTCGCCCATCACTTAAGTCAATGACAAAATATAACATAAAGTGAAGGTGGTATTAAAATAACCCATACCCAATAACCTCCACGTCTCCAGCCCCTTGGGTATGACCAAAGCTAAGATGGGAAATAAAAGATATGCTCTCCCACTTCTACTTAGGGATGGGAAGAGGTTGTAGAAGTTCCGCTGGAAAAGAATGCTCGGACTTGGTTTGCTGACAAACCAAACACTCCCTAATATGGTTAAGGACATCGTCCTTTAACCCTTTGCATGCAAATCTCTATCTGATGTACCTGTAGCTCTTAAAATACTTAGGATGTCCTGCTAGAGGTGTATCATGCACTGCTTGAAGGATCTTTTGCTTCATCTTGGACTCAGTACAAGGAAAATCCTATCCTTGTAGTATATGAGGTCATCCAAGACTCTGTATCTGTCATCCTGAAAAATGCCATCCCTGATTTCACATGAAAACTGATTTTTGGAATACTCAACAAGTATGCGAGCCTTCCAATCAGCTAAAATCTCTGACATAGAACTAATCATAGAATCAAGGTAAGGTCTCTTAGACAAAGCATTAACTACCACATTATTCTTACCTTTTGTGTACTTTATGTCAAAGTCATAAGCCTGTACCTTGTTCTCCCATCTCTACTGGCGGTCATTGAGATCCTTCTGCCCCAAGAAAAAACGCAAACTGTTGTGATCCATACGAACAATGAATTTACTGCCAACAAGATACTACCTGAATTTGGCCAATGCATGCATAATGGCCAACATCTCCTTGTCGTAAATTGAGTATCCCCTCTCCACATTACTCAAATTCCTTGATGTGCTCTCTTGGGTCATTCTTGCCCTTGTATTTATTGAACTTGGGTGTTTCAAATGATTTAGGAAAGGGTATGTGTAAGATGTCCTTATCAAATGGGTAAGGACACAACTCGTCAAAGTTGAATTGTTTATTGGTGTTGCATACCCAAGGTAGTGTTTTTCATGAGTTGTCATTCGCGAGCAAATGGTGAGTTATTTTGTAAGATAGATGAGAAACCATCTTGCTTAGGGTTGTTCTCTTTGTTGGGCGCAGTATGGCTCTTAGATGAGTCATCACTAGTTTTGAGGAATCTTTGTTAGGAGGTTCGGTAGTGACTTTGGAGGATAAGATAGCTAATTGCTTGGCCATCTCATTGATTTGATCCATGAGGACTTTAGTGGGATCGATGGCTGAGTTGGTAGATTTTCCCTTGTTCCCAACGTTTGATTTGTTTGGGTTTGATCCGTCGTCATTGTCATTGTTTGAGGTGGACTTGCCTTTATCCTCATTGTTTGAGTGGCTAGGGCTAGACCCATCATCATTGTTTGTTGAAATGAATGGGTCACCCTTTTTGGTTTTTGGTTTGCCAAGTAATATTTGTAGCATAGTTCGCATACTTGTACTCGGTAGACCCAAAAATATTGACTTGGCAAAAACTCGACAAGACTCCTGAATACTCGGGAATACTTGACAACTTAAAAAATATGCAAATTTCTTTAAAAACATAAATTTTAAGCAAAATATAGCTACAAAATGTATCAAATGAGTCCATAAAATGTTGGAGAAGTGTTTTCTATTAGATTTGAATACAAATACAATACAAAATCACATCATCATGCGAATACAACAGCCGATTGATAAGTGATATGAATTTATGATGATTGTCATTGAAAAATGTCATATCTATGCAAGTTACAATATACAATAAGTTACATTTTCCTCTTCCCGCTCTAGAGAAATATTGGGGAGAGGGTCTAGTGCCTCTACTAGTCCCCACACTCGGCTGCGTCTCCTCGCTCCTCTTAGAAGGTTGCGACTTTGGCTCCAACTTGGTAGTAGATGGTGGTGGCTCCTCTGCTGCATGTTGGAGATCACCTCCAAAGATGTCATCCAATCCAATATCTCCTGCTAGTGCTTCTCCCTCCATAGCTTCCCTCTCGAAAGAAGCAATCTCATCCTTTGTGAACGCAGGATTTCCTCTTCTCCCCAGGCCATTCGTTGTATGGATCTATCTCATCCAAATCAATAAGCTCCTCTAATGTGGCCTCCACTTTTCTTGTGCGAAGCCAAAGATTGTATTGCACAAAAACCAAGTCGTTGAGCCATTTTTGAGTCAACTTGTTGCGCTTCTTCGTGTGAATGGCCTCAAACAAACTCCAGTTGCATTCACATCTAGAAGCGCTACAAGGTTGAGATAGAATTATGAGGGCTAGCTTTTGAAGATGCGGGGTATTTCCTCCCCAATCCTCCCACCAAGAACCTACAAACAAGATAATCAAAAGTTTATAAGTAATTAATAAAATCAAATCTGTAACTAATAAGTAACTCAGTGTAATTTCCCTCTTTTCGGATAGTTGTTGGTCAAAGACCTTTGGCCCATTTAGTCTACCCAACGGCCAAAGGAGGAGATTAAGGGTGACTTAAGTCATAAAATTATTATAAAGTGCCAATTTAAAAATAATTATTATAAAGCACTTATAATAATATTATTATGACTTAATAAAGTGACTTTTAAGTGGCCAAAGTGATTTTATTTCACTCTAGGCAAAAAGTGCGACTTGACATGGTGGGCAAATTAGACATTAGGAAAATAATAAAAATATTATGTAATGTTTATTTGCCCAAGGGAGAAATGCGACTTGGTATGGGCATGATTTTAGGGCACTTTGGCACTCTCTTCTCATTGGATGATGGAAAGGTGATTTTATAATATTTTTCCTATAAAAAGGAGAGGGGCGACTTGGGCATGGCATTCGATGATCATTACTATTCATGCTTTTGCATAATTGGAGCTGTCACAAGCTACAGGAATTTTTAGGGGACGAAAACCCTCTAGGAAACTCAAGGGAGGAACGAAAACTCTTCCTTTTTCTCATTCCCAAGTTGTATGAAGACTCAGGAATATTTCTGAGTATTTTGTTTGATCTATTCTGGCTGGAGCGACCTCTTCTGGGGTTTATTTGCAAGTTTTAGCGAGATTAAAGTGCTGTTTTGGAGCTGCTGTATGTGGGAACTATTTGGCATATTTTTCTACATAATTTCCAGCACTTTGTGGAGGGTTTCAGACTGTTTTTTAGCTGCTGTAATAAACAGGTCAGATCTGAAATTTATCTAATAAAGATTCAGTATTTTGTTGCCTGAAAATTATCATTTTTGTTTGCTAAAATTCCGTCAATTACAAAAGAGGAATCAGAAAGGGTTAAGGTGATTTGTGTGGTTGAAAATACAAATTTTCTATTCCTACCCTAGTCGCATTTTCTGGAATAAAATCCAGAGTTGCATTCAAATTCAGTTTTCAAGTGTTTTCTAGTTATACATTGTAGGATATTTTATTGGGAAATATCAGAAAATTATCTCCCATTAAAGGGGATCTTTCACTTAGTAAACATTCTAATTTTTATTACCGGTGTTTGTGTGGTTCTCCTTGGATAGCTAACCCTAAAGAAAAGAGCCTCCCAAAGCACGTTTGTAATTTTGCAGCTCTTAAATTATGAGGTCCCTTGTCTCAACATCTGCTATCATGCTCTCAATACATGTTGAAAGGCCCTCCATAATGTCTCCATTCACATCTCGTGAAGTCATCGGAGAAGAAAAACTTGGGGTTGAGGTAGTACCCCATTGCATGAATAGGTTGGTGGAGTTGATTGTTCCACCTCGATCAATAATCTCCCAAAAGGGACCATATCGGCAATATCCCCCCTATAATAGTTTTGGATAGACTCTTTGGCCCTATCCATGGCCTCATAAATGTACCCCATAGGGTTTTTCTCCCCATCAACCAAACGCAAAACCTTCACCAATAGTTCGACACCTACACACAAATTAAAATGTAAGGTTACAAACTTACAAATAAAGTAAAAAAGTAAATAACAATATATTTATAATTTAACAAATTAAAATAAAGGAATCAACTTGAAATATAAATCGAAGTTTGAAATTACCTTGATGATCTCTATAGCTCTCTTTGCAAAGATATCATCAAAAACTATCTTTGCAATCCTCTCTCCATTAGTTTTCTTTGAATATTGTGAGTTTAGCCATGCTTGACTCACAAACATTTGTTTTAATGATGTCAACAAACTAGAAATATTTTGCAACGTCAAGAAGTTATTTGCAAACCTTGTGACATCGGCTTAAAGAAACTCTTTCCCCTTTGTGTGTTCTCTCATCAAGCTCAAACCCAACGGTGATTATATATACTTTGTTATGTTTTTGCATCTTCTACAACCGGCCTCACCCAATGTGATGTCCCTATTTTTGAAGACCCTTAGCCTAACTTTCCCTGTGGGTTTTGGGATGTTGCAAGGGAAAAAATTAGATTAAACAATTAAATATTATTGTCTGGAGAGTGATATTTATCATTTGACATTATAAAGCAATAATTATTCAATTATTTAATTATGTAATTTATTTAATTTAATTCCCACAATGCAAAATTAAAAAGGGAATTAATTAAATAATATTAAAGTGGCTTTTAATGTCATAAAGACCCTTAGAAAGGGGACGCCACACTTAGAGGGGGAAATTAAAATTAAAAGGGGAAATTATAAGCATGCCTTATAATTTCAAATTATGGTTTTCCCTCCAAAAGGGAGTCGCTCCACCCTAGGAGAAATCTATAAATATATGTTTTGACATTGAGGGAAGGGTTATGTTGGATGATCATTTGATTTCACTCCATGCTTGGAGTATTGGGATGTATACCCATGGGATGTATGCCCTAGTTCTTGCATTTTGCTCTCTCTCATTTGGAAGCCATTGTTGAAGACATTGAAGACTCTCTTGTTCCATTCATTGTGTTTCATTGTGTTGAAGTGTCTTTGTGCATGATTTATGCTTTCTAGCTTTGGCGACTTGTCTAGAGTATTGGCACATTTTATTGAGGGTAAAATCTGCATGTTATTGAATATTGTGAAGGGTTTTATGGTGCTTTAGATCTGCTGGTTATTATTGCATTAATTAAGCCATAACAACTTGCATAAATGGTTGTTTGGGCATGTTTGGGTGTCTATTGAAGTGTTTTGTAACTCCATCCTAGGTGATTTTGGAGGGGTTTCATAGTGTTTATGAGCTGCTGGTTATTGCTGGTTTTATTCTAATTATGGCAACTTGAATTGAGCATCTTTTGGCATGTTTTAAGGGTGAACAAGCTATATTTGTAATCTGATCTGAGTTGGCTTATTTTTCTGAGTGTGAGTAGCCATTTTGGGATGTTTTTGAAGGGTTCTAAGAGCTGGAAATAATTTACATGTTTTATGCTAACCCTAGCGACTGGTTTGGGGATTTTGGGGGTTGTTTTGGAGGGTTTTCGGTGGTCTAAAAATTCAGATTTTAATATCTTTGGAAAACTCTTGAATTATAGATTAGTCTGCACTTTATTTCACGGCAAAAAGATGAAGTATTGAGCAAGTTATGAATTTTCCAAGTTTCAGCTTGTCTGTGTTAGGGTTTTATCTACACAGTTTCAGATTTTGTGGGTTGATTTGCATGCCTTCTACTTATCCAAAATTGTGATCTATAGCTTGTTGGAAAGCTAAAAATATGAAGAATCTTTTGGCATTGGTTTGATAGAAAAATATTGGATGGTGAAGGAGTTATTAATTTTTGAAGTTTGCAGCAGTCTAGTGCATTTATTAATTAATTACTGCTGTAATTAATTTCAGATTTGAAGTGATTAATTTCCTAACTAGTTCTCCCATCTAATCCACCACCTTGGCTCACTCCAACCCTATTTGGGTTGTATTGAAGCTAACATTGGATTATTTGAGGTCAAACTAGGAGGGTTTAGTCTTTCTAGAGTCGATTCAATAAATTAAATTGCATATTTGGATATCATCTCAAAAGGGGATAGTACACTTTATCAATTTTGCCTATGTCCTCCAAATAAGGTCAAGGCAATGAGCTGCACAAGGAGTCCAAAAGAGTGATGGATGTCTCACTGCAGTAGTCTCCCAACCACCACATATGCTATTGCATTGTCTGTGACAACTTGCACACCATTTTGTATACCCACCTCTAATACAATCGTCTCTAACATAACACTCAAATTATCTGGATTTTTTTACTATGTTAGAGGCATTAATGGACTTCACAAACACCATCTCACTATTTGAAGCAGCTAAAAATCTAATGAGGGTGCGATTCCTTCCATCTATCCACCCATCTGAAAGAATGGTGCATTTGTATTTGTGTCATTGTTTCTTTTGATCTTCTAGAATTGTAGTGGCATCTGCAACTACACCCTGGAGCAATTTCCCACTCAAATCTTTTGAAGAGGGTGCCTTGTACCCTTTCTCTGCAATTGTCAATGTTGTCACCAAGTACTTCAATCTGAGACTCTTTGCCACATTGAATGGAAGGTTGTAGTACCAGAAATTCGCACATGTTTTATCCGCTTCCTCGTGCATATCCTTGTTCTAGGTTGTACCTTGCAATGAAGGTTGTGCTCTAGGTATGTTCCTTGGCACAAAAAAACTATGTATGCCTTTGCTTGAACTCGATGAAGATGTGCCTCTTTTGGTTTGTATGCGTGGACCACGAGTAGAGCCCACAATTGTTGCCGCATCATCCTTTGAATCCTCTGTCATTGCAGCCCCAGGTCTAACAATTTTTGTTATGCCTGCATGCACCCTTTCCCTCTCTAGTTTCTTCTCCTCTAGCTTTGTTAGCTCTGCTTTCATCTCTCGCTTTGCCTCTTCCGTAACATTGGGGCAAACCACAACATCCCAGAAAACAATACATGCAAGGTGATACTTCAGACGATTGATGCCTCCAGAAAATGTTTTGCCACAAAAATTGCAAACAATTGTTCCCTGAACTGCTCCACGTACACCATACTTCCAAGCGAGGGTATGTTCATTTGTAGGAATGGTTCCTGCTTAGTGATGGTGACCCAAATGCCGAGCGATGCCATTGTTAAGCTCTAATCTCGCAACACAATGCACATTTAAAAATTAAGCTTAATTAAAAAAAACGTGCTCGAATAACCATATTTCACCGTAATTTAATAAAAATAACATACCTACGGTTGCTGAATGAGTCTTGAAAATTTAAAATGATTTCCAATCAAATCAACGCATTTAAAATTACAAAATATATTTGATGAATCAATTGAATACACATAAAATTTAAATAATTTAGAACGAATTTGCATAAAAAAAAATCATACCTCCAATTGCAAATGACTATTAAAAAATTAAAAGCATTCACTTTTACATTAGATGTATTTAGAATTACAATATGAATATATAAAACTTAAATAATATATACCAAATTTGCAAAAACTTGAAAGAATAAAAAAAAACTTACCTCCAAATGCAATTCTCCAAATTTCCTCTTCGAATTCGCTCAAAAATCCGTTCAACACATGCAATGCAAGCTCAAATGGTTGTGTGAATGAAAATGAAGTGCTTTAGGGCCTTATAAAGGGAAAAAACCGAGTTTTTTGAGTGTAAAAGACGTGTTTGCGTGTACAGTCCGTGTGGGCGAGTATTTGGGCTCGGAGTTGCCTAGTTTTGGCTAGTACTCGCCGAGTATTCATGGCAAGTACTCGCCAAAACTCGGCGAGTCCGAGTGGTGAGTTTCTAAGCGAGTAATCGTCTGTGTTTTTCTTTGGCGAGTACTTGCCGACTCGGCGAGTACTCACTGAGTATGCTAACTATGGTTCGTAGATTATCCTCGTCAAAATCGAAGGGTAATTTTGCTCCCATCTCAAGGAGATGAAGCAAAAATTGGTCTTTGTTCATACGTAAGATATTTTCAATGTGGGCTTGTTCCTCAGGAGAGATGTCATTTTGATCATCCTCAAGGTTTTGGTCATCTTCACTATCGGAATGTCCAAAAGGATTTCAAAGTCTTTTGTTTCTTCCAAAAGGACTATAATCTCTATGTCATGTTCCCACCATTTTTAAAAGAGGGGGAGCAAAAAGAGATGTGAAAGATAACTCAACCCGTAGCAATGTGAATGCTACGATGGAAGAGAGTTGTGCGATTAAGTTTGATAATAACTTGTCCCTTAACAAAGTGAATGCGAAGATGGAAAAGGTGTTTGGAAAATTTGAATGATGTGACCCTTAACAAAGTGAATGTCAAGATGGAAGCATGCGAGAGTGATGATAAACTCAACCCTGGCAAAGTGAATGCCAAGATGGAAGAGGGGTCTAATGCGACGGAAGTTCTCGTCCTCAAAGCAAAGTGAATGCTAGATGGGAGGAGGATTATAGCGATGAAAATTCAAATGTGCTCAACCTCTAACAATGTGAATGCTAGAATGGAGGAGCGAGGATAGATTGATGCCAAATGTGCTCTCTCTGCACAAAGCAAAGTGAATGCTAGATGCAAAGAGGGTTTTGCATGAGTAAGGTTCGAACTTACTCAACCTCTAATAATGTGAATGCTAGAATGGAGGAGCGAAGATAGTTTGATTATGAATGTCTTTGTCATTGCAAGCAGAGTGAATGCTAGATGGGAAGAGGGTTTTGCGATTAAAGTTTGATTGTGCTCAACCTCTAACAATGTGAATGTTAGAATGGAAGAGGGTATGAAAAAGGAGTCGAATTGTATGCAATGTGCTCAACCCTTAACAAGAAATAGTTAAGAAGGAAGAGGCTAATGAGGGGATAAGACTCAAATACCGACAACGTAAATGTTGGGAAAAGAGATGATGAAATGTCTAAAACTTAACAAAGGGTTTGTCAAATTAGAGACGTGAAGAAAACGAACGTGTATAGTTCAACAATGATGGTGTCGAACTAAAGGATGTAAGAAGAGGATGAAAGTATCAAATATTTAATGAAAGATAAGATGTAATGGACTTGATCGTGACAAAGTGAGATATAACAATGTCAAGACGTGAGTCGTAAGATGAAAATTCTTGAGCGAGGACATGGATATCCACAACTCAAGACTTGATGTCGAAAGGAAAGTGGAAACTTAAACTTTGGGAAATGTAATCCAAATGTTTAAGTCAAGGATGAAATGGGGATAAACTCAAGATGAGATAAGTCCGAAAGATAGGGGAATTTGATGATCTCAAAAAAGGAAGACTCAAATAGGTAAATGAGAACTCCAAAGGAATGAAAGAAGATCAAATGGGAAGCGTGATGAGAATGAAAGAGAGATTCCAAATGAATGAAAATATTGAAAGGATGAAAAAGAGACAAAGGCTCCGAAAAGAGGATTTTTGAGAGTAAAAAGAAAGGTAGTGAATGACTGAAAATGAAGAGAAAGGATGACAAAAAAGGTGAACGACAAGTCCAAATAAGGATAAATTTGGAGATTGGGAAAAAAATCGAAAATGAGCCCAAATAAGGAGTATTTGGGATAGCGAAAAGGAGGTGAAAAAGAATCCAAGTAAAGAGTACTTGGAAAGATGAAAAGAGGATGAAAGATGAATCCAAACAAGGAGTGTTTGGAAATTACAAAAAGGTACGAATGTGAAAGATGAATCCAAACAAGGAGTGTTTGGAAAAAGTGGAAAGATACGAACGTGAAAGATGAAAATGGGAGTGTGGAACACTACTACGAAAAAAAAGAAAACAAAAGAAAGAAACAAAAAGAGAGTTTTTGTTTTTGGTTTGTTTTGGCCTCTACCTTAGCTTGGCTTGGGACAGTGTTTGGCTTCCTAGGTGGCTCTCTCAACTAGGTGTCAGTAGTATACCCGAGCGAGCACGGTGTTATTCTATTGCTAGCTGTCGGCTTTATTTTACCCCCTTTGAAACCTTGAGAAAAGATCTTGCTCAAAATGAATCGCATTGGGGTCGCCACTACTGGATATCCATGACTCTAATCTCACAAGGTTTTACTAGTCATTTGGGACAAAGGGTACCCGTTTCGTCAGCCAGTTCCCTCAATGTCTCTGACTACTTTGGGGTTCCTGTTGTACTCAAGTGAGTTTTATGGCTTATGCCCAAGCACTTCCCATATTTATGGTGGTTGGGCAATGATCTTGTTAACCGCACCTGCAAATACAATGTGTAGTGTTCATTTTATCTTGATTAAAAATATTCCCGCACACAAAGTATTAGTAGTTTTGTTGAACTCACGATCAAGGCAACTTACAGTTAGTAGTTTTGAGTAGTCTTGGGAATACAGTCCTGTAAACAATTGTTAGTAGTTTTCCAAGGTAGATAAAGAGAAAACAATGAAAAACAATACAATCACATTTCTGATTCGTAGATCGCTTGTAACAAGCGCAAGAGAAGAGCATATGTGTGGAATGTGTTCTACTAACTTCACGAAAAACGACAATGGAAAGTGCAAACAAAAATAACTGCCACAAAGCGTTAGTGTACGTTGCAAAACGATGAAACAATGACGAAATATCTATAAAAATGACAAAAATTGGACAAAACGTCTAATAACCCTATATTAGCAATTTTTACGAGTAGTCTAAGTGATTAAAATCGACGACAATAAAAAGTAATCACAAAGTCCTAATTAAGGTAAAAAGGGCCTAAGTTAATTTAAAATAAACGACAACGAATTAAGTAAACTAATTAAGTAATTAGAACTAACTATGAACTAAGTAAAAACACCTAAGTGAGATTTAAAAGACCTAATTCAATTAATTAAAGGAATTAATTAATTAAAAACAATCTAATTAACCTAAACAAGATCCCAACTTTATCATTAATTAGGGAAAATAATCTAACTAATGTAAGTGTTACAAGAAAATAAAATAAATTAAGCGACAACTTAAGCTAAAGCTAAGTGTAAACTAAAGTGGAAAGTTAGGTTAGGATTGTTAAAATTAAATAATGAGCTATCCTAAGGTTAAAACTATTTGTAAACCCAAAGCTTATAAACAAATATTAATAAACTATGGCGAACCCCAATATGCAAATTGCATGTGTGAAAGACTCGTTTTGTGGTTTATGGCTATGTTTATATGTAAATGTGGCCACTTAGAGTGTATTTGTTGGTGTTGCAGTACGAATGGTGATGGAGCTGCTCGGGTGTGGTGGTAGGAGGTTTGTGTGACTGCAGGGAGCTAGGGATGAGTGGATCGTGGCAAGATCTCGAGTGATAGGGAGGCATGCGGGGTAGGTCGAGGTCACATGGGAGTTAGAGAGAGGTTTGCGAGCGAGTTGGGTTTAGTTTGGGACGGGGAGCGGGGGGGGTGGATCCGGTCCACGTGGAGGGGTCGGGATATGTGTAGGGAGATCCGGGGTTGACGTGTAGGGTTTGGGGTTTGCGGGAGGGATCTATGTGGAGGGGTTTGGGGGATCGGGGTGTTGGGTTAGGTTGGGTGGGGACTCGGCGGGTTACCGAGTGATTCAGGGGAGGGTTGGGGGTCGAGGTGAGTCCGGGGAGTAGGTCGTAGGGGGTGGGATATAGGGAGCTCAGCGAGCTAGCTTGCCAAGTTGGGCGGGGTTAGAGGGGTAGGGGATTTAATCAATCATTATTTTTTATTTTTCTGAATTTGGTTTTTAAAACTTAATTTTTTCTAAATCTGATCTATTTTCTGATTTTTTTTTGTTGCAGGAAAACAACGGGGTTAGTAAGAAACAGTTGTTGAATGAAAAACCAGAAAACAGAAAGTAAATTTTTGTTGTTAACTCTTGATATAAAACAAATTGTCATTACTAGAAACACTTGCAAATATTGTAAAAATGTAAAAACAATAGGATATTCATGTGTTTTTGTGATTTTGCAAAGAAAAGAATGCTTTCTAAAACACTGCAAACAATTTTAAATTCTTAGACAATACAACAAAGAAACAATTTTTGTTTGAAGTGTACAACTAATTCCTGCTTCTCCAAAACACTTGCAAACACTTGTAAAAGCAACACAAATCAAAGATTTAGTATGAGATAAATTAAACACAACAAATGAAACAACTGAATAACAGATGAAACAGAAAAACAAATGAAGATGGGTGTGGTCCCACCGGGCTTGCTGCGAAATGAAAGCGGTGAAAAACTAAATTAAAATGGAAGAAAATAAGACAATACAAACCTTCCTGTAGCTTTCTAATGCAAACCTCAAGTAAGGTTGTGGAAGTTTAGCTTGTGTAACCTTGTGGAATGTAGATTTGTGGGTGCTCTTGAATGACCTCCAAATGGGGATGCAAATTGCTACGAGCTAGATGTTGGCTTGGAAAGCTTCAATATGCAAATTAACGAGTTTACTTGCAAACATCCAAGAGGATTTGGGATAGGATAAACCTGTATTTTATAAGGCTAAATGGTGGTTGAAAATTGTTTACAAATCGTTGAATGCACATGCTATTTTTAACACTTGAGGAAGTTGCAGCAGTTACGGGAATATAAATGCCATTGAGGGAGTAAAAAGAATTAATTGGCAGAAGTTGCATCTAGAAAGGTGGTTGTATATGCAATTGAATTGCCCCCACCTTTCTAGGATTCTAGAAGTGTAGTTGATTGGACTAGTGAAGTGGAGTCCATGTGGAGTCTTAAGTGGCTGCTGACTAGGGAAATAGGTGTACTTTCCCATTTAAATAACTAATTTAATTAGCTATAATGTGCACACTAATTAATTAATCATTTATTTAATAAATGATAATTAAGCTAGCTAAAGGGGTACTAAGGATTAATTTAATTAATCCAAAGGGATGTAAGTGCATGATTAATCAATTTAATTAATCAGTCATAAAGGGATGAACTACGATGCATTGAAATAAGATGGAAACAAGTGTGTAATTTAGGGTGTCTACACAAGCAATGATGAACTCAGCTGCTCCAAATCCTTGGCTCCTTCGTGTATGTTTCCCTCTTGTGCTTCCTCTTGATTCACATGAAAAGATGGTTTTCGTGACAAGGCATCTTGTTGTTGCATTGTTTTTCCCTTTGACATATTCGATGTCAAAATCAAAAGCTTGTATCTTGCTGATCCAATTTTGTTGCCTTTCATTTAGGTTCTTTTGTTGAAGGAAGAACCTCAAACTATTATGGTCGGTCTTCACTATAAACTTCCCACAAACAAGATATTGCCTAAATTTGACCAAGGCATGCATAATGGCCAGCATCTCCTTATCATAAATGTGAAGATTCAGCTCATGTTTCTTGAATTTCCTACTTTCAAATGCAATAGGACACTGATTTTGCATTAGGACAACTCTCTATTCCTTCACCGGATGCATCACATTCCACCACAAATGGGAGAAAAAAATCAGGTACAACAAGTACTTGGCATGAGCACATGACCTCCTTGAGTTTATCAAATGTTCTTTGAGCTAAAGGTGACCAGCTGAATGCACCCTTCTTAGTTAAATCAGTTAGAGGGGCTGCAAGATGAGAAAAACCCTTCACAAACCTTCTATAGTAGCTGCATAACCCAAGGAACCCTCGAGTTGTGAAATGGAGATGGGGGAGGCCAATCAAGTATGGCTTGTATCTTTCGTTGATCCACATGTACCCCTTGAGAGTTTATGATATATCCTAGGTACAAAATTTCGCTCAAACCAAACTCACATTTGGATCTCTTTGCAAATAAGGACTGCTGTTCTAAAACTCCCATCACTATGTCAAGATGTTGAAGATGTTCCTCCCATGTTTTGCTATATACCAAGATATCATCAAAGAAAACAAGCACAAATTTCCTTAAGTACTCACCGAATATGTGATTCATGCATGACTGGAAGGTGGCTGGTGCATTGGTCAAGCCAAATGGCATGACAAGGAACTCAAAGTGTCCGTAGTGGCATCTAAAAGCTGTCTTGCACACATCTTCCTCTCTTATCCGGATTTGGTGGTAACCGGACCTCAAATCAAACTTTGAAAAGAATACCGCCCCATGTAGCATCAATCAATTCACCTATCCTTGGAATGGGGTACCGGTTCTTGATGGTCTTCTTATTTATCATCCTGTAATCAATGCCATTCTTAGATTCCCATCCTTCTTCTTAATAAGAACTGCGGAAGAAGCAAATGGGCTGGAACTTGGTCAAATAAATCCCATATCCAACAACTCTCTTATGGTTTTCTCAATTTCCTCCTTATATGCTCTTGGGTGTTGGTAAGGAGTAGAAATTACCAACTTGGCACCCTCTTCCAACTCTATCACATGTTGGAATCCTCTATGTGGCGGTAGCCCATGTTGCAAATCATCAAATATCCTAGAGTGATTATCCAATATGAGCTGAAGATCATCATAAATAATTTGCTTTCCTTTCATGGATGAAGTGGATCTTATTAGACAATGCACAGCCCAAGAGACCTGCCCTCTTTTGATAGTTCGCTGCATACTCTTTGCTGTTACAACTTGAGGAGATCCCCCTTTCAACCCTTGTAGAACAACCTCTCTATCATTGGCCTTGAATTTAAGTTCCATACTTTGGTAATTTTGATAGAATACCCATTTGCATGTTAAGGCCGATGGAGTTGATTGTTCCATCTATTATCTATGATCTCCCATATAGGCCCATACTTAGTTACCCTGTCTTTGTATGCTGCCCTTATCTACTCCTTTGCCTGATCCATAGCCTCATAAATATAGCCCATGGCTAATTTTTTCCCGTCCACCAACCACAACACCTTAACAAGAGGCTCAACAACTTTCACAATCTCTGCTTTTTTTTCCAAAATAAATTATCAAAAGGTTTCTTCGTGTCTTTCCCATCCTGTTTCCGGCTCCACTTTGATGCATTCCATTCATCACTTGAAAACATCTTTTTCAAGTTCTGTTGTTGGGAAATAAGAGATTGCAACGTGAGGAAGTTTGTTGCAAATCTCGTGATGGCTGGCCTAACAAGTTCTCTGCCTCAGTGTTCTTCCTCATTAGGTTCAATACCCATGAGTGATTGTAGATGTATTTGGTGATGCTTTTGCCATGCTCTACAGTGTTCTTGATCCAATCTTTTTCCCTATATCCTCAAGCATGAGGTCTATGCAATGTGCAACACATGGAGTCCAAAATATTGTTTTGTGTTTAGCCTCTAACATCTTACCAACAAGAACATAGAGGCATTATCTGTTATGATTTGTACAACATTTTCCACCCCCACCTCTAAAACAATCTCATCCAAAAGCTCAAACAATAAATTTGCATCTTTCACCCTATCAGATGCATCTACTGATTTCAAAAACATTGTACCTTGTGGACAAGAGGCAAGAAAATTTATTATTGTGCGGTTCTTGCCATCACTCCACCCATCTGACATGATAGTGCATCCTGTTTTGGCCCATGAAGCTTTGCAACCTTTCAAATATTCATCTATGGATGCAACTTCTTTCTTCAAAAGTGATCCTCGCAAGTCATGCATACTAGGGCTTTTGAAGCCCTTACCAAAGAACAACAATGAAATCAAACATCGAGTTGGTAATAAGGTGAGCGGGCAAAGCATTGAAAGGGATATCTACATCATACCACCATCTAGCAATGTACTCAAAAGCTGCTTCTTTGTATTGCTTCTTCCAATGGTTATCCAAGGTAGGCTGATTTTGTGTTGGCATGGAGGCACTAGCAGTAGTAGGTGTGGAAGATGGAAAAAAGCTTTGAATGGTCTTTCTTTTTTGAGGCCGGTTTTCTTGACTATGAGTGGATGGGGGAGGCATATACCGAAAGGGGTCTCTACTTGATCACTGAAGGATCGAGCAAGATCTTTCAACACTCAAGGCATGTTCCCTCCTCCCTATTTCAGCTTCCATCTCTTTTTGCCTAGCCTTCTCTTCTTTATGTTTTTCAAGCATGTTTTTCATTTCCAACCTAATGTCATCAATATCAGGTGCATCACATGGGGTAACTTGGCCTCTTTGACCAGCCAAGTGTTGTTTCAACCTATGAATCCCCCCCTTGATGTGTTTCTTACAATATTTACAAAAAACTTGATCATCAATTACATCTGCATGGGTCCATGTAGGGTCTTTTGTTTTGGGGGCCATTGCAAATGCAAACAAATATGAAAATGCAAATAAAAACAAAATAAATTTCATATTTCCTATTTAATAAAATTTACAAATAAAGGGCAAGTTTAAAATGTAACATACCTTTCAATGTGCACACAAATGAGGTGAAGAAATGCTCCAAGCTTGTATATGGCACCACAAAGAGCCCACACTCCAAATGTAGATGTAAATGCCGCCACAAAGAGCCCACACTTGATGCCAAACAACGCTCAAATTCACTCCAAATGAACACTATTCAATGTTGCCCCAATCCTCCAAATCCTTGGAAATAAGAGAGGTGCTCATAAATAGAGGTGAGGTGCTCACAAATGAATGCCAATATTAGCACAAAGAGCCCCACAAGCAATGCCAAACAAGCTCCAAGCCTCCAATTTCCAATCTCACTACAAAAAATAAACTCTTCATTCTTATGCTCACAAATGCTCAATGAGAGACGTGTGAAGTGAATAGAGGGGGTGTATTTATAACACCAAATTAGGGTTTAGAGACGATAAAAAATTTAAAAAAAAATTAAAAAACATATTTTTGAACTAGCTTCCGTATAAGGTAAAAAGTCATAAACCGAATCGGTTTTAGCCCAAATCGGTCAAACCGATCTGGTTTCATTAGCGATTCATGCTAAAAAATGTCAAATCGGTCAAACCGTTGGTTACGGTTCGACCGGTTTTTAAACACTTGGTTTTACTTTAATTGCAAAGCTCATGAGCCATAGCTAGGCAATTCTGCAGCAAGTAAGCAGTTGTAAAGAAATATTTACAAAAGGGGGAAATAATTGAATCGGGAAGAAAGCAAAGAAGATGTGCAATCCAACCAATAGTTCGCAGAGTTGGTCTCATGCACATAGATGAAACAAACAGATCTCACAATACAAAATTTAAAGAAAAGGAAAGTTTCAAATCTAGATCTGAGATAACACAAAGTTTATGCAAAGATCTACACAAAAGTAAGAAACAAATGCACCGTTGACACAAAGTTCTCCGAAAATCTGCCTCCTTTCAATTCCTTAGCTTTCAGAAAGATATCAAGGGTTTCAGCTCAAAGTCTAGAACACAAGAATGCTGATTACAAATTTTGATTTTTTAACCCGTAGGATCTTCCTCTATTTATAGTGTATAATGAAAAGGGGAAGCGGTTGGCGTATTCTTCCTGGAATTCCTCTTTCGCAAGACATGCATGATTTATAATTGAAAATAGAACCTTCTATTTTGCATATCCGCCACATATTTCCAAGTGCTTGACTTCTTCAAGTAACGGTTTTTAAACCAATCACTTAAGTTTTATAATTTAATCGATTGCTCAATTATTTTGCGAGAGAAAATAAGAGAAAAAAGAAGAAAGAGGAAAAGAAATTAGAAGAAAACTACAACACTCCCAGTCTTGTTCTTTTTCCATATTCGCATGCGATTGACTCTTTTGCCTTTGATTCTCACCAAATTGAATTTGGAAACATTGGTTGTGATTTGTTTCATGGGTATTGACTTTTACTTGTCTTCCCTCTTATCCTTGAAGCTTTTGCAGTTCTTCTCCAATACATGCACTAATAAAATGCTTGCCGTAAACAATTCAAACAAAACTCGTCACCTTTTATTTTTAATTGCATATGAGCAATTTTAAATTTTGGAAAGCACTCGGGTGAAGGAAAATACAAGTAAATTCAATGAAGGCTTCAACTGGAAGATTGGGAGCACATGCACAAGCTCCTGAAAGGAATTTTCCATGCAATGACTTCCACACGGGCTGCGTTAGAAACAAGAGGATGAATTTTTGCTGGAAGCTTGCAATTATGAGATCTTGATATATTTCTTCCTCTGATTCTGAAGATATATTCAATGTATCAGATATTGATTTTGACTTCCTTTCACCAATATGAGCACCTGTGAATGATACCTGCAATTGATTCAGACAAATATGGAGTCCATGGCATGAATACACAATTTTCATCACCAAAATCTGCTTATAAAGCCTGCTGCCCTCTATTTTTAGACTTTGCTTGCATGTCAAACAAGCTAAAAATATTACTTATTCACTTGTGCACTCACATCAACATGCAGATATTTGGAATAATAAAAATTAAGCTATTCCAACCCTAGGTGCCAAAACTGGAAGCTTCCCGACAGTGGAAAATATTCTTTAATGCAAAATCCTCCTTCCCTTGGCGCCAAAATCCTTCCGGGCTGCAAGCTCCATCAAAAAAAAATTAATTGCTTCTCCCTTATGGCGTCCCATGCCTATATAGCCATCTGCATGCTATTTTTAATAATTGCCTTTCCCTATTTTTGAAAATTAATTAATTAAAAGACATGCTTCTTCCAATTTGGGCGCTCGAGTTTGCATGTTTCGGTGAATTTATTTTATTTATTTTTAGCATGCATCCTTGACTTCTCTTTAGCTCATCCACTTGCCTTGACTTTCCTTCTATTTATGGCGCCAAACTTGGCTAGAAATAACATTAATAAATATCATTAAATGCATGTATTAATGCCAAGGTGGGTCGCACTTTTTGGCAAGAGGAATTGCTAAAAATAGGAAGTCAAAGCAATGAGAATTTTACCTGCAAGGCTGCAAAAATTCCCGCTTTTCACTTAAGTGACTTGACTTTCATAATGAGAATTTTTACCTATGCAAGGAAGCTAATAAATTCCCGCCTGCCTACCACCTCTAAAATTCCCCTTGTGGAGTTTAAGTGATTTGACTTTCATAATGAGAATTTTTACCTTGTAAGGCAACTAAAAATTCCGCTTACCTACCACCTCTAAAATTCCCATTGGTAGCTTAAGTGATTTGACTTGATGGGAAAAAGTAACTGCAAGGCAGGCAAGAAATTCCCACTTGCCTGCCACTACCAAAATTCCCATTGGCAGCTTAAGTGATTCCTTCCAAAAAAATGCGACTTGCATGAAAGATAGCTCTTTTCCAAAAGTGCGACTTGCATTATGACTTCGCCTTTAAAATTGCGTGAAAATTCGTCACTTAAGGCAAGCGTGGAAATTGGACGTGGAAGACAACCTTGAAAATTGCGACTGACATGAAGACTACATTTCTTTCCTTTTTGGATTTTTGGTGAAGAAAACACGAATAAAATGTCATTTTGGAAAAGTGCAGGAAGATGTAGCAACAAAAACTTGCATGTGCCATAAATTTCATTATGTGGTTCCGTTTTAGGTGTCATTTTCTCTAAAAGTGCATATTTTCTCGAGTACTATGCATTGATGGCAATATTTTTCTTATTTTCATAAAATCCATTTTTGCACATTTTTAGACCAAACGACTTCTTGCAATCTTCTGAAAGAATCCTGAGCTCTGATCGCCTGTAGACAAATTAGTAATTAAAAATACTGGATAGCTTTTCAAAACCTAGGCCTGGGGAAAGGTCTTCCAAGAAGAATGAATAGGCTATGGGAATTGCCGGAGAAAACAAATCAAAACACAAACAAAAAAAAACAAAACAAAAGAAGCTACGAGCAATTGCTCGAAAAATTTCTCCACTTAGCTGATCTGCAAAAATTCTTCCCCCCGGGTGAATGTTCTATGGTAATAATGATGGGGTGAAGTGCTTTATATAACCTAAATCCTCCAATTTTAGCTCAATCTATTTTTAAAAGAACTTTATTTATTTAATAAATAAATAAATAAAACGCTTGCAAACAAATTCTGACAAAGGATTTGAGTCGGTTTTGGCATGTGGGTATTTGTCGTATTTGGCTTTTATGATTCTCTGGAGATACCTTAGAGCAATGTAAACAAGCTGAGCAAAACAAACATAAGCGACCGTTACTTTGAAAAGAATGAAATATTTTAAAATGGGTAGTCCCAGCATTTGGGTTAAATCTAGGGGACACCACGTCTCTAGTGATGTTGAGTTATTCTATGTGAGCCCAAGTGGTGTTGTAAAACAAGAAAAGAAAGTTTTTTTATCCTGGTTTATTTTGGCTTGTGTTTTGGTCCTACATGTGTGGGCATTACAAATTTACCTAATTGATCTTGGTCTTCTTGTAAGGTTACGATGCTTTGTAGGTCTCGTTCTCTTTGTCTCGTACAAATTTTGCATTAAAAGGTAGTGGTGGGCGAGGGAATCTCGGAAATTTAATGATCAACTGGTCAGCATATTCAAAGTGGAGTGTAAACTTGGTTTTATTCGCTTCCTCGCTATTGGGATCTCAAATTGCAATGTCTAAAAGGAAATCAAGTCTTTAGTCGGTGTTTGTCTTTTTCATTTTGACAAGATATTGATTATTAATGCAATTGATGTTTGGTTTGACCCGATATATGTACAAGCTGCAAGTGACGCCAAAATGTAGTATGTAGTATAGCAAATGGAAACAAATATACCCAACCAAACCAAAAATACACACAAATAGAACACCTCACATGCAAAATAAGAACTTGGCATTTATTCATATGAACGTGCAATGTACAACGATCTCCATAATAGGAACAACAATACAACCAAAGAGAATAACCAAAGAGACTCCTAACACATGTCTAGTCTTGAACATCTAATCGGCCAAAGCGATGTGTCGGTTAGACAATTGTTAGGCAACTCAAATCGAGCACAAGTACCAATCATGACTAATAAACTATTGAATACATCTACAGATTACAAATCATAGATGGTACGCCAACATGACATTTTCAATATACTTTATTAAATCAAATATCCCAAGACAATGCACAACAAAAGTCTTTAATTCAATATCTGAAACTAATGCTTGTAGTTTTTCTATCGGTGTGCTTTTGTTGGTTAGATTTTCTGCACAACTGAAAACCTAAGCAGTCATGAGATAAATCTCTCTCATTTACCGGTGAGGCTCCCATGTAAGATTTTGTCAATTATGTTTTCTAATATCTATTTGTGGGTTTTACTTTAATCAAGCTCATGCACCATAGCTAAGCAATTTTGCAGCAAGTAAGCAATTGTAAAGAAATATGTGTGGAAGAGGGAAATAATTGAGTATGGGAAGAAAAGAAAGAAGATGTGCAATCTAACCAATAGTTCATAGAGTTGATCTCATGCACATAAATAAACAAATAGATCTTGAAATACAAAATTTAAAGAAAAGGAAAGTTTCAGATTCAGATTAGAGATAACATAAAGTTTATGCAAAGATCTAAAAAGAAATAAGAAACAAAATGCACCGTTGATGCAAAGTTCTCCAGAAATTTGCTTCCTTTCAATTCCTTAGCTTTCAGAAAGATATCAAGGGTTTCACCTCAAAGCTTGGAACACAAGAATCCTGATTTCAAATTCTGATCCTTTAACCCGTAGGTTCTTCTTCTATTTATAGTGCATAGAGGGCAATTACAAATATGAAGCTTTTAATGAATTCCGCATACGGAAGCTATAGAAAAGGGGACAACTGACAATCTTCCTCCTGGAATTACTCTTTGCATGACATGCATGATTTATAACTGAAAATAGAACCCGCTTTATTTTGCATGTCTGCCACCTATTTCCAAGTAATTGACTTCTTCAAGTAATGGATTTTAAACCAATCACTTAAGTTTTATAATTTAATTGATTGCTCAATTACTTTGTCGGAGAAAATAAGAGAAAGAAGAAGAAAGAGGAAAATAAATCTAGAAGAAAGTTGCAACACTCTCAGTCTTGTTCTTTTTCCATATTTCGTATGCAGATTAACTCTTTTGCCTTTGATTCTCACCAAACCGGATCAGGAAGCGGTGTGACTGTGATTTTCTTGCGGTGCTACCTCGACTGTCTTCCCTTTTATCCTCAAAGCTTTTGCAATTCTTCTCCAAGTATATGTACCGGTCTGCAATGTTTTCGTAAATAATCCACCTAAAACTCGTCACCTCTTATTTTTAATTGCATATGAGAAATTTTAAATTCTGGAAAGCACTCCGGGTGAAGGAAAACACAAGTAAATTCAATGAAGGCTTCAACTAGAATATTGGGAGCACATGCACAAGCTCCTGAAAGGAATTTTCTATGCAATGACTTCCACATGGGCTGCATTATAAACAAGAGGATGAATTTTTCTGGAAGCCTTTGCAATTATGAGAGTTGGATCTACCAATGGCCTTAGATCTGTCAATCAAATCAGTGATAGGTTCGGGGTGGTCGTGCTTGTATCATTGATTTCAACAAATCAAAACAATGCATGACTCTGCTAACCCTTCTCTTTCATCATGCTTCATCATGCCTGGAATAATCTTTGTCGAGCTCTTTTGTTTTAATTTCGAGAATCCTTGTAATTGGATCAATTTGTGCAGATCCGGCAATTTCTTCTGATTCGGAAGATATATTCAATGTACTTGACGTTGATTTGGACTTCCTTTCACTAATATGAGCACCTGTGATGAATACCTGGGCACTTATACCAACATACAGACACTAAGAAATAACAAAAATCAGGCTATTCCAACCCTAGGCGCCAAAACAAGAAGCTTCCCGACAATGGAAAATACTCTTTAATGCAAAATCCTCCTTCCCTTGGCGCCAAAACCTGTCCAGCTGCAAGCTCCATCAAAAAGAATTAATTGCTTCTCCCTTATGGCGTCCCATGCCTATATAGCCATCTACATGCTATTTTTAATAATTGCCTTTCCCTATTTTTGGCAATTAATTAATTAAAAGACATGCTTCTTCTTCCAATTTGGGCGCCCAAGTTTGCATGCTTCGATGAATTTATTTTATTTATTTTTAGCATGCATCCTTGACTTCTCTTTAGCTCATCCACTTGCCTTGACTTTCCTTCTATTTATGGCGCCAAACTTGGCTAGAAATAACATTAATAAATATCATTAAATACATGTATTAATGCCAAGGTGGGTTGCACTTTTTGGCAAGGGAAATTGCTAAAAATAGGAAGTCAAAGTAATGGGAATTTCCACCCTGCAATGCAGCTCCAAAAATCCCATCTTCCACTTAAGTGATTTGACTTTCATAATGAGAATTTTCACCCTGTTAGGCAGGTAAGAAATTTCTGTCATGCATGCCTTTGCCAAAATTCCCACCGGACTTAAATCCGTCCTTCCAAAAAGTGCATCATAGGGAAAATAGTCTTCTTCTAAAAATGCGACTTGCATGGGTGAATAAACTTCTTTGATGGGAAAAGTCACCTTGCTAGGCAGACAAGAAATTCCCGCCGGTGCTTTAAGTGATTTTTCTTTCATAATGAGAATTTTGACCCTGTTTGGCAGGTAGGAAATTCTCGCCCGCCCGCCACCTCTAAAATTTTCATTAGCAACTTAAGTGATTTGACTTGATGGGAAAAAGTAACTGCTAGGCAGGCAAGAAATTCCCCTGCCTGCCACCTCTAAAATTCCCATTGGCAGCTTAAGTGATTCCTTCGAAAAAATGCGACTTGCATTATGACTTTTGCCTTTAAAATTGCGTGAAAATTTGTCACTTAAGGCAGAGTGGACATTGAACGCGGAAGGCAGCTTTGAAAATTGCGACTGTCATGAAGATTGCATTTCTATCCTTTTTTTTATTTTTGGTGAAGAAAGCATAAAATAAAATTTGCCATTTTTGGAAAGGGTCCGGGAAGATGTAGCAACAAAACTTGCATGTGCCATAACTTTCATTCCGTGGCTCTGTTTTAGGTGTCGTTTTCTTTAAAAGTGCATATTTTCTCAAGCTCTACGCATTGATGGCAATATTTTTCTTATTTTCATAAAATCCATTTTTGTATCTTTTTGGACCAAGCGACTTCTTGCAATCTTTTGAAAGAATCCTGAGCTCTGATCGCCTTTAGACAGATTAGTAATTAAAAATGCCGAATAGCTTTTCAAAACCCTAGGCCTGGGGAAAGATCGACAAGAAGAATGAATAGGCTACAAGAATTGTCGGAGAAAACAAACCAAAACACAGACAAAAAGAAATAAAACAAAACAAAAACAGCCGCGGGCAATTGCTAAAAAAAATTCTCCATTTAGCTGGTCTGCAAAAATTCTTCCCCCCGGGTGAATGTTCCGTGGTAATAATGATGGGGTGAAGTGCTTTATATAACCTAAATCCTCCAAGTTTAGCTCAATCTATGTTTAAAATAACTTTATTTAAATAAATAAATAAATGAATAAAACGCTTACAGATAAGGTCTGGCAAAGGATTTGAGTGAGTTTCGGCATGTGGGTATTTGGGGAATTTGGCTTTTATGACTCTCTGGGGATACCTTAGAGCAATGCAAACAATTGCAGGAAAACAAACACAAAGCGATCCGTTACTTGAAAAGATCATTTTTAAAAAATGGCTAGTCCCATTTCGTGGTGAAATCTTGGGGACATTAGCTCTATAGCTTATCTTGATTAATTCTAAGCTTATTACTCGAGTTTCTCAACTTTGACCCTTGACACTGTTGACCTGTCTTGACAATATTACCTCTTGCTGATAGTGGCTTTGACATTGATTATAGAGAAAGCGAACGACAAAAAAACCTTAAATTGAAGTCAAGCTGCAACTGCAGGTTCGATTCTTTACGTATTAATTACGTTTGGTAGGAAATCAATGAAGCAAAGCATGTCCGGTACATGCGTTGAAAATCTAAAGGTGGAAATAGGTCCACATGGAATCCTTCCGCCCGCTTTCGACTCGAGCTTATCTCCTCCCTCGCTCACATGGCTTCCGCGGCGGGTTGCGTGTCATTTGATGTTCAAAGGGAAGTCAAATCTTGCTTTAATGGTGATGGTGGTGTAACCAGTTCCACAGTTGAGAATGTTCATGTCTTGCATTAAAATGTCTTGGATTCCCCACGAAGTCTCGCTGCGCAGATGGCGAGTCCGAAAACCTTGGATTCTTTGCTGTTACTCGACAAACTATTATGTTGGAGCTTGGCTGCCCAAGTTCTATTCCGTATTCGTCCACCCACTTTTAATAGCCACAATATCATCCCCGTTCCTCAAATAGAAATCTTCAATGCACACATTTGAGCTCGAATCTGCACAGTGAGGCTAAGGTCAAATGACCATGTCCCTGTAGAGAGAGAGAGAGAGAGAGAGAGAGAGAGAGAGATAACTTGTTTTGTTTGAAGATTAGGTTTTTACTCTATTTCTGAATTGTTTAAAATCAGAACTGCTTCTTGTTAAGCAGGGAAGTATTTCTCAATTGTTGCGAGGAAGCAACATATAGTACAAGCTTTTTACTTTGCCAATGCCAACCCAAGGCAGATCCATGGGAGTCTCTCTCGCAATAATTTTCAGAGAAGCAAATTATTTGGTATGCAATCTCATAAAACTCATTAAAATCAATTGGTTAAGGAAAATGTTTAGCATTCATTAGAAAAACAAGTCAAAATCAATACATAGTCGATTCCATCGGTATTTGGTGAATCAGGAGGAGCTAAAATGGTGACATGATGTACCACTACATTGGTGCCAGAAAAGCAAAATTGAAGCAAATTGAGAAACCCATGGATTGCCAAAGTATGTAAACCTTGAATTGAAATAGAAATGGAAAATCCCAATCTGATCTGCGGTAGACGGGATGTATGTTCGAGAAAGGCAAATTAAGAAGAAGATTCAATATTATAACATTCCTCTCTTTCATGTGACCTCTAGAATGTATCATTTCTTTTTAAGGAAATTAGAGGGAATACAGCGTGTTAGGAAGGGATTGCCCCTATTTTTTCAGCCGAATATGTTGCCTCGTCGTTTTCTTCCACCGCCTCACATGCAACCAAAGGACAAGTGGCCCACACCTTCGACCTCTCAAAGTATCGTGGAAAAAACACAATTAGTAAATAAAATATTGACTTAAAAATATTCACTTTAGTCGTAAATAAAATATTCATAATTAGTAAATAAATTTAATGTGGGGCCCAAAAGCAACTGTAAACCCAAGAAGGCATGTATCCTTGTTTTTATTTTTATTTTTGTTTTTTCTTAATTTTTCAAATTGTTTTGGGTTGAATTTGGATAAGAAAATATTGATCGTCCTGATTAAAAACACATCGTGTATCTAATCTCGATGGTGTTAGAAAATCTTTTGGCATATTCAAATTTTGAGGAGATATCTTATATAATAAAATATATTAATGTTATGTACATTTAATTTTGTTTATGATTTTTGTTAATGGATAAGGCATCTCGTTTTGATAAAAGAATATATATCTTAATTTTATAGAAGAGTCCATTTCCAAATGTTTCCACTAATTCCGTTGCTTTTTAGGAAAGAGTCATTAAAGTCAAACTGTATTATATGGTATGGCACCGAGTCCATTACTAAACTTAATTTCTTTTTCCCACTTAATCATTTATGGCTTCCCGAAATTTGTGTGGTCATATGTCGTCATATACATAAAAAAACAAGCTAGCCACAATTTCCAATTAGTGATATGAGGAACTCTTTCCGTTGATTACGACCATGCCATCGTGGTAGATTTAAATATGGCGGTCACATGTGCCTCTCAAATATTTTTATGCTAAAGGAAAGTTCCCAATGACAATATAATGGATCATATTTCATTGCCTTCATCGACGACGCACTTTACATAGCACGGAAACCTATCTATCAAACAATTTCCTTCGAGGGTAGTCAGATTCCAGTCCTTTAGGGGACGCTTTTCTTAACGTCATCGATTTCGATATCAAGGCGATGACAAAGCACAACAACAATCTCGTAAAGGTCGTGTCCGCTCTCTACTCCTCTTTCGCAAAAGTGTATCTCGGCACCGCTCTGCAGTTCCCTTACCGGGATATGTCTCGAGGACTGGCCTTGCATATGCGTACGGGGCTGTTCGACTACGTATAGATCCAATTTTACAACAACGTGCAATGTGAATACACAGATGGTGGTGCTTCCAACCTCTTGAATGCATGGAAATAGAGGGAGGATCTCTTTTGTAACAACCGCTCAAGCACATGGTTTCTTCTTGGGCCTCATGCATGGGGTTTCTTCATGGACCAAGTTCCGTCTTCCACCGTCGGTGTGCCAAAGCGATGGTTGCAGTCCCGTTAAAACACTCACCTTTAGTGTCTGCCTTAGAACAAGTTTGTTGACTCCAACTATGTAGGAGTCATGTTCTGCTCTAGGTTCTGTTGGTATCCAAATTCATTCTCCTTTTCAAGCCGAGAAGCAACACAGATTCAACAGGAGCTTAGAGGCTAGATAGATCATAAATGTGTATCGTTTTGTAGCTAGGGATGAAATCTAACTGACCCTTTGTTACTCGAGTTTGTGGAGAGATGGATAACACCTTAAAAGGATGTGATCTTATCCTAACTATTTTAGGTTGTGCCTTTCAACCAAGGTAAGAGAACCTATTTTGTAACCTCTGTTGTTGAAGGAGACGCAGATACCTTTCTTTTGCACAAATTTTATAGAGAAGACCTTGGGGAAAATATGATCAACACACCAAATCTGACTCTCACGAGTTGTCACTTCCAGATTATGGGGATATTTTCAACACAAGGCAAAGGTTACTAAAGACATTAAGAGATCTTGATTGTTCTACATATTTTTGCAAGTAGATTTTGTTCCTTTGTTGATACACAGGGGCAAACAGGGTAGTTCAGGGTAGGATTAATTGTTTTTGAATGATTTTGGTGGGAGATGAAGCAGGATAAAGCTGATTATACCGGATCTTTGGAGGGACTTCACAATAATGAACAACTTCACAACAGAAAGCTCCAGAAACAGTCAAGACGTTCCTTCAACCAGAAGGTATGCTTCAATGGAGGCCCAGATCAACACGTTTTCACATAATCTTTGAGACTCCAACACGAAGGCTCGAATTGGAAGACTCAATTAAACACTAAAGTTTCGATTAATCACGCCTAAGGTACACCCAAAGACTTACATACAATCTTTATCAACAAATGACAAGTAAATTGATTTTAAATTTGTTTATCTCATCGAAGATGAAGGCTCTTCTTGAAATGAAATTGCAAATGCCATTAGACTATCACAGGACGAGATCCTGTGTGATTTCACAAAAAATTTCAGTATAAGATTGCAATAGGAACGAAAGAAACTATTTGCAGACGTTCTGAAAATAAAGCAAGCACAAAATTGCTAGAGATTAGACACAAATTAATTCCAAAATTGCTTAGATCCATCAATAGGGGAAAGTTACATAGAACAGTCTCAGAGCTTGTCAATGGCTGTACACTCACAACCAACTTGACATGATAGAAAATCTAACACAGAAGAAATTAACAGGTTATCTCGGATTGGTCTCTCAGGAAGACGGCTTTCTCAAATTTTCTCTTAGGGATTCAAACTCCGACCATTTGCATGACAAATTCATGCAATATATACCTTTCACTCACTCACTCACTTTTCCCCTCAAATCTTCCCTCCAAAAGTGGAATATTCGGAGCACCTTTGCTTTGCAATATTTCGGAAAATGACATTTAACAAACTCGCAAAAGTTGCAGTTGTTCTTTCAAAAGGTGAATCATTACAAAACTTTCATCATTCTTCAAAGTGGAAGCACGTTTTTCATTTCCCACGCATGTAGATCCCTTTCATTTCATCATTTCAACTTTTCCCTTCCCAATTTTTTACTCTGCAACTTTGGATATGGTAATTCACGTTTTCATGAACTAGAGTAAAAATTCATTTGAAAAATGCCTTGGATTCACAAATTGAACCCCAAATTGATTAATTCGGACCCTGCAGGCCAAGACGACACGAATTGGTAAAAATTCGATGAAGATTGATGCAAAAATGCATCTCCAAACTTCCTGGAGCTCAAATGGCGGCCAAATTGGTGAAATGCATAGCTACCGTTGATCTGTTCCTCAACTTCAAATTTGAGCCCTCCATGTGGCAGATCCGGGTAAAAACGGGCCTCGGGATGTCTTTTTACCTTTTTACTACTTTTGGAAAATTTGCACAATTTCTTGATTTCCTCCGCCACTCCGCCGATGAGATTTGGGCTTGACACGTGGCGCAATATGATTGGATACGGAGTCATGGCTCAATTTTACACATTTTGCATCTTTCTAGAAAAAGGAAAAATTTTCATTTTTCCTCTGTGGCTCTGCCCTCCCGTAGGACACGTGTCCTCATATGATTGGCTGAGGGGCAGCGCTCTCATTTCATATTTTAATCATATTTCGCAAAAGAATTTTTTTAACATTTCCTCCATGCCAGCCTGCACCTCCGCTATTGACTTCTCAGATGAATTTTGACTTTTTACCCTCGGGCTCACGGGTTAGTTTGATACTTTGAGTCATTTGAATACAAGAGGCAAAATTTCCAAGTTGCCCCGATGGTCCGCCTCCCCTCTTTGACTTTTCAAATTGCCACGTGTCACCACAGCGCACCTTGAGGCGGTCCCAAAAATTTGATACCTTGAATGAGCGCAGCTCGCCACGTGTCCTGTTCCGGCGAGATTTGTCTGAATGCTTGAAGCTCAACGGAAGGCACCATGTGTCATACTCAGGCGTCTCCTTTTGGCCATTGAAAAGTCTAAGTAAAATGCAAAGCAAGTGGAGGCCTCCACGTGTCATCCTGGTGCTTCTTTAAGATGGTGCCCAAAGCGGAGACCCTGAATGAGCGCGAGCTCACCATGTGTCCTGTTCCCGCCAAACTGCTCCAATATAAAAATTGTTTAAGTCCGGGCCAAGCAATGAAGCCTCCACGTGTCCTCCGGCACTACTCCAAGGCCAAACCAAAAAGTAAATCTTCAAACGAGCGCCGTTCACCCACATGGACAAATTTATGAGTTGAGGCTTTTTATAGAATTTTTGAAGTGTTTAGCGAGCTGCGTCCAACCAAAAGGTGCCACGTCCCCTGTAGATGCAAGGATGCAAATTTGACCAGAGAAACGCCTGTCAAACCGTAAAATATAGAAAAACGACCATTTAAGCTGGAAATGAAATTTCCTTCAAGGACAGAGAGTTTAGAATGTTACAAGGCTCAAATACGTTCCTCAGGGACATATCAACTCATTCTTCTTCAAGTATTTAAGGCGAAACAACAAGAACGACAAATTTCGACTGTGGCAATAGAGGGAACGAGAAAACACGAGTTTTTGAAAGGACAGAGCACGAGGGACTCAAAATACAGAACTTTTCCAGAGGAACAAAGAAACTAGGAGACAAATATGGACCCATACATGATCTTTGACCCAAGGGCAGACTAAAAATGGCAACAAAGACTAGCCAAGCACAACATGGGGAAGGATAAAAAGACAGAGGCCATAAATCAATAAATTTTCAAGGGCACAAATGGGGTGAGACAATTTTGAGCACCAACGAGTTAAATGACAAGAATTCCAGATATAGTTCCGTCATTGAATCTTCAGTTTGAGTAATCAATTATATTCATAGTAATTGAATATGTATTAATAGTAATACGACCATCCCATAATGAGATGTACTAATTTTGTGGACCTCTGTTTTGAAACATTTATAGATATATGTTTAAATAAATATTGAGCATGGATAAGTAATGCTCATCTTTGCCTTTTGCCTACACAATTACGTACATGAAGACATATTAAACTAATTAGCAATTTCACATGAGTTGCAAATTATGGTGGCAGACATTAAACTAAAGTTTCTTAGTTTATTTTTAACTTTTATGTTAATTATTGGTTATTATAACAAGGAATTTTTCCGATTCACAGAAACTTATTTTGCACCCCATTTTGTCATCTAATTCCAATCCCACAATTTCTCTTTGAATTGATTTTGGCACATCTCTATCAAGTTTATTGTAGTGAGAGACGTGGAATGGAAATGTTAAGGCTCATCTTTTTATGAAAACATAAAGTCATTTTGAACACTATCATATCGTGTGCCAAAGCTCCATTTAGATTAGCAATCGTTGATAATTTGGTGAATCAGAATGTGAATGTGGATGGGGACAACGAGAGCTGCAACAAAATACTGAGCAATTGTCACACCACGTTCGGTGGTTGGACGGTCGAGTTTCGCATTGTTCCACCTTTCCATGAGATTCACATTATTTCCCCTTCCCTTTTTGCAACCCTCACACTTCTCCACACTCTTAACTGCTTCTTCCCCTCCCTTTCTTTCTCTGCCTCTATTTTGACTCCTTTAAAAGATCCCCTTCAGCGTTTCCATCGTACATTTCACATACGATTGCTAGTTATTCTAATCTGAGTTTTTCTTGCCTTTTACATCTTGAATGGATGCTCGGGATATGGGTCGGCACGAACAGAGAATCCATTACAATCAAGTAATCGGACACAACTGTTTGGTTTTTTTACATGATTATCTTAATGCCACCATACCACCAGTGTAGTTTTAGCTTGGCATTCAAAGGCTCTTTATGTCTGACTATTTTAGAGAGACAAGCTCTCCCGGTGTACTTCATCGTCAGATTTTTGTGCTTGAGAATCAATCTACATTGAACATTGTGAAGTATTTGACCCACTTTAGCTTTATCTTATTGTGCTTTAATCTATCTGATTTTTGTTTTCAATTGATTATTTCAGTCGACCTAGTTAGAAACCTTTTGCCCGTCTTGGCTGCTGTTCCTGGAAATTAGTATAATTTTTCCATTCTTATTTATGGAGAGAAGAGGATTTACCTTTGGATAAGAAAGAATCTCCCGAGTAATCTTTGTTCTGTACTTTTGAGAAGAGGAATTCCTGGAATTGAATGTGCATTTAGAGCTTAAAGATCCCACCTTTTTAAGAGCCTTAAATTTTTGTCTGTCCTTTTCTGGGCTGCCCTCCTTATCTCCCCAGTGAAACGAAATGAAAAGAAGCACTTTGTAAGACAACTTTTATCAAGTTTGTTCTCTGCTATATCTTCTGGCTATTAATTCTGGTAAAACAATGCCTATAATTCAAGGCCATTTTTCCAGTGCCCTTTTTCATCGAAGTGCAAATTCTTGCAGGTGCATTGTATAGCCGGAACTGCATTCTAATTGAATGTGAAACTGGATGTAATTTTTCCACAGGTATCTGGTAAGCCTATCAAATTTGTTGGACAAGGAGAACGCATTGAAGATCTTGAACCTTTCTACCCCGATCGCATGGCTAGCCGCATCTTAGGAATGGGAGATGTTCTCTCGTTTGTTGAAAAGGCACAAGAAGTTGTGAGTTTACTTATCGTATTTTTACTTGCATTTATATTGTTGAGATAAAAAAATGATAAGGACGAGACAGTAATTGTTTATGTCATATGGCTGACAGATGAAACAGGAAGAGGCAGAGGAATTAGAAAATAAGATCATGCAATCAAAATTTGATTTTAATGACTTCCTTAAACAGACCCGTTTCGTTGCGCGCATGGGTTCTATGAATCGTGTGATTGCAATGATTCCAGGTATGGGGAAGGTATGCTGCATTTCTTTACTGAAAGGATTGTGTACATAGCTCTTTGCAGAACCAGTTTGTGCTCATCACCCTTGATAGATGAATTTTCCATATTGCTTTAGTTACTGCATGCTTGGTTATTTAATTATAATGCGAGAGTCCTTGAAAGCTCTATAACGCAGGAACAAGAAATGATAAAGGGATGGAACATCATTGAGAGAACATGAAGTTCTTCAAAAGTTGAATTTAGATTATAGATTTTTCAGAAAAGCAGTGCGAGTTTACAGTCTGGTTATGCATGGCGAACAGGTAACCCCTGCACAGATCCGTGAAGCAGATAAGAGTCTGAAAATTGTAGAATCAATGATCAATGCAATGACTGAAGGTATGCTTTCTTTTGAGGCTCACTGTACGAAAATTTACGTTCATTTTTTCCTGGCTGCTGAGTTCAACATGTATTTCTAGAATTCCAAACTGTGACTATTATGTCATCTAGATCTATGTTTACTGGTTTTCAAATGTCATAAACAAACATTAACGGTATCTCACACTTCAAGATACGAACATTGATGGTAATCTCACACTTCAAGTAAAAACTAGAGCAATTATCAGATTATTATTTTTTGTGGGGTTTTACCTGTATGTATTAAGTCATCTCGTCATGTAAGGCAAGGGGACCCACTTAGCACACAAGCACCTTAAAGAATTTTTAGTACGGGAAGGAATGGTGAATGTAATTCACTACTTTGGGTTTCTCACTCTATAAGCTCTTTACCCCACTTATAACCTGCATAAAATTCCACAAAATTTAATAATCTAATCAAATTGCCCATGGAAGCCTTTGTTTACTTAAGGTTAAAGAAATCACATTGTTATTGCTTTACAAGAGATTAAATGGGATCCATCAAATTATTGAGCAGCAATCAATTGTAGCTCCTCGGGTTTGTTTATATAATATCCCTTTTGGGGATAAAACTGAAAATTAAGGAAATTAGCTCAAACACCAAATAACCAAGTCTGATTTTTAAAACCAGCCAACTGAAAATAATCTGATTTTTGCAATATCCTAGGGCAGCGAACTGTTTATGGAATTTAACTTCACTTTTGAGCCTTCAAAACCCTTCAATTAGCCCCACTTGAATTTCTAAAATTATGATATAACCTCAACAATCATGTAGTGCAAGAAATCTGATTTTTAATGCCCTAGATATGAAGATATGAATTTCATGAAACCCTTGTCTGCAGTGTTATTTTAAAAATTCATAACTCAACTTAGAAAGCACCAAAAATCATGAAACTTGAGATATTGGCCTTATGAAATATAGAGAACAAGATGATAATTTCAGATTTGCCAAAATATCACTGCACATACCAAAACGTCACCTCAATATAGGTCACCCCTCTAGAAATTAAATATAAATTGCACCAAACAATTGATAAATGGAAGATTTCACCTTTATAAACCATAGGGAGCTCAACCATGCAAAGAGATCACATAGAAACCAGCAATATCCTTGGAAACACTCCTCTAAGCAAGTCACTTAGGGTTGTAATTGAATATAACCAGCAATGAAGATCAATACAAATGAGATAATGTGGGTTTTCGTCCACACTATCCTCTCCTCAAGGGTTTTCGTCCTTGGGAGGTACTCAATTCAAGGGTTTTGTCCTTGAATGAGATGGAGAAAGTGCTTCAACAAGCAAGCCTTCACCGACAAGATAGATTCACCAACAACATGCCCACAAATGACTAAGCGACCTCCTTTTATAGACATAAGGGGTGCTTATTACAATGCAATCCAAAAAGGCCAACCCCTTAAGAGAGGATCTTTTAAAAGTTCATTAAGTATTTGGTCACAAATACTTATTTTATTTCCTAATTACATAGCCATCTATTGGAGCGCTAATCGGCCAATAGGAATACATAAATACAAATGAGATAACTATTAAAATAATGATGTAATGACAAAGTTCAAATCTTCCCCTTGCTTTCTCCTTAAACCCACGGGAGAAAATGGGTTAAGGTCTTCAAGAACTAGCCTCCGAAAAGGGACATTACATTTTACATCACAATAACAGGTTGCAAATAATTTTGGAGTATCCCATATGTATAACAACATAGCAAGAAGCGATAAAAGATTATTTATTGATTGTGAGGAAACATTGCAGACTTTAGCACAAATGATATTCTACATCCATTACAGCCATAAAACAAAGAATCAATAGAAATTCGCTAAGAATTTCAATCCTATGACCTATCCTAGCTAAGCTTGTAGACTCTGCTAAGGCGTCTATAGAACCAAACTTGGTTTAATTAGACAACTGTTCAATAGATGCCCCACTCGATTGTCGCCTTTTTCTTTATATATGCCTGCTTGCTATTTATACCCTTCTATTTATAGAATATGGCATGAATTGGGTGGGAGAGTAAAGATGCCTTTGCAAGTAAAGATACTCTTGAAAAGATTCCTTAATATGCCCAGATTGCCATTGATCGCTAAACCGGTTTGTCGGTAGCCTCTCATGTAATCATCTCTGCTAGATACAAGCTTTATTAGGTTGTTTGGTTTGTCCTTGGGCGAAGAAAATGGATCAAGGTTCACGTGTCCTCCTAACTGTATTTATGCTGATTGGAGATTTCACAAGATGCAACATCTGAATGTGGCAACATGAACAAGTGGTCTCGTGTGGTGTGCAGTAACACATGGCTTCATGGCATTGACAAAGCTTCACTACATTGCACAAGTTCAATATGACATTAAGTTTAGCTTTTGCATGCAAGAATAGGGTAGCGCAAGGTTTCCACTAATCAATGGTGGTGTAAGAGCTAGGCAAGGCGTTGTGGCATTGTATGGCATTCAGTAAAGCCTCATGGATTTGTGCAGCATGAAGTAGGATTTGCTCAACATGCCCAAAGTTTTGTGGTTTTGTGTGGCACAGATAAGCCTTCGTGGCATTGTGCAACAAAGATAAGCATTTGTGATATTGTGTGACATGCTTCGTACAGTGGCATGAGATGGCACTAGTCTTTATTTGGCTAACTCTAAATGTTTTGGGTTGATGCATAATTGCACATGAACTCTAATGCTTGTGCATCATACACCTCGGGTAAGAAGAAACTTGAGCTCCAACTCAAGTGGGCTTCATAAGGTGTGCAATTGACTGACCAATCCTAACAATCTTTTCTTCACTAAGACAAGATGCATTGTTGACTTCTCTACCCATCCATTTTACTAGATATTCTTTGTGTTCCTTTATGCGTGTAGTCTTTTCTACATATTCCTCCAGAATATGTTCAATTTCTTTGCATTTCTGTTCCAGTAGTTCGTACCTCAAATCTACTTCTGCGCGCTCTGCACCACCGCTAGTTTCCCCCTCAAAGTATGGGTATAGAACTGCTGCGTTGAAGATAAGTGAAATGTCTATTCCCTCTGGCAACTCTATATCATGTGTTCTTCACAAACTTCTTCACGGCATTGCATTGTCCAATTTTCTTGCACTTGAGTTTTTCATAAATTCCTATTGGGAAGCTCATTTTGTGCACCATATCTTTCACCCTGAATTCTATTTCTCTCCTCAAATTTGTGCATTGTTTGTATTGCGCATTACTCTGCTGCAACTGTTTATGCACTTGCCTCATGTACTATGCAAAATCTTTGGTTCCTACACTTCTTGCCCTTTCTTGCAGTAAGTCCCACAACTTTTAGACTCTTGGACTTATCCCATAAACAATCTGGAAAGATGACTTCCCAATGCTCTTATTATCAAAGTTGTTATGAGTAAATTCTGTCTGTACAAGGACTAAATCTAGATCACTCACAAGAAATAAACAATTAAGAACCTTATAGAGTCTATCAACCAGATCACTCACAAGAAATCAAACTCAACATTTTTCATTCTATTCTTCTCTATCATTCATCTAATAGAAGAGAATATTAGTTTCAAAGAGAAGGAAATCAAAGATGTGCCTGTTGGTGGAGCTCGTAGGGTATATGCTGCAGCTGAGAACCTCCAAATGCTTCCAAATCGAGCATAACCCAAAGGCTCACAAAATATCTCAGCCCAGAAATCTCCTTCGTCATTCACCCAAAAATGAGTTCAAAGAGGGTATTAATAAACCTCCAATCATGCCATGCCATTTGAGCTAATTACTCGTGATTAAAACTATTCATCATACTGCCATTTGGGTTGAGAACATGTAGTGAAGTCTCAATTGAAAGACCATTGACTCCACCTAAGGAGGCTTGAGTTCCAACTGTGGCCAACACCTCTAATGCTTCAATGCCTATTTTATCTCCTCACACCCAGTTAACAGAGAATAACTAAGATTTCATTAACTGATGAAGCTCTTAATAGAAGAATGTATTGCGAGTGATTTCCATAAAACTGGGTGACACCTACTGTTAAAGAAAGCTCGTAGTCGATTCAAGAATCGAGTGGTTTTAGATTAGGTCAACGAACTAATCAAACCACTAGCTTGAGTTAACCCAACCTACCATTGGCTTGGACCCCAAGTTGGTATGAGGTCATAATTACAATATAATAACAAAGTAACAAAAAAAAATTACCTTTTCCCCCTCATGCTAAGCTAAGTTATTTGAAATCTTGTCTATTATAAATATTGAAGGAAAAGCATATCACTAGTCATGATCCTTTATAAGGATTTAAAAGATAAATTCACGAATCAAGAAGGCCCCATAATACTGTCATAATGCCTGGTTAACATTATTTTTAAAAAGGAGCAAGAGAGATGCTCAAGGAATGCTTAAGATCCTTTGATAAGGCAAGGGGGTACTAAAATTGTTCCACCCTTCTCTCTGACACAAGTTATTCAAAAACATACTATTGCAAGTCAATGTCACCCATAAAATAAGCAGCATAAACATACAATCACGCCAAAAACAATATGATCATAAACAGCTCAAGGTGACGAATCAAAGATATAATCAAAACATGCCCACTATATTTTAAGACACAGTACAGTAGTCGACATACCAATGAACTATTCTAGTAACTCAAGCATCAATGCAAGCAAGACATACAGTTCTGCTGAAAACATGCCTAAGGTCAACACGCTAGTTAATCATAGATAAATGCTAAACTAGTCATTTTAGCTTGTTTTGGTGTGCAGGTTCTCTCTCTGAAGTCACCTCTACCAGATCTACAACCTGTTTCCCTGGTGATACTCTCCCTCTAGGTTCTTCCGCTACAAGGAGTAAAATTATGCATCCAACTCAGTCCATAGAAAACAGTATTTAGTCCTTGCCAACTACCATAATTAAAAGGACAAAAGATAAAACTGATTAGAATGCTAACCATCAAATATTTTCCGTAAATGTCAATTAATAACATTAATCACAGTTAACTAAATCCTAACTAATTTAGGAAAAAAACAACCATGAATTAAGCATTAGGAAATAATGTCATTAACATCAATAACAATTGTTTTCTGTTCAGTCACTAAAAAGTAAAAATGGGGTGTGACACAATGCTCACGATGTGGCTTCATAATCCTAAGGAACAGACTCTAAGCTTAGGGGTATTTCAGATATCAATATCATGAAAAGAAATTTGGTGGCCTCTGAAATCCATAGTATTGAGAGCTGGGAAATGCAGAGTTTGATCAAGCTGACCTCAAAGTGTTGGGGAGGGGGAATGGAGGTGGGAGGAGGGATGGGTGCAGGGAATAGCTTCTCGGGGTCACTGGAGGTGTATCACTCTTCAAAAATGTGTCATATAAGATATTGCTGAAGGTGTTAATGAATTGGATCAAGCTGAATCTATCCAAGCAGAGAACAATTTTGTTAAAGGAAGATTTATTTAGGATTGTTCTCATTTCTTTCACAGAAGCATTACATTCTTTTTGTTCCTCTTCCGAACATGTATTTAGACTTATATCCAGAGCTCATGTGGGACCTACACCCAAGAGGAGATCGCATAGAGGTCTAAGCAATGTATATCTGATCTTTTGGTATGTACCATAGAAGTATGTAAAGTTCTACCTTCTTGACATACAAGTTCATTTTTGCTACCTTTAGGATTCTGTGATAAGTTTCTTCAGCTTGGTAGTCTCCTAGTGGGATGTTTTAGGAAGTCCTGCACTGGATGTGCATTGTTGCATTGTGATTTTCTTCTTAGTCCCATTTACTTTTTTGGTCCATTGAGAATGCTAATACAGTCTTATTGATAACATTTCTTGTCTTTTCCGAAGAGAGATCACACCAATGCAATTCATATGTTCAGAACTAAAACTCAAAAACCCCTGGTCCTAAAAGTATAATAGCTATCTAAAAGCATCTCTATCTGAAACCATAAGCTGCTTGTACCTTAAGTAAGATCATTAAATTTGTTTGAAACATTAAATTTTGTTATGCTATAAAATTAACTAAAGTTAAAATTTTAAATTGTGGAACATGCAGAGGAAAGAGAAAATCCTGAGTTGTTGGCAGCATCTCCTGCTAGAAAAAGGAGAGTTGCTGTAGATTCTGGAAGGACACCACAGCAGGTAATCTGATGCATATGCTTTCACTGCTTTTCATGTTCTCTAACAATTTCAGTGGCAGAGAGGAGGACGGAGAGTGGGGAATGTAGTCATGTTGGCTTGTATATTGATATTGCGTATCTTATATTGAATACATTTTATTTGACGATTTAAGAGGTGCTTCAGCTTGGGAACAAGTCTCTTATTATTCAAATTGTTAGGATTTCAGACTTCGTGGTATTTATTTGTTTCACTTTCGTATATGAGCACTAACATTTCTATTCTGGTTTCTCACGACCAAAATCATCTGATGCTTGTTAGGTGAGCCAACTTGTTGCACAACTTTTCCAAATGCGAGCTCGCATGAAAAATTTAATGGGTGCCATGAAAGGAGGAACTGTTCCTGCTCTTGAAAACCTTGATGAGGCTCTTAAAGTATCACAGAAGGTTCCTCTCCATCCTTTTTATACTTTTCTCATATACGTTGGAGTTTTAATCTAAATTAACAATTTAAATTTAAATCTGAATTGCCATTTTGTATGTATTTACAAGTCTTGGCAATGGTGTCAATGGGATTGTAAAGTTCAGAATGTTTTCATGCATACATGCTCTATTATAAATCATGTTTGTAGGTCAATGACTGTAATTGGTACAGTGGGGTATCATCTCAAACAATGCTTCAGTAAGAGCATACCATCAAAAGGCTTTGTCAAGCTGGTATAAGTGGACTAAATTTTTAGCAAAACATGTTCACTGCTTCTCCACATGTAAAACCCTAATGTTGGTCTATGTCGAAGCAATACTATATATGTATAATGCTTAATTATTATGTTTTGTCTAGCCCCCTGGAGCTGGCCTGACCAGTTGTGGAAGGTTGTGTTAAAATGCCCCAACTAAGAGGTCTCGGGTTCAGTGGCAGGCCATTTGAACCCATGACCTTCATGGGCGGACTCGCTTATCATTTTTCCTTGAAGAAAAAACAAAACAAGAAATCATTGTTTGTGAATAAAATTGTCGTGTAATATGGTGTAATATAGTAAATAGCTACAGAAATCCTTCAGATTGACATTAATAAATGGAATGATTACCTTAAAGAACTTTATGCTGCCTCTAGCAACATAGATAAGGCAGCGGTCCCATGCGGGGGGCAACCGCAAAAAAGTTGCAGGTGCGGGTGGTCCCGTACAAATTATTTTTTTGCCTACTGCATAATTCAGAATCTTCACCTGAAAAACCGGAGCAGCGGCTGCATAGGAGGGTCAATTTGAGCGGGTGCAATGGGTGGGGGGCTGTAATTTTTGTCTGCATTCCTTTTTGTTCGGCCACCTGTCAACAGAGCAATGGTTCATCAAATTTCTCTCTTCTGGCTCTGCAATTTTTTCTTAAAATCATGGGACCGCATCGCTGCTAATTTTTCCTAAAAATCTGTGCAGCACCTGCTTAAGATCTGTTGCCTTGCGGGTTGCATGGGACCACTGCCTAAGAGAAATAACCATTACAGTTCTTCGGACATTCAAGCAGGAATATTCGTAGTTGATGATAAACAAAATGGAATAACGAAATTTGAAAACAGGAAAGAAAAGGTTATTGAACGTCATCAAGCTGAAAATGTCAAGATTGCACCACCATCTTTGTTTTACATATTTGGTTATTTTTTAAAACTGCAATTAAAGGAGGTTTCCCCGAACAATGGACAGAAAGCTTCATCGCACCTATCTACAAAGATGGAGATATTGGAAACCTTTCTATTTATAGAGCAATATTGGTTTGTCCACTTTGCTTGCAAAACTTTTTGGAGCCTTCGAAAACAAAATATGCAATGGTTAGATTGCACTAAAGTAATATATATTTTGGAATCATTAAATCCCATATTATTATTTTATTCATTCGCAAGAAATATTTATACAAATAATGGTTTTGTTATGATCCTAGTTTCTTGGATGCAAACCCTTATCACTTTGCACTTATCCCTCAACCATTTCTATCTAAGTGGGTGTTACAAAAATTACTTAACTAATTATTTGACCAAGTATGTCAAATAGACTATAGTGTAATAAATCTTAACATCGCTTCCCCTTATTACGTTATAGTCCCAAGAATGAGAGAGAGTAAACTTCGCATGTGAATTGGGACATACACGCAATCCAACACACTTAAAACTAATTGATGAATGAGGACACACCCATCAGTTCACCAAGAAAACATTAAAACAAATGGACTAGGACATACTCTATAGTTTATAAACACATCTCTATGAACAAGGATGCACACAACAAGCAACAACGGATCAATACACACATCTCTATAAACAGGACACACAATCGTCTACAACCATGTGCGAATAGGGGCACTCTAACTATTTGCCAAAAAAATAGTGGTATTGGGCCTCACTCTTATGTGAACTACGTCACACTCAACTATTCATAACAAGGCACTATATTTGAATAGGGACACACTCAACTATTCACCAAAAAAAAAGTGGCATTGAGCCTCACTATGCTTCCTTAATGGGAATCAGCCTCACCGATCAACTTTAACGACAAGAATGGGAATAGGCTTCACCATGCCTCGACAGAACCAAGAATTGGGCCTCATTCAACAACACTTTTGTTCTCATCTTCAATGCGAGCTAGGCCTCACTTAATGTTGGCTAGATTTTACGCATAGTTGAAAACCTAGCGATCATGAGATAAATCTCCCTCATTTACCGGTGAGGCTCCGTGTAAGATTTGTCGATTAAATATGCTAGTATCTATTTGTGGGTATTACTTTAACCATGCAGCTCATGAACCATAGTTGTATAGTTTTCAATGACAAGTAAGCAATCTGTTAAAGAAAGGAAATATCTGATGAAGAAGAAAATAGTAGAAAACATGAAATAAAGAGGGAAGATGTGCAACCCAATCAATAAATTACAGAGTTGATTGCATGCACATAGATAGAATAGATAGATATTAACATACATAATTATAAACAAATGGAACTTTCAGATCTAGATCTAGAATAACGCAAAGTTTATGAATAGATCTAAGATAGAAAGTTAGAAAAAAATGCACCATTGACCCAAAGTTCTCGGAAATATGCTCCTTTCTATTTCTCGCTTTAAATAGCTATCGGGGTTTCAACACAAAGTCCGGAACACAAAAATGCTGCTTACAAATTCCGATTCTTTAACCCACGTGTTCTTTCTCTATTTATAGTGTATAAAGAGCAATTACAAATAGGAAGCTTTAAATGAATTCCCACATGTGGAAGCTATGAAAAGGGAAACAACCTGACAATCTTTCTCTGGAATTCCTCTTTGCATGACATGCATAATTTATAACTGAAAAATAGAACCTTCTATTTTGCATGTCTGCCACCTATTTCCAAGTAATTGACTTCTTCAAGTAACAACTTTTAAACCAATCACTTAAGTTTTATAATTTAATTGATTGCTCAATTACTTTGTCGGAGAAAATAAAAGGAGGAAAAGAAATAAGAAGAAAGTTGCAACCCTTCCAGTCTTGTTCTTCTTCTTTTGTTGCATGCGGTTGACTCTTTTGCCTTTGATTCTCACCAAACTGGATCTGGAAGCTATGCATGATTGTGATTTGCCTGTGGGTGCTACCTCTGACATGTCTTCCCCTTTTATCCTTGAAGCTTTTGCAATTCTTCTTCAGTACATGCAAAGTAAATTCAATGAAGGCTTCAACTGGAAGATTGGGAGCACATGCACAAGATCCTGGAAGGAATTCTCCATGCAATGACTTCTACACGGGCTGTGTCAGAAACAAGAGGATGACTTTTTTTTCGGAAGCCTTTGCAATTATGAGATCTGGATCTGTCAATTAAATCGGTGATAGGTTCAGGGCCTATGTTTGTATCATTGACTTCAAATCTGGAAGCTATGCATGATTCGCGATCCCTCTCTATCATCACGTTTCATCATGGTGGAGCAGTCTTTGTCGAGCAATCTTTGTTTGCGTTCTTTTTTTCTTTTAATCTGCCTAAATTCTCGAGAAGCTGGATCAATTCGTGCAGATCTATCAATTTCTTCAGATTCAAAAGATATATTCAATGTACGACATTGATTTGAACTTCCTTTCACCGTATGAACACCTGTAATGAATACCGCAATTATTTAAGACAAAGATGAAGTCCAGAGCACGAACACTTGATTTCTGTCACCAAAAATCTGCATACAAAGTCCGCTGCTCTAAAATTTGAGATTTTGCTTGTATGCAAAGCAAGCAAAAATATTTTTAACTTCACTTGGGAACTTATACCAACATGCAGATAATTAATAAAGCTTAAATCAAGCTCCTCCAACCCTAGGCGCCAAACTTTGAAGCTTTCGACAATGAAAAATACTTTTTGATGCAAAAATCCTCCTTCCTTGGGCACCAAAACTGTTCGGGCTGCAATCCTTTGCAAAAAGAATTAATTACATCTTCACTATGGCAGCCCATGCTTATATAACTCTCAACATTCTATTTTTAATAATTGCCCCTCCTATTCTTAGCAATTAATTAATAAACAATGATGTTTATTCACCCAAATTGGGTGCCTATTTTTGCATGTTGTTGGCTGCCATTAAATAAATTAAATTTATTTATTTTTAGCATGCTACCTTCAGTTCACTTTGACTTAACATCATGCATTGACCTTCTATTTATCCATGGCGCCAAAATTAGGAATAAAAACAATTAATAAATGCCATTAAAAACATTATTTAATGCCCAAAAGGGTCACACTTTTCAAAGCATGGGTGGTTTCTAAATTTAAAAAGTCAACTTTGATGGGATTATTCACCTTGCACTGCAGCTCTAAAAATCCCTTCATTCACTTAAGTTGTTTGACTTCCATAATGAGAACTTTTACCCTACAAGGTAGGTAAGAAATTCCCGCCTGCCTACCGCCTCTAGTTTTCCCACTGCAGCTTAATTGACTTTGACTTCATGGGAATTTTCACCCTGCAAGGCAGGTAATAAATTCCCCACTTCCCTGTTGCTACCAAAAATCCCACTGCAGCTTAAACCTATTCATTTCCAAAAAGTGCGACTGGCCTGGGAGAGGCTTTTTGTGCATGACTTCATCATTTTTGGTTAGAAGCTTGCATTTTGAGGTTGATTCCTTTTGGCGTTGTGTTGGTAGATGATCTCCAGATGCTTCGGGCAATTAAAAGCGAGTATCTTGGCGAAAGAATTGACCTAGGGAGTTTCATAGAGAAACCGAGGAGAAAACCGAAGAAAAATGCAAAAGAAATAAATAAAAGTGAAAAACGTTGCCAGAAGTTGCAAACAATGCCCTGAATTCATTCCTGGTGAAAACCCTAATGAGACGAGTGAATATTGGCATGCAAAATCGCAACAGGACTCAACCAGAGCACAATTTACTTCAAACGGGGCATTATTTATTTAATAAATAATTAAATAAAAATTTCCCGCAGACAAAACTTGGCAGAGGGATAAAACGAGTTTGGGCATCTGGGTATTTGTCGAAATTGGCTCGTATGATACATTGCGAATATCCTAACATAATACAGACATCTTCTAGCAATAAAAACACAAAAGGCCCATTATTTTAAAAAGAACAATTTTTTTCAAATGGGTAGTCCCATTTCGGTGGTGAAATCGGGGACACCACTTAACAATAACACTTGATTTTAAAGACCCACCAACTATTCAATCCAATATACATAATCCTCTTCACTACCCTTGTGGCGAGGGTGTCGATCATGTGTAGCAGGAGCATGGTCTTCATTATCACCTTCACTATGGATCACCATCTTTATATTGTGTCTGGATAACTTTTGCTTTATAGTCTTTTCCACGTTTGTGGATTTCTAGATATGGAAATATTTGTCGTATTTTTCCCATTATTGTAGAGGGAAAGGGGTTCCCCCTCCCTCAATCTAAAAAGGTTTGCAAGGGCGTTCAAAACCATTGATAATGCACTCTTTTACAAAAAAATTCTTCTAGGTTTATTATAAAGTCTATTTTTTTGTGTTTTTATATATTTTCAGATTTCGTGTTTTAGGGGTCCTTTGGTGTGGAATTCGGACCCTACCTAAACTTTAGTGAGGTGTCATACATAGTTGTTGGGCCATGTATGGAGGGCACCTAAATGAATTTACTCGATGATATTTCCAATGCATATTATGGTTTAAAAATCTAATCAATGAGCTATGAGAAATGAGCTTGACAAGTAGCACTACTAAAATAGTAACATTATTAACTAAAATATGGGGCAACCTTTCGGTTCCCCTTGGAACCCTTCATTTACTATACCTTTTAGTTTCGCATTGTAGAGCCATTAAGTAGATAATATGGAGTTCACAAGATATACATTTCCTACAAAGATTTACCTTTTTGTATACACTCTCGATTCTGCAAATTTTTGTTCTAGTATTTTCAGTTCTACTTCTATAACACATTAAGCTCAATAAGTAGTGTATTGTCTTGAATTGTGTACTTAATTTGGATCACTTATCAAAGTGGTTCGTTCATTCTTGCATGTTTCATTGCACTAGATCAAAATACAAGAAGTGGGGTCTTAAAGAATTATAACCCTTCAAATTATCTTCCTTTTTGATTCAAAAACCTCAAATGGTAGAGGAAATGGCGATCCTTATAACGAATTGCTTGATGAATCCCTTATAAGGCGGAGGAGGAGATGATGGCACACTTCGCTAGTGTTCTCTCATGAGTTGTGCCTGAGGCTGCACCCACTCCATCATCAAGTAAACTCTTTAGGGTCGACACTCTTCACCCTTCGAAATTTGACATTCCTTGGTTTGAAGCAAAAAAAATGCCAATGAATTGGATAAATGGCTTGATAAGATTGAATCATATTTATTTGTGAACGATTTCTTTGAGAATGAAAAGATAACATTCACACTCTTGAAAGCTTCTTTGCATGTCAAAAATTGATGGGAATCATATTGTCTTCAAGATGAATATGATGATGAGTTGAATCTCAAGGAAGCATTTTAAAAGCGTGAGACAATTTTGTAGAAGCTATCGAGAAGAATACTTGTCTAGTGGAGAATTATGATGGCCAATTCAAAAAGATGCATAAATTGCACCAAGGTTTGTACAAAATAGTGGAAGAATACATCAATGAATTTCATGCTTTGATAGAAAAAGTCGGTACATGACACGTGAGGCACGAGTTCTCAAATATTATAGCGGGTTGCAATATTACATCCAAGAAAAGATGGAGTTTGCGGACATCAAAAAAATTGAGGAAAAATTTAGACATAGAGGAACTAAAGAATATTCTCCTAATGAAAATTCACATCAAAGAAAGGGAAGGTTGGCACCATCCAACAAGGAAAATATGCACCACAACAAAGGAAAGACAAGAAGACGACATGGAGGGGAAAACCACAAAAGACACTAGGATGCGGTGAGAGAACCACAAGAGTAAGTACAACAACACTAGAGATTGGTTAATAAAAAACCCTGTTTGTAGAGTCGTGGGAGCCAACCACAATAAAGCCTCAAAATCTTCTCACAAAATGTCGTGGGTGCATTCGGAAGAGGAGCATATTGTGAATGCAGATTTGTACTCCACGTCACTACACGAGTAGTTCTTCCACCACAAGAGGATGTGGAATTTTTGTTCGATCGATAAATGTGGGTAAATGGAAAGACTTTGTGTTTCATTGTAGATAGAAGAAGTAAAAAAGAATTTGATCTCTACCAAAGTGGGCAAGAAGCTAAATTTGACAACACCTCACCCACAATTGTACTTATGTTTAATGGTTCAATCAAGTAGTGACATTTGCCTCAATCGAAAGTGTCACCTGCCTTATTACATCAAATCATTCAAGGATGAGGTGGTCTGTGATGTGACACCGTTAGATTACTACAATGTGCTTCTTAGAAAACCATACATGTGGGTGCGCCATGTATCTATGAGGTTAGGCTTGGAATTGTCATCATTTATCTAGGTCCTAAATGCTACTAGATACTAAAGGTGGATCATTGCTAAGTTAGTATCCTTGGTTAATTCAAATAAGGGTCGATGTATGATTTCTCAAACCAAGACCTTTTCCTACTAGTGATCGACCTTGAGAAGAATCAAAAGGTCAAGCAACCACTCGTGCCACTCCAAAAAATTAAACAATGTAACAAAAGCAAATGGACCAAATGTTGTCATAATATAGAGATGTCTATACCTCTCCGAAAAGAGAACCTATCTCATTGTTAGGGGAAACATTTGATTGACTTGGTCCCTAGAGCTCCACTTCCAAATGGACCATTGTATAAGTGTTTAGTGCTTGAGAATGATTAGACTAGGCGTAAAATTCAAAAACTTACTCAAAAGGGACACATTCTGCCAAGTGTTGTACCTTGTGAGCACTTGATTGTACTTGCTTGAAAAATGGAATGTGGCGACTGTCATTTCTATTGTGTCCTAAATAAGACCATCATCAAGGTTTTGTATTTGCTTTCACATATGTCCCTGTACCATTTCATGGGAGCTAAATTTTCACAAAGATTGATCTCAAGTTAGGGTATCACCAAGTGCCCATCGATTGAGTTGGCATATGGAATATTGCCTTCATTTCCAAGAACGACTTGTTTCGGTGGTTGGTCATGTTGTTTGATCTCGAAAAATGCACCAATGCCATTCATGAGAATGACAAATGATGTCATATGTCCCTTCATAGCTTCTTTCATGATTGTCTGTTTGGATGATATTCTTGTTTTTAGTAAGATGTGGGTAGGGCACACGCAACATGTTCAACAAGATCTTCACACCTTGCATAAGCATAAGCATAAGCTCTATAAGCGTAACATGTTCCTTTGGCATTAGAAAGTTTCCAATATTTGGGCTACACCATCAACAAGAAAAGTGAACACATGGACCTAGAAAAGATCCACATCATTGAGGACTAAGAAAATACAATCACTTACAATTATGGCAATGTTCACCTCCCTTGCTTTCCTTCCTGAAGCCCACGGAAGGTGGAATGGGTCTAAACCCTTCATAGTGACTAGCTTGTAAAATGGAGCATTATAGTCCTCTTGTTGGTCCTCAAATCTGCACTTGGTGGTCTCAAAGCAATTCCTTTTATGGAAGTAAAGTCGGGAATTGGCTTGGAATGGTGGTAGAGACCGGAAGGTATGTCGTTTTGTAGCCAGGGATGGGTTTAACACTCTCCTCAGGGATAAAGCCTTGGGATGATTGAGGGGAACGTACAAAGGAGATAGCCTCTTCCTACTACTTTTGGTCTTGCCTTGAACTAGGGCGAGAGGACTCGATGTGTACCCTGAGTGGGAGAGGGGGAAATGGGATCTTTGTTCCCTCAATTTCTTTCTGAAAATGGTGGGTCAGTTTAGGATAAACATGGCCAATGGAAACAATACTCACTCTCATGAGTTGTCATGCAAAAGATGTTGTGTATGTTTACTTTTCCAGACATTGGTTACTAAAGACTGTTGGATTCGATTGCTCTTGCATTCTCTAGATGGTATAATTTGTAGCTAAGGTTCGGTCTCAATGATATTTAACAACAAAACAACAACATCAATAATTGGTGGATAAAATGGGGTAGGATTACTTGTGTAATTTTTGAATAAGGGGGATTATAGGCAGATGGGTTCCTTACAGTCAAGCATTTAACACTTAGAGCAACTTGTAATTCAGGAAAAGCATAGAGAATTGAATTAACAGTCATAGTTTCTACAAAGGTAGATTTGCATTCATTGATCCTCAACAGATGCAAAGCTTTGACACAATCTTTAAAATACTTGACACAAGAACTCATGCAAGCATTCTAACAAAGCATTTATTGTTTCATCCCTCGTATGCCCAAGATACACTCAAAGGCTAATAAAAATCTATCATCACAAAATGGTTAGAGTAAGGATTTTACAATTAAATATAATATTGTAAAGTAAATGCTTACAACACAATATCAAACTAATGACCAAAGCACAACCATTAAGGACAAATCTAGTGTATGACAGAGAGAAACAATAAACACAAGACTCGCATCAAAAATATAACAACTTAATGGACAATTCCAAACAATGAACCCAAAAGACATAATTTAAACTCAAAAGCGAACATATATTCATTTAGATTTTAGAAGTTTTTAGCAAGGAAACATCGATTGAATGCTCTCAAAGCTTGTCAATAGGTGTACATCAGCAACCACCTTGATGCAAAAGTTTGGAAAAATGATATGAATATGCATTTCACAAAGGAAACACACAATATTTACAATTGAATCTCTCTACCTTCTTTCAAAAATAGAAAAATTAACCCCCTCGTATGAGGACATGCCCTCATACTTTATACAATTTTAGAAAATTCTTTTGATTCAAATTCCGCCCCCACCCTAAAAAAAAAAAAAAAAAAAAAAACCTTTAACGAACCATCCCAAAAGGCGTGGAAAATGAACTCCATTTTTGGAAAATATCTTCTAACTCGCAAAGATACCTTTTACATTCCTTAATTTGATTTTGCTTCTAGTTTTGAAATAGATGTGTGTAAGATATTTACTTTTGTTGCTTAATCCTTTTTGTCCTATCCATGTTGTCACCATCATTCATGCGCCTGATCCACAAACCGATTGTTCCCTTATGCCGTGATCTTAACTAATTCGACACTTGCCCTTTTGAGGAATATGCCTTGGGAAACAAATAATCATTGTTACTTGTTCGTATTTGATGTTTCCTTTGTGTGAATTTTCTATTCAAGCCGAAAACCATCTTTTGAAAGATATCAATCTATTTCCCCTTTTTCCAGACCCGTGCGAGTATTTAGAATTAATTTCGCACTCAATCTTGAAATGATACCTCACACAATCACTGTAAAACTTCATCCTTTTATAAATTCTCATTGTTTTCTCATAAGATTACATCTTCCTTTGAGCATTCTGAGTGAAAAAGAGTTTGTGTTAATTCTTCTCAAGCAATGGCGGATGTGGATTTAGGAACTAGTCTGAAAGATCCTTCTTTGGTAATATTGCATGCAATTTTCAACCTTTCTAGCCTAGATGAGGCTTTTGTGAGGATGTTATTTGAGATTGAAGATCAAGTGGAAACCGAAGGACCATTAACACCTCATGTAGTTTGGGTAGCATTGATATGAAGGCTTGTCAAGATGACTCCTTTCTTCTCTATTTTTCAGATTATGTATCATCACCTATTTCGTGCGGAGGATCACAAAGCTCCTAATTATTGAAGAATTTTTGGCTCCATTCACAGCGACGTTGGAGAGAACATCATCAACATATCCCGGTATTTTTAATGAGGAAATGGCGGAGAAAGAAATTTTGGTCGACGCTTAAAGAGTGCCTAATGATGAGCTTGTAGAAGACATGCCTTCCATTTCCCATGAATGGCCGTAATAGAGGAAAGGCTCACCCCGTCTTGAGAAAGCCGCATTGAAACCTTCTTCCGAGATGACTCCTGAAGTGCCACTACCTTCATTGAGGAGACGAGGGGATTTCACACCGCAGCACCAACTTATGTACCTGGGCTATCTTCAACCTCAAAAACTGTCACCCGACGGGGTACTAAGGCCTACCTCAAAGGAGGGTCTAATCTCCTTGAATGGGTATCCTCTTATAGGAGAAAATTGGATTTGATCAAGATCTTGGAAGGCCACAAAGTAGACATTGCATAACTCATGAAAATGGGTATGTTTCGTGACCTTGCGGGGATATCCAATATGTTTATAGGGCTCAAGACCTCAAATAGTTTGATTTTAGGAAGAAGAAGCTATTAAATTGGATTCCCACCTTTGCGGAGGAACTTGTAACCATAAATTGACAATGTATCACTTTTACAAGAACCTCCCTTTTATGTATGCAGATTTAGGAGTTATGTGAATTTTAAGGGCTAGGGCCCCTATAGAATCCCCATTTTGTACTTAACACATACATATGCTTCTCCTTATTTCATTTGTCAACTTAACAATTGATTTTCATAACTAAATTTACCTTTGGATAACATAACAATTGTCTCTAGATTCATATTGTATGATTTGGATATCCACGGTAAAAATACCGATAAAAATGTTCTTTTCTTTGAATATCTCACGGATTTTCAGAATCCATGCGGAGTGCTGATCCTTTTAACAAAATATCTTGCGGCTTTTACTTGCATTCCTCCTTTACTCGCAGACTTCTAGTTGTTTTTGATGTTCCACGGTCTTTTGACAGATCTATGAATGTCTTGTGGCTTTATGAAATCCGTGGAATGCCATCATCCCAAAATACCCGTTGAACACTAGAGGAGTGTGCCACAACCCTTTTTTCGAAAACGCGGGGTACTACCCTTCGAAAAACCCGCCAAACACTAGAAACATTGTTTAGCGGATTTTGTATGGAACCACACTCTCTTATTTCCTCTGACCGGTCATACATAAGCAGTATCCTTGTTTAAACTTATGGGACTAAGTCAATTTGAATAGTCATCAATCCTTCTAGAAAGTCGCCTTGGTCATAATTTGATTTTTATCCTTTAACAATTTGGAACAATCCGTGGAACATTAAGTTCTTCATCCCACGAATCTCCAAATTAGTGCAATCATGCGGTCTCCTTAGAACTGAATGGTCGCGCCCAACTTCAAATTTGTTGATTTTAATGGGAAGGAAAGATCATGGAGATTTCAGAAAGCTTTGGTGACTAGTTGACATATGTAAATTTGAGTCCTTTAGATGGAACTCGGGAAATTTCTTGGAAAACTTATCTTGGTTAAGAATGGAGCTCAAAATGAGTACCAACATTGGCTCTTGCTCAGGGATGGCACCCCTTGTGGGTGCCATAAGAACAAAGACCAGATGCCTAATCCATTGGGCAAGGAGTCATGAGGGAAAAACATACATGGTTTCTTGAGCAGATATAATTGACATATCCAAAACCTGGTCATTGTAGAGCAAAGTACAAAAAGGAGACAACAACACAACAAAACAACACACTACATTTTGGCTGCAAGGAGAGGATTAATTGGTATTTACTTTTGTCTGAAGGGCTTGGAGTGAGGTGCCAATGGTATCTCATGCTTAAATAGATACTCTCTATAGGATTTTAATTCAAAGTAAGACCAAGCAAGAAAATCCTTGTATTTTCTTAATAACTGGCCATAAGCCTCTCTTTCTTTTTTACTTAGATTATTGCCTAACCATACATTTCTAGGATTTTATTGGAGCCCAAATTGCACTCCACAACATCTCTTTGAAAAGTAGCAGATTAACAAACTGCTCTTGTAGTACTGTCGAAACTAGATTCGAAACTGACTAATCCCCTTGGGATTACATTAGTCTTCAATTGAATTACTTATTTTCCAAATAGAACTTCCTTCTCTTCACATACCTCTATCATAGGATCTAAATCAATAATCTGGTCAGTGAACTCATCTTGGCAATTGATAAATCTTATAATGTGTTAATCATCATCAAATACTTGTCAGTGTTGAATATTATCAAGTACAAAAGGTCGAACCAAGTACTTCCACTTCAAATTTACAGTATAGAGATGAATCTTCTTTGTCATATTGTGAAGCCAAAACTGCCAACCTATCAGCTGTCATGTTTTGGCTCCTCCCATGATACTTAATATTAAAAGAATCAAAACACTCAAGGAGATCCCATACTACATTTCTATATTGCTTTAATATTTGATTTTTTGTTATATATAGCTTACGTATCTGCTTGATTATCAGTTCAGAATCTCCCTTTACAAGGAGATCTTTTATCCCATGCTTTTAAGCAATTTTTAGTCCCAACAAGAGTGCTTCATATTTTGCTACATTATTAGTGCACTCAAAATTTAACTTAAAAGAAAAGCTAAATGACTCACCATTCAAAGAAGTCAAGAACCACTCCAACTCCATTTCCAAATTTAGAACATGCTCCATCAAAAATCATGGTCCAGGGAACATTTGCATCCTCAAGATGTGCATTAGCATCCATACAATGATCTTCAGAATCTGCACAGCCTATGAAGTTACCTAAATTTGTATCAATGAACAATACCTCATAAGAGGAATTCATGGGATCCTTAATAAGATGTAACATCTTTTCTTCTCTGTGTCATTTGACTAACTTCCCTTCTAATGGTATAGAGACATAAGACATGCCCGTCTAAACACTTGCAATCCATTTTCTTGATAATAACATGCCCCACTTAGCAGGCAATCCACTATAACCATATTCATGGTTAAATACTTTCTGGATAAGGAGCAAGTTGCACCACTAGACCTCTAACATACCCAACAATAGGTACTTCTCTTGAATCCATAACATATCACTTTCCAAAAGTTGTTATCTTGATATCCAGTTCATTCATGACCTCTAAAGGCATGATATTACATGAAGCTCCGAATCAAACATGCTAGTTATGAAGAAGCTGCCCATTAACAATCAAAGTAGTAAAGAAATGATCCACATCCAATTGGGATTCAACCAAAGATGTGCCTAAATATACTTCTGGGGGTTCTTCCATGTTTTCTAGCTCTTTATTTATCTCAACTTCAGCTATGGCAGGCAGAGTCACCACATTATTTGCACCTTTTTCTTTGACAATCACATCATCCTTCAGCCCTAAGTATTCAAATGCTCTTTTTCTATGTTCAGGAATTGAGTAACTCCACAATTAGGATTGTGATTTTTATTTGACTCAGAATTTGAGCCATATCACATGCAACATACTTTGGTCGGGTTGTGTTAGAGGCCAAGGTGATTGTCTTTTTGATGGGATATTGTCCCTTATTGCTTGGGAGATGCGGACGTACTTGGTCTTGATGTATTAACATTACCTTTGTTGGGCATACTCTTTATGGGAGTATCCTTGGGGATGTTAGTTAAGATAGGAATTTTTGGTTTAGAAGGGGTAAGGTCCTTTGACTTGTCTGTTCCTAAGGTTATACTCCTTTTCTTGAGCAACAACAACATTTATTAATATCTTGTCGTTGGATCGAACTTGAAGAAGGATCTCCTTCCTTTCAAACTTTAAGAGTTAATCGAGAAGGGTGGATAAAAATAAGAACTCGGTATTGGTCTAACCCAACTATTATTTAAAAGATAGAGCCGACACTCACGCCTTGCACCTTAGATATTGTAGATTAACTCAAAAACTTTTGAAACGATGATTTCACAAACTGGTAGGTAAAGTTTCAGAGATCTTTGTGAATTTTGCAATACTTCTAGTTACCAATCCTCGATATACTCACAATGGTGAAGCTTTATGGCAAGCTTGTTTGTATTTGGAAATTTTGGACAATACTTTGCAGAATGGGCTATATTTATCGAATTTCAACAAAGCTCTCGCAAAGGTATTCATTCCGAACTCTTCTGGAGTAAAGTGTCCCGACAACGGTGTGGCGAGCTGGTCCTCAAATCTGCACCCCTTGGTGGCTTGACAACAATTCCCTTTATGGAAGCAAAGTAGGGAATTGGCTTGGAATGGTGGTAGACCGGGTGGTATGTCATTTTGTAGTCGGGGATGGGTCTAGAACTTTCCTTAGGGATCAAGCCTTGGGATGATTGAGGGGCACATACAGAGGAGATAACCTCTTCCTGCTACTTTTGGTTCTACCTTGAACTAGGGTGAAAGGATCCGAGGTGTAACCTGAGTGGGAGATGAGATCTTTGTTCTCTCAATTTCTTTCTGAAAATGGTGGGTCAATCTGGGATAAACATTGCCAATGGACACAACATTCTCTCGCACGAGTTGTCACTAAAGATTTTGTGTATGTTTACTTTACCAGACACATGTTACTAAAGACAAATGGATTCAATTGCTCTTGTATTCTCTAGATGGTAGAATTTGCAACTAAGGGGCAGTCTCAGTGATATTTAAAGAAAACAAAAACAATGAATGGTGGATAAAATGGGGTAGGATTACTTACGTAATTTTCGAATGAGGGGACTTATATGCATATAGGTTCTTTGAGGTCAAGCATTTAACACTTAGAGCAACTTGTAATTCAGGAAAAGCACAGAGAATTGGATTAACCAGTCATAGTTTCTATAAAGATAGAGTTGCATTCATTGATCCTCAACGGCTACAAAGTTTGGGCACAATCTTTAAAATACTTGACACAAGAACTCATGCAAGCATTCTAACAAAGCATTTGTTATTTCATCCCAGTATGCCCAAGATCCACTCAAAGGCTAACAAAAATCTATCAACACAAAATGGTTAGAATAAGGATTTTACAATTAAATATAATATTGTAAAGTAAATGCTTACAACACAATATCAAACTAATGACCAAAGCACAACCATTAAGGATAGATCTAGTGTACGACAAAGAGAAACAATAAACACAAGATTGCAACAAAAAATATAACTCATTAATGGACAATTCCAAACACAGAACCCAAAAGACAAAATTTAAACTCAAAAGCGAACATATTTCATTCAGATCTTAGAATTTCTTAGCAAGGGAACATCAATTGAATGCTCTCAAAGCTTGTCAATGGTTGTACATTCAACCACCTTGACACAAAAGTTTGGGAAACTGAGATCAATATGCATTTCACAAAGGAAACATGCAATATTTACAATTGAATCTCTCTACCTTCTTTCAGAAATAGAAAAAAATTAACCCCCTCGTATGAGGACATGCCCTCATACTTTATACAATTTTGGAGAATTATTTTGATTCAAATTTACCCCCCCCCCCAAAACCTTCAACGAACCATCCCAAAAAGGCGTGGAAAATGAGCTCCATTTTTGGAAAATATCTTGCAACTGTAAAGATACCTTTTTCATTCCTTAATTTGATTTTGCTTCTAGTTGTTGACATAGATGTGTGTAAGATATTTACTTTTGTTGCTTAATCCTTTTTGTCCTATCCATGTTGTCACCATCATTCATGTGCCCGATCCACAAACCGGTTGTTCTCTTATGCGGTGATCTTAACGGATTTGACACTTGCCCTTTCGAGGAATATGCCTTGTGAAACAAATAATCATTGTTACTCGTTCGTATTTGATGTTTCCTTTGTGTGGATTTCCTATTCAAGCCGAAAACCATCTTTTGATAGATACCAATCTATTTTCCCTTTTTCTAGACCCGTGCCAGTATTTAGAATTAATTTCGCATTCAATCATGAAATGATACCTCACACAATCACTGTAAAACTTCATCCTTTTATAAATTCTCATTGTTTTCTCATAAGATTACATCCTCCTTTGAGCATTTTGAGTGAAAAAGAGTTTGTGTTAATTCTTCTCAAGCAATGGCGGATGTGGAATTAGGAATTAATCTGTAGGATCTTTCTTCGGAAACATTACATGTAATTTACAACCTTTCTGGCCTAGATGAGGCTTTTGTGAGGAAGTTATTCGAGATTGAAGATCAAGTGGAAACCGAAGGACCATTAACACCGCGTGTAGTTCGGGTAGCATTGATACAAAGGCTTGTCAAGATGACTCATTTTTTCTCAGTTTTTCAAATTAAGTATCATCACTTGTTTGGTGCGAAGGATCACAAAGCTCTTGAATTATTGAAGAAGTTTTGGCTCCGTTGTAGGCCTAACATTGGCGAGATCATCATCAACGTATCCCTAGTATTTTTTAACGAGGAAATGACGGAGAAATAAATTCCGGTTGATGTTTGCGCAATGCTTGATGATGAGCTTATAGAAGACATGTCTTCCATTTCTCTGAGAATGGCCGATAGAGGAAAGACTACTGTCTTGAGAAAGCCGCAGTGAAACCTTCTTTTGAGAGGAATCTTGAAGTGCCACCGCCTTTGTTAAGGAGACACAGAGGGGATTTCCCCCACGCACCAACCGATGTACCCGAGCCATCTTTAACCTCAAAAACAGTCACTCGGCGGGATACCAAGGCCTAAATGAAAGGTGGGTCTAATATCCTTGAATGGGTATCCTATTATAGGAGAAAATTGGATCTGATCAAGATCTTGGAAGGCCCCAAAGCAAAGATTGCGAGAACTCGTGAAAATGGGTATGTCCGTGACCTTGCAAGCAATATTCAATATGTTTATGGGGCTCAAGACCTCAAAGAGTTTGATTTTAGGAAGAACAAGTTGTTAAATCGGATTCCCACCTTTGTGGAAGAACTCGTAACCATAATTTGACAATGTATCACTTTTGCAAGAACCTTCCTTTTGTGTATGCGGATTTGGAAGCTATATGAGTTTAAAGGGTTGGGGCCACTATAGAATCTCCATTTTTTTCTTAGCACATATATATGCTTCTCCTTATTTCATTTGTTAACTTAACAATTGATTTTCATAATTGAATTTACCTTTGGATAGCATAACAATTGTATCTAGATTCATATTGTATGATTTGGATATCCGCGGTGAAAAGTACTGATGAAAATGTTCTTTTCTTTGAATATATCGCGCTTTTCAGAACCCATGGAGTGTTGACCCTTTTAACAAACTTTCCAAAGGCTTTAACTTGCATTCCTCCACCCATGGACTTCTAGTTGTTTTTGATGTCCTGCGGCCTTTTATGGATCTATGAACCTCTCGTGGCTTTATGAAATCCGCGGAATGCCATCATCTCAACATACTCATTAAACACTAGATGAGTGTGCTGCTGCCATTTTCTGAAACCTGTGGGGTACTATCCCTTCTTACAAACCCACCAAACACTAGACCATTGTGTTACAACTTTTGTTATGCAACCACACTCTCTTATTTCCTCGCAACCAATTATCCCACGGTATGCTTCCTTGTTTAAACTTACGGGACTAAGTCAATTGGAATGGTCATCAACCCTTCTCGAAAATCGCCTTGGTCATAATTTTATTTTTATCCTTTCACAATTTGGAACAATCCGTGGAACATTAAGTTCTTCATTCCGTGGATCTCCAAATTAGTGCACTACGGTCTCCTTAGAACTGAATGGTCACACCCATCTTTAAATTTGTTGATTTTTATGGGAAGGAAAGATCATGGAGATTTCAGAAAGCTTTGGTGACTAGTTGACATATGTAAATTTGAGTCCCTTAGATGGTACGGGGAAATTTCTTGGAAAACTTAACTTGGTTAAGAATAGGGCTCAAAATGAGTACCAACACATCCCTTCCCAAATTTTCTTGCCGTCAAGAAAATGCAAACTCATATGCCCAAGTATCATCATATCAAGGTGGAGGAACATGTTGTAGTGCTCCCATAATCTGGATCTCGTGCCTATTAAATGAAGGAGCTTCAATCCAAACAAACTCATACCTCTGCTGCCCCTCTCTTCATTGAAGTCTTCTTTATCTTCCACTTCAAAAACAACAGTGACATCTCTTTCCTTTGCGTACTCAGCTGTACCAAAATCTCTCCAAACTGCTGTAGTTTCCATCATAGAGCAAGAAATGGATGAATAATCAGCTTGACCAGCTATCCCTCTGATTACAAGATGCAAATCAGATTGTGGATGGGCTGGAAACAAGTTACAACAGCCATAAAATACTTGGGACCTCATCCAAATCAAGGCTATCAAGTCTGATTTATTTGTTTCTTCCAGTTGTATCCTTCTTCCCACATCATCCAATGATGAAATCCTTCCTAAAAGTGCATGCTTGCTGCTGCCCATGACTGCTAATGGCAGTCCCAACTCTGAATTTTGCATGCTCAGCCATATGACATTGATATAACAACTAGCAAACTGAAATCTTACTGGAAGGGACAATTTTATGAGTAGTGTAGAAACTGAAAATTGTCTTATAAGAACTGAAATTTTGAGAACAACAGATCTATAATGGAAAACAACAGATACATTGGTCCTTAGTTCAAGATTCTTACAGCCCACACTTACCCCAACTTGATGTAGAAGATGGCTTTCAACAAGAAAGCTCCAATTTGCACATAATTCTTCAAGTGTCCTCCACAAGGAAGTAATATCGTGCATGCCCAGAACTAACAAAAAATTAGCATTATGAAGTACCTTACCTAAGAGTAGACCCTTGCTTGTCTTTATGCCTTGAGTGCTATGAAAATATGCCTCTTCCTTCTTCGTGGTAGCCATGCTTGGAACTCCATCCATTCTACCTTGAAGTATTGCCTTCTTCCTTTTATCCTTGAGTTCCAACATAAGATGTAAACAATATATACCAATACTTATGCTCACCTCCTTTGGATGGTTGTTACCTTGCTGATTTGGAATTCCAATTGTTGCCTCCAAGCTGCCCCACTGAAATTTCTTCACAAATTGGTTTGGATCAGACCATAGGGGTGTGGATGAGGGGTTGTAATAGCCATGTACAACTCTAAATTTCTTTCCAAGCAATGCCAAAGATGTTGGGATGTTGGCTTTGCTTAATGTAATGTCCCTTTCTAGGGCTGAAATTGAAAATAAGGGTTTTGGCTCAAACCCAAATGACAACTTTTGATTTTTATTACAGCCACCGGTCAATCACTTTAACCTTAGAGGAACAAACTGAAAATGGCATCAACAACAATGAGAAATCTAGATATTTATGAAAACAAAGGAATTCATATGGCATCCAATAATATAACCAATTATCCCTAGCGATGAACCTGATTTTCTATTTCCTAAGGCAACAAACTATATGGGCTTTTCAAGACAATATTCTCATGTAATATAGACTGAAAATCAATATAGAAATATCCCAAACACTTCATAAGTCCAACAAGATGAAATTTGGAGCAAATATATATTTTATAATTTTAATTCAAGTGCAAACACAATTGAAACTTCAAAAATTCATAACTCCATCAATACTTGGAGTTTCAACACAAACAAATGCTCAAAATGATCTCGGAGAGACCAACTATCAAATAAAAGTGAAATCACAATTTTCCAACCACAAAAACCCCTCCAAAAGTGATCCCGAACTTCTCAAAGGGGAAATCAAGTGGAGGAAGGGTGCCAACACCCTTGAAAGTGCCCTAGCTGAAGTAGAAGTGCCCTATGCACGGATAAACACCTTGTTGTTCCATAAATCTGCCAATGAAGTCCACTTGTGACTCCCGAATGAAGCCACCAATGCACACGAGGGTTTCGTCCCCAAGTGTGATCATGTTGATGGTTTTTCATCCTCAATAGATAACCAAGGAAGGTGTTTCATTCTTTAATGACAAGAAGAGAAGCTACACTAGCTCCAAATCCAAGTAAATGTCAAATGATGAATGATAATGATACCCCTCCTCCATTTGAACCTCTTTATGTACCCTTCTTTGGCGCCAATGATGAATTAGAAGACCAATCTTCACGACTGACCTCTTAATGAAGGGGAAAGTGCACTTTTAATCTTCACTTAAGAAGACCGACCTCATTAAAAGGGAAAGAGTATTTTTTTATCTCCATCGTAGCTCTCAAGAAGACCGACCTTAATCAAGGAGAAGATAGAAAGTTCCTATTTGATTTGTCATTCTTGTATCGCCTAATCGAATCATTCCAAACCATGATTAGTAATCAAATAAATAAGGAAAATACAATCACTTAGAATTATGGCAATGTTCACCTTCCTTGCTTTCCTTGATGCCCACAGAAGGTGGAATGGGCCCACGACTTTCATAGTGACTAGTGTGGAAAAGTTGAGATTACAGTCCTCCCTTCCCAAATGTGTTTTCCCTCAAGCAAATGCAAACTCATATGCCCAAGTATCATCATATCAAGGTGGAGGAATGTGCTATAGTGCTCCCATAGTCTAGATCTCGTGCATGTTAAATGATGGAGCTTCAACCCAAACAAGTTATTACCTCTCCTGCCCCTTTCTTCATTGAAGTCTTCCTCATCTTCCACTTCAAAAACAACACCGACAACTCTTTCTTTTCCATACTCAGCCGTACCAAAATCCCTCCAAATTGCTGTAATTTCCATCATAGAGCAAGAAATGGATGAATAATCCACTTGATCAGCTATCCCTCTTACTAAAAGATGCAAATTAGATTGTGGATGGCCTGCAAACAATGCACCCCAACCATAAATCACATGGAATCTTATCCAAATCAGGGCTATCAAATTTGATTTGTTTGTTTCTTTTAGTTGTAACCTTTTTCCCACATCAACCCATGATGGAATTCCCTTCGAAAATGTAAGTTCACAACTGTTCATGACTATTAATGGTAGTCCCAAATCTGGTTTTTGCATGTACATCCATATGACAATGGCACAACAAGTACCAAACAAAACTCTTATGAAAAAAAGCAATTTCATGAATAGTGTAGGGACTGAAAATTGTCTTATATTAGCTGAAAAATTAAGAACGACAGGTCTACAATTGAAAGCAACGAACATATCAACCCTTAACTCAAGACCCTTGACCGACTCTAAACATTGAGTGCTCTAAGAATATGCCTCCTCCTCCTTCGTGGTAACCATACTTGGAATGCCATCCACTTTACCTTGAAGTATTGCATTCATCTTGAATTCCAACATAACATGTAGACAATGCATACCAATACTTACGCTCACCTCTTCTTGATTGTTGTTATCTTGCTGATTTTGGGTTCCAATTGTTGCCTCCAAGCTGCCCCACTGAATTTTCTTCACAAATTAGTTTGGATGAGACTATATAAGTGCAGATGAGTGGGTGTAATAGCCATGCACAACTCTAAATTTCTTCCCAAGTTGTGCCAGAGAGGTTGGGATGTTGTCTTTGCTTGATCTCAATGAGTGAACCCTCATAGACATCATATTAAGTGGGAAGAATGTCTCCAAACCTGCCCATCTCTTGTTGTCCATGGAAGATATGCACAACTCCATACATAAATTTGGGAAGAACAACCCATCATGGCTGTAGCATAGCATTTCCAACTCAAAAATCTTGGATATTAGTAACATAGGAAGGGCAACAACTACAATACTTGAAATCCTTTTCAAACATCATGTTAAGCCCAAAGAGCTTCATATCAATGTCAACCTACAACGTGTAAGGAGAGTACTATCCATCCAAAATATGAATTCAGAAAGAACATCTTACCATGGCTGTAGCATTGTATTTTCCCATGCAAAATTGGGATGATGGTGGTTGGAGACCATCTTGCTTCGATGTAAACACTACATCCTTCACCGTGGGTGAGAAACAAATCTTCTTTGTGGTTACCCATTCTCTTATGGCTTCCATTAGAATGTGGGAAGAGCTTGAAATTTAGGGAACAATAGTCTTCAAGTTTGTGGCAACACTCTTCAAACGATCTCCTAGATCCTACTCTTCTATACATAAAAATTTGGAATTTGTAAGGAAGAAACTATGAGCCCTTTGTCCCTCAACATGTTCTTCCTCTTATCAAATTGATCATGTTGTCCTCCATGATACAAATATGGCAGTGACATAGAAGGAACCCATAAATCTGAATTATGTGGGTCATGTCTAGGGCTGTCAACCAAGAGTTCACTTCCTAGGGCTGAAGTAGAATCCTCTTCCCACTTGGTACCCTTCATCTTCACAAAGTGGTTAGAATATTTCTTAGGATAACCAAAATATTACAAAGACGTAACATGAGGGTGAGGTAGTGTAATGTCCCCAATGGACATATTTCTAACCCCAAACGGATTATCCACAAATCCCAACCAAAATAGCAAGTTGTAGAAGATTTACAAAAAAATTATAATGCAGATTTGAATTATTCTAGAAAAGTGCGACTTGCTCTAGGAGTGAAAACCCACAAAATCTGAAGTAAAACAACTCAATTCTTATCCCAAACAAATCAACAATTTTTATAAGGACAAAAACATGAGAAAAATACCAGATTTTGGATCAATAATAGGCTAGAATTATTTTATAAAATCTGTCGATGATAGTCCTTAAACACATATGAAAACAGAGTTTCCTTAGCGCCAAAAATATGCAAACCTACTGATTTTAGCCTTTAGAAATATGACGAAGATGTTGGTGATGAGATCCGGGACAACCGTTCCTAGAATCGGTCAAACTCCACTCGCATGGGTGGTGTAGATAACCCTAGAATCGGCTGAATCAAGGTAGAAATCTACCGAACACTTGTATCTTCTAACCCTAGCTAGAAATCAGTGCCAAATTTGTAGATCAACCTTCAAAATCTGTTGTAAAACAAAAATAGATCGCAAATATCAATGAGAACCCCTGAATAGAGCTCCCTCCCAAAAGAAAGAAGAGTTTTCGTTCTTCTCTCTAAGCTTAAAGAGGGTTTTCGTCCTCTAAATCCATCTTCAAAGGGTTTTCCTCCTTTGGAGTTTTTATGGAAAGCATGCAAGCTTACACCACAAATCTAAAAATTATCATAAATAAAAAGAGTTGTATTTCCTTTGCAAGTCGTCTTTCTTTTATAACAACTCTTGGCCTCTTTGCCACTCAAAAGGGCCAAGCAACTTTCTTCCCTGTCATTTAATATTTTCCTTTATTTAATATTTCTTTATCCCCTTGCATATGTGTGAATATGGGTCGCATTTTCCTTTAGGGGAAGAAATTAAAATAAAGTGACTTTCTTTTTCTAATTTTATTTTATCACTTTATCTTTTCTTTTCTTTTCTTTTTTCACTTTGTCATTAATAAATTAATAAAGTGCTTATAATAATATTTGAAGATGCACTTAATGATTAATATATTATGACTAAGTTTCCCTTTTATTCCTCCCTTAACCTTCGGGAAAAAATGAATGGGCTAAGTGTTTTTTATCGAGAAGGGGATATTACATGTAGCAAATCCTTGTTACGAATATAATGAAATTGCTTACCATAGGTTATTGTCATGAAATTTCCTGCAAGTTCAAGATCAACATGAGCATCAAGAGAGGTCTTTATTCCATGGGTATGCCTCCCAACAAGGTCACCTGAAATTTCAGCCCTATAAACCCCATGCAATCCCGATTTTTCTCCATTCTTAGCAACATTTATATGATGATCACCCATGTGTTGTAATTTATTATTGAGCATCAAACTTGGCATATGGTCATGCTTTTCAACAAATTTCCCGTGACAACATATTTGGAATGACACAATAGAAAACAATAAATTTAAATTATCTTCCTTTGGTTGTCCTCTAGGTGTTCTTCTTTCTTTGCCTCATGAGAATTTGTTGAAGCATCCTCATCACGAACCTTGCCGGAATCATCAATTTGTTTTTCATTGCTTGTTGTTCGGAAATTCCTAGTGAGCTAATCATCATCCTTATCGTTTGGCAATTGAGGTTTAACCATCAGCTTTGCTTCGCCATCTTGTAAATAGGATTTTCCTTCTTTCTTGGGCTCATGTTCCAAAGTTTCTTCATCCAACCCATGCCCCTTCACAATGTTCTCAAAATCGCCAAGGGCTCATCCTTAGGAAAATGATCGCTATTTCTACCTCTTGCTTTGGAGATTCTCGCTACATCAAAAACCTTGTTGATTTTTCATCTAACAACTCTTTGTGTCTTTCAACATGGTTTTCTTGGGGTTCCACCTCAAAATTGTTACAGGAGCATCCAAGGTCAAGACAATCTCGCAAAATTTTGGACAATGCGCGCACAATTTAGAGGATGAGTAGGAAGGAAGGTATAGGGCATAGAAAGACCGGAAGGCACACGAAAGTTGAATTGCAGTAAAAGAGCCAAGAGAGAAGGCACATACAAACGTTTTGAAAAGGAAAGAAGTCGCGAAGGACGTGCGAGGTATTTGTGGACTAGGCACAAAGGAATAAGATGTGAAGATGCGCATAGGATTTTAGTAGTAGGATAAAGCTTGGCCTATCTCGGTAGACTGAAGGCTCGTAGAGGTTGCGAAGAAATTTATGTGTAGGGGATGGTAAGAAGGATTCTGCAATAGCTGGACCTGTGAGGAAGGCGTGCAAATGTTTAGGAGACCCGAAGCCCGAAATAGTGCGCAAGAGAATGTTGAAGGTGGAACTCGAGTGAACAAGAGTGTGGTAGAAGTGAACCAAGGTGTAGCGAAGGAACATGAGGAAAAGAGTGCAACGATAGGATGGACAACGATTGCGAAGCGACAAAAGATGCTAGAAGCTATTTGTCATGAATGTTGACTAGGATGCAACGGTTAGGACAACCAATGGCGGATCAACGTCGCATGAGCACATGTGCGGTAGATTAAGCATTAAAGAAGCTCAATTTAAATTTAAATATGAGCAGAAATTTGGAAGCATCTAGAAGGAGTCAACCCGCTTGAAGGCAATTACGAAATGAGGAGAGAGAAGTAGGAAAAGAGTAGGGCACACGCCTATAAAAAGAGGATGAGTTTGCCATTGTGTTGTAGTTGTGGTCCAAGTCGCTGAAGGTTGTAGGCCGTTAGAGTTGAGGTTGTTGAATGTGCTTGTAAGCACATAACCCCGTCCGATCTAGGATATGTCTTGGGGACTACACCATAAAAGTGTCTAAAGCTCTAGGTAAAAGACTATTGTCGGGGATAAGTAGAAATATATATGCGGATCAATCCCACATAACCAAAATAATAAGAACTATGAACATGTTGTCGTGCAAATGTGCAACAGGGAAATTGATAATTTCTGAGCACGACAACTATACCCCAATGGCGAATTTTTCATGTTTTATCATTCCTAGGCACCCTGTCAAATCCGTCAGTTTGATCACCCCTATTTGATGTCAATTTGGTCCCCTAGGTGATTTAGGAAATTCTATTCATTCCACCTAGGTGATTTTAGGGAGTTCTAAAAAGACACTATCTTCTGGCAGTATAGGGAAGGGCTATCGCTAGCCTTCCCAGGACTAGATTCAACTCCCTGGAGTGGAATGGAAGGGAAAAATTCAACACGGAGATGAAATGAAGACCTTAAAACATAATAGAAATGATTTTTAAGGTTTGGGTAAGTTTTGCAAGACTTGGAGCAATCTGAGTAAAAAACAGGGTTCACAAGCCTAGGCGGTACATAGGCCTAAAACAGTATTGGGCTTCAGAAGAAGATTACGGGAGCTTCGGATGGAGTTAGGAGCAAAACAAAATATCTCCAGAAAGAGAATTCCAAGGCCTACATTATGGTGAAATAATATTTTTCACAACACTTTGGCACATCAAGTCTGCAAGCAGTTTTTCTCAGGCACAGGTGGAGTACAAAATCAAAAATCCAATTTTTCAGGGATCAAATGGAATAATCAAGACATGATACCCACACCATTGGATTTAGAAGGCCATTTCCAGTCAGGATCATATAAAATTTTTCCAAAAAGTCCATCAGAGCTCAAGTTATCACTATTACAAGTTCAGGACTTAGCCAAATTTTTGGGAGGACACGTGTCAACACCAGGAGCCTGGCGGGATTTTGTGTCCCTCACGTCCCCCAAGGTCAAGGACACCAAGGTTGAAAACTGCGCTCAACCCCCTTGAATTCCTCTCAGCCCTCATATGACCTCTTGGACCCTCATGTGACCTCAAGACTTGTGAGTCACCTTCGGCCCTGTGTGTCTTTGTTTTGAAGCATTCATCCCCTGCCGTCGGATCGGGCGCCATGTGTCAGCTCCAGGACCACCGTGGAATTTGATGTCCCTTATGAACTTGAGGTGGGGGACATCAGACCTTGAAAAATGCACCCAAACCCTATGGGAGTCTTTTGGACACCCATGTGACCTCCTTTCAGCTCCCAGTGCTTTAAATCAACTTTTTCCTCCTTCATTCCCTGCCGTTGGATCTAGTGCCACGTGTCGCCGTCTTGCTCATTGTGGAAATTGATGTCCCTCACATCCCTGAGGTCAGGGACATCAAGCATGGAAAAATGCGCCCAAGCCCTACCTATGCATATCTTTTTGAAATTTTTCCAAGTGCCACTTTTTTTGCTTCTAACTTCTAACAGTTGTGTGTGCACTTCATTCCTCCATACTTCCTCTGCAACTTTCTTCCATCACTCCACCATTGCAAGAACTCAAACCAGACCTGCTACAAAGTCACTCCCCTCCCACTCCATGAAAGCATGCAGGTCTCAGAAGGAATCCTCATCAAACACAGAAGGAGAAGCATAGAGCACAGAAGGAGAAAACGGAGAAAACTCCATAGCCATGAAATGAGAAGTTGAAGAAATATTTCAAACATATGCATGAAACAATAAGATATATTTTGCTGCTCATTCCTCTACCCAAGGCCATCAAGAAGACACCTTCAAACTCCCCCCATGTGCGACAGAGCATCCACAACGAAGAAATCTCCTTTCGGCTCAATGAAGAAAGAAATGAGATTTCCTGTCAAACCGATTGTCGGATCAAAGTAAGATTGCACGTGAAGCACCAAAAGAAAAAAACCACATCAAAAATACAATTTTCTTCGCAAACGGAGGAGAAAACTAGACCTGTAATTTTGAGGTCCATTAATGGTTGCTGCGTACCTAGAAGCACTGCTCAGGTCCGAAAATTAAAACTTTAAAATCTCCTGGATTATTAAGCGGGCGGGCCTGAAATTTCAGAGGGAGGATATTGGGCAAAAACCCATATCAAAAACTTTGTTCCATGTCAATCCGACTCCCAGAGGAAAACTTTCTAAAAATAGCAGGTCTACTACATAGGAACTGCTATTTTGGGAAAGTCATCGATAGAAGAACCTGCGAAGAAGACAAAGACATTGGAGGTGCACTACAACTGAGAATCCACTAGAACGGACATTTTTGGCACTTACTAAAAATATTAAGTGTGCCCTCGAGCACCTGCTAAAAATAGAAAGTTGATCCAGAAGGAACGAGGAATGCAGGAGAAAGAGGAAAATTGAGCCGCAACATCCAATTGAAGATCGGGGACTGATTTCTCATACTTACTAAAAATAGTAAGTTGATTTTTATAAGGGAGATATGAAGCCAAAGTGGATGGGTCAGAAGCCTTCTCAGGATTACAAAGTGGAGAACAATCAGAGAATGGAGCCAAGTCCACTGTAGCAACTCATCCTTCGGCATAATTCTTCTTCTTCTTCTTCTTCCTCTTCTATCTCTCTCTCTTCGCTCCTCATACAACACTCTCTCTCTTCGCTCCTCATACAACACTCTCTCTCTTCAATGTTATATTTTTGCGTTGAGGGTTGCACTTTTTAATATGACTTAAATGACTTTAGAAATATAATGTAAATTAAGTCGCCTTGCTATTATAAAAGGGACTTAAATATTTAAAGTGGAATATGAACAATCTTAAGTCATATTAAGGTATTCAAAAGGTCATGAGGAAGACGATAAGTCACCTCTCATTCTATAAATTGTAACGTCATTCCCATTGCAAAGGGTTGGTGATTGATCTTGTAAACTCAAGAGTATATTGCACCTTGAGAGAACAAAGGAGATAGCCATTTTCTTCTATTTCCCCCCCACCCCCCTTCTCAATTTCTTCCATTCCCACACTATGTACAAATTCTGCTTGAGCTTCAATAAAGGAAGAAGGAATTTTAGCCTCTTTGATTGAGGAGTTTATTGGTACTTTGTGTTCATTAAGCTCTATTTAGTCTTGTTGTTGTTTTGCAGATTTGTTTTCTTCTGAAATTCAAGTGCATGTGATGAAACTTCTGACTGGTGTGCGCAAGTCTCTGATTTTCTACTTGCAACATTGGTTCTCCTACCTCAATTCTCACTCCCTTTCCCACTTCCAGACAAAGTCTTCCCTAGCAAGAGATTGCTAGCTTTGTCGCAGGGTCAATGGAGTGCCCCTGTTGGATCCCCGGTTGAAAGGCCACCACAGAAATCCACCTTTTCATGCGCATGCATATACGGTAGTTGCATCGGTTAAGTAGAGGGACTTAGATTCCTAGAGCGTTGGCAAGAAATCCACAAGTTTGTCCACCGACAAATTTTCTCGCCAACAGAACAAAAACACAAAAACAAAAAATACACAACAAGAAGACAAGATTTAACGTGGTTCACCTAATGTGGGCTACATTCACCAAGAAACACTTGCTCAAATTTTATTACGAGCCAACAAGAGTATAATACACTCTCAGATCAATCTTCTCACAATTACAAAACACAAATCTTGTTTGGAGCTATGCTCAACAAAATCTCTCACAAATTCACACTTGAATTCACACACCCATATCTTTCCCTACCTGTATGTCCACTATTTATAAGCACATCAATAGGTAACTATCTAAGTAGTTTTACAATACCATGGGTACCAAAACCATGGGCTCAGAAACCGACCCATAAACCTATGGTTAGATACACAAGCATACATACAATTAATACATGAAAAAACCACATTTTCGGTACTCCCGAAAAAAAAATTTCTCGAGGGTGCAGCCCTCGAACACCCGCCAGGGCTTGTCCCATCTTTGAACTTTGGCAAGCATACATGAAGAGTGTACATTACTTTTAGTGTATAATTTAGAACACATTTAACATAAAAAGAAGGAGACCCAAAAGCCCAAAAAATAGTGCGTAGGAGAATGTTGAAGGTGGAATTTAGGTGAAAAGAGCGTGATGTAGTGAACCAAGGCGTAGCAAAGGAACACGTGGAAAAGGTTCACGAAAGAATGAATAGTTGGCGAAGCGACAAAGAGATGTCGAAGCTATCTAACATGAATGTTGACTAGGATGCAATGGTCGGGAGAACCAATGGCCAAATCAATGTGGCAAGAGAAGAGGTGGGGTAGATTAAGATTTAAAGAATCTCTATTCAAATTTGAATATGAGCGGAAATTTGGAAGCATTTAGGAGTTAGCCTACCTAAAGGAAATTTTGAAATTAGGAGAGAAGCGGGATAAGAGCAGGGCGCACACTTATAAAAAGAGGACGAGTTCTCCATTATATGTTGGCTTTGGGCCAAGTGGTTGAATGTTGTAGGCTATTAGAGCCGAGGTTGTTGAATTTTCTTGTCAAGCACGTAACTCGGTCTAGTCTAGGATAGGTCTTAGGGAGTACACCATAGAAGTGTCTAAAGATCTAGGTGAAAGACTGTAAGCTCCATTTGAGAGTAGTAATATAGATGCCGGAAAGGCCTTTTAAAAAAATAAAGAAAACAATAACAATTTTCAATCCTTTGTGTGACTCTATAGAAGACAGGAGGACATGTTCTTCATCAAGTGGTATCGAGTTGGTTCTTTGTTGTGGGAAAGTAAGGAAGTAGAATAGCCGGCAGATCGCCGAACATGAGGCAACCGACGTATAAGTTGTGTTCTCCCTCGTGAGGAAGGTGGGTAGAGAACGTGAAGAGGCATCCTAGTGTGTAGTTGCCGCAGAGGAAGTAAATATCTTGTATGAGAAGGCAAGATGTCGCTAAGAGGAAGGGATTATTCGAGATGCAACAATTGCAAAAATGTTGGAGAGAGTGATGGAGGAGCTAAATGGTGTCAAGACCAGATTGGAGGATGTAGAGAAAGACCACTTCCGAAGGAAACACGGTCTCGTGGTGCGAAACAACCATGAGGTGAAAGACTCAAAGAGAAGTCGGAGCGCAGAGAAGATTACACAAGGAATAAAAGTGTGTATAGAGGCACAACAAAAGATTGTGCGAGTAGATCAAAGAGTGAAGAGGAAGCATGCACAGGAGCACCACCAAAGGATGCAAAAGAAAAAGTGCATGGACAAAGTGCTCACGAGATGAGCAGAGGGTGAAGAGAGAAGTCACCCGAGAGTGGACGCCGTCAGCTGCAAGAGTATTATACCAAGGAGGGAGGTTGTCAAAGAGGAAAAGATGGTCACTGTAGACCATGGGCACATAGAAGGTTGCACGGAGCCGTGAAATGAGGCGGTGGAAAGGATAGAAGAGAGTGTGCAACCAAGTGAAGAATGGAGTACGAAAATGAATGTCCCTGGTTAGGATCGAAGGAAGAACCCAGTCACTTCAAGGCCATGCGCGCACAAAGGGTGACCTAATGTCAAATTTGGAGGCCATAGAGAGAGAATGGCGAGAAGTGTACGAGTTGATGGAGTGGACCGAGGAAGAATGCGCAATTGAAGAATGAAGAGCACGTGGGACGAAAGTGTCCCAACAAGAGGACAAGCGTGCACAAATGATTGTGCAAGAGAATATGTCCTAGAGGAAGAACATATGGGGTGCGCATTAAGTGCACAAGAAGAGACTCAGCAGAGAGATGGAGTGCGAGAAGGTTGCGTGTATAATGAAACTCGAGCATAGGAGTTAAGAAGCGCAAGAGAAAGGTTCGATTCAAACCCCAATCAAAACTTCCGATTTTTATTATAGCCACTTGTCGATCACTTAGAACCCTAGAGGAGAAAATTGAAAATTCCATTAGCAACCAAGAGTGATTTGAATGTTTATGACAATAAAGGGATTCATATGACAACCAATAATATCACTACTTAGCCCTATCAATGAGTCTCGATTTTCTATTTCCTAGGCGTAAAACTTTATGGGTTTTTCAAGACAATATTCTCATGTAATATAAACTGAAAATAAATATAGAAATATCCCAAACACTTCATAATTCCAGCAATATGAAATATGGAGAAAATATATATTTAATCATTTTAATTCAAGTGCAGAAACACAACCTGAAACTTCCAAAATTCATAACTTCGTCGATACTTGGAGTTTCAACACAAACAAATGCTCAAAATGATCTTGGAGAGACCAACTATCAAATAAAAGTGAAATCACAATTTTCCAACCATGGAAACCCCTCCAAAAGTGATCCCGAACATCCCAGGTGGGTAGATCAAGTGGAGGAAAGGTGCCAACACCCTTCAAAGTGCCCTAGTTAGACTAGAAGTTCCCTCTGCATAGATAAACACCTTGTTGTTCCAAAATCTACTAATGAAGTCTAGTTGTGACTCCCAAATGAAGCCACCAATGCACACAAGAGGGTTTTCGTCCCCAAGTGTGATCCTATTGAAGGTTTTCATCCTCAATGGGTAACCAAGGAAGGGATTTTGTCCTTCAATGGAAAGAAGAGAAGCTACACTAGCTCAAAATCCAAATAAGTGTCAAATGATGAATGATAATGATCTCCTCCTCCTCCATACAAACCTCCTCAAGTACCCCTCTTTGGAACCAAGGATGAATTAGAAGATCCACTCACGTGGTCGACCTCTTAATGAAGGGGAAGTGTACATTTTAATCTTCACTTGGTCCTCCAAGAAGACCGACCTTAAGTGAAGAAGATAGAAGTTCCTTTTTGCTTTGTCATTCACCTATCGCCTAGTCGAATCACTTTAAGCCAAAATTAGAAATCAAATAAATAAGGAAAACACAATTATTTACAATTATGGCAATGTTCACCTCCCTTGCTTTCCTTCCTTGAAGTCCATAGAAGTTGGAATGGGCCCAAGGCCTTCATAGTGATTAGCTTGGAAAAGGGGACATTACATTTAGGAGAAGGGCAATGGGCATATCCATCACATAATTGGATTAGACAATCAATTGTATTTGCAGTTTTTGTTTTAGTTCAAGTTATTAATTTTTCATGCTCAAATTCCCTTCCTTTTTGGAATTGAGCGAGTTAGGTCCTTTCAAGGAAAGTTTACATTTAAACAAGAAAAAACTATTATATTCGAATTATGTTATGGTGTGAAGCTCTTTTAAGTTTTATAACATGTAGAATTTGCATCAAATATATCGAGGTTTGCATGCAATAACGAAAAAATGCAATGTTATTTGATTTGTATGTGATGAAAGGATGCAACAATTTGTCACATTTTTAAAAATAATATATTTGAATTCTATCTTAATAATTTTCCATATGATTTTATCCTATTTTCATTTTGAATTTCTTATATGAAATATGATTTTGGGAGTTGACAGTGCCTCTTGGAAAAGCAAGGCGAAGGAGGAATAAAGTATAGTGGATAAACCATTTGGACGATGATGCCTTTTCAAGGGCATTAGCTCAACAATTTGTGAAAAAAAAAAAGATTTACCATTGATCTTCACTAGAAAAAATCAAATTTTTGTATTATATTGTAATAAATTATTAAAAATATCAAAGCACATGAGGGTAACGAGGGATGATTAAAACTTTCTAGCATTCGATTGTTTAAGGGAGAGGAGCCAATAGGCCAATGGTTGAGCATGGACCCATATATAACTAAAGAGCTAGTACATGTCACTTTCCCACTTATATTTTGAAAAAAAAGTGCCCTATAAAATAAGTCACATCAAGTCATTCCAAACCAATTAGCCAATCAAATGATGACAAATAGGTGGGAAAAAATATATGACTTAATTCTCAAGTAATGGTCCACCTTGAATTTCTTTGTATTTAAAATAACCAAATTTAAATATTTAAAAAAGTCTCTTCCACATAATTTTAACTTTGAAAACGAAATATATATAATGGAATAACATAACCTATTAAAAGGTATTTTTTGTTTTGAATTATATTGCATTATGGTGACTATGCGCACCCTTTAACTTAGGGGGTAAAATGACTGGATCCTCTCCCTAACAGGTTAAAAGATGAAAAAAATGCATTTTGATCCTATTAATTGGATTGATATATTTTTTGACAGATTCCAAAATGAAAAACTAAAATAACATATCAAGATTCAAAGCAATATCATATAAACAGATTGTATCCGAATTTATTAGTTCATTTTGATCCTTAACCATGTTCATCCTCAAGAATGGAAACACATGTTTCGTGAGTTGTAAGAAATGCAAGAGGTGTTGGAGCTTACATTGGTTGATCATATACTCGAGGATAAATTGTATGTTGTTGATAGCTGATATTGGATGTTGTATTGAGTGTTAAATTATAGTACTCACTAGGAACATACTCCACCGACATTCAAGAAAGGGCATCACAAGTATACTGCCAAATCTTTACCTTAGAGGGAAATCAATTATTATGACAAAAGTGAAATGAATAGATTTATGAAGGGGTATTTTGGATTCAGGGGCCCACTTGTATTATATGGATACATAACTATTTGGTGCATATGATCAAGCTACTAGAATTCAATCGTCGATTCATGTACAATGTAATATTCCAAGACTTTCTAAAGTGTATGCTACTAGACAAGGAGTAAGAACCTATTGTTGAGCTCGATTCTACCGAGGGGCCAATAATGGTATGCCCCTTGCATATACGTGCATTTTCACAAGCTTGAGATTGAAAGGTTTGTATAAGAGCTATTGGAGGTTGGGATCATTGTCCCCAATATGAGACCTTACGTTGCACTTTGTTAACCTTGGATATGAAGTGTCATAATATATCTAAATAGATTACGAAGCACTCAACAAGATTGTCATTACAAACAATTTTCTTATTTAACATAGGATTTGGATACTAGACTAGGAGATGACTACGTTCAACACTTATCAAGGTCACTACCATTTTAGATCATACCTTCCGAGGTGTGCACTACTTCTAGTTCTTTCCAAGCCACGGATGAACAAGGTATTCAATGAGTTAATTCATAAGAGTTTCCATGTATTATTTGATGTTATCATTGTCTATAACATCCCATTTAGACCATATGAGCATTGTGTTGCATATTTGGATTGAGGAAAAGTATGCTAAAGAATATAAGTGTGAATTTACAAGTCATCCTTGGAATACATAGGCTACACTATTTCTATAGATGGGGTGCACATAAAACCTAAAAAAGTGATATGTGATTGACATGTGCCTAAGACTCTCCACAAACTTCATAGTTTCATAGACTTTTCAAGCTTGTACGGAAGGTTTGTAAAAATTATTTCTACATTTTCTCATCTTGGAATTGATCTCACTTAAAGGTATGATTTCAACTAGTCTCTTGATGAACATAAAGCTTGTAAAGAGCTCAAGTAGGTCTTTTGTCTTCTATAGTTTTTACCACTCTCGATTTCCCCAAATATTTCATCATCGAATGTTATGCTTTTGGATTTGTGTTTGAAGTAATACTCTCTCAGGATATTGATCATCCCATTTCGGCTTTGCAAACAAGAAGTTAATTGACAAAGGTAAATGTGAACATACAACGAGTTGTTAGATGTCCAACATACAAAAGCCAAGTGACATCACCATTTGTTGGGAGTAAATCCTTAGGAATACTATCCATCTTAGCCCTAAATACATTATTTTCACTTGACTAGCATTGCTTGTTGATGGATTGTTGGCTTATCAATCTCCCTAATTATGTTTATGCATACATTGGGATCAAAATGGGTCAACTTGTAGAAATTCAAGAGAGAAGTCTTAAACTTCCTTACTACTACTTGCATGTCCCTATCACATCAACATCTTTATCCTTGGTTTCGTACCCCTCATGTCATCTGTTTTCTCCATTTTTACATGTAGCCAACTTCATTGGTTTGGTCAATGATGTCATCAATTAGAGTGATGATGTAATGATTTTTGTGTATTTCTTTTGTACATTTGTGCTTGGTCCAATGACATTGACTAAAAATGAGGTTTTAATTTTAGGGATTAGATTTGTATTAAAAGGTTTTTGTTTTTTCATTTATCAAATAAGACATGATCCATTCACACAACTTGCACACAAAAATTCACCTTAGGTATAAGAGGTAGATTTATGGTTAAGAGGAGTTAGCATAAAGGAAGATAATGTATCATAAAAGGCCTTAAAGACTTCAAGAATGGAAGTTGTGCAAACGATGTATACCATATCTTTGAAGTCCATAAATTTTGTCTGCTTAAGGTTTCACTTATACATCTTGACTTCACCTATAATCATCTCACAAATCACTACAAGCCAAGGGGTGGATTAATGTGTCAAGAAGTCAACCAAATATAAGTATCAAGCCCTAACCCCGATCTCTTTTTCAGTTGTACTTTTGTCAATATTTTGGATTTTGTATATTGTGTATATGATAGTATAATTAAGTACATGTTTGTTTCTTTATTATTATCTTTTACATTATTTTTATTTATTAGCTCTTACTATATTACCTAGTGGCACCTTCACAATTATATCTCTAGCTTCAATGTCTAATGACACCCCAAATTTATGAAGCTTATATATCCTCTATCTCCTTGGAGATTGTTTATGTAGGATCTACTTGTAGATCCCTTCCCAATTCCTTTCCACACAATCCTTGGTTATAGCCCCAAAATGCTTTACGCACTTGTGACATATTGCTTGAGTTGGATCTAAAATGATCTTTTACCCTTATGTTTGTATTTAGAGGATCCTTATATTATAGACACCTATTTTAGGCCCATTTCATTTTGATGAACCCAACATGAATCATACCCCATTGTTGATTGGGTTATCTTCATGTTAGCGCTTCATTTCAAACGTAATACCTTTCTTTATCAACCAATTTGGCAAACATTTATTGCTTTCCAAAGTTCTCTCTCCCTTTAGAAACCCTAAATGTCACTCTCTTATTCCTATAGTGGAACACCTTCATGGTAGACAAACATAGGTAACAATAACTTCCCTTCTCCCATGTTAATCTTGATGGTAACTTAGGTATACTACTTGAGAGTTGGGGGTTATTTTTGGGAAAATTTGTTTATAAAAATGATTCAACACAATGCAAGTGGTAGTTTCAAAATCCTCCAAAGCATTTTCAAGCTTGAAATGATCTTGTTATAGAGCTAAAGCCTTGAAGATTCATAATTGTGAGACAAGCTTTCCAAAATGAAAATGATTCCAAAATTGGAGTATACCTAAAAATATTGACCCCATCAAGGTTGCCCACTATATTGGTGTTATTAGAAATTCTTATTTTAATGTATTTATTGTTTGGTTGTGTTTCAAATTTATGTGCCTATGAATGATGAATTGTTATTATTTTCTTAGATTAGTTGTAAAGAAAATTCATATTAAGTGTTCTGTTTAGCTTTTAAATAAGGGTTTCACCTAGATGTAAAGATGAGCGGATAACATACATTTCTTCTTAAGAAATTTCTTTTTTTTTTAAAAAATCTTACTATTTTGCAAAGTAAGTTTTTTCATTTTATATTCTTCAAATTAGTTATTATTCAAACGAGATAAGTTATATTTACCATAGCACTCCACTATGTAATAATTGATGTTTTGTCTTTTGAGTTGAAGTCTCAATTCATATTAGTGATATCGGTGCAAGTCCGAATCTTGTATGTAACATCGAACGAGGTCAAGATAATTTCCTCTTGGGTTGAGGACAATATTATCCATTTCACTATCCTTGTGATAGGCACAAACCGCCTTTCATAGAAGCATATAGAGTAACAACTAGTTCCTTTGACCATATGAATGTGTTTTTCGAGGAGGCTCTGGAAAATCAAAGGGATGAAATGATGACCCAATTTACAAAGAGTCTCTAGAAAATACCGGGCATGCCAATAGCTCTGAAGGGATTCCCTTCAAGGGTGCACATCCTATTAGGTAGAAGAAAGTTTTGACATTTTGATGTTTGAAGCTAAAATAGGAGTGAATGGCCTTAAGGATTGGATAAAAAATAGAGTTATATTATTATGTAAATACTTCCTCAAGATCATGGAACATAATGTTTTCCTTAAATTAAAACATTCAAGTCCAACAATGTTGTGAGCACACCTTGAGCAATCTAATGAAGATGCAAAGGGTGACTTTATGGTCATCATAGATCCCTCATGGAGTCAATGCATTGATGTTCTTACACATGAATGTTTTCTAAAATATTCCCATGAGATGTACATCACATGTTGATTACTACGACAAAGAAATGACTACTTTATGCATGATTACACGAACACCTTGCATGTTTTATCAATGAGACTTGATATAAACGATTCTAAAAAGTATAAGAGTTGTTAAATACAAAAGTAGTTGGCATTGATATATCTAGATAGATATGGATTTCTTATTTATTGAAAATATGGGGGCAACCCATTAGTTTGTAGTCAAGATCGATGAGAAGTTTAAATAAGAAGGGACGTTTCTTGCGGGGAAAGTAGGAACACTCAAATCATAGAGGAAACTCAAAATATTTAAACATGCAACAAACCAAAGATGCCCAACAATATGGTCAATCCCAAGGTTTCAATATTGAGGTTTTCTCAAAAAAATTGCACAAATGTACCTCCACATAAATATACTAGAATATGGTGTAAGAAACATAGGATCATGACACACTCCATTGAAAAATGTCATTCTAAGAGGATATTTTTATCCAAGGGACACGAATATGATCTAATGCAAGCATCTTATGATGAGGATCACTTCTCTTATTCAATAAAAAACATGGAATAAAATTTTGTATTTTGACCGTTATTCCACTTTCAAGTATAATGTAGGACACAACATCATGATGTGGGTATAAAGGGATTCTCTCGTATTTCATTGCGAGACAATAGAGGTGAGAAGAATTCGTTATGTGAAGAAATTATAAACTATGAACCTACAAAAACATTGCATCCATGACCATACTCCATTAGGTGGTTAAACCAAGGCATGGATATTTTTACTAGTCAATAATGTCCTCTACCATATGCAATCAAGCCATTTAGAGACGAGACATCATGTGGTGTGGCAACCCCATAAGATTGTAACATTTTTCTTGAGCATCCATGGATGTGGAAACAAGATGGATTCTACCAAGTTCAAACCCACATTGTCATCGCCATACTCAATGATATAAGATCTTTGAGGTGCCTCTTAAGACGACATTGACTTTGACCGGTGAAAATAATTGTAGGCGTGTGATTGATCACACTAGAAAATTTGTGCTAATGTTGATCATACTAGAAAACATTCGACTGATTATTGCAATCACATAGGCACGTTATACAAAAATAGAGTAGACAACAATTAGATAAGGTTTAGGAAAAGTGCTTGTGTCTTGACCACACCTATGGTGTTGTTAACAACGATCTATTTGCATCTCATGAAACACTTTTAAAAGTAGTAAGCCACAAGAATGAATATTTTCTAAAATATTCCCATGAGACTCTTGTTCAAGGTCTTGGGTTGTTGTGCACTTGATCCATTGCGTTTTGGCTAGATCATTGAATTCTTTCCTACCTCTGTTAATTCCCCCATTAAAGAGAAATGTATTTATCTTCCGAAAAGACCATTGAATTCTCATATTCAAGTGTGAAAGTTTGTATGAAATATTATTGCATATGTGCCCAAAAATGTGTTTTGCTTTCGCTTTCTTGGTGTACCAAGATTTAGGCAAAGAGGTAAGTGTTTGATGACAATGGAAATGATAAACACCTTCACAATACCACCACTTTGTTAGATATAAGAACTTCTTCAAAACATGTCAATATACTAAAAAAACTTAAGACCTTCAAATTGCTTCCAAAATCAAAATTTCTCATCAAACATGTCACAAAGGCTTTGATCACCTTTAACTCGCTAAGAATCTTCCACCAAACATGATTAGAACATTCACAAAGATTCAAAACCTTATCTCAACTCTTTCACCTTCTAGCCTCTTCTTAAGAGCTCTTCTAGCCCTAAAAACATCCAAACCTTATAGCTCATAATGAATCACAAGGTTTCAAACCAAACCAAACACATTTCTAAACACCCATTTGGCCCTTACAACTTATATCCAAGATTCATTCTCTGAGGTTTAGTATAACTCCTTCAAACTACAATTTTTTTCTCAATTAGGCCTCTTATTCTAGTAGCCTTGTCCTTAGTCAAATCTTCTTGCCCAAGACAAGCTGTCAAATCTTTCGAGAATGAAAATATATATTTGAGTACCCTTTATCCGTTTCTCACTCTCCTCCAAGTTTTATAACCTATCTACAAGCATAACCTCTTAAACTCGCTATTCCCTAGACAAATTAGGTCTCCTCCTTGGCCTAAGACCGAGTTTTCACGCTTTTCGTAATTCCACTTGTTTCACCTAGGTTCTTGCCTCTAAATACGCCGTAAACACCTTGAAACAACCCTTCACCGGCTTCTTTTTGGTCTCGAATCTTCACTTTGTTCTCCGAGACAACTTTATTTTCCAATGCAATCTTGTTCTCTTCCTTATGTAATGAACTATACAACATTAAGACCGAGTTCTTTTGTTGTTAGATGTAAATCCCTATGGACCTCCTTTTACCATCTCACTCTCACCTTCTTTAGGGCATAACCTCCTTGAAGTAAAACCTCCACAACTATTTTGAATCCTTTTAGTTTTCATTCAACTTGTCACTTGACTGTCTAAATAAAGTTCTTGACTGTAGTTTTGGTTTTCCTCTCTTCTAAAGTATCTTTTATGTTTTCTTGCCTATTCCATCATTACACCTCACACCATCTACAATTTCAGTATTATAGAGTGGAATATAAATGTCCTTGCATTTTTTTAATAAATTGTGGATTCAAACCCTCAAAATGGGATATATAGACAGTTTTGGAGTGTACTTTCAATTTTTCACCCCTATAACCTACTCAACTCACCTTGAAACTTCATATGCACCTTTGTCCCACATATATCTGCTCTCCTCCAAATTTTATAATTTTTCAATGGTTTAAAATGGTTTAACACCTAAACTGTCTCCCACACCCTAGATTGGGTCAGACAAGACGAGGAGGCATTTTTGGGTTTATTTGATGGTTTTTGGGTCATGAGGCCTTTTCAAATCCTATAACACATCCATTAACACCGTTATACATTTTTTAACCTATTACCTTCATGTTTCCTCTTGCCTTAGTCTACACTCGCCAACTTCGTCTCTCATAAGTTTGTGTTTACACTTTGTATAACAAAGGTTTTCAATGTCTTAACTATATTTTTATTTTATTAGCCTTCCCAACGATGTCAAGGGTTTCTCAACTATTTTTATTTTATTAGCCTTCCCAATGATGTCATGTACTTGAGTCTTTGCATGCTTTGATAATGCTAGAGCATGTGGAGTGAAGGATTGTTTGAATGATCATAGATGAACTACATTTGTTTGAATGATCGAGTTGAGTTACGATTGAAAGGAAAATATATGATAAGATTTAAGTAGAGAGTGAAGGCGTTCTTTATGAAAACCGATTATATATGACTCGTAAGACCTTGCAAACCCTCAAATATCATATGTACGAATGAAGAAGTGAATGTTTATGTTGAATGTATGAGTGATGTGGAAAGCATTAATGTATTCAAAGTTTATGCAATGAGTATTGGCACTATAAATGATTAAGAAATTCAATACGAGACCGAGAAGACTATTTTTTTGGTGAGTGACTAACCCTTTGTATTGTTAAGGAGATGATAAGGTATTAAGAGTCTTGAGAGGTTGTAGAATGCAATGCAAATCCATAATCATAGTGCACTGAGAGGTTGATAACGCAGATTCAATGAGAATATCTATGTCTCCAGGGTTTAGAAATCGAATCGATTTATTATCCACTTCTAAATTACAACTCTAGTACAAAATCACAATTGAAGTTATAATAAACTTGTTACTAGAAGAACAAGAATCTCCTCCATGACCACCGAGTGATAATATCCCAACTTATGTAAGATTCGATCTCCAATGGTGTCTGAAGATCAACAACCTTATAGACGACCACCGGGTGACAATTCCCTCGCTTATGCAGTAGATTTGATCTTCAGTGCGAAATACCCTTTGGCTCTAAAACCAGAATCCAGGTGTTCCTCTAGTGTCGGTGAGTTGATAATAACTCTTGTAATAATGAAGACCCTAATGCCTCCGCTTACGATGCCAAGTATCCTTCTGAAAGACCCCAATGCCTTCATTGTACAATGCAATTTATTCTTTTAGATGACCCAACGCCTCCGTTGTACAAAGTGCCAAGTCTCCGGATATGATCAGAAAACAGGGATGTTATTTCACTCTACTATGGAAAGCTATGAATGATCTCGATGTTTTTGTTGACGATGACCACCTTTCACTCCGTTTTCGGCAAGATAACCTTTCCACGTTGGTAAGTTGATCCAGTGGCTTCAATGAGCTCAATGGTGAACTCTAGTGCTTCTCTATTGCCGTCACATTCCTCGATTCCATGGTGTTTCTAGGCTCCAACACGATAATAAAGGCGTCAATTCGGCCTTTGCACCTTTGTTCGGTGAGTAAGTAGTAACTCTGCAATTTTTACATGTGCCTATTAAAATAACAGACTTATTTTTTCATCTTGTTGATAATAATAATCGGTCCTCAATGAATAATGATGATGATGCCTATATTAGTACGATATAGGACATTATCTCGATATGCCTATACTATTACAATATAGGTCATATGATCATTGTGCCCATACTATTACAGTATAGGCCATCATGCTTATACTAATATGATATAAGCCTTTTTATTTATCTATAATTTTTCCTTCATCAACATTTCATATTCTCCTCTAGCTCGGACTGGCTTGGGAGCGCTTCGGATGGAGAGAGCTTCATCTTCACAATAATGCCTATATAAGTATAGGACTTAAATATTTAAATCCCTATATAGGACTTTAATATTTCTCCACAAAATAATGTCCTCCATCATTTTCTAAGACCTCACACTATTTCTTTACCTCTCCTTATTGTTGTTGGGCTTGCCTTTGAGAGAGGGAGATACTTGTGTGTTCAAATGGGGAGAGGTTGGATTTTATGTTAGGTGAAAATCTTTCTTAAATGGCTCCATTACCCATCCCGACATTTGAGTTGGTTGGGCCACTCCAATGCCTACGGGGAGGTTGCGGGTTCCAATCCCACTCCCCCTCGTGTCGTTGTTGTTTTTGGTCGTTTGCGGCCCGACACGTTGTCCATGTCACCCATCGGGGTCCCTACTACCTCCACGTCGCCATATCGTTGTCGCCACGCGCCCACATGTCCCCACCACATTGCATCTGTGTCGTGTCGTTGTGTGCTTCAAGCCCTCACCACATCGGGTCGAGCCCAATACTTTTGTCGGCGGATTTTGGTGGGAGGAAATATCCCACATCGAGTGGGATTAGGACAAGACAAGCCTTTAATAGGCTTGATCTCTCCGATATATATGTGGCTTCGACCACATCCCCCACAATTTGGTCACCCCAATGGCTCGATTGAGATGACATAACTCACCCCTGTTGAGTTGGAGATATGAGGGCAATGTGGTGGTAGGCCACATGCTTTGGCTTTCGAGGACCCACCATGTGGAAAATTGTTTTTTCGATCGTATGCCAAAGATGATTTTAATTGAATGTCGAAGACCGGAGGTTTGAAACATCGACCCAAACCTATCACCTTCGCCCGATCTTGCACTTTTTCCACTTGTCGTAATGTGACTTGCTAGTTGACCCTACCCTATCTCATCTAAGAGTTGACCAAACTTTGACCAAGCATAACTTTCATGTACGGGCTTTGTTTTCCACGCTCTTTTAGTCATCAAAAACTCATGGAGTTGTGCAGTTGTGATATTGGGAGATTTAGGAAACTTCTATCCTCTAGATCAAACCTCCCACTAGGAAGGTTTTTGTCCTGAAAGCTACTATTTTCCGCTCCTTGGATCATGAACCCTGTCACTATTTGTGAAGAGATCTTTGCAGCTGATACCGTAGTCTTCGAATTGATATGTCTCCATTACGACATTTGGTTCGATCTCTAGGACCTGTGACTTGGGTACACCGCCTTTTGCTACGCCACGCCGATGCCAAATCGGGATGACTAATCTCCATCTGGTCTTTGAGGAATCCATATAGAGCTTGGCTTACCAATTTGAAAGAAAACTCTAGGCATGGTAAACCTGTTGCATATTGTTTACTTAGTTGGTGGCTCTGGTCCCCTGTTTCTTCTCTACACAATCAATCTCTTTATAAAGTATGACACTAGTTTCTTGTTGTGCCTGGACAACTTAGTCAACAAGAAAATTCAATATACTACAATTTTTTTCCCTTGCAAGAGGGTCTTACAATTGCAAATATATCAATACAATAATACCCAAATTTTATCGAAGACTCAAACCTGTCTTGTAGCTCTTGCTTCTATTTCTCTACTTCCACGAGTTGTAAACTTTTCCTCAATTGAGAATCCTTTTTTGGGCTATAGTGTGAATTGGTACATGCCCATCCCACTTCAAGCTACTTTGCGCAGCGACAACCTAGTTCTCCATATCAACTTGTTGAGAGATTATCAAGTTTATAGGCATAATAACCTTCTCTCGATACCAAACTTGATCTCGAAAATCCGGCCAATTTTTTTCTTAACCACTAACCCTTATAGGCAGCTAATTATTTTCCAAAGTTACCTCGTAATAATCAACTTTAAAATAATGCAATGAAAATCCATAATCACACCGCACATAAGTTGATAATGGAGTTTTGCTGAATGCCTATGTCTTCGGATTCATAATACTAAACCGATTTATTATCCACTTCTAAATTGTAACTCTAGGACAAAATCACAATTAAAGTTATAATAAACTTGTTACCAAAAGAACAAGAATCTCCTCCACAACCACCGAGTGATAATACCCATGTTTATGCAATAGATTCGATCTCAATTGGTTTCTAAAGAACAATAACCTCATACACGACCACCGAGTGAGGATTCCTTGACTTTTTCGATTGATTATCTTCAATGTGAAATACCCTTTGGCTCTAAAAATAGAATCCATGTGCTCCGCTAGTGTCAGTGATTTGATTAACTCCCGTAATAATTAAGACCTCAATGCCTCTGCTTATGGTGCCAAGTATCCTTCTAAAAGACCCCAACGCCTCTGATGTACGGTGCCAAGTCTTCTTCCAGATGACCCCAACACCTCAGTTGTACCCCGTTGTATGGTGCCAAGTCTCTGGATACGATCAGACAATAAGGATACTCATTCACTCTACTATGTATAGTTATGACTGAACCGATGTCTGTTGTTGACAATGACCTCCTTTCACTCCGTTGTTGGCAAGATAACCTCTGCACAGTGCTAAGTTGATCCGAAGATCGTCAATGATCTCAATGGTGAACTCTAGTGCTTCTCGAGCTGCTTTGTCACGTTTTTCGGCTCCATGGCATCTCCGGGCTCCAACACGAGAAGAAAGGCATCAATTAAGACTTTACACTATTTAGTGAGTAAGTAGTAACTCCCATAATTTTTACATGCGCCTATTAAAATAATAGGACTTATTTTTTCATCTTGCATTGATAATAATAATCGTTCCTCAATATATAATGATGATGATGCATATATTAGTACGATATAAGAAATTATCTCAATACACCTATATTATTACAATATAGGTCATATAATCATCATGCACATACTATTACAATATAGGCCATCATGCTTATACTAATACGATATAAGCATTTTTTATCTATCCATAATGTTGCCTTCATCAACATTTCGTATTATCCTCCGACGACTCGGGATGGCTTGGGAGCACTTCGGATGGAGAGAGCTTCATCTTCACAATAATTGCTATATATGTATAGGACTTACATATTTAAATGCCTATATAGGACTTTAATATTTCTCCACAAAATAATGGCCTTCATAATTTGCTAAGGCCTCACACTATTTCTTCACCTCTGCTTATTATCCTTGGGCTTGCTTTGAGAGAGGGAGAGACTTGTGTGTTCAAATGGGGAGAGGTTGGATTTTATAGCCTAGGCGGGCCACAAAATTTCTTAAATGGCTTATTGCCATTATCTTATCCCAACCAACTCGCTGGTCGAGTTGGTTGGGCCGCCCAATGCCTACGAGGAGGTCATGGGTTCCAATCTTGCTCCCCTCTCGCATCATTGTTTTGTTTGGTCATTGATTGACTATTGTCTATGTCACCCGACAGTGGGTGCTGCTGCCACCACATTTCCCAATCGTTGTCACCGATTCCCACATGTCCCCGCCATGTTGCGTTCACTACTTCTTTGTTGGCTTCAAGCCCTCGCCATGTCGGGTTGAGCCCAATACTTTTGCCGACAGTTTTGGGTGGAAGGAAATATCCCACATCAAGCAGGATTTGGATAAGATAAGCCTTTTAATAGGCTTGACCGATCTAATATATGTGGCTTTGGCCACATCCCTCGCGTTTTTCTCACCCCAATGGCTCGACTAAGCTGGTATAACTCGCCCTACCATGTTGGAGATATGAGGGCAATGTTGTGGCAGGCCATGTGGTGCCCTGAGGACCCACCATGTGGAAATTTTTTTCTCGATTGTATGCCAAAGATGATTTTAATCGAATGTCGAAGACCAGAGGTTTGAAACATTGACCTGAACCTATCACCTTCGCCCGATCTTGCATTTTTTCCATTTTTCGTAACGTGACTCATCAGTTGATCATGTCTCACCAGCGACAACTTTCACGTACGAGATCCGTTTTCGTTTTCTGCGCTCTTGTAGTTAGAAATCTCACGGAGTTGAATTTATGCACGATCGTGATCTTGGGAGATTTAGGAAACTTCTATCCTTCGTATTGTCGTCCAGATAAATAATTCTCACACCTTACATTAGATCTCCCTATTTTAGCTTAGGAATTCAATTTTTCAAAAGGTGCATTTTGGAGGGAAAATTCACAAGTGTCTCTAAACACCCAAGAAGGAACACAAGGATGTTAGAAAACACTCTAAAACTCTAATTACACCTACTAAGACCCAAAGCAAACCAAAATTTGATGAAAGCGGAAATTTTGACTATGTACATAATGATTCTCTTGCATCGTGTTCTCTAGAATAAGTGAACCCACCATGTAGGTTCAAGCTTATTGCTCCCCCAAACATCTACATAAGCATGCATATGAATTTCCAGGCATTGTCCAGTACTAAACTTGTCATTCTGGAAGACAATGCAAACCTTGTGTGCAACATTCCAACTATTTCTCAATGAAGATGTTAAGTTTTGTGAGAAGCCCACTAAGTTGTTGTGATCCTTTTTAAGGCATAGTTTATCTTGATCACTTTCATTTCCACTTAACGTAAAAAAAGATATCTATATTTTAAGTACCAAAATATTGTAAAATTTTTCTTTTGAAGGCATATACCATTCTCATAAGATACACTTAATGTTCCCTTTGCATCCAATGACTCATATTTAGGTATGATTCTTCACTAATTGGTGAATTCGATCCCCATGGAAGATAACTTTCTCCATTTGAAACTATGTAATCTTGTTAAGTTTATGCAAAGTCATATATTCTTCCTATTTCATACTTCTTAGTTGACCTAATAGAATACATACAATTTTCATCCATGAAGGGATTCTTGGTTTGCATAGCTTGGGAACTCCCATAGGCTTGTGCAGAGATTGTGCAACCCTTCTATCTTTTGTTTCTACTTGCATGACCATTTTACTTGGTTGATACTCCCTAACTTGGTATTCCACCATGAGTGAACTCTCTGGTTAATGTGCACGTGGTGACATGGGTTCTTTGGGATGGTATATAAGGCCTTTGTTTGGTCATGTTCATATGAAATACAATGGAGTTTTCTAAGTGAGCTTCCATTTGGTTAGAGACATTATCAATAGTCATGTTCCCGTTGTAAATCCATTTCTTTCTAATCAATATTGGATATTGAGTCCTAAGCGTCTTTATGTTAATTACCCGAAAATCCCTTTCGGTTGAGATCTCCCACATTGGTTTCAACATTTTCTAATCAGCCAATTGGTTCCACCCAACCATAGTTTTATAGACTCATCGTTATAGGACTATACGACAAAGAAGGTTTACACATGGTTTCTCATGTGGATCGTTGGATCATATTTACCGTGCTTATAAAATCAAATACAACATCCCTAATTTCATACCTTGCGGGGAAGATATTCAACCACATATCTACATTTCATGGTTTCTTAATTTTGACATACCATATCAACTTATTGGTGTGTTGGGAACCTCTTGTGACACTTTTTGTATGCACATAAAGAATGGCCTAATAGAATATCCTCTTTGTACCTCGTCAATGGGTAATCTAGACTAGGATAATGAGAGGGGTCATGCTAAAGATGCACATCTTATGGTTGTAGGTTGTAAAATATGTGATACTTGGAAGGTAATAGTCCACATTGTATAAGGTTCCAAAGCCTATATCTAAAATAGGGTTGTGGCATCTAACTAGGTTCCATTATTAAGTCTAACAAGGTTATAAAAAGATTATATCAACATATAGATTGGGTTAGAAGGATCGTTAGGTTGTGAGGGATTATAAAACCTAGAGGATGTAATGTCCATTTCTAGGAGCGAAACTTAAAAACAAGGAAATAACAAAAATCCCAAGTGAAGTAAATTATGATTTTTATACCATCAAACTAAAATTTGGAACATTAGTGAACAACTTGCAAATAGTTAAAATTCAACTGAATATCACCATAGACATCATCCACAACATATATAAACACTTTAAGAATATTTTGGGATACTTTTCACCATAAAATTGAATAAAATACTCATCTAGAAATTTAATTATAAATATAAAAAATACAACCAAGATAAATGACCAAAAATGGAGTTTCCAAACCCCAAAAATGGCGAAATATGGTAAAAACCATCCTTATAAATTATGCCAAATATGAATATCAAATAATGATGGAATTTTGTACCTTAGAAGGTACCCAAATGATCTTCTATGCAAGTCACTCCCTAGGAGTGGGGCTCCCAATAAATTTTTAAGCCCTTGAAATCACCTCTCCTTGATGCCCTAGATGCAAACCAATAATATTGTCTTCAATGAAGGTCTTCAACACCACCAAATTGAAGGGTTTTCGTCCTCTAATCTTCCATAACAAAGGTTTTTGTCCTCCTTGGATACCTCACTAATAGATTTTTGCCCAATAGTGGAATGGACTTAGAGAAATCAGCCCTAGAGACCAAATATAAAGTATATATGCCAAAAAGTGATGTGAAAATGAGTCCCTAAGACTCCTCTTATACCTTTGGTTGGTACAAAGAGCCATAAGGTGTAAACCGACCTCTTAAGCTTGCTTTATCTTCTATTTACATGATGGAAACTTCCCAACCTTGCCGACCTCTTAATGAGCTTTAATTTATCATTTAATTTTATATTGGGAGCATTTTAATCCTAGCCAACTTGCTTAAGGGAGTAAAACACCAAAGAAAAGTATTAATAAGAATAAAAGAAAATAAAAGGGAAACCCAAGGACTTCCCTTGTGCAATTCCTTCTTGGCCATGGGAAGAGAAATTGCAAGAAGTCTTCAATTGGTACTAGTTTGAAAATGGGGACATTCCAATCCTCCCTTCCCAAAATTTCTTTCCCTTGATCAATTTTCAAGCTTATATGTATGAATAACACCATATCAAGGTGAAGGAACATGTTGTAGTGCTCCCATAAATTGGATAATGTGCCTACCATATGAAGGAACTTAAACCCAAATAAACTCGTAGCTCCATTGCCCTCCTTTTCATTGAAATCCTCTTTATCTCCCTTTTCTAAAATAACAATGACATATCTATCATTGGCATGCTCACATGTGTCAAAATCCTTCCAAATTGTTGTAGTTTCTGTCCTAGAGCAAGGAACAAATGAATAATTAGTTGGAACAACTATTCCTCTTACCAAAAGACTCAAATCAGATTGTGGATAGGCTAGAAACAATTCACCACAACCATACATATCATGGAATCTTATCCACATCAATGTTATCAAATCACATTTATTTCTTCCTTTCACCTATAACCTTCTTCCTATATCAACTTATGATGTTCAATTTCTTTTGAAAATATGAGTTCATATTTTTCATATTTCTTAATGGAAGTCCCATTTATCTCGATTCTTTCATGTTCAACCTTATGACAATGGTATAACAACTATCAAACTGAAATATTATGAAAAAGGAAAGTTCACGAGTAGTGTAGAGACTGGAAATTTTTCGACAATGGAAAATGAAGATAAACAAGACTATGGTTTAAATCAATAGATATATTGGCCCTTAACTCAAGATTATTACAACCCATCCTTTTCCCAACTTGGCGTAAATGATGGATTTCAACAACGAAGCCCCAATTTGCTATTAATTCTTTAAGTGTTCCCGATATGGAGGTAGTATTGTGTATGGCCGAACTAACAAAAATTATCACTATGAAGCACCTTACCCAAGAGTAGACCATTGCTAGCCTCTACGCATCGAATGCCTTGAAGATAATCCCCTTCCTTCTTCATGCTAACCACTCTTAAAATCATTTCCTTCTTCCCTTTATCATTGTATTTCAAAATAAGATGCAAACAACACATACCAAAACTTATGTTCACCTCTTTTGGATGGTTGTTACCTTGTTGATTTAGGTTTCCAATTGTTGACTTGAAGCTGCCCCACCAAATTTTCTTCACCATTGGGTTTGGATCAGACCATAGAAGTGTGGATGAGTGGGTGTAGTGTCCATGTACAACTCTAAATTTCTTGCTAAGCAATGTCAAAGATGTTGGATTTTCTCAATCTCCATGTCTAAACCCTCTTACCCATCCTATTAAGTGGAAATAGTGTCTTCAAACTTGCCTCTTTCTTGTTACCCATGGAAGATATGCACAACCCCATGCATAATTTTGAAGAGGACATCTCATCATGGCTGTAGTCTAGCATTTCTAACTCACAATTCTTGGATGTTATTGACATAGGAAGGGTGCAACAACTATAATACTTGAAATTCCTTCCACACATCATATTAAACCCAAAAATATTCATCATAAATGTTAACCTAAATTTGTCCAAGGAGATTACTATCGATCCAAAATGTGAATTTAGGTAGAGCATCTTACCATGGCTATAACATTGTGTTGTCTCATGAAAAATTTGCATGATGGTGGTTTAAGACCACCTAACATCCAATGAAAACATTATATCTTTCACAATAGGCGAAAAAGGAACCTTTCTTGTGGTTACCAATTTTCTTATGGTTTCCATAAATATGTAGACACTAGCCCTCAAGTTTGTATCTTTGTATTACATTGTGATCCAAGTATGCGACACATTGTTGATGACAACAATGTTGTAACATAAAAACATGGGGAATAAGTGATGTTATTAATATAGATGATAAATATGACGTTGGTGATGACGATGACCTTGCTTAATAATGATGAAGATCTTAGAAGCATTCAATCTACTAAAGTTAGATATCATGATGATCAACTTGGTGAAGATAATTTTGAAGAAGGAGATGTTGATTTAAGCTGACAATGATGAAATTCACAAAGTGACTGATAATGAAGAAGATGTTTAAATAAATACCAATTATGGATATATTTGCATAAAGATTGGGATATTCCCAAAGCTACATATATAAATGAAGAAGAAGGAAAATTCATTTTGAGTACAAATCCAAGTCATATGACCAATTAGGAGTTGGCGAAAATACAATAAGATCAAAATGAATAGTTTAAAAATTTATTGACCTATTTTTTGATTTGATAATTCATTAATTTCAAATTTTGACTTGAGCTCTCAATGTTTGATTACATTTTGTAAATCAAATTAATGTATGTTGTGTTTCCTTTCTTAAATATTGAGATAATTGTTGATAGCTTGCAAACATATAATTTTTTGTCATGTAAGAATAATTGTATGTAAATATGAAATCAATAACTAGTACTCTACTACTTAATTAAATGATTTTTTTAAAGAAGCCTTAGATATTGTTCTCAAATGTAATACTACATAAAGCCTCAAAAAAGAACTAAAGTTTTTTTAATTTCTTATAAGCGTGTTTCCCTGTTTTGTAAAAGAAAATAATATTAAAGTTATATTATAATAAAAATATTAATATAATAATATAAATAATATTATAGTCATATACTATAAATATAATATAATATTTATAAAATAATAATATTAAATAAAGAGTATTTTATGTGCTCAAATGTATACATTTTTTTAATTTCGATGCTTTTTAAATCATTATGCACGATTCATCATCAAGAAAAACATGTTAGTGAGATACTAACCAAGATTTCTTAAATATATTTCACTATTCTCTTAAGGTGAGAAACATGCACAAAATTAATTTTTGTTTTGCAACATAGATCAATTGCAACGTAAGGGACACAATTTTAATACATTTGGGAGGTGTAGAAACCACATGTATGGAAAAATTAATTAGTGAAAGTAGGAATGGAAATTAAATTCCCAATTACTTCTAGCTTGAAACTCGCATTTAGAAAATAATAATAATAATAATAATAAAATTACAATTGTAATTTTAGTGTTATTATTATTTATTATTTTTTCTCAATGCAAATTTCAATCTTGAAATAATTAGGAATATAATTTTTCATTGATTTATTTTTCCATGCATGTATTTTCTACACCTCCCATGAGACTCATAATTTTGTCTCCTATGCTGCAATGGATTTGTAATGACAAAAAACAATTAATTTTATGCTTGTTTAATACCTTAAGGAAAATAGTGAAATCTATTTAAGAAAACTTAGTTTGTATCTCTCTAACATATTTTTTTCCGATGATGAAACACAAATAGTGACTCAAACACATTGAGCTAAAAATTCTATACATAATGGAGCCCATAAAATATCACTAAAATTTATGGATTGTGAAAATATCAAATTTTTTAACACACACGCACGCACACACACACACACACACACACACACACACACACACACACACACACACACACACACACACACACACACACACGCACACACACGCACACGCACGCACACGCACGCACACGCACACGCACACACACACGCACACACGCACACACACACACACACACACACACGCGCACGCACGCGCGCGCGCGCGCGCGCGCAAGACGCGCGCGCACTTGCGCTTTTGCGCGCACACACACCACACACGCGCACACACACACACACGTGCACACGCGCACGCACACGCCAGCACACACACGCGCACACGCGCACACACACACTGCGCACACACACACACACACACACGCGCGCGCACGCGCGCACACACACACACACGCGCGCGCGCACTCACACATGCACACCCGCACGCACTCTCGCCCGCACGCATGCACACACGCACTCACACGTACACACACACACATGCACACACACATGCGTACGCGCGACACACACACACGGGCGCACGTGCACACACACACACACACATGCACACTATAGATATGGAATTTTTGGGAAACATATTTCAATGAGGATGAGGGTTCTCGGGTTTTGGATCTAGAACAAGAGGTAGATGAAAGACACACTACCACCCAAGAGAGGAGTTTTAGCCCTACGAGGGGAAGAAATATGATTCTAGAACATCGATAGTAATAGATCTAGATCGGTTAGAATAATTCTCCTTGAAAATATCATGAAGCAAGGAAGTTTGAAAAAACCCATAATTTATGGATTTAGAGGAAGTGTTACGAGATATGGAGGTTCTTTTTCCAAAATTTGAAGAAAAAATGAATTGTATGATTGATTATATTTTTAATGGGGATCTCCTATAGAGAAGAAAAAGGAAACATAAGATATGTATAGTTTTATATGGGAAGCCGTAGCAATCAAAGGACTCGGGGATCGGGTTAATCTTTGGTGGTGTAGGAAACCTTGTCTCGATCCCTTTACCTTCTTTGAGAAAGTATAAAAATATTTGGGATAGGGCTCAAGTATGGTACATTGTGATGACCAAGAAAGGATGGATGATGGTGTGGTTTATTCGAGACCATACTTGGCTAGTCCAAGATATATGAAGGATGATCCAATAGTTCTTAGTCTAAAAGAAACCACAATGGGTGAAATTAGTAAAGAGGATATGGGAGGAAGGTTTGTTTCATAATTACCCCGAGATAGGTGTTGATATCCCAAGACCTAGTGGATGAGGAATGTAGGAATCTAGGGATCTAGCACTCTTAGGAAATATCTCTACAATGTCTTGGAAAGGGAGGTTTTAAAATCAAGGCTATGGAAGACCTTTCCAGGGTTTCATCAATATAATATTAGATATATGGTTAAAGGTTGGTTTATGGTCAAATTCTAGACTTCAGAAGCTAAGAACGTAATTTTATGCCAGAATTGGGTCTTTGAAGGTAGGAATTTCTTGTTTCAACCTTGACAACCCAATTTTATGAAACTAGATCATAGGGGTGGCGACCAAAAATGATGTTGATTAGACTATATTCTCTACCTTTGGAGTTTTGGTATTTGAAAATATTTCACAAATATTGGTGATGTAGTGAGAAGTGTTTTTACAAGCTTGATCCAAGATCTAGGAAAAGATGTTCCCTTTTCGTGGATGAAGGCCAAGGTGGATGTTGATAAATGTATTCCTCAATTTTTAATTTTTAATATAAATGGGAAATAATTGGTTTGACTAGTTGAATACGAATATTTTGGCAAAATGAATAATTTGGGCTAAAATCAACCAAGCATGAGGTACATAAGGGTAAAATGATTTCCCCCTTTTATCCTTACTACACATCTATCAATAAGGATTTTGAGGATAAATCAAGTCTAGAAAAGAAGACAACATCTGTAACGATAAGAAAAAGTGGTGAACAAGGATGTAATGAGAAGCAAGGATATGTAACGCCTATAATTTCACAACCCAAAATACAATAGTAAAATTGGCAAAAAAATGTTGTTATTTGAAAAACACTTACTACTATTGCATTGATCACAAGACAAAACAACACTAGGCCCACATAACAGCGACACTAAAAGTTTTCATTAACCACAAAACACATAATTTATAGGTTTTCTTTTAAATAATTTATTTTGGAAGCATATCCGACATCACCAAGAAACATGAAATCAATATCTCAAATATGAATCCTTCTCAAAAATAGGTTCAACCAAAATACTAGTTCAAACCCTCATTCTCTTTGGTTCTTTGAAATAGTTTTAGTTTGGTTTCTCATTAAAGGGGTGATTTGAAATACTCAACTTTGGGGTGTGCCCTGAACCATGCTTTAGCCATCACACTCAATATGGGACCTTACGTCAATCAAACAGAGATAATGAAGTGTAAGGTCTTGATCACAATAGCCCTAATAGTTAGGTTTCACACTAAGAAAGATTCATTTCTTAGTGATGCAATAATACTTTATTGTCTAAGTTTTCTCTTGAACTATTTTACAAGGAAATTCTAGGTGGGGTTAAGCATGCAATAAGGCTAACTATCCCCTCTTATATATTTAAATACTTTCCTAAAATTCTCATATCCATTATTATAAGTTTTTCATCGCTCAGAATTAGTTTTCACATAGGGCACTAAATACTAAGAATTCACTCACAAAACAAGTTGTTACGATGTTTAACATGTGTGGTTCTAGAACACTCCTAAATGGCATCGGTCACAACCACATAGTCCTCCTTTCACTTTGTATCGACAACCATACTATCAATATAGTGCATCTAACATTTGATTCCAATATCCAACATAGGGTTAGGATGTCATCTATTCATTTCGTGCGACTACACTATTATAAGGTGGCTCTAAGAAAGTTGATGAGGCTAGAATATGCCCGTTAAATGTACAATAAATGACCTCATCTTACTCTCCTTTTTATTAAGTTTGATTGCATTTTTGACTTTTATTTGATCTCGATATGAGTTACGATGTAATAGTCCGTCTTTTGATTGATTGTGATTCTAACGTTTAAAATATTTGAAATTCTGACGAAGTGTGTTGGATTTTCAATTTTGTAATAAAGCAGGTCTAATCGGTTGAAGAAATGAAGTATGTAGCATTCAACATGTTTTCGATAGCATCTGTTCCAATATGGCTTAGTTCTGGAACTTCCAAGCTAGTTCCAAAACTCCATTACACATTCACAGGCTTCATCACCTAGTTCGGAACTTTCGGACTTAGTTCTAGAACTCCAGTATTTAGTTCTGGAATTTTCGGACTTAGTTCCAAACTCTTGGTATAGCTCCAAAACTCTCACAGTTTTGATCTTTAACGATTTCCTATGGTTCTGGAACTTCTCTGAAGTTCGGAACCGATGGAAGTTTATCTATTCTAACCACATCCGGTGATTTAACATCAATGACCCTTTCAATCAGGAAAGGATGAGAAGATTTCCGATTGTAGATCCAGGGATAGTTATCTTACAAACTGTCTGATCACCACAATCCGAGTCAACATCTATTTTGGGCATGATTCAATTTCATCAGAATCGTAGAGACAACTATGATTGTAAATGTATATATAAGTAGACCTACAATAGATAAATAGAAGAGAAAATAGATATAGATATAGAATAAGTAATATAGATCGAAGTACACAGATCCAATATGTTTTGTAATACCGAATGTTTTATCAATAAATATCCATTCCTGTTTGAGAGAATTCTAAGTTGTTAAATCCTAATTCAAGGAGGAGCAAGCGCCCACTCCCCAAGGACCAGGATATTCGTCTATTTGGTATTTATATTTCCTAAGCAAATAGTTTAGATCTGTTAATTTTGTATCGCTTTTAATTCTTCTAGTTAAACTCTGTTGTATACTCGTTCTTGCAGGTGTCTAGATAGATTCTTATTCTTCTTGCAACCATTTTTAAGCACTCTAAGTTGTGTGTTTATTTTCACAAGCAAGTGTGTTTATTTCCATTCTACAAAGTGTGTTTCCTTTCAACAAAGTTTTCATAGTATGATTTAAATAAGGTTTTTACCAAGAAGTCCTTAAGACATTGAAAATATCCCCTAGAAAATACAAAAATAACTACAATCAACTACTAGATCGATAGGATTATTCTTGTTGCATATAGCTTTAGACACACCCTTGGTTTGAATATGACATCAACAGGAAGTTGATTAAATGAAGGGAATAATGACACCCATCATTTTTGCCATTGCTTTCGGGGACACACTAGTTGGAATTTTCTAATTAGGTGTTAACAAGAGAAACAATCATACATCTAGTAGTTGAAGGATCTTCCCTACTATATCATAAAATTTATGAGTAGACCAAGAGACTCAAAGGGTAGATTCCTCCCAAAACATCTTCACAAGAATTCATAACATCCTCTAGTCCAAATAAGGAAGTTGATCAAGAATTGGAGGCACCATCATCCCCTGTTATACAAGAAACAAAATTGCCACCTTTGGAATTCTTAGATCAGCCACTTGAAGGAAGTAGAACTTTTAGGAGAAGGATTATTTCTCAAGATCCATTTAGGGCGAGTTTTGATTCTCAATTGAGTAGTCAACCTCCTACTCCTGATTTTTCACCTTCCCTAAGGCATACCACATACCACATTGATTGGGAGAAAAATTCGGAAAATATTTTAAAAATGGAATAGAACTGAAAGAGAACTTGATAGGACCTTTACTTATCCAATCCAATTGGGTGATGATGATACACCAATGAAAAATATCTCACCTGCACATTTACCCACATTTAGAGGGATGCCATCTGAAGACCCTGACCAATTTCTGTTTGAGTTCAAGGTACTATGTCAGACCTATGACTACAAAACGGATAGTAAAAAACTCAAGTTGTTTTCATCCACTCTGAAGGATGTAACAATGAGGTGGTTCATGGGATTAGCATCCAACTCTATTACCACTTGGGCACAAATGGAAATTGCCTTCCTAGAAAAATACTAGGATTATTGTAGAGGGAGAAATAGGAAGGAAGAATTCTTCAAAATCAAGTAGGAGGAGGATGAAAATATAGAAGACTATTTAGATAGATTCCTCTTTGTGAGAAAAAGGTGTGGATTTGTAATTCAAGAGGAGTTAAGTAAAACCATTTTTATTAAGGGTTTGGATGACGAATCTAGGGAATCCCTTAACTTGATAGGAGGTGGAGACATTGATCAATTAAGGATGAATGAAATTAAGGAGATTTGTAGAAGCTATTCCAAAACAAGGGGTGGACCTAGAAAAGGAAAATCGGTGAAAATTCGAATCCAAGATATGAACAAACTAATGAGTGAGTTAACAAACTTTAAAACAATCATTTTAGTTCAATTAACCTTACTATGGATGGAGTACAAGCTAAAACAAACGCCAAAACTCGAACCATTGGCTATGTATTGTCCTAGATGCGGGAAGAAGCATGCAATAAGAGACCACCTTTTGGATAAAATGGAAGTGTTTCTATATCTGTGAATCTAAAAACCATGATACATCGATGCTTGTTCTTTACTCACAATCATAAAGAATCATCTTAAACAAACTAGTACATCATCCAAAACATAAGAATTGAATTTTGTTCGAAACAACCTCACCAAGGCGCTTTATGCCAAGATCGATTCCTAATCCTGGACGATGTCATGGGCTACTAAGACAGTACCACAAAATTGAGGACAACCACCTTGGGTACCTCAACCAACATGGAACCCTCAGGATTGGACAAGTCAAGCTTGGTATGCTCAGGGACATCAACAACCATAGGTTGGTCAAGGAAGTCCTTATGCTTGGTCACAACCTAGATGGAACCCTAGTAATTATGCTCAAGGAAAAACATATCCAAATTAGAATCAATAGGCCATCATGGGATCCCCTGCACAAAATTCACAAACTGAGAATATAGTCCAAATGCAAATACCAGGATAGCCAGTAACAAACCCAATAAACAAATAAACAACTCCTGTTTATGGAACAGAACCAGAAAAATCAGTTGATCTAAATGCCATGGATTGTAAGGATATTCAAACTAGATTCGAAAAAATAATTAGCAGTCCACCTGTTATAATCACTAAAATGATAGAAGAAAATGAAACCCCTAGTATTGTTGTTCCAAAAGAGGATATAAAAAGAAAAGAAAAGGAGCCAGATAGCGACACTACTGAGACTCCATTTCCAGAGAGATTTAAAGAAGCTATAGAAACCAAGGAGTCTGAATTGGTACAGGAACTAAGGAAATTGAATATTGAAATACCACTATTACAAGAAATTAAGGAAATTCTAGAATTGAACAAATTAATCAAAATGTTATGTTTGAAAAATCCTGGAAGGAAGAAACAATACCCCAAGACTATCAAAGTAGATGGGAAACTTGTTGATTTATTAGTAGGAAAACTTTTACTTCCCAAATACGGAGATCTTGGAAGTCCTGTTATTTCTATCTCTATAGGGAATAAGGATATACATAACATTTTGGTAGATTTGGGTGTGGCTATAAATGTAATGACAAAGTGGACACTTTGAAAACATTACCATTAATGGGTATACAACCTACTAATACCATATTGTAGATGGCAGACTAGTTTATATAGCAAAACCAGAAGGGATTATTGAAGACGTGGTGGTTATGGTGGAGTCATGGGAATATCCAGTTGACTTCCTTATATTGCAGCCAAAAGGTAAAACATTGGGTTATCCCATTATTTTGGGTAGACCATGGTTAGCTATAGTTGTTGCCTTAATTGATTATAGGTCAAGTGATATGACTATCTCGAATGGTAAGAACTCTAAGTAAATTTCCTTATATCCTTCTACATGACCTTTTATTGACAATCAAGAACAATTGTGGGTTGATTCTCTTGATACTAATAAACAAAATTTGTCTTCTTTGGCTATGATCACATTGCAGGATCACATAAGAGAAGTAGAAGAGATGATTAATCCACCATCGAATGAACACCGGTCGTCCTTGAAGAAATTAGAAATAGTTCGAACGTGTGACCATATATTTGAAACCTACGAACTTTGTTCCAGAACCACCACATTTAATTTTGGAACCACCATATTTAGTTCTAGAACCACCATACTTAGTTTCTAATCACGTGAACAATGGTTCTTTGTGATTGAAAATATTTTCTCTCCTAGGAGGAACGAGATTTCTTGTGGGGAGAGGAAGAATTAGTAGCTTCAATTTTGAATACATCAGGGAATGGTGAAGAATTTATGGAAAGTAGTAGTGACGAAGAGTTTGACCTACAAAGAGATAAGTATCATAATCCTCCTTACTGTCCGTTTCTCCAGTATTCTGTCTCAAGGAAATTTTGGAGATGTTGCTACATATCATATGTTGTTACCACATGCATGTCCACTAAATACTTTAATGGAACCCTTTCAACGAATCAGTTCATCACACATCGAAACCAAGCATGTTGAGATTCAACCGGGTAAAATTTTAAACATTAATAGCTGGTTGAAGGATGATGAAGAAGCTAAATTATTTGCTATTCTAAAAATCATACTAAAGCTTTTGCTTGAGATTACAAAGACATGAAGGGAACTCACCCAAGTATCTGCACTCATCACATCTATACTAAAAACGTTAAACTAGTTAGGCATTCTTAGAGAAAGATTAACCCAAAGATTTTAAGGGATATAGTCAAACAAGAAATTGAAAAACTATTACAAGTATGCGTTTTATCTACCCTATCTAAGATAGTCGGTGGGTATATCCTCTCATAATTGTTCCTAAAAGAACGGAAAATGAATAATATGTGTTGATTATAGGGAACCGAACAAAGCCACACCGAGAGATTATTTCCCTTATAATTCATAGATCAAGTCCTAGACAACCTTTCGTGTAAACAATATTTTTCCTTCTTAGATGGCTTTAGTGGATACAATCAAATCAGAGTTCTTCATTGCCAAGATCAGGACAAAACTACATTTACATGTCCATGGGGTACCTTTGCCTATAGGGTGTTACCATTTGGCTTATGCAATGCTCCTGCAACTTTCTAGAGAGCTATACTTACAATATTTGTTGATCTAACAAATAATTGTGTTGAGGTATATATGGATGACTTCACTGTACACAGAGATACATTTGATGATACTTTGAGAATCTGGACAAAGTGTTAACAAGATGTGAACAACACAATCTATCTCTTAGTCCTGAAAAATGTTTAATGATGGTTGATGAGGGGATTGTATTAGGACACCATATTTCAAAAAGAGGAATTGAGGTTAATCAAAACAAAATTAGGATCATTTCAGATTTACCTATTCCTTAGACCCCCACGAGATATCAAGTCATTTTAGGACATGGAGAGGATACTATAGGTGCTTTATCAAATATTTCAAGATAAAATTGCTACCCCCATATTTAATTTGCTAACCAAGGACCATGAATTTCTTTGGGATGAAGGTGTCTATAGCATGCTTTTGAAGAAATTAAAGAAAAATTAATCACGCCCCAATATTGAGAGGACCTAATTGGAAAAAGTCATTTCATATCCAAACAGATATGCCTCAAATAATTCCATTGAGTGCAGTTTTGGGACATAAAGATGAAGAAAGAAAAATGTATGCTATTTATTATCTTAGTAAAAATCTTACTCTCATTGAAAATAATTACACCACCACTAAATTTTTTATCTGTTGTGATTTATACAATCAATAAATTCAGACATTACATTACAGGGTACAAGATATTTGTACACATAGATCATTCAACAATTAAATATTTAATGAACAAACCAGTGGTTGGAAGAAGAATAATTAGATGGTTATTACTTTTACAAGAATTTGTTATTACTATTATGGACAATCCATGTAAATCTAATGTGGTAGTTGATTTTTGGTCAAGACTAACCACTACATGGGAGCAAGATCAAGTCAAGGATAACTTTCCAGATGAAAAATTATTTTCTATTTCACTAGTTACACCATGGTTTGCTGATATAGAAAATTATCTTACAACATGGAAGTTTCCTCCTTCTTTCACTAAGAAACAAATAAAGAAGTTAATTAAAACCAATTGCACAATTCAAATGGTTAAATGGAATACTATTTAAATGTGGTCCTTATTTGGTTTTACGTAGGTGTGTAAGTGAAGATGAAATCTTTGACATCCTCTCAGCATGTGATGAGGCCATAAATTGGCCATAAATTACCATTATTTTGTCCTTCCAAGTTACCTTTGAAAGTGGATTTAAATGTAATCTAGGAACTTATAGTTTTCTTAAGATAGAATATAGGATATATATCTTGTTCATTCTTTAGAAATATTTTGTTATCTATTTTGTTGACTAATCCTATTGATTATTTGGGAAAAGATGCAATGTCTTATGTATGTAGGCCATAAAGGAAAGATAATGCTAGTATTGAGAAAAGTGTAATTGATCATGGATGGTATATCTAAACTCAAATTTGATTTCATATTTAGATTCCTCTCGAAAAATTATGCAAGTTCAAAAAAAGAATCATCTCAATCCGAGATCGTATGCAAAAGTTATAGCTGTTTTAAGTTCGCAGTTTAGTTTGAACTCGTGGGCTTAGTTAGAACGCATGGGCTTAGTTCCATTTGAGCACTAAGCAGATTTTGATAGTTTTTGAGGAATTGTGAAAGATCAGAGAATCCAATGGAAAATATGATAGAGGTTTTTATTCATAGAAATATATTTAATAAAAATCTCATTGATTTGCTAGTGTATTACTAATAAAGAGGTATCTAACTTTTAGTGAGTCAGTAGTGAGGAAAAGTGTATCAGACGAGCACTAAAAGTTCCATAAACAAAAACAAAAATTCAAATGGAAAATTAGAGAGGTTTTTGTTCATAGCAATGTGTTTAACAAAAACCTCATTCATATTTGCTAGAGGTTTTACCAATGAAGAGAGATCTAACTTTTAATGAGTTGAAGTTCGAGGAAAAGTGTATCAGACGAGCACTAAAAGTTTCATAAATAGAAACAAAAAGTCAAACAGAAAATCTAATAGAGGTTTTTGTTCATAGAAATGTGTTTAACAAAAACCTCATTCATATTTGCAACAAGTTTTACCAATGAAAATAAATCTAACTTTTAGCGAATTACGATTCAAGAAAAAAGTGTATCGATAAGCGTCAAAAGTTCCACAGTTAAAAACAACAAAGTCAAATGGAAAATATGAGAAATGTATTTAGTCAAAATAATATTTTGAGGGAAATCCTCCTTCCAATAATGTAGAGGAATAAAATCATTATGATTCTTGTTACCGAAAAGCAAGGAGAAGATTTGGGAGTAAATCTTCCTAAAATAAGTGAGATAAAATTTGACTTCAACAATATATCTCTCTCCATATTTTGTGGAAATGAAAATCTTAGTTGTTAGGATTAGAATAAAGATAAGATCATATTGTATTTCCTAAAATAAGGAGTTGGTTGGATGCATAAATTATAAATGTAACCTTCCACACTTAGATATGTAATATTTTTCTCTAAAGAAATAAATATCTATTCTTTTCTCTCAAATATTCTGTAGTTTTAAGATCTCATAAGTATGATTTAAATCCTCTTCCAAGGAATGAGCTGGCTACTCATTCCAAGGAATATAAATATATGTATTTATGTTTATGTTTATTCATTTGTCTTTAATTCATTCTGTTGTATTGTTTTTATCTTTGTATTATGAAAATTGATCATTGTAAACCTACAGGTGTTTCATTCAATTGTGTTTATTTTTAATTCAACAATTTCATTTATGCAAGTGTGTCTTTTAATTCATGCAAGTGTGTTTTTTTCATGTAAATTTTATTTATGCAAGTGTGCCTTTTAATTCATGCAAGTGTGTTTCTTTCATACAAACTTTATTTCTGCAAGTGTGCCTTTCAATTTCCGCAAGTGTGATTTATTTTATGCAAGTTTGGTTTGTGTTTAAAGGAGTTACTTTCCAATATTTTATTCTCTTAATGCATACAACCTTTGGACACCAACTCGGATTGACATTATTAATGGTGAGGATTGACGACCCTCATCAAAGCATGTCATGATGAACCAAGTGGAGGATACTATTTAGTGAAAAGAACAACTCATAAGATACTTGACACTAGTTATTATTGGCCATCTTTGTACAAGGATGTGAAGAGATATCAAGTGGTGTGATCCTTGTGAAAAGATGGGACAACCAACTTTCACCAATGAAATGCCTCTTCAACCTCAAGTAGTGATTGAACCATTTGAGAGATGGGGATTGAATTTTTGGTCTCTTTAATCCTCCTTCACAAGGAAAGAAATATATTTTTTGTGTGTACTGACTATGTGACAAAATAGGTAGAAGTGCAGGCATTGAAAAATGCCACTAAAGAAGTAATTGATGGTTTCCTTTGGCACAAAATTATGGTAAAGTTTGGAGCACCAAGGAGCATAGTTTTAGATCAGGGACCACAATTTATGTCTAATATGATCCAATCTTTCACAATGTATTACCAAATCAATCATAGGAATTCATGTCCTTATCACCCACAATCAAATAGACAAGTGAAGTAACAAACAAAGAATGAAAAACATCCTTACCAAAACAAATTGAAGCCGGGAGAAAAGATTGGGTAAAGAGACTACTGAAGCTGCTATGCGGGCTTATAATATAACTTAGAAAACTACAACAGGTTTTCACCATACGAGTTAGTCTATGGAAAAAACCCTTGTTGCCCATGAGTTTGAACTACGGACATTGATCGAGGACAATAGTCAAGGTGGGTATTGAGTTGGATGCATCTCAAAAGGAAAGAATCCTTCAACTCAATGAATTGGATGAATTGAAGATGGAAGCACTTGATAGATAGAGATAATCCAATATCAAAAGAAGCAACAACATGACACACATATCAAGAAAAGATAATTCAAAGTAGGAGACTGGGCATTGCTATTTGATTCTAAGTACCAACAATTCAAGGAAAAATTGAGAACCAGATGGTTGGGACCCTATCCGATTGAGCAAATATTCGACAATTTTTCTATTCAGTTACTTTACATTGATGGCAGTAGAAGAACACTCTTGGTCAATGGACATAGACTAAAACTCTATAGAAAGCCTCCTACTAAGGATGAATTCTTGAGGAAGATTGAAGCAGACAAAGAATTTGATCATGTGGAAGAACCCAGTTATTCCAAAATGATCAAATAAGCAGATGATAGATTCAAAATAAAGGGAGGAAAATGAAAACCAAGAAAAATGGCGTTCTCTTCCCCCAAAAATAAAAATAAAAATAAAAAATTCTCTTAGAGGTCAATTGAAAACCAACAATGGCGGTTGATCTCCTCAAATGACTAATTCAAATAAAAGGAATTCTTTGGAATTTCAATTGTCTTTTCTAATCGTTTTTGTTCCACTCTTAGGAATGATGAGTAATCATAATGAAAGGGTTACACCATCAAGGACGGTAATTATATATTTTTAACCCATTTAGGGTTAGATTAAAAGTTTGCATGTGTGATTAGACTTGATTTAAAAGTTGGTATGATGAGTCATCTATTTATACATTATGATTAAAAGTGAGTAATCATGAAGATGATTTGGATGGAATAAGTGGTGGCATAGTTATCATGAGTAATCATTAGTGTAAAATCATGAAATAGTTGCAGAGAAATTTTGAGGGAGAAGCAGCGAATTAGGTTTGTGTTCCGTAGCTAAGAACAGAGGTTCCACAAGCTAAAATCATCGGTTTCTTGACTAAGCAAGCAAGAATCACCGCAACCGATTTGCATAATCAAAGGAAATCAAATTTGAGTTGATATGGGGATTAAAAAGAAATCAGAACCAGAGGATGATTCCCAGCTACTCGTGGACGAAGAACTAGCATCTATCTTTGAGCAGCACAAAATGACTAGAGTTCCTGAAAAAAAATTCAAAGTATAATGACGAATTAGCAAGAGAATTCATCATAAACCTAGAGCAATCTAGGACAAAGGTTAAAAATAATTTTATTCTTTTTTGTGTGAATACAATAAGTAATGTGTTTGGGGTTCCAATTGTGCATGTCCCACATCCTGCTAAAGGGACCTTAAAAGAACTAGTTGAAACCCTACTATAAGAAGGGGAAACTGAGCCCCAATACATTTACAACACAGAAAATCATAAAAGGGGTCAGAAGGGCTAGTTTTCCCAAACCCTTTGATAGGGTAGCATTTTGGATAGTGAAGTATTTAACCTGTGATGGTCAATTTGGGTCCATAGGAAAATAAGTCCTAAAGATGCTCATATATCTGAGATATGGAGCCACAAAACCAGAATACATAGTAAACCTTCCAGGTTTTTTTTTGATTCTATCTAGACCATGGCCCAAAGGTATTCCTGGGGTGTTGGGACAATCAAGCATCACAGTTAGTTCATTTGGTATGCCAACACCATTTTCTCACAAAAAAAGGAGAAGAAATTTGGAAAAAGTTTCTTGGAAAGTTTAAAAAAATCCCGATATTATCGGGAGGACAATACCAAACTCCATTTTCTCCTTCAATTAATTTGGAAATTGATGCCCTCAGAAGAAACAGAAGGAAGTGGGAACAAAAATATACCAAAAAGAAGATCTGTGAGAAAGATCAAAACAACAGAACCTTATGTGCCTTTGAAGGAAATTCCTTCTTCTGCAGCAGCTACAGAGGAGCTAATATTTGTCTCTGATGGTGATAGTTCACCCGTGCAAGAGCAAGAAACAAAAGTAAGAAGAAGCTCTAGAAGGAAATCCACCACTGGGCATGTTGAAATTCCCCAAAGAAGGAAAATTCATAAGAGGTCAAGGGAAATCCCAGAGGGAAGGAGTGAACAAGAAAAGATGGAAAAAAGTTGCTGATATTTTAGGTAGTATGACCATGACTCCTTTTGAACCAAGCCAAGTTGAGATGGACAAAGGAGATGAGAGACTTGAGGAGTAGGATTTTCAAGAATTGGCTAAACCATCAACATTATCACATGAAGAAGAGTTGGCATCCTGGAGATGAAAAGGTAAATTTCCTTTGATAGAAGAAGAATGCTCAACTCCCAAGAAATTTCAAAGGAAGAAGAAAGACATCAGGTTAAACAAACTCTGTTCTTGTCTAGAGCAGAGCTCATTATCAGGGAAAAGGATGAGGAATTAGATTTCCTCAAACTCAAATTAGAACAAAGAGAAATGCTCATTGGAAAGCTAACAACTCAGCTTGCAATTAGGACTGAGGAGTTATCAGTAATTAAAAAACAACTGATAGAGAAAGAGGAAGAATGTCAAACTTTTAGAAAATAAAATGTTGTGTCCACATGATCTCGCATTGCATCGAGTTAACTTATTTGCCACTCAAACAACTATGGAATGACACTTGCAGGGAACTCAAAGAAGCTAAAACATCCAATGAAGATTTGAAGACCAAGATGGAAGAAGAAAAGAAGGAAAGAAAAGAGCGGGAAGAAAAATTTATAAGAAAGAAGGAGACAAATATAAATGTCTTGCAAAAATACTGATGGTTTGCATTATGAGTGAAAATTACTTGTCTGCAGGAGGCCCTCTCCTGCATATAGTGTGTTTTTGGAAGAAAAATTCATTCGCTAGCAGTTGTTAAGGATTGCATGTGGATTTCCACATGAACTAAAAGATGAATCTGAATTCATGACAACTTATTCTTTAGCCAATCCTGAGCAGAAAAATGTTTTGTGTGAATTCTATCTTTGTAATCTGATGCTAGAAAAAAACACAAGATTTATGATCAATTTGTATATGAGGGAAAGTCAGCTCAATGCATTTTTCTCTGTTCTACAAAATCGGATTACATGGAAGGAACGGGATTATGAGTTTTTATTGAAAACTAGCTCAACTGGTCTCTGTATGAGAGCTCACTATGGTAAACCTTCTTCCTTCTTCATACATTTTAGAACTCATGGCTTTGATGAATGATTCAAGATACATTATTTTTCCAACTTACAAAAAAGTATTGATACCTTTACCTCCTATGAGGAGGAGAAGTTTGAAGATATTTATGAGGGATGCTTGAAAAGGTGGGAACTTATTATTGTTTCCTTGAGAAGAAGGGAAGTAATATCCCCTACAAATTTGATCTGGAGTTTAGAAAGAGAAATTTTTATGCACAATAATTCCTCGGATGAGACTTACATGAGACCAATGAGAAAAAGAAGGCCCCCCATGTCTCCTTGGAAAAACAAAGAACCTCAAGATCCTACTCAATTTGAAGAGTGGCAGAGGAAAATAGAAGCAGGAGCAGGGTATAGTACCTCTAAGTTTAAGCATTGGGATATCCAGTTTTAGCCATTTGATCTGAGCAATCAAATGGAATGCAGAACACATAACCCCAATTTTGAAGAATAAAGTTTGTAAAGGGACTTACAAACAAGTAAGTATGGGGGAAATGATGAGGCCAAAATATGCCCGTTAAATGTACAATAAATGATCTCATCTTACTCTCCTTTTTATTAAGTTTGATTACATTTTGTGACTTTTATTTGATCTGATATGAGTTAGGATGTAATTGTCCGTCTTTTGATTGATTGTGATTCTAACGTTTAAAAGCTCTAAAATTCCTAACGAAGTGTGTTGGAAATTCAGTTTTGTAATAAAGTAGGTCTAATCGGTCGAAGAAATGAAGTATGTAGCATTCAACATGTTTTCGGTAGCATCTGTTCCAATATGGCTTAGTTCCAAAACTTCCAAGCTAGTTCCGAACTCCATTACACATTCACAGGCTTCATCACCTAGTTCCAGAACTTTCAGACTTAGTTCGGAACTCCAGTATTTAGTTCAAATTTTTAAACTTAGTTTCGGAACTCCTAGGTATAGCTCCAGAACTCTCACGGTTTTGATCTTTAATGATTTCCTATGGTTCTAGAACTTCTTTGAAGTTCGGAACCGATGGAAGTTTATCTATTCTAACCACATCTGGTGATTTAGCATCAATGACCCTTTCAATTAGGAAAGGATGAGAAGATTTCCAATCGCAGATCCAAGGATAGTTATCTTACAATTTGTCCGATCAGCCACAATCCGAGTCAACATCTATTCTGGGCATGATTCGATTTCATCATAATCATAGAGACAACTATGATTGTAAATGTATATATAAGTAGACCTGTAGTAGATAAATAGAAGAGAAGATAGATATAGATATAGAATAAGTAATATAGATCGAAGTACATAGATCCAATATGTTTTGTAATACCGAATGTTTTATCAATAAATAACCATTCATGTTTGAGAGAATTCTAAGTTGTTAAATCCTAATTCAAGGAGGAGCAAGGGCCCACTCCCCCAAGGACCAGGATATTCATCTATTTGGTATTTATATTTCCTAAGCAAATAGTTTAGATATGTTAATTTTGTATCACTTTTAATTCTTCTAGTTAAACTTTGTTGTATACTCGTTTCTTGCAGTGTCTAGATAGATTCTTATTCTTCTTACAACCATTTTTAAGCACTCTAAGTTGTGTGTTTATTTCCAAAAGCAAGTGTGTTTATTTCCAAAAGCAAGTGTGTTTATTTCCATTTTGCAAAGTGTGTTTCCTTTCAACAAAGTTTTCATAGTATGATTTAAATAATGTTTTTACCAAGAAGTCCTTAAGACATTGAAAAGATCCCCCAAAAAATACAAAAATAACTACAATAAACTACTAGATCGATAGGATTATTCTTGTTGCATATAGCTTTAGACACACCCCTGGTTTGAATATGACATCAATAAGAAGTTGATTAAATGAAGGGAATAACGACACCCATCAAAAGTAACCATGCTCAAGATACTAGTAGAGAAGAAAATGAATCACTAACTTCCTTCTTATGACAATTCCTATGTTCATATCATCCAAAGAAGACAAGGTCTACTATTATATTATGGTATAATTGGTTTTCTTGGTTCGATGCATTCTTAGGGTGAATGTTTCGGTAAAATCTATGGCAATTGTAAATTCTAAAATAACATACATACAAGAATAACACCCTCATTTATATTTATATACAAGTATATTTAGTTTTCTTCCGTATTGTTGGTGAGAAATTTTTTCTAGTGGACAAACTTGTGGATTTATTTCCAACACTCTGGGAATCTAAGTCCCTCTACTTAATCGGTGTAGTTGTCATATATGCATGCGTGAGTAAAGGTGGATTTTCCTAGTGGCCTTGTGGCCAGGATCCAATAGGGGCACTCCACTGACCCTACGGCAAAGCTAGCAATCTCTTGCTAGGGAAGACTTTGTCTGAAGAGTGGAAAAGGGAGTGAGAAAAGAGGTAGGAGAACTAATGTTGCAGGTAGAAAATTAGATTCCTGCACACACTAGTTATAAATTTCATCACATGCACTAAAATTAGGAAGAAACAATACTACAAACAACAACAAGACCAATTAGAATTTAATGAACACAAAGTATCAGTAAACCCCTTAGTCAAAAAAGGCTTGAAACTTCTTGTATTGATGCTCAAGAAGAAATTGTACATAGTATGAGAATGGAAGACATTGAGAATAGGGGAAAAGTGGCTAACTCTTTTCACTCACAAGTGAGCAAAATCTCTCTCATGAATTTACAAGAATATAACCACTAGAAGAATTTCAGAATTAGAACCCCTTGGAATGAAGAGCTCATTACAATTTATAGCAACCTGAATTGTCCTTTCACCTCCCTCACATGACTCTTCATTTCCATATTCCACTTGTGACCTTTCGTTTTCCATGAATTAAGTATTTCTCTTATAATTTTGAGAAAAATACTTTTTACAAATTTAAAATAATTCACTTAAGTGAATAGGACGAAATACAATGATGACGCATAATGAAGAATTAGAATGGAGAGAGAAATAAGAGAGAAAAAGAGAGGAAGAGGGAAGGGATGGAGGGGAAAACACTCCTTGTGACGAAATGCTTTGAATTCCTTGATGTAACCATGAAATTTGAGCAAATATTTCTACCACTGGTGATCTTCTACACTGATGAAGATTACTCCCTTGAATAACTTGAATCATTTTCCCAATCTAGTGATGACTGCAAGCTCTATGATGTATGGAAATCCTAAACCATAGAATGAGTGTTTAGAAACACTGTTATGATGTTTACCGTTGCAAGCTCGAGATGAACACATACAATGCCCACGATGACCCTCCTTAAAACTTGGTTGATGAACTCCTTGACTCATTGAAATCATTTTGATCAACTCTCTTTGAATCACCCAACTTCTTAAGTGACGAAGATGAATTCACATGATGTGCCTTGTGATGCCCTACTTTGTAATATGAGATGATCATTCCAAACCATGAAAAACCACCATCTCTTCATGATTGATTACACCTGAGAAACTAGACCAACATGTGCACTTGAAATTCATGTTTCCTTAACACTTACTATATTTGGAAGGGACAACTTACTATCTTTAGTAAGTGTCATAGTTTGCCTTTCTGGACCCCAAATGGTGATATTGACTTGAATGATTATCCCTCAATGTCATGTTGTGCCAAACTTGCCCTTTGAGAACAACTTGTTATTTTTAGAATATGAGCCCATGCTCTGCTATTTTGGGACATATCACTTGTCTTGCTCCAGTTTCACCTTCTGAACCTTCTACCATATTCCAACCTCCTTTGTTCCCAAGATATTGCTATTTTTAGCACATTTCTATTTTTAGCAGGTTGCTATTTGGGGACCTTGCTATTTTGGGAAGAAGTTGTTTTCTGTCTTACTTTCCATTTTACCCCTTTTCTGATTGTCCTGAGTGATCAAACTTGCAATTAGTGGGGCTCACCATTTATAACATGTGAGGAAGTATAACATATGCTATTTTTAGTAAATGGTGAAAATGACCTTTGTTTGCGATGGGAACAACTATTTTGGATTCGGCTCTTCGTCATGAACTCGTGCTCCAATTTTCATCATGATTCACTTACTAGAAAGCTCAGAAATGAAAAATGAAAATTTATGCCTGGTAAGAGATTTGGGTATGGAGCTACCAAGGGCAGAATACTGATAAAAAAATAAGTCCTTCATATCTTGATAAACTGACAACTTCATCATGCAAAAACTAGTTTGAGAGAAACTAGATTTTTTGGAGACCCTTCCCTCTAAATTTTGGATGATTTCGCCCACTGGATCTTTGGGAATTTGAAAATTTCTTCAAGAGGGAAGAATGCTGATAAAAAACACATCCCTTCATATCCCTAAAACATAGGTACTCCATGGCATAAAAACTAGCTCACACAAAACTAGATTTTCCAATGATTAGTCCCTCTAATTTTCGCGCGATTTTGCCCACTAGAACCTTGAGAAGTGGAGAGGTAGCTCGCTGATTTTTTCCACTACTGTGTCATGGCGGCCATTAATGGAGATTTTAAATTTTTAGGTCTAGTTTTTTTCTCCATTCATGATGAAATCAATTTCATTGCAATAGGTTTTTGCTTCTTGTCTCACTGGTGAAATTTCTCTTTAATCTAGTTGCGGTTTGACGGGAATTTGAGCTTTGTTCTTCGTGGAGCCAGAAGTGGAATTTATTTGTTGTGAGAATTCCTTGCTGCAAATGGGAGGTTTGAATATGAGTTTTTAATGGCCTTCAAGAGAGATGAACTCATCAATAGAAGGTTTTTCAATCAAGTGTATTGGTTTGTAAGATATGTTCGAATTTCTAATTCATGGTAATGGAGGTTTCGAAGAATTCCTTCGCTCTTCTCTTTGATTCTTCATTCCTCTGGATCTTTTGATCAATATATTCTTTGAAACCTATGCATATTCATGGAGTGGAAGGTTTGGTTGCCATGGCGGAGCTGGTTTGGAAGAACAATGGTGGACTGAGGTGTTCTCTGCAACTTTTTTTTGCAATGGAGAAATAGTTAGAAACAGTAAGAAAAAACCGAGAGTTAGAAAATTTTCAAGTTTTTGAGTTGGAGTTGGGCACATTTTCATGTCCCTGACGTTCCTCACCTCAAAGGGATGTGAGGGATATCAATTTCCACGGTGAGCAAGTCGGCGACATGTGGCGGCGATCCGACGACAGGGAGTGAGAGCGGAAAATCATCTTTAAGACACTAAGGAGCTGGAAGCGGGTCACATGGGTGACCAAAAGTTTCCCTTAGAGGGATGGGTGCATTTTTCAAGGTTTTGTGTCCTGTAACATATGAGGTACATGAGGGACATCAAATTCCATGGAACTTCTCGAGTTGACACGTGGCAAAGATCCAACGACATGGAATTTGAGCTCCTCATAAAGCACCCGGGTCTGAACTGACAATCCTGAAGGTCACATGAGATTTTAGAGGTCATATGGGGGTCGGGAACATTTTTTCATGGTTGATTTCCCTGACCTTGAGGGACGTCAAGGACACAAAATCCCGCCAGGCTCCTGGAGCTGACACGTGTCCTCCCAAAATTTGGCTAACTCCCGAACTCGCTCCAAGAGGACAACTTGAGACGATGATAACTTGAGCTCCCGATGGAATTTTTTGGTGAAATGTTATATGATCCTAACTATAAATGGACTTTTGAATCCAATGGTGGGGGTATTATATCTTGCTTCTTCCATTTGATCCCTGAAAAAGTGTATTTTTGATTTGGTACTCCACCTATGCATGAGAAAAACTACTTGCAAACCTAATGCACCAAAGTTTTGTGAAAAAAATATTTCACCATCTTTTAGGTATTATAATTATATTTCCGATGATGTTTTATTTTGCTCCTAACTCCATCCAGAGCTCTCGGAATCACCTTCAGAAGCTTAACAATTGTTTTGACTGTGCACTGCCTAGGCTTGTGAACCATGTTTTTGATTAAACTACCCAAAACTCTCCAAATCTTCCCTGGATCTTCAAAAATCACTTCCATGATGTTTCTAGGCCTTCAATTCACCTCGATGTTGGATTTTTCTCCTCTGTTCTGCTTTAAGGGGTTGATCTGGTCCTGGGAAGGATAATGATAGCCCTTCCGAACACTACCCAAAGATAACATTTATCAAGAACTCATAAAATCACTTAGGGGGGTTGAATTGAACTTCCTAATTCACCTAATGAGATGTGTTAACATCAACTAGGAGGTCATCGAAACTGATTGGGTAGACCTGGGGTTCCTCAGAATGATAAAACATGAAAATTTTGGTACAAGGGTATTGGTGTCATGCTTAGAAATTGTGAATTTCCCTGTTACACATTTACACGACAACAACTGGCTCTATCTTAGGCGCATGACATGGACTAAGTGCAGCAAAGACATGACATGAAGAATTCAAAATCTCAACTTTTCAAAACAAATACTAATGCTCTATCCATTAGGCTCTGCAGTCAGTCATGTACAGAGAGAGAGAGAGAGAGAGAGAGAGAGAGAGAGAGAGAGAGAGAGAGACACACACACACATAGAAAGGAAATACACACACCATAGAAAGGAAATTATATACAAGGGTGGATTACAGAGGTGGGGAAATAATATACACATACCCGACAACGGGTTGAGAAAAGTACATGCCATCATGAAATAATGGATTGAAGTATGACCATTGAAGCACAAAAACTATTATTTGATCAAACCATGCTTTGGTGATGGCTTTTCATGGCTTGAGAAGAAGAAGGTTGACCATAATTCCATCTTCGTACTCATATTGCATAGAAAACGTTCTTGCATCCAATGAACACTTCATCACTTTCTCAAAACTCTTGTACCTTGATGCTCCCGCTTTACATCCTGCGACCATGTGACTCTGTTCTTCCATGTCTTCAAGAGTGGGAAAATTATCTCTTATATCAAGTAAAATACTTGGAAGGAGTGAGAACAAATTGATTTTCTTCCCATTCAAGAACTTCCTTGAACATCCCGCTTTGTTTCTCTGACCAAGTATTTTCAGTCATGGAGGTTAAATCATTGAGCTAGAGGTCTTCATCATCCTTAAGAGATTGTTACAGCATGGGAACATGTTCAAGATGAATCAAATCTTGGAGGAAGGTGAGTGTAGTCTGATTTTGGATCATTTGGAAAGAATCACGCATACTCCCGCTTTGTTGTCTAGAGAAATTGTTGCCAATATGCATTCATTCGAGTCCATCTTGATATTATTTTCAAAATTGCAGCTTTTGGTTTGGCCATGTAAGCATTCTTCACCCTTCATTGGATTTTTCCATATGAACTCTTGTTTTGCATTGATGGACCATTCGAAATGGTGGGAGCAAGTTGGTTTTGAATATACTCCCAACATTTCTACAAATTTTTCCATGTTCGAACAAAATTTTTCAATGAAAATCAACTCAATGTTTTCCCTGTTATCTTCTTCCATGGCAGAGGTGTTGTCTTCAAAACTGGAGATGTCTAAAGGAGATTCACGAACTTTTCTTCTTTTGTACTCATGAAATTCTTCACATGATGTGGAAGAAAAAGACATGCTTTCATGTCCATTCTCATCAACCAAAGTATTAGGAAGTCATCAAGATTATCCAACTGCTCCATCTCAACATCAAAAATTGGTCCACCAAAATAGGAAGCACAAATTGATTCATACATGTCTTGTATCTCCATAGCTCGGGTTAAGAGTTCAGTTTCTTCCACAACCTTCAAGATATCTTGTACAGATAGTTCTTCTGAAATTTCCATAGGCTCATTTTTATCTTTATTGGAAGAATCTTCTTGTTGTGCCTCTAGGAGATGGTTAAAAATATGATCCATACGGGCCCATGATTCATTTGAAACATTCTCGTTCACCTCTTCCATGATTTGTGTTGCCAAAGATTCACTTTCTTGTAAAAATGAGCATACTTGATTCATGACACCTATTGACAAGGAGAAGAGGTCCAAGCTTTGTGGGAAGGGCACTCCTTTAAGCTCAAAATCCATATCATCTTATTCTTGGTAAGAAGTAGAGAACTATGTTGGGGCAGCAATATGAGAAGAATTTTCAGCTACATCTTGACCATCCATTATTGAATCTTCTTGCTCAAGTGAAATATGAAAGGATATGTTTTCACCATGATGATGATTCTGCTCCCGAGTGAGTAGAGATTGTGTTTAAATTATTTTTTCTCCTCAACTTTGAAAAGAGAGTGAGCTTCTTCCATTTGATCATTCATAATTGCATCGAGAAGAGAGTTTGATTCTTTGACTTCCTCCATTTCTTCATGCGACATTTCTACATAGCTTGAAGAATCAAAATAGGAGGGAAGATTATCTTTGACCATCTTGAATTGATCATCTTCAGACCATGATGGCGGGTGAATTTCTTGCACTTCTTCACATCTCTCCACTTTATTATTAATTGAAAGATCAAAACTTGAAAAGAGATCATCCATGCTTACTTTGAATTGGTCGTCTTCTTCATCATTGGTGGAGTCTTTGGAGAGCATTGGATCATCCATTATGCAGTAAGGATCTTCCTTTATTGAATATATTATTCCCCTATGGGATGTGACTCGAGCCAAATGGAATTGCTGAATGGTGATTCTATCTTCATGTCTTCTACTTCTTCCTCCACGATGTTTCTTTGGCTTTCATCGAAAGGTTCATGATAATATCTTCTTTGGGAGAATTCAATAATCTTCCAGAATGAAAACCTCATAGTATGGGCAGCCATTTGGGTCTTCTTCCATAGGGTGCATCTCGTCTTCTTCCTCCATTTGATGCGGTGCTTCAAGATGTTCATATCTTATCTGTAGAGCTAAAGCATACCTTCAAATTTCATCAAAGACTTCGGGTCATAATTTCCTTTTATTATGCTCTGAAGTCTTTCCACATACTCTCTTTTCAACATGTTCATTTCTTCATCACTATATGCAAGGAAGTCATCTATTGAGCAGTAAAAGAAAGATAATGTTCTCAATTTTACACTGAGATGCGTAAGGTTGTAAAAATATTCTTCAATGGATCTCACATAATCATGTCTTTCATCATCTTCTTGAATGTTGATTTTATCTTCATCGAAAGCTCAAGGATAGGATTTTCTTCAACGACATTCAAGAACCTTTCGGGTATGAAAACCCTATGGTACGAATGATCTTCAGGATCTTCCTCTATAGGACAACTCTCCTCTTCTTCTTCCTCACTATGGGCTGCTTCAAGTTGCTCGTTCATCTCATGTAAGAATTTGGCATATTCTTGAGATTCACACCTTATCTTATGTCTCCTTTGAATCCATTCTTCTTCATTGGTGACAAGTTCTTTCTTCTTTCCTTTTTGTCAACACTAGTCCGGAACCATGGCTGATCAATGATCTTCTTTTCTAGGTAAGACATCTTCTTCTTCTTCTTCACTATCACTCATTGGTACTTCACTCCAATCTGAAAATTTCTTCATGGTGTGGGAAAGAACATGACTAGGTTTCATTCCTTGATGGAGTCACCTTCAAAAAATGATTTTCCTTTGAAATCTATTTTTTTTTGTTTTGATTTTCAGACCTTACGGTCATAATTTGGGTGCAGACGCTGCTAAATCTGCATCACGGTGGGCACCAAAAATTTTGGCGAGAAATTTTTTTGGGTGGAGAAACTTGTGGATTTCTTGCCAAAACCCTCGGAATCTAAGTCTCTCTACTTAACCGGTGCAATTTCCGTAAATGCATGCGCGAGTAAAGGTTGATTTTCCTTGTGGCCTTGTGGCCGAGAAATCCAATAGGGGCACTCCACTGACCTTGGGACAAAGCTAGCAATCTCTTGCTAGGGAAGATTTTTCTGAAGATTAGGAAAGGGGAGTGAGAAAAGAGGTAGGAGAACTAATGTTGTAGGTAGAAAATCAGATTCTGCACACACTAGTTAGAAATTTCATCACATGCACTAAAATTAGGAAGAAACAATACTGCAAACAACAACAAGAACAATTAGAATTTAATGAACACAAAGTATCAAGTAAACCCCTTAGTCAAAAAAGGCTTGAAACTCCTTATTCTTGTATTGATGCTCAAGTAGAAATTGTACATAGTATGAGAATGGAAGACATTGAGAATATGGGAAAAGTGGCTAACTCTTTTCACTCACAAGTGAACAAAATCTCTCTCATGAACTTATAAGAATACAACTAGCTAGAATAATTTTAGAATTAGAACCCCTTGGAATGAAGAGCTCATTATAATTTATAACAACATGAATTTTCCTTTCACCTCCCTCACATGACTCTTTGTTTCCACATTCCACTTGCGAGATTTCATTTTCCATGAATTAAGTATTTCTGTTATAATTTTGAGAAAAAAATACTTTTTACAAATTTAAAATAGGTCACTTAAGTGAATAGGACGAAATACAATGATGACACATAATGAAGAATTAGAATGGAGAGAGAAAGAAGAGAGGGAAAAAGAGGAAGAGGGAAGAGATGGAGGGGAAAACACTCCTCTTGACGAAATGTTTCGAATGCCTTCATGCAACCATGAACTTTGAGAGAAGATTTCTTCCACTGGTGATCTTCTACATTGATGAAGATTTTCCCCTTGAATAACTTTGAATCATTTTCCCAATCTAGTGATGACCGCAAGCTCTATGATGCATGGAAATCCTGGACCATAGAATGAGTGTTTAGAAACACTGTTCTAATGTTTACCGCTGCAAGCTCAAGATGAACACATACAATTCCCATGATGAACCTCCTTGAAACTTGGTTGATGAACTCCTTGACTCATTGAAATCATTATGATCAACTCTCTTTGAATCACTTGACTTCTTAAGTTATGAAGATGAATTCAAATGATGTGCCTTGCGATGCCCTGGTTTGTAATATGAGATGATCGCTCCAAACCATGAAAAACCTCTATCTCTTCATGATTGATTACACACGAGAAACTAGACCACTGTGCCTGGAAATTAATGTTTCCTCAACACTTACTATATTTGGAAGGGACAACTTACTATCTTTAGTAAGTGTCGGAGCTTGCCTTTCTCGGACCCCAACAGGTGATATTGACCTGAATGATTATCCCTCGATATCCTATTGTGTTAAATTTGCCCTTTGAGACCAACATGATATTTTTAGAATATGAGCCCATGCTCTGTTATTCTAGGACATATCACTTGTCTTGCTCCAGTTTCACCTTCTGAACCTTCTACCATATTCCAACCTCATATGTTCCTGAGATATTGCTATTTTTAGCATATTTCTATTTTTAGCAGGTTGTTATTTGGGGACCTACTATTTTGGGAAGAAGTCATTTTCTTTCTTACTTTCCATTTTACCCTTTTTTGATTGTCCTGAGTGATCGAACTTGAAATTCAGTGGGGCTTGCCATTTATAGCATGTGAGGAAGTATAACATATGTTATTTTTAGTAAATGGTGAAAATGACCTCTTGTTTTGATGGGAACAACTATTTTGGATTCGACTCTTCATCACGAACTCATGCTCCAATTTTCATCATGATTTGCTTACTAGAAAGCTCAGAAATAAAAATGAAAATTTATGCAGTAAGAGCTTGGGTATGGAGCTACTAGGGAAGAATATTGATAAAAAAATTAGTCCTTCATATCTTGATAAACTGACAACTTCATTGTGCAAAAACTATTTTGAGAGAAACTAGATTTTTTGGATACCCTTCCCTCTAAATTTCAGAAGATTTCGCCCATTAGATCTTTAGGAATTTGAAAATGTGTTCGAAGGGGGCATAATGCTGATAAAAACACAGTCCTCCATATCCCTAAAAAATAGGAACTTCATGGTGTAAAAACTAGTTCACGTGAAACTAGATTTTCCAATGATCATTCCCTCCAATTTTCGCACGATTTCGCCCACTAGAACCTTGAGAAGTGGAGAGGTAGCTCGCTAATTTTTCCGCTACTGTGTCATGGTGGCCATTAATGGAGATTTGAAATTTTCAGGTCTGGTTTTTGTCTCCATTCATGATGAAATCAATTTCATTGTGATAGGTTTTTGCTTCTTGTCTCACTGGTGAAATTTCTCTTTGATCCGGTTGCCGATTTGATGGGAATTTGAGCTTTGTTCTTCGTGGAGCCGGAAGTGGAATTTCTTTGTTGTGAGAATTCCTTGCTGCAAATGGGAGGTTTGAATATGATTTTTTAATGGCCTTCAAGAGAGAAGAACTCAACAACAGATAGTTTGTCAATCTGTGCACCGGTTTGCAAGATATGTTTGAATCTTCGTTTCATGGTAATGGAGGTTTCTGAAGAATTCCTTCGCTCTTCTCTTTGATTCTTTGTTCCTCTGTCTCTTTCAATCAATATCTTATTTTAAACTTGTGCATATTCATGGAGTGGAAGGTTTGGTTGCCATGGCAGAGCTGGTTTAGAAGAACAATGGTGGACTAAGGTGTTCTCTGCAACTTTCTTCTGCAATGGAGAAGCAGTAAGAAGCAACCATGAGTTAGAAAATTTTCAAGTTTTGGAGTTGGATTTGGGTGCATTTTCATGTCCCTGACATCCCTCACCTCAAAGGGACATGAGGGACATCAATTTCCATGGTGAGAAAGACAATGACACGTGGCGGCGATTCGACGGCAGGGAGTGAGAGCTAGAAAATAAGCTTTAAAGCACTGAGGGGTTGGAAGCGGGTCACATGGGTGACAAGAAGTTTCCCTTAGAGGGATGGGCACATTTTTCAAATTTTAATGTCCTTGAAATGTGATGGGCATGAAGGATATCATATTTCACGGTGCTCCTGGAGTGACATGTGGCGGTGATCCGACGGCAGTGAATTAAAGCTCCCATAGCACCGGGGTTGGTGACGATCCTGAAGGTCGCATGGGGTTTTAGAGGTCACATGGGGGATGAATGCATTTTTTCATGTTTTTGTCCTTGAACTTGAAGGACGTCGGGGACACAAAATCTTGCTTTAGGCTCCTGGAGCTAACACGTGTCCTCCAAAAAATTGGCTAACTCTTGAACTCACTTCAAGAGGACAACTTGAGACGATGATAACTTGAGCTCCTTATGGACTTATTTGGTGAAATTTTACATGATCCTGACTAGAAATGACCTTTTTAATCTAATGGAGGGGGTGTTATGTCTTGATTATTCCATTTGATCCCTAACAAATCATATTTTTGATTTGGTACTCCACCTTTGCATGATAAAAACTTATTACCAAACTAATGCGACAAAGTGTTGCGAAAAAAAATATTTTACCATCTTGTAGGGCTTGGAATTATATTTCCAGTGATGTTTTTTTCTCCTAACTCCATCCAGAGCTCCCGAAATCACCTTCAGAAGATCAATAGTTGTTTTGACCTGTGCACTGCCTAGTCTTGTGAACCGTGTTTTTGATCAAACTTCTCCAAACTCTCTAAATATTCCATGAATATTCCAAAATCACTTCCATGATGTTTCTAGGCATACTGATTCACCGTGATTTTGGATATGGCTCCTCTGTTTCACTTCGAGGAGTTACTTCGGTCCTGGGAAGGCTAGTGATAGCCCTTCCCAACACTTCCCAGAGATAGCATTTTTAAGAACTCATAAAATCACCTAGGGAGTTGAATTGACTTTCATAATTCAACTAGGGGCTGTGTTAACATCAAGCCGGGAGGTCATAAGAATTGACCGAGTAGAGTAGACTTGGGGTACCTCAAAATGATAAAACATGAAAAATTTGAGTACAGGGGTATCGTTGTCATGCTTAGAAATTCTAAATTTCCTGTTGCACACTTGCATGACAACATGTATCAAATAAGGATCTACTACCATTTCTATACTAACGCAAGGTTTTGACCTCACCTTATTGTTTACTCAAGATTGTTTGATAACCTTGCAATATGACATTATTTCATTCACTCTAATTTTACCCATGAACCAGTAACTACATTGTTTAGCGACCTTCATGATAACTTAGTTATCATCAAGGTACTCGATTTAATTTTATTATTTAGACACTTTTACTTTGTGTGTTTTCAAATGTTAAACTATCCACTTGACAACTCACATCATAAAACACACATTCAAATACTTGATGCGGTATTTTTAGCAAAAACTTGAAATGGTCATATCTTTTGATCCGGTGTCCATTTGAGTCCATTTTTTTAAACCATCTATTTCGATGAGACGAACACACCGGTCAATTGCCCCCTGCTAGTTGGGTTCATTTTTGGCACATTTTCGGGCCCAAAATCCGCCATCTAGGGGCCAAAAATTAGGATTTAAGTTTTAATTTGATTTTTCCTATTTTAGGGCATTAATTAATTTTAGTCTCTTGAATGCGAGTAGGTTAGAAAGTTGGAATTTACTCAAATTTAGGCATGTATAAGATGAGTGGATTTTTTTTTCCCGCACGAATAAGCATGCGAACTTACTAAGAATAAAAAGTTCTAGTAAATTGCTAAAGATAGTAGATTTCACCATTGAGAGTAGATTTAGTCAAAGTTAGTTAGATTTTCTTGGCAACTCGAGTTGGGAGTTGTTTTCTTATTTATGAAGCATTTTAATTCATCATGCAATAACAAAGAATAAGCTTTATTTTCTTGTGTGTGTGTGTGTGTGTGTATGTGTGTGTGTGTGTGTGTGTGTGTGTGTTATAGTTTGGCTACATTAAATACCTACTACTAGGTTATTAGGAAATACACATGATGATCCTTTAGAAAGGTAAAGTGTGTGTGTGTGTGTTATAGTTTGGCTACATTAAATACCTACTACTAGGTTATTAGGAAATACACATGATGATCCTTTAGAAAGGTAAAATGTGGATCCTTTAGAAAGGTTTATCGATTTCATGTGCTCCTCTTTATTTCATCAAACTTGGTTTTCCAATTTATTTCTTGATTCCATTTAGGATGAAAGGGAATACAATTAAGATATGGTATAAAATAGTCATTACAAGGCTTATTATGAATATGGTCCTCTTTTTGTCTTTCATACTATCATCCTAACCATGTTTAACAATTTTCAATCCCTATAAGGTGGCTTCATATCATCTTTCCATTTAGCATACATTATCAAAATCATATTCTAATCTTGAAGTCTTTTTTTCTCTTTGATAGTTGGTGCTAACATGTTGGTAATGCAACTAATACCATTTCTACAAATTTCACTTTTTTATACTACAAAGGAGGTTACAAGTATTGACTATCCATATAAGAATATTCCCTTTTTCTCATTCCTTACCATTATTTCTTTTACTAGTTTTCAAATGGCTCATAAATAAAGAAAATTATACGTCCACCGTTTAACAATTGAACTTGTTTTATGATAACCTGATCATTTTAGTTAAGTAATATGACTACAACATTATCCATAAGTAACATACAAGTTTTATACCAAGCACAAGTAGATATAACTCAACAACATATCCAAACAAGTATTGTTATCATTTTGTCACAAAAAGCACTAATATTTTCTCTTTCTTAATACAATAATGGTATTTTATCAGTCCACATCTAAGTAATGTTACTATTTCCAATTTACAAATATATTCATCTCAATGGGTACATGCTATCATAACATAATAAGAATGCCACTTTGAATCTTTCTGTCCAAGATACCTGCAACCAAAATCATGGTCAACATGAAAAGATGGCATGGAAATATCCTATGATATAACACATTCATGATAGCTTATTTTACATCCACAAAAATATCAAAAATCTTTCCATGTAATTAGAGAGGGTAAGAAATACATGTTTAGTTTAAATTACGTTTTCAACTCTAGAGAGAGCGAGAGAAGAGAGAAAAAAACCATATTTTCCAAAAGAAAATTTATAAATAAAAGTAAAAATAGAGGTTAAGTACAACCATGTGATGGTGTCCTAACGTATCTCAACCATTATTAGTATTTAAGGGGGTCCCACAACAATTTTCCAATTATTGTTGCAAGTTTACAAAAACGGACAATTTTTCTAGAATGGCTACTAAACCGAGTTCAAAAACCAACGGAAAAACTCATACACACATTTTTTCAATACTTAACTACTTAACTATATACAAATAAAACATAAGAATAAATAGAACTCATTTCTAGAAACCAAGATTCAATCTGTGACCTTCTTTCAAGATTCGATTATCATAAATGCACCAGTTTGTTCTTATTGCAAAATGACAAGTGGTTTGCAAACTCTGCTTATGTTACTGATTCCCAAAGTAGTTTTCTCAAAACTTAAATTTGATTGAAATTATCATGGTGAAACTATAGAGGTATGTGGTGGTGGAAATTCATTCCCCAACATAGATCGCCAAACCATGAGCCAAAACCAAAACTAATTTCCATCTTTTGGCAGCTGTCCCATGGTGCGAAACAAACAACTAGGTTTTGAAATACATGATGTTAAATGATAAAACAATCATCCAAGTTTGTTTTAAAGATTTATATGTCATTTCTTATTCATAGGGAACACAGTTAAATGTTGACATCTCCTTTATGGGAGTCGGGAAGGTGTTTTTCACGTCATTTTAAAGTGTCTTTCATTATTTTTTCAAGGGTGTTTAAGTGGTATGTTTAAATGAAAACTGAGTTTAACTCACTAATCTAGAGGATTCCTTTATCAAATTTATTAATATAAGTTTTCCATCGTCTTGGGACATGATCCAAGAGAAAGGTTAAGAATTAAAATGGTCATTCTGATTGTGTGGAAATTAAAGTACATTTTAATGTTTTGAGCTACAAAAGTAATTTTAATTAACCAGAAACATACTCTTCATTTGATTTTAATATTAGGTATCATTATGAAGGAGTACTATCAATGAAAAAATCATTCTATATTTAAGGAGAAAACCATGCTTAGGAGGACGAAGATATTATGGAGGTGCTCCGAGATCTAGCATAAGGTGGAGACACGTTCCACGAGACCACATTTCGTTGAGGCATATTTTCACGTTTTCGTGCCTTCAATATGTTTAAAAATTATGTAAAATTGATAAATATCCACTTCTAATTGTAGTTTAGATGTCCATACCTTGCTTCAAACCTCCAAGTTCAACATAAGGTAAGAGGATGTTATAGAATATTGTCGGGTTTGTCTTTACACCTTATAATTTCCTTTTCTTAAAAGCTTCTAATCCTTCTCAAGAGACCCATTTTGTGCATATCCGAGAAATCATCATTGTCCATGAATCCACATTTTGTCGAGTAATTATCTCAAACAACTCATGTTCCTTTGTATCTTTCCACCGATTACATACATGTCTATCGAGAATTGGTAGCTACTACAAGAAAACATATGAGTTCTAAAAATATTTTTATAATTACTATGCTTCCTTTAAAGCTGTCATTTTTGCACATGTTGAGAGGTATAAATTGAAAAGGATTGAGTATTTAATCAAACAAGGCATGCGCCTTGTGCGAGTCTCTACACACCCTTCCGATCCAAGCTTCCTCTTTGCGCATGGGTCCATAAATGAGAAATCAGTATAAAAACATGTGACAAGAAAACTTCTTTCTATTGTACTTTGATAGATTTCCAAATGAAAATTGCACTCGTTTTCTTGGCATGGGTTAATAGTATATAGGCAAGGAAAATTTAGTGTACAATATACACAAGCATAAAATTCGGATAAGCGTACTCAATTGTATTTAGTTGAAATGCTCCAAGGCCTTTTAAAAAAATCCATTTTGAGCTTTACCTACAACCATTGTCGTCCATTAATTCGTATTTCCTTCTAGAAAGTATTGGAATAGTCACATGTTAAGCACATGCTTTAACATTTGCATACATATCTACCATAACACCTATAACTACAACATATGACATACATACCTTTTCCCATCATGTTATGATATATGTCCATGCCACGTATTTATAATCTCAGCCAAGATTGAGAAAAAGAGTGGTCCTCGACTTGATATAACATTTGTAATCTTTGATCTAACCGAGATATATATATGTTTTCATCCTCTATTCTCCACAAAAGGAAAAGAAACGAATAAGAAACTAGAAGAATAAGTTTAAGATGCATTATACTTTCTTAAGCTCTTATTTCAACACAAAAATTGAGGTAAAATACCTAGAATGTTCACGGATTGGGCAGTAAGGAAGCTAAGGATAGGGGATCTACTCTTCGATAGTCAATGCATTAACAGAAAAACTAGTCTCCATCTAAACTCTTGATTGGTGCAGACCTAGAGGAATATGAAAAGAGTTGTGGAGCCCATGCATTTTACCTTAAAACCTACCTGCCTTCATATGGGATCATCACTCTACCCACTTACTCACTTTGCACACTTCAACCTTTCAGATTGAACATCTCCCTAATGGGCTACAAGAAAACATTACTTTCTCTATATGTGTGGTCATTATGGTATTTTTATTTTAACATTATATAATATTTTTTTCTTCATTATGTACATAAGACACAATATTCTCTTACGTTTGTATTGATTTAATTCGGTCTTCAAAGAGTGGCATTACACTCCCCTCCTCTTATAAAAGCATCGTTCTTGATGCGGTGAACATGTCAAGATGATAGGAGAAGTTAACATAGAATAAAACCATAAAGGGTTCATTAAATATAAAAAAATTCATTTTATTTGAAGGTTGGTAGTTCTATCATTCTCGAGATACTCGGTTTTAGTTTTTATTATACTAAAATGTAATATCCTAGCTTACGCTAATGTTATGCAAAGAAGTAAATAACTAAAAACGTAAAGGAATGTGACCTAGGAAACTAAGGAAATAGAAATGTAAACCCTAATGTACAAGAGAGGGTTAAGAAATCCTTAGCTGAATTCAATGAAGGTATGAGACTGTTTCGCAGAGAGAACTAGGTGAAAAAAGGAGGAAGTGACCAAATAAAAGACTTAGAAAGAACATTTCTGAGCTCCCTGACTAGATTGGGGCGCTTGGAAAGGGACACCAATGCCTATGGCCACCCATGTCTTAGATCTAGGCACCTTAGTCTGTAGAAATAGTTAGAAACCCTCCTTTGATGTGACATTGGATGTTCTCATGTAGTTTCTTCTTGTCGCACTAACTTCGGTGAACTACGCATGATTTCTCTGCAAACTAAAGATGAAGGAGATACCTGCAAATCCCCAAAACAAGCATCAAACCCCTTAAAAAGAAAGATGCAAATGAAGGGGTCAAACTTTCTTGAATGACCACCATGGTGGACTTAGTAAGTGTTGGACTACATATCGGACCCGATGTAGTTACGTGTGTGTGTGTGTGTGTGTGTGTGTGTGTGTGTGTGTGTGTGTGTGTGTGTGTGTGTGTGTGTGTGTGTGAAAATCATGCCCTAGGTTTCTCTTGTATCTGTCGCACTTTGTGAAATAATGAGAAATAAATAGATGCGAATGTAATAGATGTGTGCATGGAAACAATAGAATCCCCTCATATGAAGTGTGTTTCAGATGAACCAACCTTATGTGCCTTGTGATGGAACTAGATGGATGCGATTGTAGCTTTAAGTTCCTTTGATGGATGTGAATCTAGATGTTGATATTAAGTGCTTAGTTCTTGGCCCCTCACTATGGTCTCATGAGTTTATATTTATATGGTTCTCTTGTTCTAATTTCATAATTAACCCGAAAAAGGCTGACCACTAAAAATATGGAAATATAAAATGGTGAGAATGTGCCCAAAAGCTGGAAGAAAAGTGCAAAGAGGATCAGAGCGCCCAAAGGGGACTAGGGCACATGGGGCTCCCTAGTCTGTTTGGGTGCCCCAATTAGGAATAAGAACGTAGAATGAAAAAATAGACTAGGAAAGTATGGACGAAGAATCAGAAGTGATGACTGAAAGAAAAGTAAAAAGACCAAAGGACATGGGTTAATTAGTAATTTCTTCACTCAAGAACCATATGAATTGTAGTATGAGACCGGGACTAAACATTGACTCAAAGTGTGTGATTTAGTGACTACATTTTCCCCCACTTTATGTTGGTGAGAAAAATGCTCAATAACATAAAGTAGATAGAGATGAATACCCGATATATATGTAGAGTTATGTAGAAAATTTGTCTAAGGACTAGACAAAGTGTGGAGTGATAAAAATAAAGATGGAGCATAAAGACAAAAAAAGAAATATGTAAAAAAGTGATGAGAGTGAACCTAGGGTGGAAGCATGTGTCTAGATGCCAATGTGTTAAGTGTACCTACATGGTTAGTTTCGCGTGTGATGTACTAGCCATGTGTTTTTTGTTTGACTTGCTTGCTTCCCATATGATGGACGGAATTGTAAAAGAGAAGATGATCAAGTAGTAAAATATGCATGTGTATGTGTAAAAATGTAAAGAAACAAGAAAAAGTAATATCAAAATGCCAATGAAAAAGGAACATGTGCACCTAATCCATGATGAGACATAAGGGTGTAGAAAGGATATCTTAACTATTGGTGAAGTGTGAGTTTTTTAGGTGATCTCACGCCACTATGGCTGATGAAGTGTTGGGAGAAAGATGTGTTATTCTCCAACCTGTAACTGCTTCCTTGAGATTGGTGAAGAGATCTCTGTACTATATGGTTTATTGGGAGATTCGACGCCGTTGGCCGAAGTAGTGTAGGGAGGAAAGTACAATGTATCATCCAACTGTATATGCTTGCTCCCAGAATGCTAAGGATAATTTGACCTATAAAAGCCACTTTATGTATTGGGTTCATAGACTAGTTTGAACCCACTCGTAAATTATTAAATGAACTGTACCATGGACAATGACTATAGATTATCTTGTAGACTAAAATGTACTAGTATCGTGTGTAAACCCCAAATGATACCCCCATGTTATGGGCACATGTGATGTTGTGGATAGGAAAATGTGGCCCTAAAAGAGGATTGATTGCGTGTAACTTGAAAATCTACCTGTGGGGTAAGGGAATGTTCTTGGTAAAGATCAAGGCACACACAAACAAGTGGCTAGAAAAACAAGTGTTAGTACGAACAAGAATGCATGTGTAGAAACAAACAATGTGTAAGCTAGAACATAAGTAGACAATGTAAATAATCAAATATACAATCATAGATCGCGTAGAGTAGGTTCCAAACATGGGATACTACTCACGGTGTCACAAGACACTCAAGGCCGTCATGACCACAAAAAAGTAAGTGTGTACACACAAAAAGGGCAAGGCCCACAAACAATAACAAGTAATAGTAAAAACAAACAAGTATGGAAGAAAATATCCCTACATAACAAATGCTACACATGAAGCACCCATTAGCATGTTAGAAAAATAACAAGTATGTCAAAGCATGTATAACTTGATAATGAAAAGTGCTAAGTACAAAATGAAACAATAACACCTGTAGTGTACAAATGTGGATGCCCCCAGTAGGTAGTGTGTGAAGCATCGATGTTGTATGTAGAAGCTCTATATCTATGATCATAACTAGAAAAGGACGTGAATGTGCATGTGTGTATGGTAAAGATAATGACATATAAGAGATCTATCTAACATGTGTAGTAAAGTGAACATGTAAAGCAAGTGCAAGCAAGAGTAAATGCAACCATAAAAGAGTATGGATGGATGGAATGGAATGCTATGGATGATAGGAGAAGCGTGCCCCTTGAGTGAAATGGTGTTGTATGCAGTGAGGTTCATTTAGTATTCCCCCTCAAAGAATCAAGAATGAACAAAAATGAGAGTGCGTCATTGGGAAATGGTCAAACTATGTGTTGTGTGTAACACACTATGATGAGTATGTGGTGATGAGATGCGACATAGACATTAATTGTGTGTGGCCTTATAGCATAAGCGTATATTATTATTAGATGACTAGAAATAAGGTGGTGATTTAGCCTAAGTGTATACTAAAAAACAATAAGTAAGAGAAAGTGATGATATAACCTATCATGAGATGATGCTAGAAGAAGTGACCCTATAGCCTAAAACATATATCACTAATACTATGAAATTCGCATGAGAAAATAAAATGATGAACGTGTGAACGTGATGTGGTCCATTTTTTTGTTGAATACCCTGAACAATCCAAGTATGGAGCGTGAGACTAGAGTGTATCATCGGGTAGTGAGTATGACACATTTAGATGTAATATTTCTTAAGGTGCATAACATTGAGTGGGGTTTTGAGTGGTTTCCCAAAAGGGTGGTGAGGTGATAAACTCCACCACCAAGTTTTTCAGTGACAACATATGGGCTAAGCCAATTGGGTTTGAGTTTACCTTTAAGAGGGGATTCGACATTTATATTTTTCTAATTTTATTTTAAGACCAGATCCGATGTTAAACTCACGGGAACGAGTTTTGTGATTATAGGTGTGTGCAATGGGAGATTGATATGAAAGGATATGCTCAAGTGCTTGGACTCGATGTGAGTCCAAAATTTCTAATTCATGTAACTTTTTTCACTGATATTCATTATCTTTGAGGATACCTTTGAGTGAAATGCACAAGGAAGGTATTTCAAGTTCTAGTGGAATGACAACCTCAGCTCCGTATACTAATGAAAATGGAGTAGCATTGGTAGGTGTGTGAATACTAGTGTGATAGGCCCATAAGGCGTAGAATATTTGGTTATGCCAATCATTACCACTAGAATCTACTGTCTTGCGTAATATTTTGACAATGGTTTTATTGGTGGCCTTAACTTGGCCATTGCCTTATGGATAGTAGGGTGTAGAAAAGGATTGTTTGATTTTGAATTTGGCACAAAATTTTTTAACATCCTTATTTTTAAAAGAGGATCCATTATCAACGATGATAGAGAAGGCACACCAAAGCATGTGATGATGTGGGTAGTGAGGAAACCACATATGACTATACCAGTGATCATGCGTAGTGGAGTTGCCTCAACCCATTTGGTAAAATATTATGTGGCAATAATAATGAATTTGTGTCCTTCGGTAGATTTGGGATTGATCATTTCGATGAGGTCGAGTCCCCAAAGAGAGAAAGGCCATGTTGGTGTAATAGGTTGTAAGTCGTATGCGGGTGCATGGTAGAGGTTTTCGTGCTTTTGAAATTTTTCACAATGGGTGGTGTATTCAAGATAGTCTTGTTCCATTATAGGCCAATAATATCCTTGACATAAAATATTTTATGACATAGATTTTCCAAAGAAATGGCCACCACACATGTTGTCATGTATCTCATGTGTAATAGCGATAGGGATATCTATAAATCCTAAGTGGCGTAAAATTCAGCCATCAATGGCACATTTAAATAGTTCCATTCCTACAATGACATAGTGAGTAGCCTCACGTCATAAACTTCAAGCCTCATGAGGTTGTAGGTTATCAGGGATAATATGCTTGTACACGTAGTTGTAAATAGGTGTAAACCATTCAGAGTTATCTTGATTGCACATTATGATGCAAAATGCTGCAAGATGAAACACATAGAAGGATGGATGTCTAAGGTGTGTTATGATGAATGTGGCATGTTCATTGGTAATTTCTTGTGGGATAAGTGAGGTGGCACTAGCCATGGCGTCTACATGATGATTATCTTTGCATGGGATAGTAGTGATAGAGTAAGAGTCAAAGGTAGCCAAGAGATATTTTACGAGCGTGTTGTATGGGATTAAATGTTCCTCCTTTGTATGGTAGGTATCGTTAACTTGATTGATGACTAACTGAGAGTCACCATGAATGCACAAGCTACAAATGAGGAGCTTTTGAGTGGTGAGAAGACCGAGGATGAGAGATTCATATTCAACGATGTTATTTATACAAGAAAATCCTAAGCGATATGCGAAGGGAAGTAGATCACCCTGTGGTGTAATGAATATTATGCCAGCCCCAACACTAGAGTGAAAACACGAGCCATCAAATTACATCATCCATGTATGTGGTTCAACATTATAAGTGGTAAAGTCATCGTGAAAAGAATTAGAGATAGGTGAAGCATCTAGAAGAGGTGTAGCGGCTAATTGATTGGCTATAACTTGTCCTTTAATTAATTTTTGGGGTATGAACTTGAAATTGAATTTGGTAAGAAGCATAACCCAACATGCGAGATGGCTTGATAGATGCGTGTGGGATAACAAATATCGTAATGGGTCGACCTTGGTAATAATGTGTACCTCATTATTAAGGAGATAGTGACGTAATTTTTCCGCAACAAAAATGAGGCCAAGACATAACTTTTCGATGTAGCTATAATTGCACTCGTAAGAGAGAAATGTTTCGACTAATGTAGTAGATTGATCTTTCACGCTTAGAATCATCGTGTTGTGTGAGAAAATCCCCTAAGGCATGAAATGTGGTAGAAATGTACAATAAGAAAGGACCGGTTGGGAGGCACTAAGACTGGTGGGTTTAGAAGATATGCCTTTATGTCCTCAAATGCTTGTTGGCATTGCTCATCCCATACAAATTTAGTATCTTTCTTCATAAGATGCGTAAATGGTTGAGTTTTATTAGCAAGTTGTGCAATGAATCACTGAATAGCTTGTATTTTTCCTTGTAATGATCGTAGTTGATGTAGATTTTTAGGTGGAGGCATGTTGATAATGGCTTTAATCTTATTGGGGTTGATTTCAATGCCATGTTGTGAGATAATATATCCTAGTAGTTTACTAGTTGTGACCCCAAAAACACATTTTTTGGGATTTAAGTGGACATGGTATTGACGTAAACACTCAAATAACAGTGTAGATCTCGTGCATGGGTGGAACGATGTTTGGACTTAGCTAAGATGTCATCAACATAATCTTGATAATCTTGTGAATATAATCATGAAATATATGTGTCATTACGCATTGATAAGTGGCCCCAACATTCTTAAGGCCAAAGGGCATGACAGTGTAACAAAAGGTTCCCAAGGTGTGGTAAAAGAAGTCTTCTCTTGATTGGGATTGATTTTGATTTGATTATATCTTGTAAAACCATCCATGAAAGAGAGGATGTCATATCCAACGGTAGAGTCAACAATAACATCAATATGAGGTAATGGGAAGCTATCCTTAGGGAAATATTTATTTAAATCATAAAAATCTATGCAATAACGGATGTGGCCATCTGGTTTCATTATGGGCACAATGTTAGATACCCATTCGGGATAATTGACAACCCAAATAAAACCAACGTCAAGAAACTTTTAAATTTCTTCCTTGACTAAGAGTGCCACCTTTGGGTGCATTTTGCATATTTTTTTTTGGTGTACCGATTTGGGGTTAAGGAAAATGTTGTGAATGGAAATGGGAGGGTTGATACCTGACATGTCACTCTAGTCCCATGTAAAAATATAATAGAAATTGTGTAATACATGCTTGATATATATTTTTTTCAATAGGTGTGAGAGAGGAAACTAATAAAACTATATGTGGGCTCTCAGAGGTTCCTAGGTTATATTGAATGGTTTCTTCATTGAGAAGGGAATACCTATCTTCGATGTATGGATCTGTAGGAATATGTATGGAGAATAAAGGGTCATGATTAGGTGTCGAGACTCTCCAAAGTAGGCTGTAGTTTGAAGTGATAGTGGGTATCGTCATTTATGGTGAAAGGAATGGAATTGATCATAGATTCCCATGTGTTCTAAGATAACATCATCGATAGAAAAAGTTTCTAAAGTATCCCAAAATGTAGAGGCATTTTAATTGATGAATTCGGGATGACCGAGTGAGATTGAAGAGGTGTGTAAGGTGGTATAAAATTCTAAAGGAGGGATGGGGGGGGTGATACCCCAATCCAAATTTATTAGATTTCTGTGGGATGATCCCAAAGTGTTGTTATTCCAAGTTCTTGTTGGTATGGGTTTATATTGGAGAAGCCAGTAATGACGTAAGTATTCATATCCTAACCCATATTTAGAAAAGTCTTGAGTACTATTGGAAGAACTAGGGGTATCACTAGATTGTTCAATAGAATGAAATACACGAAAGGGGATGGATCAACCAATACATCATAGACAACTCCTTGATAATGAAATTTAAGTCACGTATGTAAGGTGGAGGGGACCACATGCATGGCATGGATCCATGGCCACCCAAGAAGAATGTTATAATTAAGGTTGTTGGGCATGACATGACATGGAATGGTGATTGTACATGGACCAATAGTGACAAGGAGGTTAATAGTACCTAATACATGCTTAGGAATATTATCAAAGCCACGAATGGAGACCGATGAAGGAGCTAATGAACTTTTTGAAATACCTAGGTGATGGAGAAAAGTGACATTACAAATGTTAAGGCCAGATCCATTATCAACTAAGGTGTGTTTGACATCGATATTGTTAATACAAACTTGAATATATAGTGGGGGTCATGCTCTAATATTGCTTGAGAGGGTAGCTCATATGAGGTGAAAGTGATTTGATCCTCATTAAGAGATAAAGCTAAAGTAAACTTGTGGTATACATATTTGGGTGATGTGTGAGGAGGAATATAAGTAGTAGCCAAATATGATTTGAGTCTATTAATACAATTAGGATGATTATGTAAATAGGCATGGATAGAGATATTCATGAGGACAAGATGGTAAGATGAGAAAACAAATTAAAGAAATCGATGAGAGTCTAAGAGCATGAAGATCGAGTACGGGTTCACCAAAATGATTATGCTAAAATGTAATATCCTATCCTAATCTAATGTTATCCAAAGTAGTAAATAACAACTAAAAAATAAAGGAATATGACCCAAAAACTAAGGAAATAGAAATGTAAATCCTAATGTACAAGAGAGGGTTAAGAAATCCTTAGTTGAATTTGATGAAGGTGTGGGACTATGTTGTAGAGAGAACTAGGTGAATAGAAGGAGGAAGCAACCACACAAAAGCTTGAGAAAGAATATATCCAAGCTCCCGACTAGAATGGGGCACTTAGAAAGGAGCAGGGGAACTTTGAGTGCCCTAGTATGAGATCTTATCACCCTGGTCTATGAAAATATTTTGAAAGCATCCTTTGAGGTGTTACTAGATGTTCTCCTATAGTTTCTTCTTTTCACACTAACTTCCATTTGAACCATGCAATATGTCCCTCAAATCGAAGATGAAGGAGAGACCTGCAAAACCCCAAGACAAGCATCAAATCCCTAAAAATGAAAGATGTAAATGAAGGGGTCAGATTGTCCTCAAAGTGACCACCATGGTGGACTTACTAACTTAGTGTTACACTACATCTCAGACCTGATGTAGTTCTATGTGTGTGTATGCAAATCGTGCCCTAGGTTGTTCTTGTGTCAGTCGCACACTTTGTGAAATAACAAGAAATAACTAGATGTAGAATGTAATAAATGTGTGTATAGAAACAATAGACTCCCCTCATATGAAGTGTGATATAGATGAACCAACCTTGTGTGCCTTGTGATGGAGCTAGATGGATGTAATTATAGCTTTAGGTGCCTTTGATGGATGTAACTCTAGATGGTGATAGTAAGTTCTTAGTGCTTGGTCCCTCATTATGGTCTCATAACTTTATATTTATATGGTTCTCTTGTTCTAATTTCGTAATTAACCCGAAAAGGTTGACCACTAAAAATATGGAAAGATCAAATGGCTAGAAAGTGCCCAAAATATGGAAGTATAGTGCGAAGAGGATCAAGGTGCCCAGAGGGCCGGTGCACTGGGGTGCCCGAGTCTGGTTGGGCACCCAAGTCAGAATACGAATAAAATAGAATGATAAAACAGATTTGGGAAAGTATGGTCATAGAATCAAAAGTGATGACTGAAAGAAAAGTAAAAAAGGTCAAAGGACATGGGTTTATTAGTACTTTCTTCACTCAAGAACCATGTGAATCGTAGTATGAGACCGGGACTAAATGTTGACTCAAAGTGCATGATTTAATGACTACATTTGTTAATCAGTTTCTAAAAGTTTTCTACGATGCTCTTCACAAAAGGATAAATTATTCATAATTCAAGTAATGTTTAATCCATATCTATTATTACATAGAGTACAAGTTTTTTCACACTCTCATACAATTTTACATTCAAACAATGTATTTAATGTATATAATATTTTCATTGTTTAAAAATTCAATCTTAAATTTCTAATAGGTTTAAAAATAACACATGACATCACAATGTCATACAAGGTCCAAAGCGCAACACAAAAACTCCACCAAATACTCTTTTACACATTTGTCACCAAATGTTTTTTACTTGAAACTAATACGAGGAGAAGAGTAAACCATACAAATCACCTTGCCAAGGTGGTAAGGTGTGATAACCAACTAAAGGATTATGAAACAACATATGGATTACGAGGCTAACACAATAATTACTCACCAAGTTCCACCCACACATATAGGAGGGAAAGGTAATGAGATCACAAAACATGGTATTCATATCATAGACTTCATACAATAGGTATATAATGGTGTACATAAAACACATAGTGAGGTTATGATAACAACATATCTATAACAAGGTCCCTATGACCAAAAGTAACGAATATATCTATGTATAGTACCCACAAGTCCAAATACATCAATATATATTAAAAACACTAGTAGTCCAGTATCCCAAACTCTCCACAAGGGAGCCAAAGAACCAAGAAAGAGTATAAAGTATCCCATAAATATGTCTACCAATCAATCCCATATGTCCCACAAGTACACTATCCCCAAGTAATCCACAATCTAAAGGAGTGTAAAATTACAAAACATAACCATGGAGTTTGAACTGAATATCACATTTGTCTCAATGGCAAACATCATCATCACTTGGTAAAAAAGAGAACAAACATCATAGTCAAACCCACAACTGGTACTACATATCATAAAGGAGAGTCCATGAAGGAGAACTGAGTATCATAATATTCGTTCCACCATGGAGGATTTAATATGAGAAATGTCACTCCACCATAGGAGGAATAAGTATCATAACAATCAATCAACCATATAGGATAGTGTATCATAAGAGTCTCTCAACCATAGACAACTAAGTATAAAAATGTAACTCCACCACAGGAGAATTGAGTATCAAAAATGTCACTCCACAATAGGAGGAATGAGTATCAAGTATCCAGTGAGGCGAGATCACTCCATGGTCTTGACACATAGAGCCTTGTCACCTAAAAAATAAGGGCATGTCCTACAACACCAAACATGTAGATATGGAACCTTGGGTGTACCCCATAAAATATGCATGTAAATTATGAATAAGGTATAACCATCTCATCAAATAAGTAAAAAAATCCACATTAACATTCTTGAGAATAATTAGTCAAGAAATTCATAAAGATTTGAGTTGCAAAAATTAAAAACAGGAAATCTCATTAACTAAAGAGAGATGGCTAAGTAGCCACAATTAAACTACAAAATCTTGTAATAAATTAAAAAAGTAAAAAAAAAAAATCCCTCTAATATTACTAATAAATTAAATAAAAACATGGTTATGAGATAATCAAGTTCACATATAAAATGCATATAGAAATATCCACAAATAGTTATAGTAAAACCTCTAGTGGATACTTGTAGGTGTACTAAATCATTGAGTATGCATCTCGAAATATAAACATAATAATTGATTAAATAATGTAATTTTCATAATCTCTGATTGAATCATAATCTCCAAAAACATTTATAAACTGGAATAAGAGAACTTATTTACACTAACAATAACATACAAAAGAAATTTCTTTTGGTGTTGGTTAGGTCCTATTAAAGTTGAAAATACCAAAAACTCAAATAAGGGTTTACCGATACCTGTGCCGACAATCATAATGTTGGGATGATGGAATATAAACAATGTAGAGAAATTATCACCGAATGAAAAGACATGTAATCCATGACAACTAGACAAAGAGATGTTAGATAATTATTATAACGAGTTTCTCAGAAAATGTCAATCCTAGGAATCTAAGGGGAATTCCTTGAAGGGTGTCAAATCATTTGATAAAATTAAGATATTTTGATAATGGTAAGATAAATAATGAAAAAATGATTTAAAAATCGAGAGGGATAGTGAGACCTGTTCAAATTTGTAAGTGGCCTAGGCTAGGAATTGGCAATATTGAAGTCCTCAAGTATTAATATAAAAATTCTTGATGGATTCTCTCTCTTCTTTAATGATTTTGATATGATCCTCGATGTCATCGATGGTGGGAGAAAGTGTGATGGCGCACAATCGGAGTTTATGGAAAATGTTGAATTTTTCCAACACGAATGATCTCTGGACAATCGAAAGATTGTATATATCGGAAATAAGATGTGAAAGACCTGAAATAATCATCTACAAAAGGTCCATTTTGAAAATAAATTATCGTACCAAAATCATATTGATGTAAATATGATAATGGTAAAAATAATTATAAAGCACGAGGATTGATGGCGATTAGGGACAAAAATTTGTTTTGATAAAGTAATTTATAAAAAAATAATAATAAATGCGTGATGAAAGTGATGATTATAATAAAAACTATTAGGATTCTAGAAGCTTATGAGATCTAGAAAACAAAAGTGTGGATGTTTTCATAGGATAATGATAAAATGAGAGGCTATGGATACCGATTGACGATGATCAGAGTCAACAACGATTAGGGAGAAAAGTACTAATTTTGATAAAAGGTTGGTAAAATAGGTAATCGACCAAAAGAAGAAACAATTTTATAGTGCAGAGGTGAACTAGAAAGAGTCTAGGAATCTATAAGACTTAAAAAATGGAGATCTAGAAATGCTTAAAAGGGCAATGAAGGGAAAGAAATTCAAAGGACTGATATATGGTGATTGGGGATCGACAATGATCTCTGTGGATATTGCAAAGTATTCTAAAGGTTGGTCTAAATGATGGAATTCAAGAGTTACAACTTAAAAATGAATGTGGGATGGAGAAGACACCAAGATGTTAACTATAACAAATGTAAATTAATTGGAAAAATGAAAAATAGAAGGTATTAACCATGATGGATAGCTTGAAGGTTATAATGTTCCAAAAGAGGTTGATACAAAGATCTAATGAGACTCTTGAAGGAATGAAAACAATTTGTTGATGATTCTAAGCATCATGATGTTGTCATATGTGCAATAGTTTTTCCTAAAACTTGAATCTTGACTAGCTTGGTAAGGGAGCTAGAGGTTTGCTAAAATAGGATCGACGACTTCAGTAATGATAGACATCGATCTCGGATTGTCATCAATTTTTTCCAAGAGGTTACAAACCAAAATAGAAAAGATGACAAATGGTTGAAACCACTTGCCATATGAGATTTTAGGTTGTTAGGTAGACGGTAGGAGGTTAGGGATCCAAGTAGTAAGAGGTTAGGGGGTTAGGTTGGGTAGGGTAAATTAGGTTAGGTTTGTTTTAGGTGGTTGGAGAAGGTTAAATAGGACTTACACCCGTTGTTTAGGTTCTACAATGGTAATTTTAAAGTGTACTTAGGATAGTGATGATATTGGTAATCAGGCTTAATGTTATTAATGGTTATCTGGTCACCTAGGGGTGAAAAATAGGTTTCCACATTTTCCCCTTTTTGTTGAGATATGTATAGGCAAGGGTGTGAGACAAAAACTAGCGCGAGGATGCCCAGCTTTTTTATAAGGATATTTTTATATTGCTCCCCTCAATCTGATGGTTTACTATACTTTTCATTGAATTGAAGAGAGTTTGATTATTTAGATAAGTTTTATTTAAGATGCTCGAGATTATGGAATAACCATACTTTGGAGGAGTTTGTTGGTAGTAATATTTGGAAACAATTGCTAGGGGATGTGTAATGTATACCATCTTTAGAAACATGTTGTGGGAAGACTACTACATGGAGAGGATCTAATGGGATTTCTCTCGTGGGGATCTTTAAAGCCATGGGAACAAATGGTTAAAGGAAACATCTACAGGTGGTGTGAAAAAATGATATATGGTAAAAAACAGAGGTTTTGAGAATTAAAAAAGGTATGAATCTTGTGATGAAAGTTGTGATGTGATAGGAAAGGTTTAGGTGATCAAAATTGATACATTTTTTGTACAAGGAGAAAATCGACAACGATTGTGGATTGTCGATGTTTGGAAATGGTTCGGTGGCAATTTTGGTTCACCAATAATTCTCAAAAAGGTAAATATATAAATCTAGTGGGCCATGCAAATAGTTCATTTCAACATTTCTAAGTGTGATTTGGGAGCTCCGAGTTGTGATTTTTGAGTGTTTTTGGGATATGGAGGAAAACGGTAGTGGAAGAGGACCAGAGAGGGTAAGTAAGATTGAATCAGATATTGTTTGGATATTTTTGTTTATTTTTTATTTTATTGTGATTTTTTGAATTTTTGGGAAAGAACACCGAACAACACCGATAGTATGATTTGTGAAAATCGGGTGGATCATCATAGATTGATTAGATGAAAACATCACCAATCCTCAATCGGAGGAAATAAGGTTAATTTTGATAAATTTACTAACTCGATGTATTTTTTTATTATAAGTTTTACAGGTGAGGGACACTATTTATCTCCAAAACAAAGTTCTAAAGACGTTGGAGAGGATCCAAGCCAATGTCACCGATGTAGAGTGGGGCTATTTTATAGTCGTTATATTAGGAGGATTCTTCCACTACTAGAAAATTCCATGAGACGTAGGGCTAATGATATTTTGATTGATAGATGGGATCCAAGCACCATGACATTGTGGTTCCATACCTATGAGATAACAATAACCATGGAGTATGTGTACATGATTTTGAGATTACCGATCTAGTGTGAGTAGGTGGTACTAATCACCCGAGAGGCCCATCTTGATACTATGAGGTGACTATATGGTGATGATTCCCTAGACATCGATACATTGTCAGGGGGGTTTTCACATTGATACATATTATGATGGAGATGTGTTGAGTAACCTGGATGATGCCCGTAGTTATGTTGGATACATCATGTTATGGGATACTAGATTTAGGGGGTGGAATATTTTCTTGGTCATTTGCGGGTGTCATTACGAGATATCTTGGATCATCAAACTATTTATGCATGGGGTTGTGTATTGTTATCTTAGGTTTATCATGAGTTATGGATGTTTTTCACATGGAGTACATTTATAATAGATGTATGGTTTCTACTACATTATTGGGCCTACGAGAAAATAGCCATTGTGAGGCCACTAGGGATACCTTGGAGGGAAGGTAATCCATAAAATTATGTAGTGGGATTCATGAGATGGAATTTGATTGGATGAGAGATGATGGGGTTGAGAGAGACCATACCTTATGCCGATTGACTACGAAGTCTGTCTATAGATGATGTAGTATGGAGATATTATGTGAGATACCATGCATGTCAAGGGATGTATGTGGAACTAGATGGACCGAGGCGGGTGTGAGGGAGGAGAGAAGAGATGATAGAGTCTGCTCTGGGTTTCGTTGGGTGTAGAGACAATTTGGATTTCCACAAAGCAGTTCCTAGTGAGCTAATAATATATCGGTGTGATGATTCAAATAGATACTTACCAATGTAGGTAGTAGATGAGGTAGGGTTGGAAGAGTCACGAGAGCCATAAGATATTGATGTATATGATGTTGGGGTAGTGGAGGGGTTCAAAGTGCATGATGGACCGATCATAGAGATAGGTGGGGAGTTGGCAGAGGGGTGGAAAGATGGAGGAGGGTGATGGTGGAGATGAGATGGCCAAGCTATAGGAAGATTATGATACTTTTGAGATGAAGAGGGATAGGTGGTGGTCAAGCACGCCACCACTTATCGGGAGGGTTACCGGATGTAACATGATATAGACCAAACACACCTAGAGCATGATACTTATTTGCATCAATGAGATAGATTTCTCCAACAACAGGATCCATTCAAGGTGAAATATGTAGAGGTGGGTAAAAATTCAAAGGTAGCAGGAGTGTGACATAAGGTATATGACCTAGTGCAGAAGCGAGGCAATGGTACCTACACGTGGAGTGCCAACATAAGCAAGGAAGATGGGGCCTCATGGTTTTGAGACCATTGATTAATATAGAGAAATGAGAGAGGAGATGCGAGATTATGAGTTCTTTGTGATAAAGTGCTTACTTGGTGTTCCTTGCATGCAGAGTATAAAGTGATGGAGCATAGATTGACTTGTTAGGAAACCTCGATGAGCTGGTCGGTAGTGGTGTACAACCACGAGATATATCCGGGGCCTAATGAAGGAGCAATGCAATATCAAGGTGGTGAGCATGTATCAAATTTTGATTTTACCACCTAGCTTGTTGATTTTTTATATGATAGATATTTTTTTATATGAACCTTTTGAAGGTGATTTGTATATACATTTGATGATGATGATGATGATATATATATATATTTCAAAATGTACTTTGATTATGGTTAAGAATAAATGTGAATTGTTTTCTTTTAGACTAGATTGGGTATATATGTAATGTGATGGTATTTTAAATATATATGATGATGCAATTGAGGCCTTGTAACAAATGTTAACATATAGCTAACAATAATTAGTCACATGTTGGATCTTGGATATAGATGGGAATGAACTATATATACCTTCCTAGAACAAAAGAAGGGTTGACACATGTAGTTTGTATGTGGTAAGTGGATTCTCTAGTTTATGGTTTGTAGACTTGTTCCCAACTAGATTCTTACTACACAAACCGATCGATTCGGGAATTTTCCTTATGATAGGAAAGTTGATCGATGTGAGATGATTTCCTAGGATTAATTTTTTTCTTTTGATATGAAGCATGATCAATGCGGGAATCCTTTCTATAATTATATGGTAGTCATCCTTCAATGGAGTGTTCCACAATTTTGATGTTTGATGGATAACCTTTCTTTGTGGGATCGATCTATATTTTGATTGACAATTGTTGTTTGAGGGATCAATTTGTATTTGATATTATGCAGCTATAGATATTATTTTTTATGTTTATGTTGAAGGAAGGCCTAATAGACCATTTTAGGAGAGGAAAAGATGTGTGTGCAAAATACACATGTGTACCCCTTAGAATTTTTTTAGTTGTGACAAGGGGAAGAAGAGTAATGATTGTGCGGTTCCTATTGAGGAAGAACTTTTCCATGTGAAAGATGCAATGAAAAGGTCCATGGTTTTCGTATTTAAGGTCATGATTTATAGGATACTAAAGGTGGACCACAACTTCCAAATCATTACGATGGTAGATGTTAGATTATTGGTAGGATATGAATAATTTCATGATGGTAGACATGTTAACAAGTAGAAAAGGCCACAAGTGCAAGGAATTTAAAGGTTCCTTTTTAGGTTTACCATGATTGAGGAAACTAAATGATAAGCTCCCAACTCATACTTGTGAGTGATGACATATGGACCAATATAGTTAGGGGAAAACTTTCCACATTTACTCCTTTCCAAAGTAGTGACATTTTGATTCTATTTGAGGACAAGATCACCAATGTTGAAGTCAAACTATTTTACATATTTGTTATATTCTCATTGGATGTGCTCTTGATAGACATGATGGCGTTTGAGGGCTGTTAGGTGACTTTCATCTAACAATTCAAGTTGTGGTAGGAATTCTTAATAATAATCCTCATCAGAGATAAAATATTTGAGGGAACGGGATTTTAACGTCAAGGGGTAAAACATCCTCAGAACTATAGACTAAAGATAAGGGTGTAGCACATGTAGGATTATGAATACTAGTTTGATAAGCCCAACGAGCAAAAACATTTAGAGATGTAAATTTCTGCCTACTTGATCAATGTTTTTGATGAGGATTTTGTTGAGAGTTTTGTTAAAAGCTTTTTCTTGTCCATTTTCTTATGAATACTAAGGCGATGAAAAGATTAGCTTGATGTTGAAAGTATCACATAATTTCTTCATTTCTTTATTTTTGAAATACTTTCCATTATCTATGATGAGTTTATGAGGGATGCCAAAACACCATATGATATGTTAATAGATGAAATCAACAATTTTATTTACTTTGGTAGAGACCAGAAGAATTCCCTCCATCCATTTAGTGAAATATTCAATAGCAATGATGATAGAGTGATGTCATTATGACTAATGAGGGTTGATAAGGCCAATGAGGTCAAGTCCACATCGTGAGAAGGGCCATAAATCCTTAGCAGGTTGTAGGTCATGACTTGGTATGTAAGTGATATTGGAATGTTGTTGACACTTAACACACTTATTGATGTATGCGCTATAATCTTGATTAAGGGTGGGCCATTAATAGCCCATTCATAGGATGTGTTTGGAAACAACCAAACTACTGAACTGTCCACCACATATACCATCATGGAATTCTTGGATAAATTTAGTAGAATCAATATATTTGAGGCATCATAGTAAGAGGACATCAAATCCGCATTTATAGAGAACACCACCTATGATGACGTATCAGGTATCATGTTGAAGAAAGGATCATTTAACATTGTTAGATAAGTCAGATGGTATTTTTTATTGAGAGAGATATTTATAGGTCTGAGTGTACCAGAGGTCTATTTGATTGTTATTTATGACCGATAAAGGGAGTTTTTGTTATGTGATAGTTGATAATTCCTATACACAACAATGAACAATTTGAAATCATTAGTCAATAGTGGAATGAGTGATGCTAGAGAAGCCATGGTGTCTATGAACTTATTGGAAGATCATTTAATTGTTTGGATGTTGTATTGATCAAAATATTCTAAGAGGAATTCAATAATGTTTTTATACTTTTATAAAATTTAATTCTTGCATTGATAAATTCCTATGATTTAGATGACAACAAGTTGAGAGTATCCATAGATGTCCAAAATTTGAGCACCAAACATGACTGTTGTTTGGAGACCCATGATGAGAGCTTCATATTTGACCATGCTATTAGTGAATCTGAATTTTGATTTAAAGGATAGATGGATAGGATTCCCTCAGGGAGGTATTATGATGATACCGACATCTCCCCTTGTTGATACTTAGATCCATAAAAAAAGTATCATTATAATATGAGTATATTCTTGCTCGATGGTGTTAATGGATTCATTGCGAATTTTTAGTGTGGTAGTTGATTGTTAGAAAGGGGATATTATACGAGTTGGTCAATGATGGATTTCCCCTTGATATATTTCTATGATATGAATTCTAGATCAAACTTAGTCATGAGCATGATCCATCGAGTGATACGGTCACTATGGTATGGTTTAGAATGCATATCTTTGAGAGGATTGAAACTGGTGACAATGTATGTTTTATGATTAAGTAGATAGTGGAAAAGTTTGGAAGTGGCAAAGTAAAAGGCACAAAATAACTTTTCTACTTCAATGTAACAGGTTTTGAAGTCATGAAGTGTGTGGATTATGTAGTAGAGATCCTACTCCCTACCTTTATCATCTCGATACGCTAACATAACACCCATGCATGATCAACAATAGATATGTATAGATAAAATGTCTCCCCCTTGCATGGAGGTGTGAGCATGGGTAATGATAGAAGGTATAGTTTGAGGTATCCAAAGGATTTTTGACAATTGTGATCCTATTTGAAATGGACATCCTTTTGAATAAGATGGTGAAAATATTGACAACAATCTAAAAGTTGAGAGATGAAGTGGCAAACTAATTGGAGTCTTCTTGGGAGACTACAAAGTTTTTGAGGTTTGAAGGAGGTGGCATCTTGATTATGGGTATTAATTTTGTGGGGTCCACTTCAATGCCCCTAATAGAAATGATAAATCCTAAAATATTTTTGGTGAGGACAAAAAATATGCACTTAGTGAGATTAAGATGGATGAAGTATTGGATGAGATGGGCAAAGATGATGTCAAGGACAAAAATATGGTCACTACATTGTTTAGATTTTCCTAAGAGGTCATCAACGTAGTATTCCATGATTTTATGAATAAGATCATGGAAGATGTATGTCATAGCAAGCTGATAGGTAGGCTCTTCATTTTTTATTTCTAAGGGCATGAAATGGAATAAAAAATTCCCCAAGGTGTAATGAAGGACATTTTATGTTGTTCATAAGTTGTAATAAGGATTTGATTGTAGCTAGAGAATCCATCCTTGAGAGATACCATTTAAAGTCCAACGGTAAGATCAATGAACTAATCAATTTTAGGGAGTGGGAAGTCATCTTTAGGACATGAGATATTGAGATCCTAGAAGTCTTTGTAGATATGTAATTTTCAGAGGCTTTGGTTATGAGTACAATATTAGACACCCATTGTGAATAGTCAATGGGTAATATGAAGTTATCAAAAAGAATACATTGTAATTATTCTTTGATGAGGAGTTATGCGATTGTACATCATATGTAGATTCTATTTCACATGTTTAGCATTAGGGACCATGACGATGTTGTGGATGATGATGTTAGGGTCAATACCGGAATGTCACTATATGACCATGCGAATGCCTAACTATGTTTTAACAGGAAAATAGTAAAGTCCTTTAATTCTTTTAAATCTAAGGATTGGCCAACTTTCACTATGTGAGGGTCTTGTGAAGTCCTTATGTTCATTAAGAAGTGTAGATGTGTCTGGTGGTAGAGTATTTTGAAGGTAATGATCCTTTTTCCCCATATAGGATAATATGGATTGGTCGCCATGTAATTGAAGAATATTGATGGTAGGGGAGTCTTACTATACCATTTTAGGTAATATAAGAGGGATGGTCTTAGTGTCGTCATTAGTTTGATAAGTAAGTATTCCTAAGGTGATTGTGTTGACTAATAATAAATTTAGATGGGATATAAACAAAATCATTTGTGTCGATAGGGTAATCCAATGAAGGGATGACTCTAGTATATTTATGGGCTCAGATGTGGTGTTTACAAAGGTATTTTAGGATGGTTTGTTAAATCCTAATCCATACTTCTCATGAGGCCTATGGGACTGGCCAAAAACAATTCGTGTATTCCTTTTTCATAACACCCTAAGTCGAAACCTTTCTAGGTACAACAATGGAGATACATCTATGTGAAGGACTAGTTGTCTAAGAATGAAAAGTCATATATAAACGGTTTAGTGTGGTGTTGATTATCATGATATGGGAAAGGATGATCAATCCCTCTATATATGAGGTTATTTTTAAGATGATGAAGGCCTAAGGAGATTATATCTCCAACTTTGGGTTTGTACATCATTTTTATTAGGCCTTCCATACGTGTTTAGTGTAGGAAATGAGTTAAAGGCTACAAGGCGATATTCTCCTAGCGAAATTCATTACATGTCATCTTAGAAGGAGATGTCATCTAGTAACTTACATGCATAGATGGAAGAAATAGTAGAATATTCATTAGAGGAGTACGTGTTTTTGTAGGGATGAGTACGTCATTTAGTCTATAGGTCATGTGACATGCTTTAAATGGGTTCAGATCGGCGGAAACAAGAAAATTCTTACATTGATGTTCGTATTTCAGAAAATGATGTAAGGTGGATGGGATGCAACACATAACGTGTATACAAGGTTGATTAGTAGCATATTGTATTGAAACTATCATTCTACAAGATATAAGAGTTCCTAAAGGTACTTAACAACTGCTTTGATAGGTAAGATAATTGTGCCTAGTGTAGGGGCAACGATGTCATTAAAGGCTCACAATACTGTAGGGAACTGAGCAATATAATTTTGGGTATTTTGAGCTAGATAAAGCATGGGAGGATATGATATTAACAATAGCACTGTTGTTGATCATAACTCTCATAACGAGAGTATCATTGATTTGGGCCTTAACAAAGAGTGAGAGATCGTGATCTTTGGGTTGTAAGGATAGGATATCGAATCATCAAAATCCATAACATCATATATTTTGAGGGTGTCAAATAGGTTTATGAATGGATGTGGATAGTTAGATAGTACTGATATTGATTGAAGTGCTTAAATTCTTTCTCACAATGTTGACAAGGTTTGGACAATATCATAAAGGGACATCTTTATGAGAGCTTGATGAAGTTGTTTGATGATGATATTTTCAAAAGAGGTGGATGTGTGTGTGGAGTGGTAAGGATAGATAACTTTTCCTTAGAATTGGGTGGAGGACTATGTGATTCGGGTGAAAGAGGGATGGAGATGTTGGGCCTCTTTTGATCTAAATCCTTAGGATATTGCACATGGGATTTGGTGGTTATGTGAACCACATAAATTTGGTGGAGCGGGTCTTCTTCTTGAAAGAGGCTTAACATTTTTCAAATGAGCATGGACTGTTGGATGATGGTTTAGAAAGTGTGGCTTTAGGATGAGTTTGTTTGACTTGATTTGGATGTTCTAGTTTGACGAAGAAAGTCAAAATGTGATAACACAAGGATCATGCGGGATAATGTGCACATCAACTGAGTTTCACTCTAGTAGGATGATGAGGTTCCATGCGGGAATGAACATCAACCATGAAATGTGCATGAAAAGAAAGGAAAAGGAAACATCTCATTCACCATATCATAGATCTGAAAGAAAGGGGTACAAATAGGGGATGTTGTGTAACACCCAATGCATGTAATCATACCTCATCAAGTGGATTAGGTGAGTTACATTCTTAGAATATAAAGTAACTCCCATATGATGCATTAATGCACACCGACACATTGACGTAAGAAATCTATCATAACCCCTACAAAACCTAAGACATATGACCTCACCTAAGTGAGATAACTTACCACTTGATGTGGAAAATGCACACACAACCCCCCCACCCGACCCCCACCCCCGCCTTCATCGTAACTTAGGATGAGATAAAAAGTTAGAATTGATAAATGGGTCCTGGAAAGTAAGCCCGATGAGGCACCCATGAACAATAAGGATCTCAAGTAGCATACGTAAAAATAGTGGGAAAAACATCCACAACAAGAAATGAAAACACTCTCTAACATTCTAAGAAATATTCCTCGAATGGGTCCTAAAAATTGAGGAGCTTGATAAGGTACCCATGTATAAAAGGGAAATCTCTTTAGAAGAAGAATAAGAGAGGAGAAGAAGGAGACAAGAGGAACACAATTTATGTGATAGAAGGATCTGAAATCTACAACTCTAGGAATTCTCCAAGAAGAGTTTTGATGATGTGGTCCTCGCCAATAGATTGAAGAATAACCAATTGCACCGAACTATGTGCCTACAGTTAGGAAGGAAAAAATGAGTACTAGAAGTCTTCTCACTCCATAATGGAAACCAAAGGCAATGGTACAAAGAAATCTGAATCTGGTCCACATAAATGTAACATTGGTCTAACAAATGAGTGCTAAGGAATCAAAGGTATTGCCACAAGCGTAGAATTTTCGGTGTGAGAGAGAAACATCTGCCTAAAGAACGATTGAGTGAGGTGAAGGAAATGCAACAACCCCCATAATAGAAAGAGGATCCACAAGCAAGGGTGGATCAATGATGATCTTTGAAAAGTGGAAGTGATAAGAGTCCCCTGAAGGAACACTCCCAAAAAAGGAGACGAAGGATACCTCGAAATACCCGTAGAAGGATGAGGAACTCTTTGTGCTACATCATAAGTAGTAATTGTGAAGAGAAGACTAAGATCGGTAGATACTCATCCCAAGGAGGGGGCTCAACAAACATAATATAAATTTAGGACTGTAGGAATCATCACATGGAGGAGGAGTGGAAAGGGCCTAGCACACTAGAAGTGGAAAGGAGGATGATGTAATGAATGCTTGAGTTTGGAAATAAGACTACTTGGTGTCTCGATGGGAAGTGAGGAGTGTCAACATACTAGGGAAAGGTGAGAGAAAGAGGAGAGGAGTCCTTAGAAGTAATCTCATCATCAAAAATAGAATCATAATTGTAGTCATAAGAGATGGAAACAAATAAGTATGTCTAAGTAGAACTGTCATCACATGAAGCAGAAGAGGAGACAACTGGATCAACAACAACAATGATGACAATATGTGAAGGGTCTGCAAACGATGATTAAAAGATGATCCAGATGGTATGGGGAGGATTTGAGTCTGCCACATGAAGGTCGAGGGGTCTAGAGACATGCAACATCAAGTGACCTCCAACATGGTTACACATGTCAAGATAGTCCTCAAGAAGACAAGAATTAGTGGGTGTAGGAACTGGCCCATACAGAAAGTGAAAAAATTCCTCGTAGGAAAAGTAACATTCCATATAAGGATGCCATGATGTATAGTTATATCTACTAAGAAGAAGTGAAAAAGGCTATAAAGAAATCCTGTGACGCTCAAGTCTAGAAAGAACATCTTGCAAGGTGTGTCCAAAAGAAGTGCAAGGTACATGAAAAAGGGTGTGTGAATAAAATTAAGGTGGTAAGATGTCGGACTCGGCTAAGAATGCATTTGTGTGTAATACAACACTCAAGAATAATGATAACCCCTATCTTGTGAAAATTATAAGTAGTGCATGATTACAATAAGGTGTTTTCATGAGACATTGGACATTTGACCACTCACCTTGTAATAGGTGAAAAGTCACACAAGAGTGGAGGACACAATAAGTCCTAGTCATAAGGAGAGGAAAAACAAGCAATCAAACACAATATGGTGTAAGCACAACAAGGGTACAAACACTTCTCAGTATGAGAGAAGACATCTCACATCACAAAATAAGGGGATCACTTTCCACAAGGTTGTGGAGGACTTGCTCACTAGCCACATGCAAAGAGGTGAACTATAATACAGGCAATCCAGAAAAAGTCCCGGAAAATCCCAATAACCCTATAATGATGCTAGGAAAAATACACCCACCTTTCACTAATGAATTTTAATAGTTTTCCCCTTTAATTAGGTTTGAATAATTTGACAAAAAGTATAAAAAAATGTAAAAAAATTAAGAAAGGGGTAGAAGGGAGGTCCCGGGAAAGAGTGAAGAGGAGGGGTAGCTTGACAAGTCAGTAGGCCAAGCTACTCATCTAGTCGATTGGGTCGACTTGGGTGAGTTAAAGGAGCTCGATGAGCTAGTTGACTAATGAGATTGATGAGTCGTGCATTGTGTTGTGCACAAATTAGATCAGCCTAGTCCGAGTTAAACACATGTTAAGTAGGGGTAATGTGTCAAGAAAACAAGTGGGAGACATGTTGCTAGAGAGGAAGGTCTATGTGTCCCAAAGTAAGGGTTTTCTCGGGGTCGTTGTGTTAGAGGGCCAAGTTAACCGACGAGTTTGACACTAAGATGTGCGGAATAAATTTCACTTGTCAACGAGATGTGAAAGGTGTAATCGGGGAGATGTCAACGAGTTTCCCATCCGAGTCACCTAAATTAGCTTGCACGAGTTTTCCCAAAAACTCTAATACCATGAAAAAGAAAGTGAAAAGGATAAAACACGAGGAAAATGAGGGATAATGTGAACAACAACCTAGTTGCACTCCGACAAAGTGTGACGAGGTTACATGGGGAGAAAGGAAATGTAAATATCTCATTCACCATCTAATAGATTTGAAATAAAGGGGTATAAATAGGGGGTGGTGTCTAACCCCTAGTGCATGTAAGCATACCTCCTCAAGTGGAGAAGGGGAGTTAAATTCCCTAAATGAAAAGTAACTCCCATATGATGGACTCACGGACACCGACACAATGACACAAGAAATCTATCATAACCATGATGACACCAAAGACCTATGACCTCACCTAAGTGAGATGACTTGCCACATGATGTGGAGAATGTACACACCAAAAATAGTCTTGTGGGGAGAATACCTTCACCAACAAGGATTTGAATAGTATTGTTAAGGAATTTCCAATCCTTAGTAGAGTGTCTGAACTACGATGATATTTACATAAGACTTCAAAGTTGTAACAAGAATGTTTCCACCCTTGAGAGCCACATGAATTGAGAGGAGGTAATGTTATGATAGATAGTTGGATGATCCTTTCAAAGTATCTAGCATAGTACCCTATCGGAGATGATGTAAAAGGGATTTGTGTTTTGATTGATGGACTAGAAGTTTGAGGTGGATGGGGTTTTTTTGTGTGAAATGTTTAGGTAATCGGTCGAGGGACAACCTTAGATTGGGTGATAGTGACTATGAATTTTGATGAAGGTTGGGGCTCTAAGATGGAAGGAAAGGTATTTGAATGGTGTAATGAGGTTGTTTGACCACTTTTTGATACATTTTTTTTTCTAGATGGGTGATTCATATGTATTATGGAGGATTTATTAATTTTTGCAGATGATGTCGGATAACATGGTAATCAAAAGAAATCTTGGGGATTTGACAAAGGTTTCTTTTCGAGACCTGCAAAGAGGCCATGAGAAGGCTTGAAGTAGAGGCAATAGATGTTGAAGGGTATGTGGTCTTGTAGATATCAAGACTAGAGGAGTTAGATGATTCAGTTGGTGCTTCTATAGTATAAGCACTAATCATTGGAGGCATAGGTGGAATATATTTGATAGTGTCGATGGTGTGATGAGAGATGATAACATTGGACTAGGGTTTACTAGTGGATGGGGCATGATTCAAAAGGTGTGTTTAAAGATATTCAAATTTGATTTAGAGTTGCATTCATATTATCAAGTTGTAAGTCACATTTGTCGATAGGATCTTGGAGCATATATCTAAATGAAAGACACCTTTTGATGTCATGTCCTAGAACTCGATGATATTTACAATAGCCATTTTCTGAATACCAAGAGGGTTTTAAAATGAATGTGTTGATGGAGAGAATTAGAGGGAGCATGATCATGCACGTAGCTAGGAGCTTGTCAAAGACCATGCTATAGGATTCCTTGATGGGTGTATAGTTAAGTCGAGGTCGGGTGAGTTTGTAATCCGAATGACCTTTGGACCCGGATTTTATGAAGACCGCATTTTGTGAGGATTTAGATTTTTCACTACTAGAAAAAGGTTTGAATGAGGACTCAAGCTTTGGTTTCTTTGATCAAAGTTTGACATTACCATCCTCAAGGGAAAATAGTTCTAATTTTCGGGCCATGGTAAAGGATTTATCAAATGTTTAGAAAGACTTAATTTGAAGCGTATATGATATAAGTTTAGTGCACGATCAAGAAAACAACTCGATCATTTCAATTTGTTAAAGTGAGAAGGATATTTGATTGATGATCTCTTACTAGTGGGTGAAAAATTATGTAATAAATTCTTCTTCTAAGCTGTTTGATAGCTTAAAGTTATGCAATGGAGATTTTACGGGAGATGTTGATGGAAAATTATTCTAATAATAGTTGTGTATAGGAGAAAAGTGAGTACTATGGGATAGTGTTATACCAATCTAATTCCTAAGCTGCTAATGACATGGGAAACTTCCTTAGCATGAGGTCTTGATCATGTGTGATAAGGTAGCATGCGTAGTGGAAAGCATGAGATGTGTTGTTGAGGGTCCTCATTAACGTATATTTTAAGGGACTTTGGGAGTTCCTAGTGTGGAGGATAGGATTTGTAGGGTATATATGGATGAATAGGTTTATTACATATTTATTCATGCGATAGATGACTTTTAGGGCCCATGAAAGTGGCTTCAAGACTCGAGATCCTATTATATAATACTAGTAAAGGATTATTTTATGAATATTTTTGTTGGGGATTGAATGATGAAGAGCCAAGTTGATTTTACATGTGTGGATTCAATTGTTGGTATAATTGATATGATAAAGGGACGTTATAATTGGAGGGGAATACTCGTGGGAATATTATAGGTAGGTTACAAAACTAAAGGTTAATATGGTTGAATGCATTGATATTGGATAAGAATGGACGGTGTTGATAAGAGGTGTGGGGACTGTGGTATATAATGAGATGAGATAGAGGTGTTGATGAGAGGTTGAGATGGTTGCGGTATATTTTGAGATGGAATGGAAGTTTTTATAAATGGTTGGAATGGCTGCGGTATATAATGCAAATGGAATTATGAGACAAGGGCATTTGATGACTTTTTGAAGAAGGGTGAAAGCTAGTGACAGAACTTATGTTGATAGGGTATTGATGTTGGGATGGACACGACCACGTTCTTAATAGAGGGAATGGGTTGTTGTGAATGGGCAGGTTGAGACACACTAAGTGGAATAACAACCGAACTCATAGGAGGCATAAGTGAGATATTGGAAACTACTAGACTAGATGTGGAAAGGGATGTGTAAGTGTTGTTTTGTGAAGATGATGATCCTAATGAAGGATATGATGAGGAGGATAAATGTTGATTGGTTTTTTCTTGTGATGAGAGAACATTAAGATCAAAATTAATAATGGGGACTAATGCAACATGAACAAATGTTTCTAACCCAATAATAGTGTAATAGAGATGAAGCTATTAGATGACTAACTCATGATTAGGGTCAATAAGCCTATAATTTTTAAAGGTGACAATAGTGATAGGATGTCACTATTCAGGTGTTGGTTGATGGAGGAAAACACATCGAGAGGTAAGATAGGCGTTCGGGGTGACTAGGTTAGAATCTAGGATCTTTGTAAAAATTTGATCACCGTTATTGAAAAAGTAACGACTAGATGAATCCGAGATTTCTGATGTGGGTGAATGACTACTAGAATAATGTGGTGGATCTTGATTTGTTATAGAAGGTGATCAAATTTAGTCCATTAACCCTAAAATCTCATGATAGAGAGACTGGATGTTATCTAGGACCTGTTGGAGATGATTAGTCCTATTATCAAAGTCGTGTAGATTGAATTTTTGTCTAGTTATTACCATGAACTAAACAAAAAATCATTAAAGAAAAAGAGAAAACTAGATGGTTGATTAAAAAAACAAAATCAAGTCACACAAGATATTGTTTGATTATCTTGATTCAATTAGAAAAAGTATGAAATGTGAAAAATGGATAAAAAGGTACTAGAAGATGACAATCTAAGGCTGGTTTCGAGATAATGTTAAATGATGGAGTCCTTGATATACCCAAAGTTATGTGAGGCTCAAATCTGTGTTGGTTTCGGTACGAGGCATGGTATGTGGGTATACCCCTCACTTCACATTCTTGTAGTGATAAGGGTGTTAGGAGCTTAGCCAATATACCACCCACTAGATTTTTTATATTTGGCTAGAACATCGAGTTGGATTATCCTCTTGGTGATGAAATCCAAGAATTTCCACCTGGTGGTGTAGGTATCCAAACACCCTTTAGATAAACATAATCCTTGATCTACCTATTCATGATGTCACATGGTTCTTATGGAACCCGATCTTGTCTTATAACAACTGGATGGTGCTCCTTTGTTGGCCAATCCAACATACTTAGCTTATCTTAAATCAGTCCTTTGGACTTGTAATTGAGTCCATAGAGCTCCTCGCAGAAGTCAATACCCCAAATAAACTGCATTGTACTTGTAATTGTGTCTTTCAACATCTCGATACATCACGCTCATCTCACAAGCTTGAATACACCGACTTACATTTTCTTCCTCTCGGCCCGATCGAGCATGGTTTACAATGCATGCATAAGAGAAAAAAGGGAAACTTGCAAAAAAAACCATAGAAACTCTTTTTACCTTCAATAATTATTATTCATACTTAATTCCCTCTGCTACATTTATCTTCCATGAAGGAATGCATATATAGACCAAGAATTCAGATTTGACTTCTCTAACTATACCATCATATCTTTACTCAACCATATCCCTTAAGGATAAATAACACCTTCTAGACTTAGGAACAATTCAAAACCACCTATGTTTGTTGAAATTGACTTGATTCCACATGAGATTATATCTCCAAGTTGGTTCTTGCACAATTTTGTCCTTCATACCCAAATAGGCCTTATTTTAGGCATTTACAACTACACACACAAGTTTGAAAATTCAAACTACATACATTGGAGGAAAATGACATTCAAACCCATAAAATATCCTAGAATCCACTTCAAGCATGAAAAACCACCATGACAACATCATTTTGCTCCTGCATCATTCTACCCATGAGCAAAAGAAACCTTCTTCATGGTGTGTTGTCCTTCATCAACTCTGCAACACTTATATCCAGCTTTGAGAAGATCATTTGTATTATTCATATTGTATTTCCATCTGGTAACTTCCTCCACTTGATCATGTATTGATAATACTTCTAGTAAATTTTCCTATCATTCTTCCTTTCCCTTTGTGATTCTAGGCATTGGTTTGTGTTTGTATGCTCCTTAAGTGAGAAATAGTCTCCACTTACAACTTTTAGGTTTTCTCTAGTTGTATATGCACAGAAACAAACATATTAGATGAAAACACCTCCTTTTAAGCTGCTTACTCCACCGCTTTACATGGCTATTCTTCTTTGTGTTCTCACAAGCTCCATTATCATTGTCTTTCTTCTCTTGCATCACTCCTCCTCCTTCATTCTTGTTTGCACTCAAGACTCGTTTTGTTCCTTATAGTTCACACCAAGTCCATGTCTTAGTTTATTTCCTTTCTCAAGTATTATTTCTTCAAGAGCATCCTCCAATTTGTCACATTTCCCCTTTAGACAATATTTCTCTTGTGTTCTTGTATTTCTTCGCACCTGCTGTCTTCAAGGATCTCAACCTCCTCTTTGTCTTAAAATGCTCGCCTTCATGCTTTTAAGACTCTTTTCCTCCTTTATTGATGTGCTCAACTAGGCTAAGAGTTGTTTGTTTAGGTGCTTACTAGTTATCCTCATATCCACACCTATTAACTCTCGAGTATGAACTTTTTTCACTTCTCCATTCTCTATCTACCTTTACCTCTATACCTATATCTGCAATCAACACAAATGCATCAACAATACTAGCTTCCTTGCTCCATTCACTTATCTTGCTTTGGAAGTATTGCTTCCATCCTTGCATGTTGTTTTTGTACTCCTTGAATATAACATCTTCATGATTTTCACCTATTGAATGAGTTCCCATCATGTTTCTCTCCTCATTTGCATCACTTTCCCGTTTATTAAGGATCCCTTCTTTGATTTCTCACCTTTTTGATGGCTATACAATTGGTCTTCCCTTTCTTCAATGGCCAACTTGTTAATTATCTATTATAATTCCTTTGAATACACTACTGGGCATTATATTTTCCATTATCTTTTCAATATCCAACATTACAACCAAATATAATAATGCTTCTAACAATTGGAAGACACCCTTTCTTTTTTCTTAGCTACAACCTTGACATAGCCCTTACCTACTTGTTGACCCGTTGTTTGTAATTTTTTGTGTGCATTTCCTTTTTCCTACAACTCAGGTTCATCCTGAGAGAATATCAAATTTCCTTTATTCTCCTTTTCATGATTTATAATTTCCTCTTCATCTCTTTTTATTTTGTTATATTTATTTCTTTTATAGCATGTTTTTTCCCTTAAGAACCTCTAGTAAGGCTCTAACACTCCATTTTCCTCTTTGTGAATCCATTTTTACTCTTGATTAATTGTTCTCTCTTGATTTCTTTGACCAAAACAACCAAATATTTCTATTTTGGAGACCACTTGCATGGTCTTTAGTTTGTTAACACACATCATTTGCAAAAAATACCTCTCTTTATCACTTGACATGTCCATGAAGGCTGCAACTTGTCATCTCCCTAATGCCACAATGACATGTTTAATTTTCTTAGTTCACCGGGTAGTTCCATTGAATTTTTTACACCATTAGGTCCATTGTTTGATCCTCCATTTCCTTGTTCTTTTTACTACATCCTCTTGTTCATTTAGTTGTTTTACCTCATTCTTTTTAATTCTCTCATTTTTATTGAGCCCCCTTCATGATTTCTTGTCATTTCTTGTTCTCCAATAATATGACTTAAACTTGCATACTCGTTACTCCCTTGCCATCTACACACTTTTTAACTTATTCATGTATTTTTACTGCTCCTACATATTCTTGGTTTATCAAATAAGAAAAAAAAACAAAATTCTGTACCTTTACATGTTCCTTGATGCTCTTAGATGCCTTCACTCTATTTTCCTTAAGGTCCTCTTGGTTTGAAGCTTCCTTATTGTCATTAGAAAGACTAAGTAATGCATCAACCATTTTGATTTCTGCCTCTAATATAAGGTCATCCTTTTCATGACTAGCTCTATCATAGGTAGGAACCTTTGTTTCTGAGTCTCTAACTCATAAATTCTATTTTCATTATGTATGACAACCTTACCAAATGAGTTTTCATCAGTTACTTCCAAATAATCCTTATCAATTTTTTCTCCATTATCTTTTATTCTTCCTGGATGCATTCCAAAAGTTCTATTATTGCATGTATATGGTCCTCATCAAGCTTAGGATTACCATCTTGATCAGCTGGATTAATTGCTGCATTATCTTGTTGTTCTTCATCTTCAAGAGAGGATAATAATGCATTCATCACTTTTTCATCCATAAACAGTTTCTTACCTTCATTTAGAACTTTTATGAGTTCTTCTTCTAGAACTGCATCATCCCACATTGTTTGTTCACCATTAAATCAACCATCTTCCTTCATTGGTATACCTACATAATCGCATACAACATTATTTGTTAGATCAAAATCCTAAGACTCAACCGCCCTCATGGACATGCTTCTCTTGTACTATTCAAGTACTCCTTCACTGCCATCATCACACTCCTGCTTCCATTTTCTTGGAGTTCTCCCTTCAAAGGTATCAAGGTGTGTTCAATTCTATCCTTCACAAATACATATGTATTCTTCTTCCCATTATGAGTTTCTTGCCTATCATACTGCCAAGGTCTTCCTAACAAGACATGACATACATCCATAGGTACAATATCACATGTTACCTTGTCCTTGTAGCTTCCTATCTTGAATTCAACCTGACATTGCTCATTCACCATCAACTGATGACCCCGTTATAGCCAAGACATTTTATATGGTGCGAGAGGAGGAAATTTTGTTATTTTCAACTTCTATACCATCTCTATAGACACTCAATTTTCAAAGTGCTCACACCGTCAATAATCAGATTACAACATTTTCCTTCATCTTTACATATTTTCTTAAACAAATTCCTCCTTTAAGTGATAAAATCATTACCTTGTTTTATTTAGGAAACATTCTTCTCATCAGGAGAGATTTTCCTTCTTTGAACTCATCTTCATCAATCATTGGATCTTTTCCTTTCATAATAGTTACTTCATTAATCATTTATGGGCACTCACTAGCTCTATGGCTTGCATATTTCGACATTTATAACATCTTCCTTTAAAATAAACATTTTGTACAAATTTACCTTTGTTAGGTGGTTGCATGCCTTGAACTTGAGATCCTTATAGCTATGTAGGTCTGATCATAGCTTATTTCTTAGACATTTTCTCTCAAGACACCTAACTCTTCCATAATGCTTCTCCGGCCGGTTTCTATATCTTCCAACTTCAAAAATAACTCTCTCATTACCTCATCTAGCTTGTCTCCTAATGATTGTCCTCCTCCTCTCAGCTACACCATCTTATATCTTTACCTACAATCACAAACTTCTTTAACCTTATTTCAAGCCTTCAATGGATTTTAAGGTCATTAATATTTTGTAAGATTTCCTTGTCTTTATTGTTACATGCATGCAAAAATCCATACATTCCTCTGCAATCATATACACCCACTTATGATAAGAAAACCATCTTTGATACCACAATGGTGTAGGTCTCCAAACACCCTTTAGATAGCAATAATCCTTCATACACCTATTCATGATGTCACATGGTTCTTATGTCTCCAAACATGCTTAACTTGACTTGATGGTGGTTCTACAATGGCTCCTTTGTTGACCAATCCAACATACTCAGCTTGTCTGGACTCAGTCCCTTGGTTTACACTACATGTATCTATGCCTGAGAAGACATAATACATCAATACATAGTACTTACACCTAACACACTCCTCCACTCCATTCATACACTTAGATCAATGACATACACAGATTCAAACTTGTAGCATTTGGTCTTAAGCTCTGTCATCACTAATCCGGCACTATGATAATTCTTCACCAAGAACTCCTCGTGCTATGATTATTTACTAATGCACAACTTTTAGTTTGGTGGATGTAATATGGAAACACAACAACAAACATAACACAAGAATACCATAGACTATGATAAGAAGGAATGATGATAAATATGAAATATAAGTGTAAATTGTAATATCAACATGAAATTGTTACAATCTCACCCATGAGGTACTTCAAGTGTTACTGACTTCACTTTCCTTCCAACAATAACTATGGGAGAAACTTCACAATTACACCTCTTAATGGCTTCTTTAACACACCTTTAAAATGATGGCTTCCTTTACACATTTACTCATACAATATTTCTCACTCATTCAATGGTAAATGAGGGGGTGGCCTCTTTATTTATAGGAATTCAGGTTTATCCACCCTATCTCTAAAATAGGATAGGAAATCTCTTCTGGCCAATCATATTCCATGCCTAAACTCTTGCCTTTACATGTAGGCTTATCTTCTAAGATAAGATAAACATTATCATCTCACATGGGTTCCACCTTTTTAGACTTTTCTACAAATAAAATACACAAAATATTTATGACATCACTCTTTGTCTTTATTACAAATATAATATTTCTAATTCCTAATCATGTAGACCCTACTTCTTTACTTACCCCAACTTTGACATTTTAACATTATCGGACCACTTACGACAAATATTTACTTTTTACCACAACATTCCTATTGTACTTTGACTATTACCGTACTCTACTTTATCGGCGGACCGTGATCGATCTTGTGGCGTCGTTATCTTCTATTAGACACCAATACTAATTATACTTAACATCATCCTATTCCTAATACATACTAATACATACATTAATAAAATAGAAATTACGGAGGAAAATTTTAATGTCGACATTTTCCCCTTTCCTAGCTTCTACTCCCTCCCTGAGTAGACTCTTATGGACATTACGAGAAGTGGTGCCTAGAAAATCTTTAACTTTTCATGGTTGACCCATTTTGTAATAGGAGTACTAGCTAATTCCTCCGGTCGGTATGTACCATTTTCATGCACAAATTGCTATTTTGTAGGGGCCTATCCATTTGGGAAGAAATTTTCTCTGCTTCTTTTTTTGTATCGGAATCATATACTAGAACCAAGTCATTCACATGAAATGGAGATCAATGGATCTTTTGATCAAAGTATTCTTCTTCGCTTCATTTTCTTCTTATAACTTATATCCTTCACTATTTCCCTCATTTCCTCTAAGAAATGAAGATGCACCAACCTTTCTTTTCTTGAATCACTTTCATTCATCCTTTCCTTTTTCATAACTCTCACAAAGTGGAAATATCAAACTCAATAGAAAGAACTGGATCAATGCCATAAGCCAACCGAAATAGGGAGTATCCTGTTGTTGACTTTGATGTTTCCCTATATGCCCACAATGCTGCATGAATCCTTTTATCCCACTTATGTACCTGTAAGGCTGCATCTTTTGCTAGAATTTGACACAACACAAAATTTATTCGTTCCACCTATCTATTTGTGCTTGGCTTGTATGTTGTTGCCTTCATGTGCTTAATAGAAAACTTATTGATTAGGGCTTCTACCACCTCATTAATGAAGTGGCTTCTTTGATCATTACAATTTCTAATAGACAAACAAATTTGGTGACAATGGATTCATATATGAATCTTGCCACTTCATCCATGGAAGTCAGTTTTTCAATGGCTTAGCTTCAACCCACTTGGTTAAATAATATGTGGAAACTACAATATACTTATATTGGCATGGGGTAGTTGGAAGTGGACCTACAATGTCTATTCCCCATTTTTCAAAGGGACCAAGTGGAAAAATAGGGCATAATGGAGTGATGAAGTCTCTTACGGTTACCATGTGTTTTACAAATATCATGTCTTACAATAATTATAAAAATCTCTAAAAAGAGTGGGCCAATGATAACCTCCATCTAAGATCCTTCTTGCTGTAATTTGTCTTGAGATGTGTCCTCCACATGTACCATTGTGGAATTCTTTATTAGCTCCTTCCCTTGATCATGTCCAACTACCCTTTTATCTTGTCCATCGAGTTCTATTCGAAATAATAATCTATGCGAGAATAGAATATGACGACTGGCTTTGAGTAATCTTACTCGTAGTCTTTGCATTAGCACCATCGAGAAAACTTGAATTCATTTAGATAATTTCAAATATCTATGTATTCACTAAGGATTGTGTCAAGGGATAACAATGCTGCATCTGGGAAATCATCATCATCACAAGATGAACCTAAACCATCATAGGCTCGAGAGAGTGCATCTGCATTGACATGCTTCTTTCTTGGCCTATCTATAATATCAAATTTAAATTCTTGTAGTAAAATTATCTATCTTCTTGCTATTCTCCCTAATGGGTTAGGCTTATTTACAATATACTTTAGATCCCGATGATCCATTACAACTATAAATTTATGCCATAACAAGTAATTTCTAAACTTTTTACAAGTAAAAATGATAGCTAGAGCCTCTTTTCGATTGTATAATCTACCTTAACTTTGCTCATTTATCGCTCCCAAAGTAAACTGGATGATCATTTCCATTTTCATCCTTTTGGCTCAGTACTTCCTAGTGCTGCATCGAGGCATCTGTATACACAATGAATGGCTTACTCCAACTGGATTCTTTAAAACAAGTGAAGACACCGGGGCTTCCTTGATTGTTCAAAAGCTTCATGCGCCTTATTTTTGGTTCATAAGTAATATCGTTCTTCAAGAATTGGGTTAGTGGTGTGAAATCTTTGAAAAATTCTTGATGAAGCTTCTATAGAACCCACATGGCTCGAAAATGATCTCAAATTACTTCTATCCATAGGAAATGGTAATTCTTTGAGTTTTGAAACTTTATCAGGATCAGCACCAATACCATCTCTAGATACAACATGCCATAACAAAACGCCTTTAAAACGTCCAAAGACACACTTTGTAGGGTTTAGTGAGGATTGTGATTCATCTAACCTTTGAAATGTTTGTCTCCATCTAGTGCGGTGGTCCATCTTGATCCCATAGATGTAAAAATCATCCGAAATACTCGATGAAGTTCCCAATGTAGGGTTTAAACACCCTATTCATCAAGCGCTGGAACGTTGCGAGTATTACACAACCAAAAAGGAATAACTCTATAAGTAAATGTTCCCCAAGGAGTGGTGAACGTGGTCTTGATTGATCTTTCTCGCTATATGAACTTGGTTGTATCCACTATATCCATCAAAGCAAAACTATAACACTCTTGGCCAGCCTACTTTGTCTAATATATTATTTGAGAATGGAAGAGGGTAATGATCCTTCTTTGTTGCCTTGTTGAGCTTCCTATAATCAATACAAATACGTAGTTTCCCATTCTTTTTATTGAGATCATAATGAGAGAAACCCATTCGAATTATCCACATCAAATATGAATCCTGCATCAAGCAACTTATCTATTTCTTTTTTATAGTCTTGAAAAATTAGGATTCATTCTATATGGCATTTGCTTTATGGGCTTAGTACCATCTACTAGCTCAATAGAATGTTCTACCCAACTTATTTGACAGAGTTCCTTGTAATCAAAAGTGAATAGGTGTATGTACTTTGTCGACACTAAAATTTTCCTCCATAATTTCTATTTCATTAATGTATGTATTAGAAATAAGATGTTAAGTATAATTAGTAGTAGCGTCTGATAGAAGATAACGGCGCCACAAGACGGTGCCACCAATAATGTGGAATACAGTAATAGTCAAAGTACAATAAGAATGTTGTAAAAAGTAAATATTTGTTGTAAGTGGTCCAGGTAATGTTAAAATGTCAAAGTTTGGGCAATTAGAGAAGTAGGGTCTACATGGTTAGGAATTAGAAATATTATATTGGTAATAAGGACAAGGAGTGAGTTCATAAATATTTTGTGTATTTTATTTGTAAAAGTCTAAAAATGTGGAACCCATGTAAAATGATAAGGTTTATCTTATCTTAAAAGATAAGCTTACATGTATGAGATAAGAGTTAAGGTATGGAATATGATTCGTTAGAGTGGATTTCTTATCCTATCTTAGAGATAAGATGGATAAGCCTGGAAGTTCTATAAATAGAGAGACCACCCCCTCATTTAGCATAGAAGGAAATAGTGAGAAATATTGTAGGGAAGTGTGCAAAGGAAGCATCGGTTTAAAGGTGTGTTGAAGAAGCCATTAAGAGGTGTAATTGTAAAGTTTCTCTCATAGTATTAGTGGAAGGAAAGTGAAGTCAATAACACTTGAAGTTCCTCATGGGTGAGATTGTAACAATTTCATGTTAATATTATAATTTACTTTGATATTTCAGATTTGTCATCATTCTGTCTTATCATAGTCGATGGTATTCTTGTGTTATGTTTATTGTTTTGTTTCTAGATTACATTCACCAAACTAAAGGTTGTGCATTAGTAAATTATCATAGTGCCGGATTGGTGATGACATTTTGGTTCCGTTGCCAGGACCATTCCTCGTTGGTGGATTGTCTGGAGAGATATTCCCACTTAGTCAAAAATCAATTGGAGGGTAACCTTATTTTTACTGTGCATAGTAGTTACCATGATAAAGTCATTTTTGCTGTGAATAGTATTTATCACAATAAAGTAACTTTTTACCGTGAATAGTATTTACCGCAGTAACTTCACTTTTTACCGTGAATAGTGTTTACCACAGTAAAGTCAGTTTTTACCGCAATAAGTCAAGTTTTACCATAGTTTACCGTGGTCATTTCTATTTTACTATAGAAAGGTGTAAAGTCACTTTCTAGTATAGTGATTCCAATTATTTGTGCACATAAGTCTTGTTAATTGTACTTGTGGGTTGGTATTTCACGGTGGTTACTTTTGAAAATGGGAAAGATTCCTGTTTTTTCAGCTCAATCTAATGAAGATGCTTCTTCTTTCATTCAAGAGTTTAAACGATCTTGTATTTGTAATGGCCTCATAAGAAGGGAATAATGGACTGAATTTTTTCCTACCTTTTTGGATGGTTCAACACTTAGGTGGTTTGAAACACTAGGTGATAATGTGAAAAATTCATGGGATTTATTAACCGAAAGTTTTCTTGAAGAATTTGGTGAACAATGAAATATGCAGATCTCATGATCGAGATCACAAAGCTATCCCAAGGAGAGAAGGAGAAGATAAGGGATTATCATGCTCGTGTTCTAGAGCTAAGGAGGAAGCTCGATGCCTAGATCCGAAAGGAAGGATTAGTGGATGGGTTGATGAATGGCGTGGATAATCTCCTCTGTAAGCACTTCATTCTTGGGATGAAGCCAGAGATCAGACAACGAGTGAAGTATGACCGCCCAGCTACCATTGAACAAGCAAAGGAGATTGCAAGAAGGCAAGAAGAAAGTATGGAAGAGGAGCCCAAAAAAATTATTGCTAAAGTAGAGCCTACACCAAAGCACCTTTGGTCCAAAATCCACAACCACTCCTAATAAGCACAAATATTTCTCCTAGTACATCTCACGAGTATGAAGATCTACTCAAAAAGATGGGTCAGTTAACTATTAATCTTCTTCAAGGAAAAGAATTTAGTTCTCAGGGAGGAGATAGAGCTCCAAAAAGAAATATTTCTGAAGTTGTTTGTTATGGTTGTTATAAAAAGGGTCATTATAAGTATAATTGTCCAGATAGAGCTTCTACATCTAGTAAAAGAGATAATGATAAAGGAAAAGCACCTATGAATTCTTTTGATGTAGTAGATAAGAGCAGAAATAATGAAGTAGATGTGTTTGTAACAAAAAGAAAGAAATAAAAAGATAATCAAAATGGAAATGATCCTAAGAAGATGAAAGGAGAAACTAGTTAGAAACATAGGAGAAGAAAGTTGGTGTGTGCGGGATTTTTCGATTTCACAGGGGCAAGGACCATACTCCATCTTGGAAGATCTCACAAAAGGCTGCAAATATTACATATGGTCAACTCTTGGCTATGTCTTCGGAGAAGAGAAGGCGAAGCTGCGAAGTGGACTCAATGGATGATGAAGGAAGGAGGTTGAGATCCATGTTTTGGAGGTAGAGGCGGATCCCTATGCTCCACAAGTGAGGTATTATGTAATGGTATTTCAATTCATGATGTCTTAGTTGATGGAGGTGCTGCGATTAATGTAATGACCAAGTCTGTAATGAATATGTTGGGTTCAAAAATTGATCACCCTTCAACACTTATGTTAAGGTCATTAAATAAAGGAAAAACTAAACCGAGAAGGTGTAGTTTCAAATGTGGCAATATCATTATGGGTGTTGTATGTGTGGTAGACTTTCGGGTGATGAAAATGGTGCTGTTGCGTACCCAATGCTTTGGGAAGACCATGGCTAAGGAGAGTTCATGCAAGAAACTCTGGAATGAAGGTTTCATGACACTTGAATGTGGTAGAGAGAGGGTGAAGATAAACATGATCCTCGACATCATAAAGCGTAACACGTGGATTCAAGTGATGAAACCGATGATTGGACATCCTCGATTACTCTAGTACCAAAGTGAAGTGGACACCGAAGATGAAGAAAGTGAGGTTGATGTTTCAGTCATGGATATCCTTCCAGTCCACCAACTCATGACCCCATAAAATTATCTCGAAGAAGAAGTTGATGATTGTCTCCAACAAATAAAGATTGGTGATCTTTGTGATGGAGAGTGAGAATGAATCTTACCTCTAGCTCTTTCGAAGGTACATACACATATTCACTTTTGATTACAAGGAACTCCGTCAAGTAAGTTGGGTAGAACATTCTATTGAGTTGGTAGATGGTGCTAAGCCTATAAAGTAAATGCCATATAGAATGAATCCTAATTTTTCCAAGAGTATAAAAGAAAAAATAGATAAGTTGCTTGATGCAGGATTCATATTTCTTTGTGGAGAATTTAGAATGAGTTTCTCCATTGTGATCTCAATAAAAAAGAATGGGAAGCTACACATTTGTGTTGATTATAGGAAGCTCAATAAGGCAACAAAGAAGGATCATTACCCTCTTCCATTTTCAGATCAGATCTTGGATGAAGTAATGGTCAGAGTGCTATAGTTTTGCTGATGGATATAGCGGCTACAACCAAGTTCGTATAGCAGAGAAAGATCAGCTGAAGACCACGTTCACCACTCCTTGGGAATGTTTGCCTATAAAGTTATGCCTTTTGGGTTGTGTAATGCTCCAAAGAACATTCCAAAGTGTTTGATGAATAGGGTGTTCGAACCCTACATTGGGACCTTCATCAGAGTATTTCTAGATGATTTTTACATCTATGGGAGCAAGTTGGACCACCTGCACTAGATGGAGACAACATTTCAAAGGTTAGATGAAGCACAAGCCTCACTAAACCCTACAAAGTGTGTCTTTGGATGTTCTAAAGGCATTTTGTTAGGGCATGTTGTATCCAAAGATGGTATTGGTACTGATCCTGATAAAGTTTCAAAAATCAAAGATTTACCATTTCCTATGAATAGAAGTAAGTTGAGATCATTTTTAGGCCATGTGGGTTACTATAGAAGGTTCATCAAGAATTTTTCAAAGATTGCACAACCACTAACCCAGTTCTTGAAGAAGGATGTTACTTATGAACCAAGAAATAAGGCGCATGAAGCTTTTGAACAACTGAAGGAAGCCCTGGTGTCTTCACCTGTTTTGAAGAATCCAGATTGGAGCAAGCCATTCATTGTGTACACTGATGCCTCAGATGCAGCACTAGGAAGTACTTTGAGCCAAAAGGATGAAAATGGGAATGAACATCCAATTTACTTTGGGAGTAGACAAATGAGCAAGTCTTTGAGGTAAATTATATCAGAATCGAAAAAGAGGCTCTGCTATCATTTTTTTGTAAAGAAGTTTAGAAATTACTTGCTTAGGGCAAAAATTTCTAGTTAGAATGCAGATCATTAGGCTCTAAAATATATTGTAAATAAGCCTAACCCATCGGGAGGATGGCAAGATGGATAATTTTGCTACAAGAATTTGAATTTGATATTATAGATAGGCCGGGAAAGAAGCATGTTAATACGATGCACTCTCTCGAGCCTATGATGGTTTAGGATCATCTTGTGATGATGATGATTTCCCGATGCAACATTGTTATCCCTTGACACAATCCCTAGTGAATACGTAGATATTTGGAATTATCCGAATGAATGCAAGTTTCTGATGATGCCAATGCAAAGACTAAGAGAAAGATTACTCAAGCGATCGTCCATATTTTATTATGCATGGAGTATTATTTCGAATAGGACTGATGGAAAGTACAAGAGGGCATTGGACGTGATCAAGGAAGGAAGCTGCTAGAAGAATTCCACAATGGTACATGTGGAGGGCACTTCTCTCGAACAACTTACAAGAAGAAGGATCTTGGATGCGAGTTATCACTGGCCCACTTTTTTAAAGATTGTTATAATTATTGTAAGACATGTGATATTTGTCAAACACATGGTAACCGTAAGAATTCATCAGCTCCATTATGCCCTATTCTTCCACTTGGTCCCTTTGAAAAGTGGGGAATAGACATTGTCAGAGGTCCACTTCCAACTACTTCATGCCAAAATAAGTATATTGTAGTTGCCATGATTATTTAACCAAGTGGGTTGAAGCTAGGCCATTGAAAACAACTTCCATGGATGAAGTGGCAAGGTTCATATATGAACGCATTGTCACCAGATTTGGTTGCCCATTAGAAATTGTAACAGATCAAGGAAGCCACTTCATTAATGAGGTAGTAGAGGCCCTAGTCAATAAATTTTCTATTAAGCACAGGAAGGCAACAACATACAAGCCAAGTACAAATGGACAGGTGGAACGAACAAATTTTGTGTTGTGTCAAATTCTAGCAAAAGATGCAGCCTTGCAGGTACATAAATGGGATAAAAGGATTCATGCAGCATTGTGGGCATATAGGGCAACATCAAAATCAACAACATGATACTCCCCATTTCAGTTGGCTTATGGCATTGATCTAGTTCTTCCTATTGAGTTTGATATTCCCACGGTCAGAGTAATGAAAAATGAAAGAATGGATGAAAGTGATTCAGTAAAAGAAAGGTTGGTACATCTTCATTTGCTAGAGGAAATGAGGGAAATAGCTAAGGATACAAGCTATAAGAAGAAAATGAAGCAGAAGGAATACTTTGATCAAAAGATCCGGTGGTCTCCATTTCATGTGAATGACTTGGTTCTAGTATATGATTCCAGATACAAAAAAAGAAGACAGAAAATTTCTTCCAAAATGGATGGGGCCCTACAAAATAGCAGCTGTGCATGAAAATGGTACGTACCAACTGGAGGAATTGGATGGCACTCCCATTACGAAATGGGTCAACCACGACAAGTTGAAGATTTTCCAAGCACCAGAATAGTCTACTCCGAGGACGGAGTAGAAGCTAGGAAGGGGAAAATGTCGACACTAAAATTTTCCTCCATAATTTCTATTTCATTAATGTATGTATTAGGAATAGGATGTTGTTAAGTATAATTAGTAGTAGCATCTGATAGAAGATAACAGCGCGCCACAAGACGGTGCCGCCAATAATATGGAGTACAAGTAAAAGTCAAAGTACAATAGGAATGTTGTAAAAGTAAATATTTGTCGTAAGTGGTCCGGTAATGTTGAAATGTCAAAGTTTGGGAAATTAGAGAATTAGAGTCTACATGATTAGGAATTAGAAATATTATATTGGTAATAAGGACAAGGAGTGAGGTCATAAATATTTTGTGTATTTTATTTGTAAAAAGTCTAAAAATGTGGAACCCATGTAAAATGATAAGGTTTATCTTATCTTAAAAGATAAGCTTATATGTACAGATAAGAGTTAAGGTATGGAATATGATTCGTCAGAGTGGATTTCTTATCCTATCTTAGAGATAAGATGGATAAGCCTGGAAGTTCTATAAATAGAGAGGCCACCCCCCTCATTTAGCATAGAAGGAAGTAGTGAGAAATATTGTAGGAAGTGTGCAAAGGAAGCATCAATTTAAAGGTGTGTTGAAGAAGCCATTAAGAGGTGTAATTGTAAAGTTTCTCCCATAGTATTAGTGGAAGGAAAGTGAAGTCAATAACACTTGAAGTTCCTCATGGGTGAGATTGTAACAATTTCATGTTAATATTATAATTTACTTTGATATTTCAGATTTGTCATCATTCCGTCTTATCATAGTCGATGGTATTCTTGTGTTATATTTGTTGTTTTGTTTCCAGATTACATCCACCAAACTAAAGGTTGTGCATTAGTAAATAATTATATAGCACGAGGAGTTCCGGTGAAGAATTATCATAGTGTCGAATTGGTGATGACAATTACCTTCAAAAGAGCCGGAGGTAGGATTTCTTCTCATTCTCCATCACAACATCACCAATCTTTATTTGTTAGAGACAATCATCAATTTTTCTTCGGATAATTTTATGGGTTCATGAGTTGATGTGACTGGAAGGATATCCGACCGAAACATCAACCTCACTTTCTTCATCTTCTCGTGTCCACTTCTTTGGTATTAGAGTAATCGAGGAAGTCCAATCATCATTTTCATCACTTGAATCCAGAGGTTCGCCTTATGATGTTGAGGGATCACGTTTATCTTCACCCTCTCTCGCCACGTCCAAGTGTTATGAAGCCTTCATTCCAAAGTAGTTTCTTGCATGAAATCTCCGTAGCCATGGTCTTCCCAACAATATTAGGTACGCAACAATACCATTTTTCATCACCCGAAATTCTACCACATATACAACACCCATAATGAGATATTGCCACATTTGAAACTACACCTTCGGTTTAGTTTTTCCTTTATTTAATGACCTTAACATAAGTGTCAATGGGTGATCAATTTTTAAACCCAACATATTCATTACTGAGACTCGGACATTACATTAACTACAAGCACCTCCATCAACTAAGACATCATGAATTGAAATACCATTACATAATACCTCGGCTTGTGGAGTGTATGGATCCACCTCTGCCTCCAAAATAGGGACTTCAATCTCCTTCCTTCGTCGAGCATTGAGTCCACTTCACAGCCTCCCGCCTCTTCTCGAAGACATAGCCAATAGTTGACCATATGTAATATTTACAGGCCTTTTAGACAGATCTTCTAAGATAGAGTAGGGTCCTTGTCCTTGTGAAATCAAAAAATCGTACACCCAACTTTCTTCTCCTATGTTTCTTATTAGTTTCTCCTTTCATCTTATTAGGATCATTTCCATCTTGGTTATCTTTTTCTTTCTTTCTTTTTGTTACAAACACATCTAATTCATTATTTATGCTCTTATCTACTACATAAAAAGAATTCACATGTGCTTTTCCTTTATCATTATCTCTTGTACTGATGTAGAAGCTCTATCGGACAATTATACTTATAATGACCCTTTTTATAACAACCATAACATAAGACTTGAAATATTTCTTTTTGGACCTCTATCTCCTCCCCGAGAACTAAATTATTTTCCTCAAGAAGATTAATAGTTAATTGGCCCATCTTCCTAAGCAGATCTTCATACTCTCGTAGATGTACTAGGAAAAATATTTTTGCTCACCGAGAGTGGTTGTGGATTATGAACCAAAGGTGCTAGTGTAGCTCTACTTTAGTAACAATTTCTTTGGGCTCCTCTTCCATACTTTCTTCTTACCTTCTTGCAATCACCTTTGCTTGTTCAATGGTAGTGGCGGTCATACTTCACTCGTTGTCGATCTCCGGCTTCATCCCAAGAATGAAATTCTTACAAAGGAGATTATCCATGCCATTCATCAACCCATCCACTAATCCTTTCTTCCGGATCTAGGCATCGAGCTTCTCTTTAGCTCTAGAACATGAGCATGATAATCTCTTATCTTCTCCTTCTCTCCTTGGGATAACTTTGTGATATCGATCATGAGATCTACATATTTATTGTTCACCAAATTATTCAAGAAAATTTGCAGTTAATAAATCCCATGAATTTTTCACATTATCACCTAGTGTTTCAAACCACCTAAGGGCTAAACCATCCAAAAAGGTAGGAAAAAATTCAGTCCATTGTTCCTTTCTTATGAGGCCATTACAAATGCAAGATCGTTTAAACTCTTCAATGAAAGAGGAAGCATCTTCATTAGATTGGGCTGAAAAACAGGAATCTTCCCCATTTTCAAAAGTAACCACAGTGAAATACCAACCCACAAGTACAATCAACAAGACTTATGTGCACAAATAATTAGAATCACTATAATAGAAAGTGACTTTACACCTTTCTATAGTAAAATAGAAATGACCACGGTAAACTATGGTAAAACTTGACTTACTGCGGTAAAAATGACTTTACTATGGTAAACACTATTCATAGTAAAAAGTGAAGTTACTATGGTAAATACTATTCACGGTAAAAAGTGACTTTACTACGGTAAATACTATTCACGGTAAAAGTGATTTTACCATGGTAACTACTATGCACAATAAAAATAAGGTTACCCTCCAAATGTTTTCTGACTAAGTGGGAATATCTCTCTAGAAAATCCACCAATGAGGAATGGTCCCGCAACAAAACCAAAATGTCATCACCAATCCGGCACTATGATAATTCTTCAGGAACTTCTCATGCTATGATTATTTACTAATGCACAACTTTTAGTTTGGTGGATGTAATCTGGAAACACAACAACAAACATAACACAAGAATACCATAGACTACGATAAGAAGGAATGCTGATAAATCTGAAATATAAGTGTAAATTATAATATCAACATGAAATTGTTACAATCTCACCCATGAGGTACTTCAAGTGTTACTAACTTCACTTTCCTTCCAACAATAACTATGGGAGAAACTTCATAATTACACCTCTTAATGGCTTCTTTAACACACCTTCACAATAATGGCTTCTTTTACACATTTACTCATACAATATTTCTCACTACTTCCTTCTATGCTAAATGAGGGGGTGGCCTCTTTATTTATAGGAACTCAGGCTTATCCACCCTATCTCTAAGATAGGATAGGAAATCTCTTCCAACCAATCATATTCCATGCCTAAACTCTTACCTTTACATGTAGGCTTATCTTCTAAGATAAGATAAACCTTATCATCTCACATGGGTTCCACCTTTTTAGACTTTTCCACAAATAAAATACACAAAATATTTATGACATCACTCTTTGTCTCTATTACAAATATAATATTTTTAATTCCTAATCATGTAGACCCTACTTCTCTACTTACCCCAACTTTGACATTTTAATATTACCAGACCACTTACGACAAATATTTACTTTTTACCACAACATTCCTATTGTACTTTTTTGTTACCATACTCTACTTTATTGGCAGCACCGTATTGATGGCGCCATTATCTTTATCGACGCCACTACTAATTATACTTAACATCATCCTATTCCTAATACATACATTAATACAATAGAAATTACGGAGGAAAATTTTAATGTCGACAGGTCCTCCTTCATGCATTGTCCACTTAATGGCTTATATCATCGCTCTTCTTGTAGATTGAGATAACTCTTCTCTAGCTGATGTTAGGACAAGGCCTAGGAAAGTTCTAAATACCCATAATGATGGCAAAACCATGTACAAAATGCACATAAAGTTGTTTTGTAAGAAATGTCACTTCCAATGTTGTTATAGACCTAATTAGGTCTCCTAGAGGACTATAGGTGGATTAAAAAGAGTTCTGAGGTGAATTCACTCTTGAAACTTATGCAAAGAAGTGTAATGGGACATCTTACAGTTTTCACAAGATTTCATACATTTAACGGTGAAATTGTGCACTTAATGCCTATAACATAGGGGTTTCATGGAAGACACACTTACTAACTATTAGCATATGGATTTGCATGCATGCAAATGACATGCAATAGTGTGGGAATGAAGTCCCTCCTCAATGAAGGTGAGGCTACCTTATTGAAGAGGTTCTTAGTTCCCACACTGTTGCATGTCATTTATATGCGTGAAAATCCATATGCTAACAGATTTTGACAACTCTACTAGGGACAAGGACTTTATGGATGTAACAATGGACCCAAACCAAAATATTGATGGACATGATCTCAAAACGACAGGTACAAAAATGGGATGATTGAAGAGAGGAGACTGAAAGACATGGAAAAGAAACAAACCAAAATCCTAATTACCTATGTACATACGTGGGACAACCCATTTTCAATTTTGATAGTGCTTAAGATATTGCCCACTGTAGGGAAAAGGAAAATGAGTTCCTTCAAGATATGCCAAGTAATAGGTGTTATATCTATAGAAATGTTTGATCTTGAACGGGCCTAGCCACAGTGAATCAAACTTCCCGTGCTTTCCTTTTGGTTCACATCATTTGTCCCAGAGAATAACTAATTCATTGATTTGAAATTATCTCTCCCTAGTTTTCTGTTAAACAATTTATTTACCATGGATTGATGTTCCTCGATCTTGTTTGCCACTTGAATTCTCTACTCTTCAAGCTTTCTTAGAACATGATCCTTTTATCTAATGAATTGGTGAAGCATTCATCAGTAACTGGTTGAGCTAATCGTAATGCTGGTAACTCCAGTGTGATGTGAATTTGAGCATCAGTTCCATAAAAGTTGAAATGGAGACATCCCAATTGTTCTTTTGGGAGTTATGTGGTCAGCCCACAATGCATCATATAACTTTTTGTGCCAAGTTCTTTTATTTTATTGTACTAACTTGCGCATGCTAGTAATGATGTTGTTCTTGGATTCTACCCGACCATTTCCCGAGGGTAGTAAAGACTTCAAGTCTTCATATGAGTAAGCCAAAATGTTATAATATTTGGTAAGGAGGCTTATGAATTTCTTGCGCTCCTCAGGTGAGAAACACTTACCGATGTTGACCAGAAAGGTTTATCGTTAGTACCGATGTTAACTTTCTCATAGTAAGCGAAATTGCGAGGTTTTGCTGCTCTCTCTCTTCGATAAACCTATCATGTTTATTAAAAAGTTCTTCAAGTGAGACCAATCATTTTGGAATTTTATTTCCTTTTATTTGAATGATGCCATCACCAGGATCTTTGTTCTCAACTCCTTCTTGAATGGGTGAGTTCATCGATTTACGAAATGCAGAATCACTTCCTTCAAAGTACAATTGTTCAAAATTATCCCTTTTTTCTAAGAAAGAAATAATTAAAAAGTGACTAAAAATAGAAATCACTTAAGTTACCCATATTTTTCTGAAATCAACCTAAATAACAACATTCATTTCTTAAAATCACATTTTTAAAAACATACAATAATAACCAGTTCCTTATCCATTGAAATGGGGTCCGCCTATCTCAAATGTATGAGAAATGGACTCTCCCACTTTGTTAGATACCAAGAAAGCTATCTCCCTAAACCGTCGGTGAAAATAGGATCCATTGCTTTCGCTAATTGAAAGGATCTAAACCTTCCCAATGTTTCAAACATCTTTTCTTCTTTTAGAGGTTCATAATGGCTAAAATATCTAAAAATTTATGGGAATATCGAGGAAGCTAGTGGAGAAATCAAACAAATCTGCACTTAAGTATGAATTCTAAGGAATAATCCCTCTCACTTCCATTAAGTCAAAGCATATAACAATATCACTATATGAATCGGGTCACATTAATGTGTGACATTACGTAAATGGGTGAAAATCGAAGGCAAAACCATATTCTCGGATAGGCTTTACCATAGTGGTCTACCCCAAGAAACAACATTTCCTATCTCGGTGCAATGTCCAGAGTTGGTTAATGCTTGCGTGGAACATCATGATCCCGAGAGATGAAGAAATTTTAAAGATAATCACGAGCCTTTCCTCTTTATCACACCAGAGCGCATTGAGGAATTGCTCGGCATACCTAACTTTCCTAAGAATGTGGATATCCTTCGCTAGTCAACACAAGAATTTTGGGATGAAGAACCCCTAAGGTGGAGCAAGATGGTTAATAACAACTGGTTAGTGACCAAGAGGCCTTGAATTGACTGGCTTCCTAAAGAACTGTACCACGTTGAGTTTGTGGAAGAAGAAATCGAGACATGATTACTCTCGTAAGTCAATTTTTCAGTTTACCCTCTGCCAGGATTTTCCACCCATGGATGTATCAATTTATCTATATCATCCTTTCCAAGAAAGAGTTTGTGGATTGGGCCACCATCATTAGTGATACCCTTCATAAACAATTGATCGAATTTAAGATGACTGGATGCTTCCACATGACATCGTATTCGAATTATGCAATGGCAAGAAGAAAGCTATTTTATGGACTCGAAACCAGGAGGAGTCATGGGTCTATCAAATAGTGTTTTCCATTATTACCCACAACTAAGTTTCAAAAATAGCTCTCACCATTTCGGAAAGGGTCAACGATGCATTTACTTTCCACGTGATTCGGAACCTGAATAGGAATACAGAGGAAATATTTTCCAAAGAAGCCATGAATGTCATTTCCCAATGGGGAACATGGTTTATTCAATTTTCATCCTTTTCCTACATTTGCGTAAAAGACTTTCATGGTACTCCATGGAAATTTACTAAGTAAACGTCGGTGATAAATGGGCATTAATGGAGCTTACGCGAAAACTATTCCAAGTTCATTGTCTTCCCAAAGTGACAAACATCATTCGAGAATTTGTTTCCCAATCCAAATCGGGAATACCAATGTCCAAATCTCTTGAGGCACAATTCATGGAAAAAGAGTTTTCCCTCATCAAAATTCATCTATATGTGAAGAGAGTCCGGTTTGATATCAATGGATATATGTAGAAGATTCTTAGAGAAAAGTATCAACATAATCCTAGCATGGAAGATTTTGGGCTACCTATTCAAAGAACGCATGAAGTAAGAAGATGAGAGTTTTCTCTCCTAACCCTTGTTCAGATCAAGGCCTTTCACATTAAGAGCCCTCGATTCATTCATCAATGATGATGAAGATGTTATTGATCCTTCATATGATGCAGTTTCTTTTACCCTGTTGCCTCGAATTGACTAGACCAAGAGAGATGAATTTTCTCTTGATAGAAAGAATCAACCGATCCTTCCAAGAAGCATATCGTGGTATGAAAGAGAACTTGCCAAGTTACAATAAATTCAAGGTCTTCACAAAAACTGCCAACTTGAGGAGGTCTTCATTCAACCAAAGCACCTTCTCAATCGACCTCCATGCTATTCAATCATATGTAATTGGAAAGAAAGGAGTGGTTGCCAAAATTCCCTTCATTGAATAATTTGTCATAAGGAGAAAAACCTAAGGGTCCTATCCCCAGTGAGGGAAGAGAGCGTGTATCAGGATTTTCTACTTCAAGTAGAGATTCTTCTACTCATATTGTTAATAGTTCTCAAAAGGTAGTGATAAATGATCCTCAGCTATGCCTTACACAAACGTCCACTCAAGTATAGGTAGTCCAAATATCAAACACTTTGGAGCCTAAAGTTCACGAAGAGATTTCTCAAAATATCCCAAATGAGCAAGAGGTGGATATCAAGGTTATTTCTCCTGAAATCGGGGTCGTGGAAAGGGTTCTTGCAGAATCTCATGATGTCGAGAACAATGAGAATGTTACTTTGAGCTCTAAGCTTTTGTATGCAAAAATAGTGAATGATACTCCTTCTTGGGTTGGGTCCAAGGTCCAAAAAAGGAAAAAGGTTGTCAAGGAAATTAACATTGATTTTTATTCCCTTTTCAAACTTTCTAATGACATCACTCCCAAGAAGCTCTGAAGTGTTTTCTCGAATAATGGTGGATAGTGATGGAAATAGATTTACGGATCTTGCCATCCCACAAGTTGACAAAGAGCGTGGTGCCATGACATCTGTTGATTATGAAGTTTCTAGACTTGGACTTGGAAGGTCCACATTGGAAAGTGACATGGTGATGGCTCGAGATTCCATTGATATCGTGCTCAAGAGACTTGAGAAATACAATTCTCGAGAACTCTCGACTTAAGGCTGAAAATAATCAATTGATGGAATATATTCAACATCTAATAAATCCCATATCATCCACTTTCCCAATACCGGATGCAGTGGCTTCCCCGATGAAGAAACTCTCAATTTATCAAAAGAAATAAACACATTGGGCCATGCCACTAAAAATTGGCTTTTAGAGATTCTTGTTTTAGGCCAAGATATGATCAAAACAATGGTTAAGTTTCATGAAGATGTTAATACGTATCTTGATCTAGTTATTTCTTTCAAGGAAACTTTTGTTTCTAACATATCAAATTTGGATGAGATATTTCCCAGTTTACAGGAGATGATGAGTATGGAATCCTCAATTTTATCCATTGAAGGAATTCTCAAATTTGAACATCGAGGGACACGTTTTCTTTGGTGTCTGCATCTCAAATCAAGGAATATGCTTCTTGAGGATTCTATGATCCATTACAAGAGAATATTTAATGAAGCCTTCACTTCACTTGCCTTGATTCAAGAATTCATAGATGAGATCCCTTGCAACCTCATAAATGAGCATAATCAAAGGTGTTCATCGAAACATGTGGAAAAGAAATTTTCACAATTGTTTAAGGACATGTACACTGCCACCAATAATTTCTTGTCAATCTCAATGGGGTGTTGCATCAAATTAAAGAAGTTGTTTGAGAACACTCAATTAAAGATGGTTAGTTTAAATGATATGCCAAGTAGAATTCTTGAATTTGAAATATTTTTGAGGCTATTCTTTGACCAAATGAACCTCCAGAAGAAGAAAATATGTTTGAAACATTGGGAAGGTTTAGATCCTTTCAATTAGCGAAAGTGACAGATCCTAATTTCACCGACGATTCAAGGAGATAGCTTTCTTGGTATCTAACAAAGTGGGAGAGTCCATTTCTCATACGTTTGAGATAGGCGGATCCCATTTCAATGGATAAGGCACTGATTATTATTGTATGTTTTTAAAAATGGGATTTTAAGAAATGAATGTTGTTATTTAGGTTGCTTTTAGAAAAATGTAGGTAACTTAAGTGATTTCTATTTTTACTCGCTTTTTAAAAGTTGGTTGAAAAATTTGAAGTCACTTAAGTGCCCTATGTAATGTTCATGTAAACCCTAACTACTTTAACCAAATTTTGGGTTATAAAAGAAAGTCGGGGCTCATTTGTAAGGGGAATTTGAGAGAGGAGAAGAAGATACTTTTGTGTGCAAGCTTTGTTTCAGGAAGAAACATTGTGTTCTTTTGTGAAGACATTTTGGAGTTAATGAAATACGAACTTTGTGTCACATTCATTGTCTCTTGTAACATTTGATGTTCTTATGTTCATTAGATGTTAGATGTTTAAATCTTGCATGTAAATATTTTCTTTGATCTTATTGTCAACGTTATTAATATGTTGTTCTAGTTCATAGTGATCAAACTCTTCTATTTACTTGCTCATGTGTGTTCCCTTTACTCATTCTTGTTTAGCTAACTCAAACTCTGTTTTATTTGTGTTGGTTATTTATCATTATTCTTCGTGTAATATTAGGATCTGCTTTTACCTAACTCTTGCATGTTATTTCAATTCATTCCATTCCACTCATTTCCTTCATTCCATTCCATCCCCCTCATTCATTTTTCTTTCCATTTATGTTATAAAACACCCCCCACATACAATTTTGAATGTACAAGTGTAAATACAATTTTGGCTTTCAATATAGGCAACCTCACCTTCATTGAGGAGGGAATTCGTTCCCACACTGTTGCATGTCATTTTCATGCGTGCAAATCCATATGCTAACACCAATGAAGTTAGGCTCTGCACACTTTAACAGTCTTAGTTAGCATCAAGATCATGAAGATTTAAAAAATCTAGAGTTTTTCACCGTATAGTTTGTGAGAGCAAGGAAACCCTAGTGTAAGGGCACCGAGTACAAAATTGAGTCCATAGAGCTCCTCCTAGTGAGTCAAGAACCCAAATAAATTGCATTGGACTTGTAATTGTGTCTTTCAACATCTCCATGCATCACAGTCATCTCCCAAGCTTGAATACACTGATTATAATTTTCTTCTTCTTGGTCCGAGAATAATTTACAAGGCATGCATAAGAGAAAATAGGGGAAACTTGCAATAACACACCATAAAAATCTTTTTACCTTCAATAATTATTATTCATACTTAATTCCCTCTTCTACATTCATAGTCCACAAAGGAATTCATATATAGACCAAGAATTCAAATTTGACTTCTCTATCTATATCATCCTATCTTTACTCAACCATATCCCTCAAGGATAGCTAACACCTCCTAGAATTAGCAATGATTTAAAACCACCTATATTTGTTGAAATTTTCTTGATTCCACATAAGAGTATATCTCCAAGTTGGTTCTTGCACAATTTTGGCCTTCATACCCAAATAGGCCTTATTTTAGGCATTTATAACTACACACACAAGTTAGAAAATTCAAACTACATATATTGGAGGGAAATGACATTCAAACCCCTAAAATATACTAGACTCCACTTAAAGCATGAAAACCCACCATGGAAAAATCATGATGCTCCCGAATCACCGGGAAGGAGTGTTTAGATACATTTATATACGGTGTGGTTTGGTTTTGTGAGAAGGGAATATTTTTGAATGCAATTCCTTGAACTCCTAGTTAAGCTATGTAAGAAAGTAATTATGAATTTCCTTTTTAAGATCCCATAGGAAATTCTAATTAGATGAGGACAAACAAAAAATATGCAATGTTTTAAAAGAAACAAATAAATAAAGAAGATCGTACCTGTAATCACTTTTCCTTTTTAATTTTGGATTTTTTAAGTTTTCAAGTACTAAGAACAAAAAGGTGCTCCAAGATGAAAAGTTAATTAAAATAGAGAACAGAAAAATAAAAGCTATAAAAATCTAAATGAAAAAGTGACTAAAGAGGTCCCATAGAGCATGCTAAGATGTCTTAGGTTTTTTTTGGTTAGGTAATAATAAAGCTGAAAATACCAAAAAATCGAATGGGAAGGGTTTACCGATACCTGCGCCGAAAATCGTAATGTTAGGATGATAAAATATGGAAAATGTAGATAACTCCTACTTTCAAGGAATTAGAAGACCTTTAAGCAAAGAAAACTAGAATAATAGATGTTAGTTAATTATGATAATGAGTTACTCCAAAAATGTTGTTCCAAGGAGTCAAGGGTCTTCCTTGAAGGGTTTCAACTCATTTGATACAATTAATTTGTTTTGATAAGATAAGATAAATAATGACAACAATTATTTAAAACTCAAGAGGGATAGTGAGACCTTGTTCACATTTTGTTGGTGAGAAAATTTGTTTAGTGGACAAATTAGGTGTCTCCACTAACGTTCACGGGGTTATGCCCCTCTACATTGAATGATACATTTTCCATTATTGAATGTAACTAATCCTAATCTTATCTAAATGTTTTGGGTGGCCAAATTGGCCATGGATCACATAGGGACACTCCACTAAACCTATGGCAAAGTGCTTGTATAGGGGTACAAGGGAGGAAATTACAACATGAGGAGAAAGGGGAAAATAGTCAATGAAGATTACTGCTGTGAGTAGATTGCAGAGCCTCACACGTAGTAACTGGAGTAGCTAAACATCCAATATAGAAGAAAGCAACAATGAAGCTTTTAGTGAGACAAACAAAACCCACATAAACACAAAGTTCTCTAAGGCTCATTCATCAAATATTCAAATATCTCTTTGATCACCATGCTTACAAAGTGCATACAAGAGGGAAATAGAAGAAAAACAAGAAAGGGAAAATAGAAGAAGTGTAGTTTTTATTTCATGTGAAGTGATGAATACAAAGATTCAACTAAGCTATCACTATTCACAATGATAAAAAGTATAAGTTCTTCGAAATTTAGAATTCTTTGGAATGGAGAAGCCATCCCAATTTATACAATTTGAATTGACCTCTCACCTTCCTCATATGACTCTTCGTCTACCCCCAATGAATTTTCATATGCCTTTGCACAACTTAAGACTTTTAAAATTCTTAGGAAAATATTAAGTCCTTTTTATAAAATAAAGGTGACTTATTACATTATAATCCTAAAGTCACTTTTTAATTACATTAAAGGCATTATGAAAAAGTGAAATATCAACGTAGAATTAGAACATCGAGGAGAGAGAAAGTTGGGGGAAGAAGAGATAAGGGAAGAAGAGGGGGGCTGAAATTATGTTAATGAATAAGAATTCACCTATGATGAGGTCCATCGATCCTTGCTAGATGATCCGATGAAACACTCTAATGCAGTGAACATTGAATCCTTGAATGTCTTGCACCGTTAGAAGACTTCTTTTCACAAACACATGGACACTACGAAGTAAGTTCTTAGAAACAAGGTTGAATGAAGCCTTTGGTGACCATGACTGTCGCGCTCATGGAGATCCACTTTGAGGAAGATGAGAATGGAAACTGACCCCAGCCCCGATGGATCTTTGGAGCATTTTCATTTCCTTGTTGATGAAGCTTTACCCTAAACATTTTTCCAATTTTGATCCCAAAATATATGATGCACAAACACCATGGGTCATTGAATGAGTGTTTAAAAACATTGTTTGAGATTTTCCCAAAGTGAATTCAAGATGACCCGTAGACCATGCTCGTGATGATATTCTATGACATTTCCATGCTCTGCTGACAAGGATTTCTCCTGAAGTGATGTACTTTTCCCACCACCGAGAAGGAAGTGATGAGTAGTGATGAGACGATAACGAAGAATCCTCAAGTCTGTGTAAGCTTGAAACCACCATTCCAAACCATGAAAAATCACCATTCCTTTGTGACTGATCGCATGTGTGGAATGAGAAACTAGAACAACCTATGAACTTGAATTTCATGGCTGACATCAATACTTCCCTACATTTAGAAAGTTAACTTACTATTTTTAGTAAGTTTCAAAATTTTCTTTTCTAGACCCCAACTGATGATATTATCCTTAATGATTACCCCTTTGTGCACTACTTTTGAGGAAACTACCGCTTTGGTATAACTTACTATTAATAGTAAGTGCCTAAGAGACAACTTACTATTTTTAATAAACATTTATTTTTTCCCCTTTTTGATTGCACTAGTGAGATTAGCTTGCATGATTGCCCTTGTGTACACTATTCTTTCCTTAATTTCTCTTCTAGAATGACTTACTAAAAATGGCAAGTATCCATATAGAAGACTTACTATTTTTAGTAAGTGACAAATTTCATTGTTTTCGGCATTTCTCGGCATTTTTATCTTCGATTATCTCTCGGTGAACACCATCTTCGTTCTAACTACTTCTAGTGTTAACTTTCCAAAAAAATCCAGTCCCCATGTAGGAAGGCTTACTATTTTTGGAAAGCTGCGTCTCTAGTGATCAGTTTGTGACAAAATGAACTTTTTGATACTGGTTTTTCCTAATTGCGCTCCTCTAAAATTTCAACTCAATCGATTAGGAAACGAGAGATTTTAAAAATCAAAATTTTCTATGGGGAAATGGGGGTTTTCTTGCCATAAAAATATGGTCTTTGCATGGAAAAACTTCCTTTTGGATCCTCATGGCACCTAGAAAAATAAGAGAATTTAACAAACGACATCTCGATCCATTGAGTATTTTGCAAGATATGAACAATTCTTCTCCAAAGTGACTGGAAGTTTTCTAGCAAAAATCTCATTTTTTCTCCATTCTTTTTTAATTATTTTTTTGTGGTTTTAGATTGTTGCAGCCTTCAAGGGATTATTTAAGGACAAAAAAATTGGATTCAACTCTGCAAAAAAATTTGACAAAGATTCGACGGGATGCGGAGGCATGGGGAGGGAAAATGGTGAAAATGGCTAAGTATTAATATTTATAGATTGAAAATGGAAGAGGAGGGGATGGGGAATTTTTTGTCCCTTTCGTCCCTTTTCGAAAGTTGCAAAGGGGACATGAAATTCCCCTTCATCCTAGGCTTGACACTTGTCATATTTTTATTCGATGAGCAACTTGGGAGAGGGGGCTAAACTGGGTAATACATGGTTATATTTGTGACCTGAAGAGTAAATAAGGGGAGGGGGAATTTTATGTCCCTTTCATCTCCTTGCAAAGGGAAAAAGGGGATAAGGAACTCCGCCTTAATCATAGGTTTTCATGTGTCCAGCTTAAAAAATGACTAAGTATCGGAAATCTCACCTTGGGACCACTTATGAAGACCATATCTCGGGCTCCTAGATGAATTTTTGGGTGAAATTTTATATGATTCCACCTAAAAACCCACTGAATCCAATGGTGATTGTCCCAAGATATAATTTTCACTGAAAAATCCTCCAAATGGCTCCATTTTTCTCAATATTGCTTGTTGTGCATTAGAATAATAAGCTCCTTACAATAATGCATGAGGTTTATAGAGGTCCCATTTTTTCCACCATGAAGGGAATTGAAAATTATTTCCATTGATACTTTTTGGGCTTTAAAATCATCATAGGGATCCCATAATATTTCTTTAAAGCTCAGTCTTCATTCACACACATGCCTGCTCGTTGCCGAAAAACCTACTTACGGTGAATTGGTTCCAACACCTCTGAATCTTCCTTGAATATTTCAAAATAATTTATTTGATGTTCTTAGCACTTGAATACTTCTCCAAAATTATTTTTCTCCTCTGGTCTTCTCGGGGTGGTGCACTAGTCCTAGGAAGGCTGATGGTAGCCCTTCCCAAAATTGCTCGAATACTTGAGTGTTTGAAGATCCTAAATCACCTAGGGGAATGATTTTGATTTCCTAAATAACCTAGGGGAATACTTGAAATTCACTTTGGGATCATTAGAATGACTAGATAGGACTTATATTAGGGATGGAATGACTTGGGAGTGTCTTGGGAAGGGTCTACATCTAAAAATTTTGCACTGGGGTTCGTTGTCATGCTTGAAAATTGAAAATTTTCCTATTGTACATTTACATGAAAACATCGGCTCTAGCTTTGGGAAATTTTGTGAATTGATTGCAGCAATGACATAACATTAAGAATCCTGAAATCTCAATTCACAATATGTTGATCAATTCCTTATCCATTGGGCTTTCTGATTCATTAAAAAGATATGCTACACAACTTCCTTTATTGAACACACACACAAACACACCAACAAATAAAAGGGAAACATATGAGAAGGGAAAAAAACACACAATAGAAAAGGGAGATTATATACTAGGGGAGGGATATCTATAGATGTGGGGAAAGAAAATACACATACTCAAAGAACAAGTAGAGAAAAATACATGCCATTGTGGAATAGTGAACTAAAGTCTGTCCTTCAAACCAAAAAAATTGTTATTTGATCAAACCATGCTCTAGTGATGGCTTTGCATGGTTTGAGAATAAGAATACCAATCATGATTCCATCTTCATACTCATATTGCATCGAGAATGTTCTTGCATCCATCAAAAACTTGGTCACCTTCTTGAAACTCTTTCCTCTTGAAGATTTATCTTGTTGTCTTGCGATCGAGATAAACCACTCCTCCATGTTTTCAGAATTGAAATTATTGACGTTTTAATGGGAATCTACTCCATCTTGGGATTCGACTTGAAATCATCTCCTACATTAGCAAGACACTCGGAAGGAGTGAGAACAAACTAGTCTTCTTCATAGTCAATTGTCTTTGAAATATACCACTTTTTTACTTCATGCAATTACTTTCAAGAATGGAGGTTAAATCATTGAGCTGGAGGTCTTCATTATCTTTGAGATATTGTTACAACATGGAAACATGTTTAAGAAAAATGGATCTTTGAGGATGGTGAGTAGAATCTGATTTTGAATTCCTTGACAAGAGTCATGCACATTCTTACTTTATTTCTCCCAAATGATCATGTTATGAATATCCATCCGCTTGAAGTCCACCTTGGTATCATTTTAAAAATTGTAATTCTTGGTTTGGTTATATAATAATTATTCGCCCTTCAATGTATTTTTCCATATGAAATCTTCTTTTGCATTAGTGGAGCATTCCGAAGTGATGGGAACAAGTTGGTTTTGAACACACTCCCAATACTCTTGCAAATTTTCACCTTGTTCTAAACATTTTCTTTAATGAAAATCAGCTCAATATTTTCCTTGTTATCTTCATCCATGGAAAATATGTCGTTTTCAAGATTAAGGATATTCAAGAATTTTTCTTCTTTTGCATTCATGAACTAATTCATATAGTGTGGAAGAAAAAGAAATATCTTCACACTCCCTCTCATAGACCAAGGCATTGGGGAAGTCATCACAATTATCCAATTGCTCCATCTCAACATCAAACATTGGTGTATAAAAATGAGAAGCAAAAATTGATTCATACATGTCTTTCATCTCCATAGCCCGAGTCAAGAGTTCAAGACTAAGTGAGGATTTTTGTTTCTTTTGCAACCTTTACAATGTCTTGTACAAATGGTTATTCCAATATCATCATAGTCTCGTCTTCATTTTCATTGGAATAATCTTCATGTTGTGATATCAGGAGATGATTGAAAATATGATCCATTTGTGGCCATGATTCATTTGAAGTATCCTCATTCTCTTCATCCATGTTTTTTGTTGTCCAATACTCACTTCTTTGTAATTACAGACACACTTGATTCATAACACCTTCCAAAAAGGAGAAGAGGTCCATGTTTTGTGGGAATGACACTCCTTCGAGCTCAAAATCAATATCATTTTATTGATGGGACCGCTTGGAGGAAACAAAGTGGGGATGACTTCTAATACTATCTTCATCATCCATTATTGAATCTTCTTTCTTGTATGAAAGATGCAAGGCTCTATTTCACCGTGATGATGATTATGATCCCTAAGTGAGTAGAAGTTGTGTTCAAAATGTTCATTCTCCTTGGCTTCAAAAAGTAAGTGAGTTTCTTCCATCAGATCATCCATGATTAAGTCGGGAAGAGAATATGTTCTTTCGATTTGTCTATGTTTCTTCATGTAGTATCCCTACATCGCTTGAAGGATCAAAATAAGAGGGAAAGTCATCCATGACCATCTTGAATTCATCATCTTCGGTCCATGATGTTGGGTGGATTTCTTGGAGTTCTTCACATATCTCTATTTCATAATTAATTAAAGGATCAAAACTTTAAAGGAGATCATTCATGATTACCTCAAACTCATCATTTTGAGTCTGGGGCACATGAAAAGTTTCTTGTATTTCATCATCTTTAGTGCAAAAAGAATATTTTTCTTTTGAATCTATTTCTCCTCCAATGAGCTATGCCTCGGGCCAAAAATAATTGTTGAATGGCAGTTTTATCTTCATGTCTTCTACCTTGTCCTCTACGACATTGCTTTGGTTTTCATTGGAAGGTTCCATGATAATATCTTCTTCAGGAACATCCAAGAATCTTCTGGGGATGAACACCTCATAGTGTGGAAAATCGTCAAGGTACTCTTGAATTTATTCATTCTTGACAACATAAAGTGCTTCAAGGTGTTCATACCTTCTTTTCAAAGCTAAGGCACACCTCGAAATTCCATGATAAGATTTGAGATCAAAATTTCCTTCCATTATGCTTCCAATCCTTTCCACATACTCTCTTTTCAACATGTTCATTTCTTCTTCACCGTACACTATGAAGTCATCAAGAGAGCGAGAAGAAAAACGAAAATGTTCTCAATTTCATAGTGAGTTGTGTGAGATTGAAAAAATCTTCTCGAGTGGATCCTTCATCATTTTCCATAGTGTTGATTTGATTTTCATCAATTTCCTTCTGCATAGGAAAAATATCCTTTTCTTCTTCCTTGTTATGGGCTGATTTAAGTTGCTCATACATCTCTTGAAAGGATTTGACATATCTTAGAACTTTGAGATAGGTCAGCGATCAGAATATCCTTGGACAATGCTCATGACTCTTTGCACATACTCAGCTTTCAAGGATGTCATCTCATCATTTCTATATGCAATGAAAACATACAAAGGAGCTTGATGAAAGACATGGCCCTAAGCTTCAAATTCAATTGTGTGAGATTGAAAGTATTACCTTTAATAGATTATTATTCTCCACGGATTTCATACAACATCTTGTACCTCCCTTGCATATTTTTCATCAATTTCTTGCATTCTGTATTATTAGCCACGATAATTCCCATTTTCTTTCTTTTAATAAAGCTCCTTTTGAATTGTAGCCACTAGAATTTTATTACGGGTTCCTCACACGCTACAATTTTTCTTATTCTACCTCATCTTTCCTTGATTTTCAAAAGCCATGTAACCTCTTGAAGAAAAGGAATCTTCTATCATTCTCAAATTTTCCTCTTTGCAAGGACCGATCTGGAACCATGGTCGATCAACAATTTTCATGGCATCTTCAATGTCACTAGTTGGTATTTCACTCTAATACGGAAATTTCTTCATGGTGTGGGAAGCGAGCGTGTGAGAGATTCATTCCTTGGTGGAGTTTCCTTAAAAAATGATTTTGTTTCAAATCTGTTTTTATGTTTTTTTTATATATATATATATATATTGTATTTTTGTATTTTTTTAATATATGATTTTTTTGTATTTTTTTGATTTTTTTGGGTAGATATTATTTTTTGGTACACTTGGGAAAATATCTACCCAGTGGAGTCACCAAAAATGTTGGTGTGAAAAACATTTGGGTGGACAAATTAGGTGTCTCCACCAATGTTCACAAGGCTACGCCCCTTTGCATTGAATGGTATAACTCTAATTATTGAATGTAACTGGTCCTAATATTATCTAAATGTTGTGGGAAGCCAAATTGGCTAGGGATCACATAAGGACACTCCAATGAACCATTAGCAAAGTGCTTGTACAGGGGTACAAGGGAGGAAATTAGTCAAGGAAGATTATTGTCATGAGTAGATTGCAGAGCCTCACACCTAGTAACCAGAGTAGTTCAACATCCAATATAGAAGAAAGAAACAATGAAGTTATTAGTGAGACAAACAAAACCCACATAAACACAAAGTTCTATGAGGATCATTCATCAAATATTCAAAGATCTCTTTGATTACCGTGCTTACAAAGTGCATATAAGAGGGAATAGAAGAAAAAAAGGAAGGGAAAATGGAAGAAGTGTAGTCTTTATTTCATGTGATGTGATGAATACAAAGCCTCAACCAAGCTATCACAATTCACAATGCTATAGAGTATAAGTTCTTAAAAATTTGGAATTCTTTGGAATGGAGAAGCCATCCCAATTTATACAATTTGAATTGACCTCTCACCTCCCTCATATGACTCTTCATCTACCCCCAATGAATTTTCATATGCCTTTGCACAACTTAAGAATTTTCAAATTCCTAGAAAATATTAAGTCCCTTTTTATAAAATAAAGGTGACTTATTACATTATAATCCTAAAGTCACTTTTTAATTACATTAAAGGCATTATGAAAAAGTGCAATCCCAACGAAGAATTAGAACATTGAGGAGAGATAAAGTTGGGGAAGAAGAGAAGAAATAAGAGGAGGTGACATTATGTTGATGAAGAAGAATTCACCTTTGATGAAGTCCACTGACCCTTGCTAGATGATCTAATGAAACACTCGAATGCAGTGAACATTGAATCATTGAATGCCTCACACCATGAGAAGACTTATTTGTGAAGACACACGGACACTCGAACTAAGTGCTTAGAAACATTGTTGAATGAATCCTTTAGTGACCACAAGTATCAATCATGGATATCAATTTGAGGAAGATGAGAATGAAAACCGACCCCTACGGTGGCTCTTTGTAGCACTATCATTTCCTTGTTGATAAATATTTTCCTTTTAAAAAATTCCAATGGTGATATCAAAATCTATGATGCAAAAACACCATGGGTCGTCAAATGAGTGTTTAAATTTTTTTTTGTGGTTTTCCCAAAGTGAATTCAAGATGACCCGAGAGACCATGCTTGTGATTATATTCTATAACACCTGCCATGCTGTTGACAAGGATTTCTCCTAAAGTTATGTACTTTTCCACATACCGAGAAGGAAGTGATGACCACCGATGAGATGATAACAAAAATTCGCATGTCGTAAGCTTAAAACCACCATTATAAACCATGAAACATCACCATTTGTTTGTGACTAATCACACATGTGGAATGAGAAATTGGAACAACCTATGAACTTGAATTCCATTGCTGACACCAGTACTTCACCACATTTAGAAAGTGAACTTACTATTTTTAGTAAGTGTTAGAATTTTCCTTTCTGGAACCCAATGATGATATTAGCTTGAATTATTACCCCTTTGTGCACTCCTTTTGAGGAAACTACTTCTTTGGTATAAATTAATATTAACAAGTAAGTTCCTAAGAGATTGTTTCACCTGATTCTTAGACGTTTCTTCGAAATATTGATGAAACAAATAGGGTAACGGGTGTAGGAGGAATACCTGTTCAAATGTTGGTTGATGGATTGTTACGCGCATATGAATTTTGAATCCACAACTAATCATGAGAGCTTCCTTTTGGCTAGAAGGAACTACCTGTAATGGAAAACAAGACCACCAAAAAGAGTTAAACAATATGTGTAGTGAACTACCTAGCGTGTGCTAGATCTGGGAAGTGTGATACTCCTAGATGGCTATCAATACACTATTTAAAACAATTTAATGTGGGTAGCAAAATAAATCATATTGTAATTTGAAATGATTTAGGTATCTCGCTGAAAACACAATAAGAAATATCTAATCTAACAGGCTAGGTTAAAATAAGATCCGAAGGTCAAGTAACTGGTTCTGGGTCTCTGCATATCTAATAGAGGTCTCAGGTAGATCAGAGGTGAATAAGGGTGATGTGGAATTAGGTGGATAGGTCACTATTCTGGGTTATATGGGAAAATACAGAGACCGATGCCAATTAAGGGTGACTGATAGCGGTTGGGTGTAACTAGTGCCGGTTACTGTGGAAAACTGGGAATGCCATAGAATGGGTTTTGGGTCTCCTTTGTGATTGCACAAAGGACTTTGGTTTGTTGGAATGAGGTATTAGGTGGTTCGGGTGGGATTTGGTGAGGTTTTAATGGGTATATGGAGGGGTGAGTATTAGCGGAGGTCAATGGGTGGTTAAGAGAACAAAAGGATGGCAATACAATGATGAAATGAATGAACCAGAGGAGTAAACTATTCTACTTACTTGAAATCTGGTTCTGGGTACTTCGAGTGATGGATGAAGGTGCAGTAAGAGGTTGAATGATGTTGAGGATCACCAAATGTTGGAAAGCTCTTGCATGGGCTGTATGTGTTGTCCTTCTTACGATTGGATCAACTCCTTCTTTGGGGTGATTGTTGGATGGTCAGGCGGAGAAAATGCTTGATCTCCTTGCATGCACGTTATCACCGAAATTCATTATCGAACATGCGATATCTCTCGGGGAATGTGCCAACGTTTTCACCAACCTTCTACCAACCTACAAAATAATGTTATTTTGGGGGTTAAAAGGTGACCGACGGTGGTTCCAGCTTAACCGGTGATGGTTAAGGGTAAGCGTCGATTAAGGTAGGATTTCCTAGGTTTACTAAACTAGGGAGATCCTCTTGATTTTCTCGGATCTCATGTCGTTAACCCACAGATTAGACTGGAAGCTTCTTGTAAGCATGCGGGAATGTGGTTAGAGGGAATGTAGGCATTGATTTTTAGGGTTTGGGTAAGTCTTAGTTAGTTATGGCAACTTACTAAGAATAGGTCTTAGGGTGAGTTGGCTTGATGAGGTGTCTAGGTGAGGTGTATGTGTGGATATTATCTAAATTAAGATATTTAAATAATAAATATGGTGAGGATAATGAATTAATTTAATTAGATTAATTAAATTAATATTAGTGGGGTGAAGGGGGCCATGGCTAGGTGAATGTGATGAAGGTGTTTATTTGTCGAGGGACCAAAGGGGAGTGTGACCTAATTTTAGTGTCTACATTTTTCCCCTTTTTGTTGCGTAGCTTGTATTGGTAAGCGATGCTAACAAAAATAAGATGTGGTTGCCCCAGGTGTAGGTGAAGGTGATCCCCCTCAAACCAAGAACTGACGAGGCCGAAGGTAGAATCGGTGAGTGGTTTGATAAAAGGTAAATGTGAGAAAGGGGAAGGTGGGGAATGGGGGAAAAGAGGGTTAACGGTCTATGCGGGCAATCTAGGTAATTGGTCAGGGTCAAAGGTAGCAATAGTCAAATGCATGCACACGTATAAACTGCAGCATGCTACCAGGTTGAAGAGCAGACAAACTCTACATCATCTAAGGTCAATAGGTTTATCCAAACAAGGTTGAAGTGATTCCGGTATCCAAGGTATAGGATATGGTCAGGAAACACGACGTAGGTTAGGTGTAGGAACGTTTAGGTATATTTTGGTACACCAAAGGTAGGGTTAGGATAAACAGTCACGGAAATGGGTTAGGTAAGGTCATTAGGTCAATCGACACAAGTAAGCAATGCCACAAGGTATAACGAAAAAATAAGGTCAAAGGTCACTAGCGATGGTCTAGGTCCAAATAGCTAGGTCATGACATAGGTAAGGCCAAGGTAGGGGTAAAATAAAGAGTCCCCAAAGGAGGACACGGGTATGTGGTTAATGATGAGGTCAGGAGGGTGAGGTAAATGGTCATGGTGAAGGTTGGGTGAGGTAAAAAAAAAAAAAAGGAGGAGGGGTAGGATAAGAGGGTAAAATGTAGGGCAATGTGCAGGTGATGGTGACTAATGTCGATCAAGGGTAGCTGACGCCGGTATAGGGAAACCGGCCATGGTAAGGTAGGGCACGTGACCGATGCCGGTGAAGTGTAAACCAACATCGGTTAGGTCAGGTTGGTTATAAAAATAAAAAATCTGTTTTTTTGTTATTCATTTGTCATTTAGCTAATTAAGAAAATGACAAAAGAGAGAGAAAAGTGTCCAAATGGAAGGGATCATTGAGTTGGCGGTGTGAATGGTGGGTGATTGGTTGGAGATGCAGGTCCAAAGGATTGGTGCGTGGGATTCGATTGGTTGGAGATGCGAGTAGAGATTTAGTGATGGCATAGGCCGGAGAGGGATCGGGTGGGCCATTGGTGCAAAGTGGCCGGATGTGCCACTACAAGGATGACAACACGATGAGATAAGCATCCAACTCTAGTTGTATTTCATTAAATAGATTAGGTGATTTACAAATTGTGGTTGTAGTTTTGGTTTTTGGTTTTGGGGTGGGGAAAAGAATAAAATTTGGGAATGGGGGAAAAGTGGGTAAAATAGGAATGGGGAGAGAAATAAATGGGAGAGGAGGGGATGGGATGAGGTGTAAGGGAGGATTAGGTAATTTCTGGTGGGTAAAAGGGGTGAGGGGGGAGGTTTTGAGAAAGGGGGTTTTGGGGATCGCGGTTTTTTTACCGCGACGGTGACTGGTATCGGTCAAGTGTGGCCGGCGTTAGTAAGGTTGAACCGGTATTGGTCACCAAACAGTAACCGATCTTTGGTAAAGGGGTGACTAGGGTTGGTTAAAGGGAGCAAATACCGGTTGGGTTTTGGGAACTAGGGTGAAAAAGTGATGTGGGCTAGGTGGTTGAGATGGGTAGGGTGAAAATAGGGTGCCGAGAAAATGATAATAGGTGATTATGGGTATGATAAATGTAGATTAATGTTTCGTTTGTATTGGATACAGGGGAGAGCTCAGCTACATATGCGGAAAAGGGTTTGACCTTTGCTCGTGATAGTGTGTGGTGTAGTGACCTTGGAGGAGTTGCAGCATGTGGAGGCGGTTGGATTGAGTGGGGTCCAATGATACTGACATGTAGTCCGGAAACCTAGTTTGATGGTCGCACTCATCAATAGATGGGATTCCACGACCAACACGTTCCACCTGCCGATGGATGAGATCACTATAACCCTGGAGGACGTGTTCAGGATTTTACGGCTACCCATCTTGGGTACACGGGTCTACTCTATCTCCTCCGAGGCCTTAGAGGAATTGATCGACGGTGTTTGGAAAGGGGATGGCATTTGAGTGACATTCCATAGTGCCAACATTCGATATGGAGAGATGTACCTAGCCTGTCTAGAGGAGACAAGGCTAGTGGTTCTTTTGATGGAGGCAGTGTGCTACTTTGCACTACTAGATGCAAAGGGTGGATGTTTTCCCCGATCGTTGATGGGGGTACTCCATGATATGATGTTAGATGAGACCCACTTTACCTAGGCGCCAAAATTCCTGGTGTAGTCAGATATAGAGAGTTGTGGGCATACAGGCGGCTACGTAGGTTCAGCCTATGTTGTACCTTCTTACTACACTGCTGGGCTTATGAGCACATAGCTTGTGTGCAGCTAGTAGGGATGCCCAGTCAGATGCATTCCCACCGATATTTGTGATGGTGGGGTATAGGTGATGGGTGTCGGCTATTCGAGAGTAGAGATTAGAGAGGCCCACACATGATGTGGCCTATTTCCAGTGGTTATTGGAGGGGTTGTTCGGAGTGGAAATTATCTGGAGGCCATATGTGGGATTCCCCTCATATAGGCATATGCATGAGGAGCTAGCTGAGCTCCAGCTTGTGAGATGGATACAGGGTCATCATGTTGGGGAGCACAAGATGATCACGGTGGACAGAGTCTGACGGTATTTCAGGCTATTACAGGACGTACCTCTACCCTTCCCACAGTACTGGAGAGACAACATGGAGAGGCCCTTACCTCTACCATAGCCTACAGTGCCCATCGGGTAGGAGGAGTAGGAAGTGGACCGATGGATAGATGATGTCAGGGTCACAGACATGTATAGACAGTGGTGGGAGGCTCATTTATGAGCCATACCACCTGACCGAGGTAGCTGAATCTAGCCACCATCTCAGTGCAAAGAGACGCCCTACAAGGGTAGGTGGCTACTCTGGTTACCTGGTTGGGTATAGTGCATACACAACTAGAGAGCTCAGAGGCAGAGGTAGCAGAACTACATGTACAGGTAGTTAGTCTGCAGGCCCAAATGGCTGGTGGTGGGGATGGAGATGGAGAGGGGATGATGGTCAAGTGGCAGCCTTACAGGCACAGGTGGTAGGTTTGTAGGGCTAGTTACCCATAGCCCAAGCACAAATTGGGGTCTTCAGGCCTAGATACAGGCATAGGGATAGGGGCACCACCACAGGCATCGGGATCGGGTCCCAGTTCATAGGAAGAAGTAGAACAGTGTCTCACAAGACATGTACAGGGGCCGAGACCTATGGGACCACCATAGATCGTGCCTATATCTAGGTTACGGGATGCCCTAGGTGAGGCCAGATACTACCAAGACTAGCTGATGGTGGCTGGGATAGACTTTCTATCCTATGGAGAGTACCAGAGCACAACATGCATCGAGTGAGAGGATGAGATCCCGCACTCATAGTGTAGAGAGCACAGGGGATAGCGAGTTCCAAGGCTAGATCGGGGAGAGGCCACTAGCTTACGAAGACTAGCTCCAAGTGAGGTGAGTAGTAGGGACCCAAGAGACATATGGTACAGGTGAAATACGAGAGATGGAGGATATCCTGAGATGCCTAATATGGGGCTTTTGACATTTGATGTATGATAGTCATTTTTTGATATATACCGACATGTGTGCCGATAGATGGTTGTATTTTTTATCACATACTATCTGTGTGCCAAAGATAACGAGGATGTATGAGAGGTTTTGTATATTTTGAGCATATACCGGCCTACGTGCCAAAGAGATTTTGTATTGTTTCATTATTTTATTGTATATGAGACCGACTGCGTGTCGATGACATTTTGTATTGTGTATCAGCCTGCATGCCGATGATTTTGAGATGATGGACATGATGGGACATCCATGTATGTTGTATTGAGATACACATTTATTTATATGATGAGATACATGAGATTCTTGATTTGTTGATGTGTTGATGAGACTTTCGATGTATTGGTGTGTTGATGAGATTTTTGACTTGTTGTTTTGATATGGATAGAAATTAGGTGAGGTAGGCATGATGGAGTTAGGCTGGTTTAGGCATGGATCGAGTTAGGTCTTAGGCATGGTTGAGTCAAGTTTTAGGCATGGATCGTGTCAATTTTTAGGCATGGTTGAGTCAAGTTGTAGGCATGGATTGAGTCAGGTTTTAGGCATGGTTGAGTCAAGTTTTAGGCATGGATCGAAAGTCGGGTTTTATGCATGATTGAGTCGGGTTGGATTAGGCATGGTTGTGTTCAAAGTAAGGGAAGTTGTGATTTATTATTTTGTGCAACGAATGATAATATGGGTCATATGTGAGATGTGGTATAATCTATGCATAATGATGATAGAGAAATGGTAGGCGTAATAAATGTATGTTGTGATGAGGATTAAAATATGAAGCAACTTGTTATGTATGTGGTTTAATTTCCAATTTTGGGTATAAAAGGGAAACTAAGTGAGATATGATGTAATGTTAGGAAGATAAAAGATGAATTGTTTAGGGTAGAGAGTGGCCGAGCTAACCTCCAAGGGCCCCATGCCCTCAGAGTGCTGCCTACATAGTCCCGGTGAAAAGGGACCTCAGGCCGATGTAGTTCTCCCATGAGCTAGGGAAGAATATGATGAGGTATGAAAATGAGTTAGTAGGTTTTAGGCATGGTGTGGGTTTAGGTATGTTAGGTGTGGGTGGGTTAGAGGTAAAGTGATATAGGTGATGTTGATTGTTGGCGAAAGAAGAAGATAGATTACCCCAAAGGTAGGCGTCGAGGACCAAGTCTTGTTTAAGGTAATCAAAATGTAAACAAAGATGGCTAAAAGATAAGAGGGGGCAATACAACCACTTGATTAGTTAGAATCATACTAAGTAGATCATACCTGGGAGGAGGTGATGAATGTAAGACCCTAAAGACATTGCATGATTGATTGTTCTACGGTGAAAAGTAGTCACATGATCACCAAATGTCTTGGTTTCCGAGAGGTCCCTTGAGGCAGTAGGAAATGGGAGTGAGAATGGTAAGAAGGGTGAAAGGTGGTTAATTTTTTTTTATATGGTATGAGGTGGCATGCTCTTTGGGAAAGAGATCCGAGGTCACAATGGGCAAGTCCATGACTAAAAAGTTCTCTGTTTTGACTTGTATTAGAGATAGATTGATCGATGTGGGAAGTCTATATGGGATGAGGAATTTAACTCCTCGACGTCTTTGCTAAAGCTGATCGATGTGGGAAGCTTCAAATTCTCTCGCTTTTTTTCTTTTTTTTTTTTTTTTACTTTACATAGATGTCCTTCGAGGAGCGGTCTATTTACAGCAGCATTGCGAGAGGAAGTTGTGCTTTTGAGGGAGTCATCTTTTGATTAGATGTTTGACTCAATGAGTTGGGTCCCATGTGAAGGATTTGAAGGCATGGACAAGACCAAGGTGGAGAATATGAATCTTGTTCAAAAGGAAGGGTGAAATGACCATGGGATCTCACTTAAAGGTAGATGAAAAGTATCCATGAGAATCATGCTATGTGTAGTGCCGTGGTACACATTTTCAAGAGAAGATAACAAGTGTGTGTACTCACATGATTCTTGCTTAATCATTGGTGAGGTGTATGAAGTAGATAATACTCAAGGGACGAGCATGGAAAGAGACAAAAGGTGAGGTAGGACTACAAGTCAACAATAGAATGGTCGAAGATGTAAGGTGTTAAGGGGCTCAGGTTCAGGTTTACCATCGAGTGAAGATAAATGATAAGCACCTGATCCATAAGTATGGGTCACGATGTATGGTCCAAGCCAATTAGGAGAAATTTTTCCCATTTACTTTTTTCTACTTTGGTTACATGTTGATTTTCTTTCAAGACAAGGTCACCAACTTGGAAGGTTCGTTCATGGACACATTTGTCGTAGGCACGTTTGATACATTTTTGGTAAACTTGAAGGTGGTCAAGAGCGTTAAGATGACGTTCATCTAATAACTCTAGTTGTGCTAAACGGTCTTAATGAAAGTCATCATCATTGAGCATGTCATGGAGAGAAATGTGGAGTGAGGGAATTTGGACTTCGAGAGGTAGAACCGCCTCGGTACCGTAGACCAGAGAAAATGGTGTGGTGGCAGTGGAAGTGTGAATACTAGTGTGGTATGCCCACAGGGAAAAAGGAATGTGCGTATGCCAATCCTTCCTAGTATCATTAACCACTTTCATAAGAATTTTATTTAAGGTTTTGTTAGTGGATTCGGCTTGGCTATTAGTTTGTGGGTAATAAGGTGATGAGAAACTGAGCTAAATGTCGAAGGCGTCGCAAAGTTTTTGCAAGATTTTTTTTTTGAATTGTTTTCCATTATCAGTGTAATGAGGCAATGAGGAACACCAAAGTGAAAAATGATGTGATGATTGATGAACTCACATATTTTCTCATTTTTCGTGGAGATGAGTGGTATGGCTTCCACCCACTTTGTATAGTATTTGGTAGCAGTGATGATCCATTGATGGCACTAGGAAGAATGGGGATTGATTTCTCCAACAAGATCCAAACCCCATTGAGAGAATGGCCAAAGGTCACAAGTGACCTGTAAGGCGTGACTGGGTGTATGATGAAGATTGACATGTTGTTGGTATTTTACACAACGTTTGATGTAGTCGCAACAATCATAGTTAAGGGTCGCTAGTAGTAATAGCCTAGGCGAAGGATACATTACTTGCAACAACAAGGCCACCAAGTGACCTCCACATATGCCATCATGAAGCTCCTTAATGGTATAAGAAATTTTAGAACTTGTGAGGCATCATAAGAGAATACCATCAAATCCATGTTTATAGAGGAGGCCCCCCATGATGATGTAATGAGAGACTTTTTTAAGGAAGGTGCATTGTCCATTACAGGTGAGATTAGGAGGTAAGATGGAGAGAGAAAGATAGTCGGAGTATTATTTGTACCAAAGGTCACTTGGGTCAAGGGTGATGGTTCCGATGGAGTAAAAATTGTGAGGTAAATAAGAAGGTGATTGGATTCATTGTATGGTGACAAATATTTTAGAATCGGTGGGCGAAGTGGATATTTTGGGAAGCCAAGCAGGCCATGGTATCTACAAATTTTTTGGTTGAACATGGGAAGGTTTGAAGGGTGTAACGGTCAAAGGTGGCCAAAAGTATGTCCACATGATGTTTATACTTTTGAAGTATCTCATTACAACATTGGTATATACCATTAACTTGGTTTACGACCAATTGAGAATCACCAAATATGTTGATTGATTTGACATCTAGGGCACAGGCAGCTTGGAGACCTAATACGAGTGCTTCGTATTAGGTGATATTTTTTTATATTCAAAATTGAGTTTGAAAGACAAAGGAATGGGCTCACCATCAAGCGGAATGAGGATAATACCAGCCCCACCCCCACGCTAACACTTGGAACCATCAAAGAAGAGTGTCATTTGGTAAGGGGGTTCATCCAAGGAAAGGGTAGCAATGGACTCATCTGGAAAGTCAAAATTAGAGGGTTAATCCCGGAAATAGGTGCGTCGGCCAATTGGTCGGTGATAGCTTGGCCCTTGATGGAATTTTGATGAATGAATTTGAGGTTGAGGTCCGCTAAAAGCATAATCCATCATGTGGCACGCTAATTTTGATAAGGTTTGGCATACATGAAGTGTAAGGGGTCGGTGTTGGTCACAACATAGGTTTTGTGGTTAAGTAGGTAATGACGGAGTTTGGTGGCAATGAAAACTAAGGCTAAGAAATTTTTTTCGGGATGGGTGTATCAGGTTTCATAGTCCAAAAGAGTACAACTTATATAATAAACCACCTGCTCCCTATGTTGTTCATCGTGATGAGCGAGCATGGCTCCCAAGGAGTGATTAGTAGCTGATATGTAAAGGTAAAAAGTTTGATCGTCTTTAGGTGGAATGAGTACGGGTGGTTGGAGAAGGTATTGTTTTAGGGCCTCAAAAGCTTTGTGGTAGTCATCATCCCATTTAAAGGAGACATCCTTCTTGAGCAAATGATGAAATGGTTGCACTTGATAAGATAATTGGGAAATAAAATGGTGGATAGATTGCAACTTACCTTGCGCAGGCTATGGAGTTGTTTAAGGTTAGTGGGTGGAGGCATGTCCAAAATGGCCTTGACTTTAGTAGGGTCAACTTCTATACCATGTAGGGAAACGATAAATCCCAGGAGCTTTCCTGAGAGGACCGTGAAGACGCACTTCTTAGGCTGAAGGTGAATGTAATATTTAATGAGACGGTCAAAAATGGTTTTGAGGACGACAAGGTGTTCGGAGTAGCGTTTAGATTTGGCCAAGAGATCATCCATGTAATCTTCCAATATGTGATGCATGATATCATGGAAGATATAAGTCATAGCCCACTGATATGTGGCACCAACATTTTTAAGGCCAAAAGGCATGACTCAATAGTAGAAGGTTCCCCAAGGGGTGATGAATGAGGTCTTGTGTTGATCTTTTGGGGTAAGCAAGATTTGGTTATAACCCGAGAAGCCATCCATGAGTGATAGCATCTCGTGACCAGCGGTAAGGTCAACTAGTTGATCAATACCAGGTAAGGGAAAGTCATCTTTTGGGTAGGCTAGGTTGAGGTCATGGAAATCTGTGCAAATACGAGTCCCCCTGTCACTTTAGTGACAAGGGACAATGTTAGAAATCCAATGAGGATAATCAATGGGTAAGATGAAGGAAATAGAAAGAAGGCATTGAAGTTCTTCTTTGACGAGAAGGGAAATGTGAGGTGCATTTTCCTTAGCTTTTGTTTGATGGGTTTGGCATCGGGAATGGTTACGATATTGTGGACCACTATGGTGGGGCCAATACCGGGCATGTCTGCGTAAGACCAAGCAAAAGCATGGTTATGATCCTTGAGAAAAGAAGTTATGGCTTCCTATTTGGTAGTTTCTAAAGATTGACCGATCTTTAGGATGTGCGGGTTGTCCTGAGTATGAATGTTGATCTTGATAGTTGATTCATTCAACATGGTTTGCATCTCAGAGGGTAACAACCGATGAATATATGAGTCTTCTGCACCAAGGTAGGTGAGTATGGATTCATCATCCTGATATTGAATGACATTAATTGTAGGTGTATCATCATCGATCATTTCAAAATAAAGGAAGGGAAGAGTGGAAGGGGCCTCGCCCTCACATTGATAAGTCAGAGGCCCTAAGGAAATGGTGTTTATGAAAAAAAAAGTTAGGAGGGATAGATTCAGGATCCATCAACTCCATTGGTGAGGGTGGTGATGAAGGTGGAGTGGGTGAAGAATGTGGAGAAGGGCTAGTGTCCTTAATGAGTTCAATGTAGGCCTGTTTGGTAGGTGGTTCGGGAAAGCCGATACCACTATGGTCATTATGTTTACGGGTGGTACATGGAATAATGGTATGGCGGCCTTACTCGTAAAATCTAAAACCAAAACCATTCCATGAAAATCGATGCAGGAAGGTGTGGAAGAAACGGTGATTGGTAAGTGATTAGAAGTCGTGGAAAATGGGTGAGTTTGTTGCTGTGGTTCGGGTGTGTATGTGGTAGTATCAAGTCCCCCATAGGTAAGATTGGTACGTAGGTGAGGAGGACCATAAAGGAGGCATTCTCCTATACGGTGATCATAACGAGGGTGTTGGTGAAGGCTTCCGTACTCTTGTGGAGTAAGGAATTTGTTGACACTATATAGGCGGTATTCCCCCAAAGCGAGGTGTTGAAAAACACCTTCTAAGGGATCGTTGGTTGGTATGTAGGTAGCTAGAATGGATGTTGTGTCTGAGGTTGATGAGGAGGTGGAGTTAACGGGTTGGGAAGGTGATGGTTCAGCTGTGGAGGTTATGGCAGCGGTAGGAATGGAGGGGGCATGTGCGGTTGAGGTAGCATCATCTACTGATAAGTGGAGGTGGAGGTGAAGAGGTGGTGGTTCAGGAGGTAGACACTTTAATGGGTATGAGCACATCATTAGGTCGGTAAAGCATGTTGCATGTTTTAAAAGGTGATGGATCAGCTAGAATAGTGTAGGTATGTCCTTCATGCTCAAACTTTACACAACAATGTAAAGTGGAAGGAACGCAACCCATGACACGAATCCAGGGTCTGCCAAGCAACAAGTTATATTGAAACTCCCCCTCCAAAACGTAAAACAATTCTAGAACAGTGCGGGGGCCCATGTGAATGTGGAGGATGACGGTGTCTAGGGTAGAGGTGATAACGTCATTGAATGAGCACAACATGACATGATGTTTATGCATGTAATTATCAGGTATGCGCATTTGAGTGAATGCATGGGATGAAATGATATTAATGTTAGTGCCCCCATCAATCAACACACATCGTACCCGTATATCATCGATGTGGACAGAGATGAAGAGGGCTAGGTCTTGGTCATCATTTTAGTGTGGCACAATCTCTTCCTCTGAAAAGCTAAGGGAGGCTACTTGGTGAGTAGGTGGAGGTGTGGATAAAGGTGGTAATTTGGTGAGAGAGGCTACATGATGGGGTGTGATGATGGAGGTGATGGGTGTAGGGTCATTGGGTAAAACCTCAATAGATTGAAGAACCTCCATGAGAGCTTGGCGATGGGATTCTGAGGTTTGGATGAGGTCATATAAGGACATTTTGAGGGGAGATTGGTGTAATTGTTTGAGCATGGTGTGACGCGTGACTCCATTAGAAATGGAGTATGTGGGGCTGCGGATAGTGATTTTAGGTATGGGTACATATGGTATGTTGGGTATAGGATTGGTTGGTGGGTCAGTTGCCTTTTCTTTACCTTTGTCTTTCTGAGCACGCATAGTGATGTGTATCATGTTGATTTGAGGGGAGTCATTAAATGGAGAAGGTGTAGGATGAGTGGTATAACAACACGACGGAAAAAACCTACTGGAGGAGAAAAACCTTGTGAGGTGAGCTGAGCACACCGACATTTGGGTGGAGGTTTGGCGAGTTCTCTGATGTGAACCATGTTAATTTCAAATCTTGGAGGTGGCTCTAGGAGCTGTGGAGGTGGAGGTCATGGTTGTTGAGTGGGTAATGTGGGAAGGGGTGTTGGTGAAGTAGGGTCCTCATCGAGAAGGTCGTCATCGTCAAAATTGGCTTTCGGAGGACACAACTAGATAAGGACAGTTTTCAATGCCTTACGAGTTCTCCACATCATGACCTAGTATGCTATGGTAGGAAAAAAATTTAGTGTCATCAAACCCTTTTGGCTTGGGTTTGAGGGGTTCATAAGGTCTAAGTGACGGTAATGTGATAACAGAAGTCTCAAGGAGGTTGGTTAAGATTTTTGCATAGGACCCTGCTAGTGGGTCACAATGGGAAGTGAACGTGGTTGGGTGTAGGCGCGGTGGATTGTTGAGGAACAATCCTTACAGGAGGGGGAATAGGTCGAGCTATGGTTTTGGGTTGGCATGGTCTTGGGTGTCGATCGTGTTTGTCTAGGTAGGGGTATGGTAGATGAATTAGCAGGAGGGTGTGTGGTTTTGATTATCTTATTGGAGGGTAACGAAGTTTTGTTTTTGGGTTGCACCTTCTCGTAAAGGTGATATGGGTTTATGAGTTCTAGAAGGAAAACATATGGGGGAAGAGGGCGAGTTACCCAGGAGATAACGATAAAGCAGTCTTTGTGAAGGTAGATGATACAAGTCATGTAGGTGGTGTGAGAGACAAAGACTGAAGTGTAGTGGGTAGTGAAGGAGTTATGGAGAGTATTGGTATGGGTGGTAAAGATGTTGCAGGTGTGGGTGTAAGTCGTGTTGGGTGCCTGGGTAGGTTAGAGGTTTGTGAGGAAGGGATGGGCTGTTGTGTTTTTGGTTTACTGACGGTGGAGGTTTCTCGACCACGCTAGGAGGTTGAGGTCCTAAGATGGATGGAAGGGGTGAAGGTGCGATTGACAAAGCTGGAGTATGAGTTCTATGGGCTTGGTTCTTTGGTTTAGGTGTTGGAGTAGGTGTGGTGTTGACTTTGGAGGATGTAGCTAAATCCAGTTTGATAGGTGGATGAGTAAGGCTGGTGGTTGGGGTGACCCCTAAGGTGGTAATAGGTTTAGTCGAGGTAGATGTTGTAGGTGTGGGTTTGGGTTTAGATGTAGTTTGGGTTATGGGTAAGGGTGTATGTTGAGTTATGATGGGTGTCGTGGAAGGAATGGTGATAGAGGTGGTTGTATTCATTTTGATTGGTCGAAATAGTTTTGGGTAGATAGTGGAGGTATCAGCAAGTGACATCTGCATCTGCGTCGAGACAGGAAGCAAAAGGTGCCCCCAAAGTAAGGCCCTATCCACATGATCTAAGTGATTGGCCAAACGTGAGAATGACATGTCTGTAGGTGGAATTGATGAGGACCTAATGGAAATTCCCATAAAATGTGTCTTAGAGATGGGGAATTGGCTAGCTTCAGCTTCTGTGGGTAAGAGAGCCAAAAGTAGGTCCACAGGATCTTGGGTAGCTGATGGAGAATGCTCACCAAGAGGTAAAGGTATCTCAACAGGGTCTGTGATAGGGGGAGGAGATGATGGGAGCTCCTCTGTGGATGAAGAAGGTAAATAAGTATCCTCGTGGACTGAAGAAGTACTATGGGTATCGGTTCTCTAGGTGGAGAAGCCAAAGGTGAAATGGTCTCGATGTTAGTAGAAGACTCCTCCATAGGTGAGGAAGGAGGTGAAAGGTGTTCCTCTGTGGGTGAAGGAACGGGGAGGTTGGTTCCAATGTGGAAGGAGGATTTCGAGCTAGAATCTCTTCTATGGATGGAATATGGGGTAATTGGGAAACAACAAGTGTGTCACTAAAAATAGCATGGACCTCGCGGGTATGAGTATCATGAGTTGAGGCCTCACCAGTTTGATCAGATAAAGGGGCATGATTAGGAAATGGTTTCTTGAAGATGTGTAGGTTTTGGTTGATAGGTGTGTTAGGATTATCCATGGTTAACTCACCTTTCTCGAGCATCTCTTGGACAATATTTTTGAAAGTGATGCAATTGTTGTCACTATGACCCTTTACTCGATGATAGTTATAGAAGTCATGTTCTTTATACCATGCGAGAATGAGGCGAGCATGGTCAAAACTAGTGTGTGGTTTTATAGGAGGAAGGGTGATGGCTTTGGATTTTATAAGCTTTTCTAAGATAAAGAGTAAGGTTTTCCAATTGGGGTGTATTTCCACTATTCTCGTTTGAATTGAAAAGTCGGATGGGTGAGAGATTAGATGAGGGGGTAGCCGATTGATGGATGAGTGAGCGGCCTTGAGTACCACTGCGTTAGCGGTGAGTTTATCTTTTGAATATTTTTTGTGGTTTGGAAGAAGAAGAGGTATCATTCAACTTGAATGCCAAATTCTTATTGCGTAATTGGATTTTCTTCTCTTTAATGGCCCGAATCTCTAGCTTTCATGCCATGGTGAATGCTTCGTCAAATGTTTGGAAGGTTTGAACCTATAGGGTTGGTGAGATATGTCTAGCATAAGCCCACGTGAAGAGATCAATGAGTTTTGTTTGTGGTAGTTGGAAGGTGAGTTGATTAATCAGGCTATGCCAGTGAGTGACAAAATCTGTGATAGATTCGTCTTCATACTGACACGTGGAGTATAGGTTAGTCATGGTAACCTTCTTGACAATGTTGATGGAGAAATGATCCAAGAAGGCTTGGGCTACCTGATTGAATGAGAATATAGAGTGTCTAGGTAACCCACTATACCAATCTAATGCAGGTCCAGTCAGAGACATGGGAAAGGTTCTTAGGAGCAAAGCATCATCATGAGTAATCAGGTAGCACCTATGTTTGAATGACTGCAAATGTTGTTGTGGGTCTTCCTTGCTATTGAAGTGGTTGAATTTAGGCATCTCCCAATGCACGAGGTATGGATGAATAGGAATGGATGGGTGGATGGGTTCATTGCAAATCTCATCGTAGGTGAGAGTGTTGCGGGAGCCGGAAACCAATGCCTCCAATATCTATATCTTGTCCATCATCAATTTGATTAGGTCATTGGTAAGTTGCGATGGTTGGGTGTCTCCTATTGCGTGAGAGGGTTGATTTCGGGCATATAACGGGGTGACACTCCAGTATATTGTGTTGTTGTATAGGTTGATTGAGAAGAAGGCAGTGAAACAGGGGGTATGTATCCAGAGTGAATAATAGATGAAATGGGAGGCTGCTGATAGTACATATATGGGTGTGGAAGGGTCATGGTAACCCTAGTGGCAATGGGGGCTAACGATTGTGGAATGGAAAGGACCATGTTATGAAAAGGGGTAGTGACACCAGAGGTGGTAGTGTAGCTATGGATATGTGTGAGACATTAGGGGCGGATGAGGTTAAGTTTTGGGTAGTTGTCAAAGGTATGGTGGATGTGACGGGTGCAATGGAGGTAGCAAATGCGGTAGTCATAGCGGGTATAGGACCTAGCTGTGAAACAACTAGAGGTAAGTTGGAGGTAGGTAGCATGGAACTAGATGGGGTTGATGTAGAAGTGGGAATGAGAGCCGGGGGGATAGATACGGGCATGCCGTATATCAACTGACCCGAGGCATCTTGAGTGGACGAGTGGGAAAGGTAAAACTGCAAGGCATTATGGTTTTGGTCAAGGAGTCTTGCAAAATCCTCATATCCGGTGGTGATAGTGATAGGCTGGATGGGATCCATGGCTAGTGATAAAATGGAAGGTGGTGAAGGACTAGGTGGGAGTGGTTGACAACTGGCATGGAATATAAGCGTGCTTGCTTGTCTTTGGGTCAGCACCATGTGAACCAATACTTGATCGGGTTGGGCCGCTTCTCTATAAATGACACGAAAAATAGGACAGGTGAAATAGGTGGTAAAAAGTGGATTAGGTACCAAATATTGGCTAGAAAGTGACACAGGCTAACCGATACCGGTTATGGTAAACCGACACGGTTAGGGGTAACCGCGCTGGTCACTGTAGAAAATGGACAGTGAGTCAAAAACAAGAGTATAAGGCCAAATTTTATAGGTATGCCCAATCTGATGAGTTTTATAACGCCAATGGGAATGATAAAAGTGACATGGATGGGTATGAAAAATAAAAGAAAATGAACAAATGTACTTTTGGGTAGGTTAACAAAAGGACATGGAATTGACGCTTGCCGGTTAGGTAAAACCGATGAAGGTCGATGGTAATCGATGACGGATCGGATTTGAACCGACACTAGTCACTAGGGAATTGAAAATGATGATGAAAGAAAAGTGGTTGTGAATTAAAATCTGATGAGGAATCAAACCCAAAATTCTGAGAATGATGAGAATATGGTCTAGGCACACTCAGGTGAAGCTGGAATACACCAACTATGATGAGGAGTGTGCAAGGATGAGCAAGAAAAATGAAGAACGTGACCTCTCACCTCAAAATGCAAGCCAAGCAAAAACACTAAGAAAAATGTGATCCTAGGAGTGCCTTTTCTATTATGTTTGTTTAGCTTATGCTATTTAAGGACCGACTCATGAACTATAAAATATAGTTTTTGGTGAGGATGGCTTCCTATGAAGAAGGAGATCTAAAAGGTGAGGTTTCAGGTATGTTATGGTGGGGGTGGACTTCGCTCTGAAGTATGACTTGATAGAGTAAGCGAGATGGGGAGTACATGCCAATCCTCAGATCAGTGCGATTGTTGATAGGCATTCCTAGGAAAGGTGTTGTTTAAGAATATGTATTTGTTTTGAATTTGTGTAATGTGGCAAGACTCGAGAGAGAGAGAGATATGTGCTTTCTATGATTCGTTTGTCAACCATCAGCTAGTCATGACTTCCAGCATATAGGTTGCCCTCAATTAATGTGAGCTAATGCGATAAATTAGAATGCAATGCACTTATTTTAAGCCCAAATCAAAATATGAAGTTGGATGACACAAATAGATGAAGAGGAAGAGGGATGCTATTTCACTAACAATGCGGAAAACACTGAAGAAATGGTTCTTTTTAAGTACACCAAAAGAAAGATTTCTTTTAGAGAAAATAGAAAGAAAAGGTAGGTTACCAAGGAAGAAAATTAATGTGTTTATTTTTCAGAAGGGAAACAAACACAACTTTTCCTAGGAATGAATAAAATGCAAGGAACCCGAATGGGCCCCACCATGCATGCCAAAATGTTTCACCCCGATTCTTAGGCGTTTCTTCAAAATATTGATGAAATAGATAAGGTAACAGGCGTAGAGGAATACTTGTTCAAATGTTGGTTGATGGGTTGTTACACGCATATGAATTTTGAATCCATAGCTGATCATGAGAGATTCCTTTTGGTTAGGAGGAACTACCTGTAATGGAAAACAAGCCCACCGAAAGAGTTAAACAATATGTGCATGAAAAACGCCTAGCTTGTGCTAGATCCAGGAAGTGTGATACTCCCTAGATGACTGTCAGTACACTATTTAAAACAATTTAATGCGGGTAGTAAAATAAATCCTATTGTAATTTGAAATGATTTAGGTATCTCACTTAAAATACAATAAGAAAGATCTAATCTAACAGGCTATGTTAAAATAAGATCCGAAGGTGAAGTAGCTGGTTCTCGGGGTCTCGAACGTCTGACAGAGGTCTTAGGCGGATCACAGGTGAATAAGGGTGATGTGGAATTAGGTGGATAGGTCATTATTCTAGGTTGTATGGGAAAATACAGAGACCGATGCCGGTTAAGGGTGACCGACGGCGGTTGGGTGTAACCGGTGCCGATTATTGTGGAAAACTAGGAATGCCACAGAATGGGTTTTAGGTCTCCTTTGTGATTGCACAAAGTACTTTGGTTGGTTGGAATGAGGTATTAGGTGGTTTGGGTGGGATTTGGTGAGGTTTTAATGGTTATATGGAGGGGTGATTATTAGCGTAGGTTAATGGGTGGCTAAGAGAAGAAAAGGATGACAATACAATGATGAAATGAATGAACCAGAGGAGTAAACTATTCTACTTACTTGAAATCTGGTTCTAGGTACTTGTGAGTGATGGATGAAGGTGCCGGTAAGAGGTTTAATGCTAATGAGGATCACCAAATGTTGGAAAGCTCATGCATGGGCTATATGTGCTCTCCTTCTTACCGATTGGATCAACTCCTTGCTAGGGTGATTCTTTGGATGGTCAGGCAGAGAAAATTCTTGATCTCCTTCCTTGCATGTGTTTTCTTGCTGAAATTCATTCTCAAGAAGATGTAATATCTCTTAGGAATGTGCCAATGTTTTCACAAACCTTCGCCAACCTATAAAATAATGTTGTTTTGGGGGTTAAAAGGTGACCGATGGTGGTTCTGCTTAAATGGTTAGGACGGCAGTTCAAGGCGGGATTTCCTAGGTTTACTAAACTAGGGATATCCTCTTGATTTTCTCGAATCTCATGTCGTTAACTCACGGATTAGACTGAAAGCTTCTTGTAAGAATGTGGGAATGTGGTTAGAGGGAATTTTGGAATTTATTTTAAGGGTTTGGGTAAGTCTTAGTTAGTTATGGCAACTTACTAAGAATAGGTCTTAGGGTGAGTTGGCTTGATGGGGTGTCTAGGTGAGGTGTATGTGTAGATATTATCTAAATTAAGATATTTAAATAATAAATATGGTGAGGATAATGAATTAATTTAATTATATTAATTAAATTAATATTAGTGGGGTGAAGGGGGCATGGCTAGGTGAATGTGATGAAGGTGTTTATTTGTTGAGGGACCAAAGGGGAGTGTGACCTAATTTTAGTGTCTACAGAGATAACTTACTATTTTTAGTAAACATTGATTTTTGCCCCTTTTTACCACACCGATGAGATTAGATTGCATGATTGCCCCTCTATACACTATTCTTTCCTTGATTTCTCTTCTAAGATGAGTTACTCTAAATGGAGAATATCCATATAGGAGACTTACTATTATTATTAAGTGACAAATTTTGTTATTTTAAGTGCTTTACTTTACCATTCGATCTTTTGATTATCTCTTGTGCACACTGTCTTTGGCGAATCGCTTACAGTGTTAACTTTGCAAAAATAGCTAGTCCCTGTATAGGAAGGCTTACTATTTTTGGAAATTGTATCTCTAGTGGTTTGTTTGTGACGAAACGAAATTTTTGATATGGGTTTTTCCCCAACAGTTCTCCTTTAAATTTTCAACTCAATCTAATGATCAAACAAGAGATTTTTAAAAATCAAAATTTTCTATGGGGAAATGAGGGTTTTCTCACCATAAAAAATCTAGGTTGTGCATGGAAAAAATTGCTTTTGGATCCTCATTGTGCCTAGAAAATTAAGATAATGCAACAAACTACATCTTGATCCGTTGAGTATTTTGCAAGATATGAACAATTATTCTCTCGGTGAATTCAAAGTTTTCTCATTAAAAACTCATTTTTTCTCTGTTTTGATACGTAATTTTTTTTTTTTGCAGTTTTATATTATTTTAGCATTCATGGGATTTTTAGGATAATTTTTTTATTTAATTACTAGAAAAATTTCGTGACATTCGACAACATCCGGAGGCGTGGGGAGGAAACATGGCGAAAAATGGCTAAGTATTGATATTTATAGATTGAAAATGGAAATGGATGGGATGGGGAGAATTTTATATCGTTTTTTCCCTTTTCTAAAGGTGAAAAGGTGACATGAAATTCAACTTCATGCTAGGATTGACATTTGTCATATTTTTATTCGATGAGAAACTTGGGAGTGGGGGCTAAATTTGGTAAGTACATGGTCATATTGCTGATCTGAAGACTAAATTAGGGGAGGGGAAGTTTTATGTCTCTTTTATCTATTTCCAAAGGGACAAATGGTACAAGGAATTTCTCCTTAACCATAGGATGCCACATGTCTATCTTAAAAAATGACTAAGTATAGGACAGCTCACCTTGGGACCAACCTACGAAGACCGTATCTCGGGCTCCCGCATGAATTTTTGGGTGAATTTTTATATGATTCCTCTTGAAAAATACCCAATTAATCCAATGGTTATGGTCCCAAGATCCAATTTTTATTGAAACACCTCCAAATGGATCCTTATTTCTCGGGATAACTTGTTGTGTGATAGAAGAATTATCTACCTAGAACAATGTATGAGGTTTCCAGAGGTCTCATTTTTTACACCATGGAGGGCATTGAAAATTATTTCCATTGATACTTTTTGGGATCTCAAATCACCACATGGATCTCATAATATTTCTTTGAAGCACTGAGTCCTTATTCATGGCGCATGCTCGTTTAGGCCCTAAAACCCACTTACGGAGAGTTGGTCCATCACCTCTCGAATCTTTCAAAATAAGTTCTTTGATTCTATTAACAAGCCGAATAATCATCCACAATGATTTTTTCTCCTCCGATTTTCTCCGGGGGTGGTGCACTATCCTAGGAAGGTTAATGACAATCCTTCCCAAAATTGCTTGAGTACTTGAATGTTCTAGAAGATCCTAAATAACCCATGGGGACTTATTTTTATTTCCTAGCTCACCTGTGGGAAATACTTTAAATTCACTTTGGGATCATTAGATTATTTGGATAAGACCGATGTTAGGGATTGACCGACACGGGGTGTCTTGGGGAGGGTCTACATCCCATTTTTTTTGACCGGGGTCTATTGTTATGCTTTAAAATTGTAAATTTTCTTGTTGTAAATTTGCATGAAAATAGATTCATAAGTGGAACATGATAGCTAAGTGGAAAGCTCAAAGTCCTCGGCGTAGTCATGCTATAATTATTCATTGGCTTCTCATTCTTCTTGAATGATTTTGATCTGATCCTCGATGTCTTTGATGGTGGGATAAAGTGTGATGGTGCAAAAGTTGAGTTCGTGGACAATTTCCAATTTTTCCCACATGAACAACTGTTGGACGATCATAATATCGCATATGATATTAATAGGATGTGACAAACCTATATCAATAATCTACGAACATTCATCTTGCAAATAACTTGTTACAGAGAGAATATATCATGCATGAAATGTGTAGTATGTAACATGTAGTGTAGTGTGTAGTGTGTGAGGTTCATGTGTATAGTATGCCCTCAATATTCAAGTGTGAACCAAAGCACAAGAGTGTGTCATCGGGTAATGATGATATAAATTTATCAAGATGTGTATGATGAATGTAGAAGACTAGATGTAATGTTTGTAAGACGTATGAAAATTAATAATGTTATAAGGTGGGGGTTGGGAATAAGTGTGATGCCCCCAAATTTATGATGATAAATATACTATCTCGATGACGGTGAAAGAAAAGAGTCCTCTACCCGATGCTTACGGAGATGAAGGCGTGTGACAATTCTCTAAGAGTGGTGGTATAGGATATATACACTTTGTGTAGGTGCATAAATCCTATGAGTATAATGAGGAGGTGACGGACAACTATGTGAGACAAAACACCCGGATGATGGACACCTATGTGTAGGAGAAGAGCACGGAGATGATGGAAACATATGTGACACAAAAGCGAGGTGGTGATGTATATCGATGTGAAAGAGTTTTACGAGTAATGAACCTAGGCCCGATGTGGTGGACTAGTAGACCGATGCACATTGTTTAGGCTATGTGTGAATAATATAAATATGAGTAGATTTTGTTTATATTTGAGAGGCCATGAGGACCTAAATGCTCGGTGAGGGAAATGACATCCTTAAGGGGAGGATCCAATCATGGTGTAGATGGTGAAACACCATTGGCAAAGTGATAACTTGCTTATTGTGAATGAAATTGAGACATGAATTATTCAGAAGTGATGGCTTGAAATACATGGACCTAAGGGAGATGTAAGATCATGTCACACCCTTCGATAGATGGTGCCATGAGAAAAGGCACAAATATGATAAGAGGACCAATATTGACTTAAAGCTTAACAACACCATATGATTTAGGTATCGAGATATGAGATTTGTGAGAGTGGGAAGTTGATAACAACAAGAAGTGCAATAGAACATGTGCTAATGTGAAATGATGGATCGATAATAGTGTTATTAATAATAGTGGATTCAATAGAAGCATTGATATGTAAGCGATTAGAGGATAATGTAGCCTAATTGTCATGATCAGAGAAGTTAATGATTGGTGGGGATGTTTCGATATGAGAAACTATAAAATCAAGATCCCATGATGCAAAAGGTGGCACTACGTGATATGTATGATTTTTTGAAGATTCAGTCACTTTATTGTCATGTTTTGGAAGAGTATTGTTCAAGATTTTAATCTTATGATTTTCATTGTGGTGTGAGAATCCGTAAGCTTTGGAAGCTTGAGTTTGTTATTATCATTAAGATCTTGGATAATAGTGTAAAGTTTGAAACATTGATCCGTAGAGTGTCTGACACATTGATGATATTCACATCAAATTTTTCATTGTAATTATGACCTTTGGGATGATATGGATCAAATTTAAGTGGAGGAGGAAACATAATAATATTACTCTCAATAATTTGTGGTAATACAAGATGTGGAGCGATAGTCAATTTTGTATATGTACACTTAGGAGGTTGTGATTCAATCTCTTTAGTGTTAGATATATTGTTGATATTGTCTTTAAATTCAGTAGGTTTCCTAGTTGGCTTAAAAGGTTATTTACTTTGGAAGTGCGAGAAGATACAACTGTTCCTTATACCTAAGCTTTCTAATAGATAATTTTTTTGTTTCACGTAGATTAAGAGTGTGACACAAGTGATATAATTATGGAGAGGTTTTAAAGATAAAAATATCCTAAAAAGGAGGCAATAGAATTTTCAAAAATAGATCTCGAAGTTCGAGTCCATAAGAACATTAGACATCTTAGCTAAATTATTATTGTATTGTAGGACATAATCCGTTAGATGTTCATTAGATCCTTGTTTAAGTTGAGAGATTTGCACATATGAGGTATTAGAGATGATATTGATACAAAAATGTGTGATAAACGAATCGGCTAGATGCATAAAAGATGTTGCGAGTGGACACGTAGGTTTTAGAAACAACACATTGCATAATCATGAAGATTGCAAGGAAAGAGCTTAGCTAGAAGAACAAGATCATCCGAAAAGTATATACATGCCAAATGGAGCACTCGGAGAGATGCTCCCATGGGTCACCATGGCCATTAAAAATGGGAAACTTGGGGGTGAAAAATTAGGTGGAAGCACATAAGTGGAAATGGTGGGTGCAAAAGGAGAATGAAGGAGTAGTGTGGAATCCAAAGATGGAGATGCATGAGAAGTAGCCTATTACAATTGATGAATTTTTTCTTAAAGGTCTTGATAAAGAGAGGCTAAATCTTGAGTGCCAGTGGAAGAGACTTTCCGTGTGTGAGAAATAAGAGGTGGATTGAAGTGATTGGTGGGAGTATGAACTAAAACAAGAAGCGAGAGATTTAGGCGAAGAGTGAAAACAAGAATTTGAGTATCAATGGAGGTGGGGATGGCGGAGAAATTGTTAAACTCCGCAAGATTGGTGGCCTCCTCATAAGAAACATATAAAAAAATTCTAGATCCCAAGGATGCTCAGTGATATGATCATTAAGATCTATAAGGTGGGATTTAGTAAATTTTCCATAAGATTGAGCCATAGGAAAAAGATTATAAAATTCCTAGAAGCAAGGTGGATTCAAATCTCGGGTTCACCAAAATGATTAAGAAAAATGTTTATTTATGAATAAAATATTACGTAATCTAAGCATGTAGCAGCTGTAATAAACATGTCCGCAATGAAATAAATATGACCAAAAAATTTTAAGTTAGGAGATAATGAAACCCTAGTTGTAAAGAGGAGATATAAAGACTTAGTTGTTGCGCAATTAATCTTGGACTATGCCACAATGACAGACTAACAAAGAAATATGGAGAAGTGTCACATAAAGGCCTTGAAAATTATGTAAGCGCACGATCTACCTAAATTGGGGCACCAAGGATAGGTTAGGGGGTGCTTGTGGGTGCAATAGAATAGTTACGAGTGCCTATGTATGCCCAAAACCTTAGAAAAAACCCCTATGGAGGGTCACAAGATGTTTTTGTCCTTCTCTCTTTGTCACTAGTATGTCACATGACGATCGCCGATGTCGTTGATAACTTGCAATAAATATTTCACCTATAAAACCCTCAAAAGTGCATCAAATCCCAAAAATAAAATAAAAGAATGAGGGGTCGACTTTCCTCATATGTCAAAAAAGATATCTTATGACTGAGTATTGCACTACATTTGGACCAAATATAATTATATATGTGTGTGTGCAGAATCGTGCCCTCTCATGCACGTCACACTTGATAGCGAGTAATAACTAGATGTAGAAGATGCAAGAAGATATGTGTATGGAATTTAATGAACTTCCCCTCTTATGAAGTGTATGCAAAATAATGGATTCCCTTGCCCTTGTGTGGATGTTATATGGATGCTTGATTGCTCTCGATAATTCTTTTAGATGTAACCTTAGGTGGTGATAGCTAATGCTTAGTACTTGGTATTTTATTATTACCACATAAGTTTCTATTGATATGATTCCCTTGCTTGAATTTCATGATTAACCTCAAAAAAATTTGACTACCAAAAGATAAGATGAACAAACGGCTAGAAAGGAACCAAAATATGTGAACAAAGTACAAAGAGGTCGGGGGTGCCCGAGGGGATGAAGGTGCCTAACGTTGGCATCCCTGGCTAGGTGATGGTATTCAAAGTGAGAAATGTCGAAGTGTAAAAAGATTGACTGGGCTAGAAGGAGTGTGAGATCAACAAAAACAACAAAAAACAATAAAATATGGCCAAAGACATAGGTTAATTAGTACTTTTATTACTTGAGAATCATATAAATAGTATTATGTGATCAAAAGTAGATAGGTACCCAAAGTGCGTGATTTTATGTCTATATTTTCTATGTTACTATGTATGTCTCACTCATGTAACTTGTGAGCTATTATAAAAATACCTTTATCAATAACCACGGGTTTGGAGAAAATTATTTAGTAAGAACAAAGGAAACCCTTAGATTGGTTATGTAAATGAGGATATTTTTGAATTTGGTAGCTATGAGGAGTTGTAAAATGTAGATAATGTCATGTTAGGTGTAAATGAGGATGGGATTCTCATTGTGGACTACATAGGTCTTCTTTATGATCTAAGTTTTGATTTTGAGCTATTTCCTTTCCTTTCCTAGATTATGAAATAAAGTATAATTTTTAAATATTTGATGATAATTTTTTTATAACAATGTGTTATTGTTTCTAGTGATAGATGTTGAGGATAATTATATGATAAAGACTATCCACCATGAGATTCGAGACATTATTCTCAACTATTTAGGTACAATAATATTGACCACAAAAGTGACACTCTTGAATGGTATTCATGTGGTATCCTTTAGAATCATGGGAGACGTAACCCAAAAAAATTTAGAGACAAACATAAAGATTTTTTTCCTTACATTTTATATCTATGACTAGATGTGATGATGATTTTATGGTTCAACACTTATTAAGCATGTAGGATGTCTAAGTGAAAAAATAAAGGATGGGGTTATTTGATTCTCGGCGGGACACATAGAGAAAGCGTATTTTTATGTTGATATTTGGTAGATGTAGGTATATTTAGCTTTATCACAAGGGTTGTCTTGGGTGTGCACTCTCATGAAATTTACTTCATTATATTCCTCAAAGAAAATAGGAAGGTCGCGTTTTCACATAGTATTTCCCATATTTTGAGTGGAGGAGATACCTATCATTGGACATATGAAATATATTTTGATGTCATTTTGAGATACTATATATGTATATATGATAATATTTTGACTAAAGTGTACATGTATCATGATGTTATGTTGGATGTTTATATTTTTGTATTACTTGGTCTATATTTTCATTTCTAACCTTACACAATTGTGATGAAATTTACAACTAAAATGGAAAATTAAAATGGAAAAGTAAGTAGGAAAAATGAATAATAAATAATGACATAGAGAAAATAAAAATATATTAGTACATGTGATCAAATTTAAATCTAATGTAAAAGATAATGAATTTGATAAAAAAATGTGTCAAGATAAGTAAGAAACAATTACATCAAATAAAACTATAAAATAAGATAAAAGATGTGGAAAAATAAGCGACTATATTCAAAGGACATCCAATGTAAAAAAGTACAAAATCTCATAAAAATGTGTACTCAATGTAAAATGAACATATAATATAATATATGAGGTATTTGATAAACGTAAAAGATGTTAGTAAAGGAAACATTAAAATGAGTAAAACTAAATCAATTTTGTGTTATAGATAATATTAAGGCATAGGAAAACCATATAATATCATAAGCTAGGGTGAATTATGATTCTATATACATAGAGTGAGTATTGTATTATAATATTTAACTCATAAATCATTGGAAATATATAGCACTACGAGAGGAAAATATATAACAAGATAGAGAATAAGAGGTTGGAAAAGTGGAGATTTGGTAAACTATTAAATGTATACATTAATGGGATATGAGTCATCATGGTAAAATGAATGTCCCATAATAATGATACAACACCTTTGAAGAGAATGAGACACTTTTATAAATTTACAACTAAAGGTTTTTGACATCAATGTATGAAGGAACTTAATTATGTGCTTTCAACTTTTGACAACTAGTGAGGAATAAATATAGATTATTCTAGTTTATGAGATGTAAGAAATTAAATTTTCCTAGCTTCCTATGAATTTTTTCCAACTTTTGAAGATCTTAGTTAATGAGTCATATTCCTACTATGAAAATTAGGTACTTACATGAAAAGGAAGAGGCACTAATGAAATATATTAGTCTATAATTACGCTAGAGGCGTGGCTATAGTGCAATAGACCTCCAACGACGACGCTCTCCTGCTTGACCAGCTTCGACCTGCCTGTCATGGTGTAGCCACCCGTCGCGCAGTTGTCATGCTTGGTTTCCACCTGTTTGCCACCTCCTGCTTCAGCTCTCAGTCGGTGGTTGTATCTGTTTGCGCTACCTATCTGCCCAGTTTTTGTTGTTTTGTTTTTCCTGCTCTGCTCTCGATTTCAAAGGTTTGTCTTCTTCTCTGCACGTGAAATGTTTGAGCACAGCAGGTCCCTGTGAGCAATGAAATACTGAACTGTCTTTCCTTGTGAAACCATGCTCGTGAAAATACAGGCCTGCAATAATTGAAGATATGTAATCTTCAGAGGAGTTGTGTGTAGTAAGCAGAATGTGCATTTATAGCCATCAAAGCATAATGGATAGAGGAATTTTGACTGATGTAGTTGGATAGAGGAATTTTGACTGATGTAGTTGCAATTGCCTGGTAGACATGTATGCAAAATGTGGAAGCATAGATAAGGTACGTGAACTGTTTGATAAAATGCCTCAAAGAAATGTGGGCTCATGGAATGCCATGATTGCAGGATATGCACAATATGAATTTGTTGAAAATGCACGTGAACTATTTGATAGAATGCCTCTAAGAGATGTGATCTCAAGGATGGTGCCTGATTCTTGTGTCATCTGATTCAAGTGAATTTTTAGTTTTCTGCATGTAAGCAATGGGGGGGCTGATGAGAAGGACCATGTTTTTGGTGTTTTGTGGAAAACAAATAGGTTTGTACAGCTGGAGGTCTCCTCGTCATTTATGAATATGCCATTTCTGTTGTTTCAGGTCACATCATCATCTATAAGACACTCCCTGCCTCTGCCAAAAGAGGAGCTTGCAAACAGGGTATGGACATCCGCCAAAGCATAATAGAGAATGGACTTTTGTCAGATGATGTAGTTGCAAGGGCCCTGTAGACATGTATGCAAAATGTGGAAGCATTAACAATGTACGTGAACTGTTTGACAAAATGCCTCATGGAAAAGCTTTCATCACTGCCTTTAGGTCTGGTGCTATAATGGGATTTTTGCTTGCTGAAAATGGGTTGTTGGTGCTTTATATTTCCATTAATCTATTCAAAATGTATTATGGAGATGACTGGGAGGGTCTCTTTGAAGCTATTACCGGTTATGGTCTTGGAGGTTCCTCCATGGCTCTATTTGGCAAAGTTGGTGGTGGTATTTACACCAAAGCAGCAGATGTTGGTGCTGATCTTGTTGGAAAGGTTGAGAGGAACATTCCTGAAGATGATCCACGTAACCCTGCGGTGAGATTGAATTTAGCTTTAATCCAACATAAAATAAGATAAACATGAGCGACTACAAATTGCCAACCTCTATGTTTATATATATCATTTATTCCTTCAGATTTACATGGGTTGGTATTTATCATAATATTTTCGTTGTTGAAATGTGTCTACGTTATTGCTGATAATGTTGGTGACAATGTTGGAGATATTGCTGGTATGGGATCAGATCTATTTGGTTCCTATGCCGAATCTTCATGTGCAGCTCTGGTTCTAGCATCAATTTCATCATTTGGAACCTCTCATGATTTTATTGCAATGTCCTACCCATTACTCATAAGCTCAATGGGTATCATTGTTTTCTTAATCACAAATTTATTTGCCACTGACATATTTGAGATCAAGGCTGTGAAGGAAATTGAGCCTACATTGAAAAAACAACTTATTATTTCGACAATGTTGATGACCATTGGCATTGCTGTTGTAAGTTTGGTTGCATTGCCACCATCCTTCACCATATTCAATTTTGGTGAACAAAAGGTTGTCAAAAACTGGTATGGGATTCTATCTGTTTGTTACCAGTAATTTTTCCTTCTTGTGGTTAAAAAGAGTAGATTTTCTTCCTGAGATTTGGTTAACAAACTTGCTTATTACTAATACAGGCAATTCTTCTTCCGTGTTGTTGGTTTATGGGCTGGCCTTGTATTGGCATTTTTGAAATAATAAGTTAATGACATTTAGCGGAAATTTGCATTGCAGCCCCATCCAAGATGTTGTTGATTCATGCAGGACAGGAGCAACAACAAATGTTATATTTGGGCTGGCTTTGGGTTACAAATCTGTTATTATTCCCAATTTTGCAATTGCAATAAGCATCTTTGTCAGTTTTAGTTTGGCTGCCATGTATGGTATTGCAGTAGCTGCATTGGGAATGCTCAGTACTATTGCAACTGGATTGGCTATTGATGCATATGAACCCATCAATGACAATGCTGCAGGTATCGCTGAGATGGCTGGCATGAGTCACAGGCATGCGTGGTATTTGCTGCCTTACCTTGCCAATGGCAGTAGTGGTATTGCCAGCTGCATCAAGATCAAGAGTGTATTGAAAGAACTGATGCTCTTGATGCAGCTGGCAATACCACTGCTGCCATTGGCAAGGTAAGGCACGTGTTGTTTTCTTCTTTGTTTGCTTTAGTGAGTGGATGTTTTGTGATGTTAAGTGTCTTTACAGGGATTTGCAATTGGATCAGCTGCATTGGTATCACTTGCATTGTTTGAAGCCTTTGTCAGCCGTGTAGAGATTTCAACTGTGGATGTCTTGACTCCTAAAGTGTTCATTGGTTTAATTGTGGGAGCAATGCTTCCCTATCGGTTCTCTGCAATGACAATGAAAAGTGTGGGTAGTGCAGCCTTGAAAATGGTTGAAGAGGTTCGCAGACATATCAACACCATCCCTGGTCTCATGGAAGGGACCGCCAAACTAGATTATGCAACTTGTGTTAAGATATCAACTGATGCTTCCCTGAAGGAACTGATTCCTCCTGGTTGCCTTGTGATGCTTACACCTCTGATTGTTGGTACTTTATTTGGTGTGGAGACTCTGTCAGGTGTTCTGGCTGGTGCTCTCGTGTCTGGTGTGCAGGTAGTTATTGGTCTTATTTTTGTCTTTTTGTAACTCTGCTTCATGTTAGTTATTGTTTTTGTTTTAACATTCGTCTTCAATTGGATATCAGGTTGCTATATCAGCTTCAAACACTGGTGGTGCTTGGGACAATGCAAAGAAGTACATTGAGGTGAGTGCTTTTTGGAATGACACTCGGATATTTTTGTGATTCTCAATTTGGCAGTGCCAATGGTATTTCTAAAATTGCTTTATCCTATTGATTGCTTTATCCTCAACTTCACTGCTCCTACTTGAACTGTTTCACATTTTCTTTTTTAATCTGATTAAACTTGCAGTGTATAATAAATTGTAGAAATGTTCATAACATATATGATAGGGGAGGGTAAATTTCCCAAAATTTTGTGAAATAATCTTGAATCTATAAAAAGATTCTTAAATCTATAATGAAGAATAATTAATCACGTCTAGAAAATTACTCTGTTCTTCATACGCTGGTTACATCTATGAAAAATACATATCTTATCATTTACCCTTTGTAGGGCTTATCTACGGTGAGTGTATATTTTGGTTAATGGCCTTATATCTAGGGTTTCTCTGTTGTGAGTGATAAGAGTTTTTAGTAAATGCAGTCTTCAATTTCAAGATTTATAACTTGCATTTTACTCTTTAAAACTGTTTTAATGTGATGCACAGTTCTAATGTTGCAATTTGGGTTTTATATTTTTATCTTTCTTTTGTTTTACTCAAAAGTGCAATTAACACTTATGGTAGTGATATGATATTACAGTTTGGAATGCACTTGGAATGCTCTAACTGTAAGCTTAGTGCACTTGGCAGTATTCCTGTTAGTGTCTGATCACCGACTGCTGCATCTGTTGCCTGCATAGGCAGCCTCGCTATTCTCCTCCATGAAGGGTATTTTCATGCTTATTTTCAGGTTGAGAAGACTGGCCAGTTATTGGCAAAACCAATAGGTGATTGTAATATACTACATTTGCACCCAAACGAAAAACAAACCACAAAGGAAAGGAAAATTGAAGCTTCATAACAGTCTAAATAGTAAGTAGATATAAACTGATACTTCTAATAGTAAGTAGATGTAAACTGATACTTCAGATGTGCTATTTGTTTGATGATCAATAGCATTTTAGCCATGAACCCTATCACTTAAAAGGCGGTCAATTGTTAAACCTTTGCACCATGTTTTCGTGTAGGCCAGATTATTCGTCTATGTTGTCATTAAAAAACATCCATAGGTTGTCATGCATTTCTTTCTTGTTTGTTGATTTTTTTATATATGCAAACATGTACACATCATTTGAAATAACAACGAAATGAATGATTTAGAGACAGAATGAATGACTCAGAGATGGAATGAATGTCATATCATAGAGATATAATCTCTTGGCTTTTGTAATTAATTCTAGGATTTTTTTTAGGTAACTTGTTTCTGTACTTTTTTGTTTCAAGATCTTTGTGGACTCACATTGAGCACTACATTGGTTCTTCTTGTGGAGGCTAATTTTGTCCATATGCCAGCCGCGTATTCTTTGAAAACTGTAACATATAATAAGTGATCAAACTTCTAATTATGGTAAAATAGGTTGGGTTTGCCAGAAGGATTTGATTCATCTTCATTTTAAGCTTTTCCTGCTAGACTGCGTAGACAAAAACTTCAAATTTCTATTTAATTTATCCTGAAATGATACAACTGATAGAAACAAATACCATAAATTGAATATGCTATAAGTATGCCAAACTCCAAGGTGACTGGTCGGTGATAATCCCCATCTCGGGAGGAAGAAAATTTTCTCAAATGCATTAAGAGTGAATATCAGATGTTTGCAGGCATTGGACTGTCCCGTGCAGTTGTGGGCAAAAAAACTGTAAGAATGAACACTGTGTATCTATAGGTTTAACCAACCTTGGAGAGTGCACAACCTAACACATACTAAATTGGGGAATGGAATTCTGTTGCTCAAAGATCTTCCATTGTGCATTTATGGGTCCTTTGAAACTGGGCACGCTATCGTTATGGAGTCATTGGAATTGTGCAACCCTTAAAATCACCTTGGCATAAAGTTTAGGATTACCAGTTTACATATTGTCATACATGAGTTCCACTACTTGGTTTATGTTGTTTGTATTCGGTTGTGCATATCCTTGTGTTGATCAATTAACTCTTTTAGTCTTGAACCCTTTTTGCATGTTATCATGTGTTGACAGAAAAGGAAAAGTACATAAAGTATATTACGCTAACAGTTATGAAACTACATCATATTGGATTTTACAGGTTGATGAATTGCCAAATGGCTGACCTCTTGGACTAGAAACTCTCAACATTAGAGTAAGAATAATGGTGAGCACAAGAGAAGCAGAGTTAAACTCATGTGTGTATGTACATATAACAACTGAAAGTAACAGACAAAAAACACTCCACTCTGCCCCTCTAATTATTTATGCGACCCAAAGCCTCTTACTGCAGTCTTTTAAGCAACTTCACTTTCCACAATAAAAAATAACACTGAATTGTCTTATTCTGATTACTAATTCTGGATTTAACATGATCTCTATTTATGTCATTTTGTTAAAAATATCTCCTTTCACCTTTTAGTTGATCTGCAATCTGTCTATCTTTCCCCGTTGTTTGTTGAAACGATCACAACATGTATCTGTTTTACATACCATTGAACTGAAATGGGCAATTATGTATAGATATTTAAATAGCAAATGATCCCAATTGTATGTACAAATCTGGAAAAAAATTTGATTTAGTCTCCATAAATTGATTACAAAAGTAGATTGTAGTTTCAAGGGCATGTATTGTCAATTCGTAATTCAATCAAATTACATTAGGTTTATGTCCAAACAATATTACTTGCTAATTTCTTGGGAGAAATCCAGGGGTTTAATTGGTTTGGCTCTCATGTATTGGCTATTACGTAAAAAACATAAATCTAGATGATTTCAGGGCTCCACTTGTTATTTGCACCTCTCGAGGGACCCACACAACTGTGAAACTGCTAACTTTTTCCCCTCCCTAAATATACCCCCCTGATTCAGACAAATCAATATAAGCCACAACATATTCTATCTGCAAAATTTCAACTGGAACCAGTCCTCTTTTCTACTTCTTTTTAGCATTTTACTCCTCTTGCTATGTTGGGATATCTACGACTCTCTCAATGCTACAGACTTAATCTTTTCCCTCTCCTTGTCTAAGATTGGGTTATACACATAATCTTAATCATACACACATATAACTGACCTTGATGCAGAACATTTATAAAAAATTCCACTGCCACATACTACAATTACAATAAAAAAAACTACGCACACTAACAAACCAAAAAAACAACCACTACACCACACGACGTAAACTTGCTCCCCTCGGAGCAACCACTAGTATTAGGAAAAACCCACTACACCCAAATGACTTTAAAATCTATCATAAGGATAAATATGGAGTTTTAAATTTTTACTAAGATAGGAGGAATGAAATGATATCACATATTTTTATTATTTTTAATTAAATTTTTATTGTATAATTTATCTTTTTATTTTCTATTTTATTAAGGTCTCTATTGATATTATTACTTTTCTATTTTCTATTTTTATTCTTCATCCATATGGATTTGGAAGGAAATTCAAATGGGTATAAAAGATGAAAAACTATAATTTTTACACTTTACCTCTATAGATAAAACTAAAACCAAGATGCTTAGGTAATATAGAATTATCTCAAGGAAAGAGTATGATCTAATATTTGACCTAAGTGTGCCTTAAGTGAGAGAGGGAGTGGAAAAAATATATCTATAGGGAGAGTGACATAATGCAATATAAAACTAGTATCTAACCTTAAGGTAATTTTTTTATTGTTAGAAAATAATGGTGAATAGAAATGTAGTGTAATATAACTATAGATCACTAGAAATGTCATAATATGGGAGTGTAAATATATTATAGGTCTGATATAAACATTGAGAATGGTAAAACTCAAGATTAAAAGAGTGTCAATAAATATGACAAAATCATATCAAAATATCCTAAAAGGAAGTAAATTGAATAATAAACTTAATAGGAAGTTTTTAAAAGATCAAAAATTATTGAAGTTCTAAAAAAATTCATTGGATGGATGGACCAAAGATGGAAAAGGTTACAAAAATAAAGCATCAAGTAGCTCATAAAGTGGGAAATTTTCATATAAACCCAAGGGGGAAATATCTTGTAATAAATAATAAAATATTAAATTATCTTGAAGTAGGGAAATGGATGAATAATCCTAAGGTGGAAAATCTTGTAAAATGAAAATAAATTACTAAATTATCTCATAATCGATAATGGATAGATAAACCTTAGAGGAAAAGGTTGTAAAAAGTAGGTTGTGAAATTATGTACAACTTATACATGGTTTGTAATGGAAACAAAATTATCTATCACTTAGAGAATCTATTATTGGATTTCATATCATGTATGGATCATAGTTTCCTAAAAATATTGAAGTACCTTTGAGATTCTTCGTGTATCTCATATATTTTTACCATAGTCTCTCCACCTTGGTAGATATTTGATATAGATAATCAAATTGAATTTCATCCATAGAGGAGGCAAGAAATTATATAAAGGAAGGATGTACCTCGACTAAATGTAATGAAGTGAGGATTATTTTCATTGGCTTGCCTAATATTTTTAGATAAGGGAGTGTGGTCCCCACAATTAGAAATTATAATATAATGTTATGAGGAAATAAAACACTTGGCTCTAATTGGAGGATAATGTAAGCTGTGGATAATTCTATTATCTAATTACTCAACATGTGCATTAGAATGGGAGAAAAATTGTGATGTGAACAATATTGTTGTGGATAACTTGGGAATAGCTCTATGTTTTACTATGTTATTCATGCACTTGTGCTTAAAGTAGATTCATATATTTTTGATAGGATCATTAGTCATCAATATCATGAATCGACACATTGTGACATAAAAACTCATTAGAGGAATCTATAAGAAATTTTTAAATGGTTTGGAGAAAAGAGGTAATGGTAGTGGAATCATGTTGTATGAGAATACTCTTTAAGTGAACTTTAGATGATATAAATGGCGATAGGAATTATGTTAGTTGTCTTCTTTCTAGATTAAGGCCATAATGAGAGAGGTAATTGTGTAATGATATTTGATATTGAACCATGAGGATCTAGCATAGCACATGAACATCAAGATCATTACACTCCAACATTATAAAAATGTGATCCAAGTAATCAACAATAAATTAACCATAATCCAAATTGATGTGCATAAAAGAATAAGTCTACTCATACTCATAGATGAAAATAAGAAGTACATATGGGAGTGTTGTGAAACTCCTAATACATGATTCATCATACCTCGACTATGAAGAAATGAGTCCTCATGGCACCTAATTACCTATAACTCACCTAAGTGAGATGAATCACCATATGTGAGGTGGAAATTTCCCCTAGATAAATAAAAAGAAAAAATGATATCTCACACCAACACCCCCTTTCATCAAATCTTAAGGAGAGTCATGAAAAGATAGAACAAGAAAGAGGACTCCCTAGACAACTAAGAAATATGCACAACATGTGTCCCAAAAATAAAGGCACGATAAGGTACCTATACGCACCCAAAATTACATGTTCTACATTGTTGGAAAATGGTTACAAAAGTCCCCAATGATCATTCAGATCCTTTCAAGAAGGTGTTCGAGCTCCAATTTCCATTCGCAGTGTATATTTGTGGCCTAGAAATGCTTACTTAGCTTTTCCACTCTTTCTTCGGCATCCCGCTCATTTATGTGCATGTTTTGGCCTTTAATGTCAAGACTGCCGCCCTACCTCGGGAGGCGGTCCTACCCGCTTTTTCCAAATCTTTCATGCATGTTTTAACATGTGACGATTCACTTAATTTCACTTTTTGCATGCATCCGTGAGCTGAATTGTCTAAAATTAGCTTTGATTGATTGGTTCTCCTTCCTCCTATTTTTAAATAGATTTAATTGGTTAGAACTACTCCTTCTTTCCTTGTGCATGAAGGCACCTCCCATCCTCCATTCCTATATATTCCATGCTTGTATTCAAGAAAAAGGGACTTGAGAATTTTGTGTATCTTGCATTGTATTGCTGCTACGATCTTGCTAGGAATTGCATAGCCAAGCTCTAATCTCTTATGTTATCTCTCTTCTACCTGCATTACATTCGGACTGCCATCAAGCTGCCATTGCTCAAGCACCATTCTCCTACTGTTGTTCTTGCATTCCCAATACCTTGGACTCATATGAACACTTGGAGAAAGAAAGGACAAACTGAGGGGAAAAATTACTACACAGATGGATTTACCTCTATTCTGTGAATTCTAAGTTGGATTTTTTATTTGATTTCCTTCATTCCTATAATTTATCATTAGGACATCATATAAAATAGAGTATAAATCAATTTCCTTTCATTTGCAAGTAATTAATTAATTTCCCAGTGATGGAACCTATTCCTCCCATCCCTATGGATCTAAAGGAGAGAATATCTATAGGAGGTTGTCTACATATCATAGATCATTTGGAAAATTTATTGTTTTAAGTTAGTTTAGTTTCAATACACTCAGAATAGGTGAATAACCACACCGGATTATCTCGCTTGTTTAGTTTTAGTGTAGAAATATTTTAATTATTTAGAATAGCAGCAAATTGTTATGTGTGATCATACTATTTCAGTTTTGTGACCTATTTAGATTAGTTTCTTTTCAGCAATAGCATAGATTGTTAATTTCATTAATTTACATGGACACTTCAAACTATTTTAGCGCTTAGATTTAAGTTAGGTAAACAAACCATAGGGAATTCATGCTACCCATTCATAGCCTCTAAATCTCCCTTTGTCAACTTGGCTACTAAGAGATCACACTACCAGATCTTAGTCACCGATCCTCCTATAGTTAAACACACACATTCAACATCGGATTCTCGAGAATGACCTTGGGGGTCGAGTGTGGTTGAAGATCACGTGTTCATTTTCATCCGTACAAATTGGTGAACCCGACATGAAGGATTAATTCCTTCTTGTTTCATTTTCTTTCATTAATATTACCTCACCTCTTTGTTTCTTCCCCTATTTTGGTAGGTATTTTATACTTTCTAAAATACGCCCGGAAGAGAGTTTGGTGGGGCATTCGACTCTAATAGATATTAAAACAATGTGCAACCACAAATATCCCCTTCTCTTTTAAGGTGGGGTGATAATTATGCAAGAAACATCCAAACCTCCCTAGTTACACTTTAAACCCCATTAGCTATGTAAGGATGGAGGAGGTTGATCAACCGTTGGACATGCAATATGGTCAATCTAATGAAAACCACATTGTTATCACAAATGGAACAAGTTCTTACCATAGGGTCTTGTTAAGACCTCACATTACCATGCAATCAACAGAGGATGATCTATTTGCATGAATAGCTAATCCTATTTGTTAAATAGATGAGTCTTTGGATAGAATGAAGGCTTTAGCCTCTGAGATTGTGAATACCTATCCTAAGATTCTTACTTCTGAGGAAGACAAGAATTATAACACTGAACAATTCATGATAGGGTATCATGATCCTGCTCAATCAAACCCTTCGCCACAGGAACCCCAACAAGGGACTCAATCCTCTCCCATCGATCTCATTTCTACTTTAGTGGGGAGGATTAGAGAATAAATGATACATCCAGTTAACAACAAAGGATACATCCCTTCCAATGAGCAACCAACACAATATCACGTACAATAAGGTTATCTGGCTCATTCAAATCTATGTGATCTTCTCACAGGGTTAGACACACTAGGGATGGGTCCTCATCCTTCTCAAGCTTATCCTACACAAGGGCCTACTGGAATTTTATTCTTGAATGCAACCACAATAGGCAATGCGACATTCTCTAGTTTTACGCCCACTAGTACATATCCTAGAACTATCCCACGTTCATGCATATGTATTCAAAAGCTCCCAGGATGGACCATATACCATTCCTACTCCCTACATGCCATATTAGGGGACCACATACATTCCCATAAATGCTTATAATGCAGCTTATCCAACTCCTCCTCCTCCACCTCATCATTAAGTATCTTCAATGGTGGAATCTTACATAATGGGTACATACGTTGAGTACTTAAAGGAGCCTCTTGACTTCACCATATGTGGTGTCATGCTTCTGCGCCCATTGCCAGATCTTCCAAAATTTAAGGGAGAAGGAGACCCAAATGCTCATATCAAGGCCTATGCTACTACTATCAGGAATTTCTTCCTTGGGATGTTGTAGTGGCTAAGATATTTCCAAAGACTCTCGAAGGAATTGCATTGGATTGGTATTACTGTATTCTAGAAGCTTCTATACATTCCTTTAAACAGATTGTTTTGAGTTCATCAAAGCATTTGACATGAACAAGTTGTTGTGTATAGGGATTAGGGAGTTCCTACATATTAGACAGGAGAAAAATGAATCTACCACCCATTTCATCTAGAGATGGTGCCAAGTTCTTTATTCCTCTACAAGTGCACCCAACATGGACCAGATGGAACTTTATGATCTTTTCCTTCACTCTCTCAATCAAGAGACTAAGGAAGAGGTCCAAAAGTTTCCTTTCCATAGTTATGAGGAAGTATGGGAAGGAGTTCTTCAGATTGACCAAGACTCTATATGTGGTGGGCATAAGATCTATGGTCCAAATGGGAAGCTGCTATCCCCAAATCAAAATAATGCAAATTATCAAAACAATGGTGCCAACAACAAAGGACCTAAGGGTTTGAATCGCAATCATGGTGCTACCACAAATAGTGCTATTGATCAAGCCAAGAACGTTGGTTTTCCAAACAATGACAATAATAAAAATAATGACAACTCAAGAAATCAAAGATTCCCTAACACTGTGTCTTCTGTCAACACAGTCGATGTAAATCGTCCACCACAAAAAACAAAATCAAACCCAAGGCCCAAACTAGTATCAAAACTCTAGCCAAGGGGTAACGAATCATGGTTATAATAACCAATTTCAAAACTACAACCAAGGTTATAATAAAAAATAATAAGATGTTTATCAAAGACCAAGATTTTATGACCCTAACTTATCTTGTGGCTTCCATGAGGTTTGATGTCATGATGATAGGAATTTTTGTGATTGTAACAAGTTCCTACAAAGACTTCTTAAAAACCAAAGATAAATCTTTGTAGACATGTTATAAACAAATCTGAAACAAACCCACACCTATTCATACGGACACTGTCACACTTCAAAATGAAAACCCTAAATGTCCTGGGATTCCCAAGTGAATTCAAAAACACAAACAAAGGCATTCCTATAGGAAATAACGAACATGAAACTTCAACTTCCAATAACTCTCAGATTGCTCCTAGCCTTGGTTCAAACGATAACACAAAAATCTTGGGATTAGTTGAGCTAGAGGTTAAGCATGAAATTAATGCAACAACTCAAAAGAGGAAGTATGTTTCACAACCCTTACCTGATATTTCCTTCCCATAATACAATGTTCCTATAATCCCAAAACCAGTAGGAGCCTATGATTTAATATTGGATTTGAACAAGACCTTTTCTCACATTTTGTTTCTAGATTTGCTGAAGAATTCACCTGCACATCACTCTGCATTGCTCAATGCATTAGGTCTTGGTCATCTAGTCCATGTTATGCCACCTCGTAGTGCTAAAATAAATCATATTGACTTTGTCATACATCCTCCGAACATAACAATATGGATATTGGGTTTGTTTTCGATATAGACAAGATGTCATCTGACACTGAAATTTCCCAAAGAGGTGATCCTACCTTATTTTTACAAGTTTGGGTTTATAAAAACCGTTTCAAGAGAGCCATGATTAATGACGGGGATGTTGTAAATGTGGTTCCCTTCTTTCTTGCGAAGTTGAGATATGGAGAGATAAATTGCTCTATACAAAAACACGTTACGTGGGTATGAAAGTCTTAAAGGGACCTCGATTGGAACCATAGTTCTTATAGTCACACTTTCTTCAAAACCATCTTGACAGAGTTTTACATTATATATAGGGAAACAAGTTATAACATGATCCTCAGGGGACCCTAGATTCATCGAATGAATGCTATCCCTTCTACCCTGTTTCAGGAGATTAGATTCCTCCATTTGGAGAAGGTATTCATCTCTCAAAGAGATCCTAAGCCCTTTGATATACACTTAGAAAACCTCAAGAAGAAGAAAGGAGTCCATATAGAGTATGAAATTCTTGTGAATCAATTGTCAAACCACCTCCAAGAAAAGAGTTAGTCCCAGTCACCCCAGACGTTCCAAAGGTTGAAGTAATTGACCCAAAAACATTTGAGGTGGAAAAAATAGATAAGGGTAAATCAATATCTGTGGAAACAGTGTCCACTAAAACCACAACATGAATTATGAAACTCTTAGAGAGTGACAATCTCGATCTTCCTCCCATTTGAACCACAGGGAATGGGTAGTCTTCTTGGTTTAGCATCTCTTCCCTCCAATGACCTAGGTATAGGTGTGAACATGATAGAATTAACAAACAAAGAAGGGCAATTTGAGATTGAAACGATGCCCATCAAAACCATCTCTAGGGGTTGTTCTATTCTAAACCCTGGTTTCAACCCATGTGCATTTGAAACTAAGTTTTCCATATCCATGGGGAAATACCTCATCATTCAACAAGTGTTGCAAATAAACACAATGTTCCACATAGGAAACAAGGCCAAGAAACATAGTCATGCTCACCCACACACCATGTCTCAAGAATGTGACAAAGAGGGGCACAAACGTCTCTTTCAGAAAAATGATTTTAATGATTGGACATATACACTTATGGGAAATGGTTGTAAGTGTAAACCTTGAATGGTAGGATCTTATCAAGAGAATAGAATTTTTGAGGATAATGATTCTCCTTTGTGTACTTTTAGGGGTGAAGAATTTGATATTCGTCAAATTTCTTCACCTTAGCTATCATGACATGTACTTATCACTGCGCATTTCCACATGTACATTTACCGCATCCCATTGCATTTTCATCTTTTGGTTCATTTCGTAAATTTGTGATCAAGGGACTTATTCTTATAGCAATTCCTAAAAACTTATGAAAACATTGGCAAAACATTCAAATCATATCTCTTCAAATCTTCATAGTATCATCAATTGTTTCTGAATCATTTCATCAATCCAAGCAAGATAAGACAAAGCTTTGACAGTAACCATACCAAGGCCTGCATACTTGGCTCTACTTATAGTCTCTTTCTAGGTTAGATGTCTTTGCTTATAGTCTGTTCTAGAAGCTTCATGGTGTCACATCTATCCCATAAACATCTCTTTGGAAATAAGAACATTCTAGACATTTTTCCTAGATAAATAAGTCAAATGCAAATCCACTAGAAAAATTTTATTTTACACATTTCTTTTCCCTACCAACCTTTGGTGTTGAGCCTGCATCTCTTACTAGTGATGTAGGGTTGAGAAAGGAGATAAATGCCCTTACTCACCTATGCCTTTCCCATGGTGATGAGCCCATGCTTCCTACTGATAACATGGGGAAAGGTGTAGGGGGTCTCTTTGACAAAATTGAAAGTTAGAAGCAGTTCATTCAAATGCGTGAAATCATAAATCAAAACAAAGTGAGTTAGATGTCCTAAATTCCAAAATATTTTAAAACCTCAAAACCATATTTTTTCAACCAAGTGGCCATCTATGGATCTAATTCTAGATAAACTGGAAAGTAATTCACATTTTAAACTATGAAGAAAACTTGAGTAGAGTGAGGTTGTAGTGTCTAAATTTGGTCTTTCCAAATCCTTGTCTTTCTCTCATCATTACCATTCAACAAATTTCTATAACTTGTGCCCCTTCTAGCTCTTGGTGTTGAGCCCCACATCTTACTAGTTGTGTGGAGTTAGGAGCGGGGCAAGTTCATTCACTTATCATATCACTCTTTCACCACGTTTTGCCAAAACAATACAAAGTACTAAAATTTGCTTAGAGAAACTAAATTTCAACATCACAATGTGATTGCATTATCATATATCAGCATTACAAATAAAAAATAAATCATTATGTTAGCATTCATGTCCCCTTTGCATGCATTTTGAAAAGCCTAGAAAATTGGAAATTCTAACCATTTAAGAGTACACTGTTGAATCAAATCATCAATGTAAGCCAAATCTATGCAAGGAATAACCAAGCCAAAAAGAGATATATGTACATATCATGGTGTGTCATAGTTTTTACAATACCATCACACACTAGGTGTGGTCAAAATGCTCACAATGAGCACAAAATATCAAAACATCATATATGCCTCACAAAATGTAGACTAAGCAATAAACGCACTCTACCTATCCACCTCTTTGAGGCCCTTTGTGACCACTCTAGTTAGAAATTTCTTAGGTTTTCTTCTCAAAATCATTCAAAGTAAAAAGGGCCAAGCCTAATGCAAAATACCATTCCCAAATCCATTCCAATTCAACCATACTCAAAAACAAAAAACGGTCATCATGGGTCCAGAGCTCAAAAATCACCAAGTCGATATGTGCAAATGAATTGAAAAATTAGTTATATATATATGTTGTTTTGAATTTGTTTTGAGTGCATATGTTCACATGGTGGAGCAACTTTGGCGTAGGTATATTTCTATATCTCCACTCAAATGTTAAGCCCTCTTGTCATTTTAATTTAGTGTTTATTTTTTGATATTTTATCTATTTGCACTTAAGTCTTGTTTTCATTTTATAGGTAGTGGGAGTTTACATTTCAACACGTGGGTATGTCAGGTATCTTCTAACCCCCCATTTTAGGAATGCCATACTCGGAAGCGTATGTTTTACGCCTTTTCATGGCTAAGACGCTTCTTTGAGGGGGAAATATGTACGCACCTAAAATTGCATGTGCTACATTGTTGAAAAATGGTTACAAAAGTCCCCAATGATGATTCAGGTCCTTTTAAGAAGGTGTTCGAGCTCAATTTCCATTCGCAGTGTATATTTGTTACCTCGACATCCTTACTTATCTTTTCCACACTTTCTTCCAACTTCCCGCTCATTTTTGTGCATGTTTTGGCCTTGATGCCGGGACCGCTGCCCTTTCTTGGGTGGTGGTTCGAAGCGCCACCTAAAACAAGACATTGGTCTGAAATTGTCGCCCTATGTAGGGCGGTGGTCCTACCCACTTTTTCCAGATCCTTCACGTGTGTTTTAACATGCGATGGTTCACTTAATTTCATTTTTACATGCATCCGTGAGCCGAATTATCTAAAATTAGCTTTGATTGCTTAATTCTCATTCCTCCTATTTTTAAATAGATTTAATTGGTTTGGAATTGTTCCTTCTTGCCTTATGCATAAAGGCACATCTCATCCTCCATTCCTATATATTCCATGTTTGTATTCAAGAAAAAGGGGCCTAAGAATTTTTCATATCTTGCATTGTATTGCTGCTACAATCTTGCTAGAAATTGCATAGCCAAGCTCTGATATCTTGTGTTATCTCTCTTCTACCTACATTGCATCTAGACTGCCATCAAGTTGTCATTTCTCAAGTGCCATTCTCCTACTATTGTTCTTGTATTCCCAATACCTTGGAATCATATGAACACTCAGAGAAACAAAGGATAAACTGAGGGGACAAATTACTACACAGATGGATTTACCTCTGTTATGTGAATTCCAGGTTGGATTTGTTATTTGATTTCCTTCATTCCTGTAATTTATCATTATTACATCATATCAAATAGATTAGAAATCAATTTCCTTTCATTTTCAAGTAATTAGTTAATTTCCAAGAGGATTTGAATCTTTCATAGAAACTCCTGGTGACAGATCCTCTTCTTCCCATCCCTGTGGATCTGAAGGAGAGAATATCTATAGGAGGTTGTCTACATATCATAGATCATTTGGAAAATTTATTGTTTTAAGTTAGTTTAGTTTCAATACACTCAACACAGGTGAATAACCACACCGGGTTATCTTGCTTGTTTAGTTTTAGTGTAGAAATATTTTAATTATTTAGAATAATAGGAAATTGTTGTGTGTGATCATAATATTTCAGTTTTGTGACCTGTTTAGATTAGTTTCCTTTCAAGCAATATCATAGATTGTTAATTTCATTCATTTACATGGACACTTCAAAACATTTTATTGCTTAGATCCAAGTTAGGTAAACAAACCATAGGTAATTCACGCTACCCGTTCATAGCATCTAAATCTCCCCTTTGTCGGCTCAAGCTACGAGGAGATCACACTACCAGATTTTAGTCATTGATCCTCCTATAATTAACCACACAAATTCAACATTGAATTCTTTAGCATGACCTCGGGGGTCAAGTGCGATTGAAGATCATGTGTTCATTTTCATCCATCACAGTGCCCATGTATAAATTGTAATCTTTCTAGAAAAATAAGAACAAGATAAGAGGAGTATAAATCTCAAGAATATGAGTGTATATAATGGACCTCACCCCAAGAAGAAATCACAAGTGAAGGAACTTAGCTTCAGTTAAGGGCTTGGTAAATATGTCTGCAACTTGATCTAAATAATAATAGCATTGTAATTCAATGGTGTCTCAATGGATAAACTCCCATATAAAGTACATGTGGATATCAATATGCTTTATCCATTGATGTTAAAACAAATTTCAATAAATCGAGATAGTGTTCACATTGTCACAATAAATGATGGTAAATTTCCAAAAGTGAATACCATAATCTATTATAATCCCCTGTAACCAAACATATTCCACGGAAAAATTGACTTCTCCCATATATTCTATCTCTATATAATATATTGCAATCACATTCTACTTCTTGCTTGTCCAACGTACGGGACCCAAACCAAGAGAAAAATTGTAGCTTGAGGTAGAATTTTGATGGTCGAGATCTACGACCTAATAAGAATATATGAATATAAATAAATACATCTTTATCCATCACGAGTAGTGTATTCCATCGATATGATTTCTAAAAACATAGTGAAGGATATGCTTTTATAATTTTCAATAAAATTCATGAGGTTCCTACATAAATCTATATACGATGCCAACAATGGAAAAAATATCTAGCCAGTGTGAGTCATATAGATCAAGCTACCAACCAACTAAAAATAAAGGGTACCATTGACTAAGGGTGTGGAGAATTTAGCAACTAACTCAACCCTACAAAGGAAGGGAGTGGGAGATGTATTACAATCAAACATATGAAACCTAATTAGAAAATCAAGGGTATGCTTAGGTTGATAAATCAATTTTTTTATTCATAGTGGTTAATATTTATCCCACAAAAGTAGTGAAGAAAACAAAATTCGGTCATAGAGAACTTGTTGGCTAAGGCATTCTTGACAAAACCAATGATCAAATAAGAGCTACATGTAATTAAAAATTCATCAAGATATAGTGACGATAAGAATGGAATTATCTTTCCACAAAATGTAAACATTTGGGTCAAAGTGACACCAAGTGAGCATTGATGCAAGAACAAAGGAGTCCATCTTGGCATACCAAGCACGAGGGGATTTTTAATACCATAGAGAGACTTCTTTAACTTGTAAATGGGGAGGAATCTGGAAATAACCTAGAGGTTGTTCCATAAAGATTTATTCCTCCGGTACCTATGAAGGAAGGAACTCTTAAAATCCATTTGATGGAATTTCCATATGCTACCAACAACAATAGCAAGGGTCGATTGAATAGAATTCATATTTTCAATGGGAGTAAAGGTCTCGAATAATCAACCCCAACTACCAGGAGAAACCCTTAGCTAGGAGTCACATGTTATACTTCTTGGCGTTCCGTCAAGACTGATAAATTTTTTTGGTACACTCGATTCTGATAAACCATTTTTATTCCTTTCGAAAGAGGGTGAGATCCCATGTATCATTCTTCATGATTGAGGAATACTCATCATCCATGGCATAATACCACTCAAGAATGCTAGAATCCTCTCGAAAAGAATGAGGATCAGAAGTAAAGGTGAATAAGGCATAGGGTCTAAAAAACTTTGAACAAGTATTATTCTCATACGAAGAATCCCCTATCCAATCTCTAGCACTTTGTAAAGTTTTCCCAACCTAATGAGGACAAGGAGGAGAGTCAATCTCAGAATCTATGAATTATTAACTCAAGTGAGAAGTGATATATTCTTCATCATCACTAATTTCATAATCCTAATTTTATAAAGCATGAGGAGTAGGAGGATCATGAGGATCAAGAGGTGGAGGGTGAACAAGAACATCATTAGAAGAATTAGATTTAGAATTAGATATGGAAAAATGACCTCAAAGTGGGTGGATAAGTGGAAGTATAAGATGAATTATCAAACATCACTCTTCTCTTAATAAAACCATGATGAGTAGTTTGGTTTGATAATCTACAACCTTTCATGTCATTGAGATACCCTAAAAAGATACAAGTTATGAAGCTGTGGTTTGAGGGCCTTGAGTCTCTTTTTAGGAATCCAAGTTATTACATTTGATCCAAAGATGTGAAAGTTCTCGACATTAGTTTGAATATATACCAAGCCTCAAAGGGTATCATCCCTTTTACTCCTTTTGTTGAATTAAATTCGAATGTAGCATACATAGTTCATGACTCCAAACTAATACTATAAATGAAGGGATTTAGAATGAATCATACAAGTAGCCATCTCCTTAATATTTATGTTCCTTCTTTACAAAACTCCATTTTGTGAAGGGTTATAAGAAACTATAATTTACAAAGTAATCCCTTCAGAGGTAAATAAATCATTGAACCTATTACTCACATAATTACCTTCATTTTTAGTTTGAATAACCTTGATAGACCTTTAATCTCGTTTCCCAACAAGAGCCTTAAAGTCTTGAAAGTCATTGAAAACTTAATTTTTCTATTTGAGAAAATACACCCAAGTGTAACATGAAAATTCATTAATGAAGGTAAGTATATAGAGAGATCTAGTGAACGAAGGATATGGAAATGGGATATAAATATCACTATGAACAAGATCCAAATGATGAGAATATCTCCAAGATTTTCCCTTGCCAAAAATTTCTTTGGGGTGCTTCTTGAGGGAACAACCCTCATAAAGACCCTTAGAAAATTTGACTCAAGGTAACCCATTGACCATCTCATGTTGGATCAAGTGTTCAAGGTAACGATAGTAAAGATGACCAAAAAACTCATGTCATATCTTATTGGCCTCAACTGCATGAGTGAGCAAGCTAGTGGGAAAAGAATCAAAAGTAAAGTGGGAGAAGGTGTAAAATCAAGATTTATGATCCACCTTTCCCTCATCCACTATAGAATCGTTGCAAATCTCATGAATAATCATTGATTTAGGATTAAATTCCACTCGCATTCCTTCACCAATATGAGTGATTTGGTAAACATATAGGAGATTAGTAGATATCTTGGGAACACTTAAAAAATTGTTAAAGGTTACACCATATACTTGCATTGATCCACTAACAAAAATCAACGCAAAAGTTTCATCATCTAGAGTGATTTGAGACACACCACATGGTTCAATATTGTAAAAAAATTCTTCAATAAGAAGGTGGATAGGGAGGTGGAGACCAAGAAATTTATGGAAGAGGGGGAAAATCTTGAGTTCGTGGCCATTAGCATCAAGGTGGCGTCGATTCCTGAACCTTTTGCTGAGCTGGCCAAAATGGTGGTTAGGTACGTTACCCTTGAAGGAAGATTTATGACTATACCTCAAAAGCATCTGATTTTTCTAAATCACTTTCGTAGAAATAACATTATCAGCTTTCCTCACTATTTGATTAACTCTCTGGAGAAATCTATAAGGGAAGTGCAGAGCCACTCTAGGGCTGTCCCTTTGCACCAAGGACTTATCCTCTTGATCCACCGCCACTGCTCCAGCTGCCCTCCCGTGAATCCTACCCCACCTCCCTCCTCCATACCTCCACCTGCCTACATTGCTTCCATTCCCCCTTGCTTAAAAATAAAAATGAAGATATTGTTTCCAAGAAGAAAAAACAAGAGCCTTAAAGCTAAAATCCTTACTTCCCAACGGGTCCTAAGGAGCCACAAAGAATTGGAACTTGCTGAAAACCTCATGTATATTAGCAAGCCGGTGGAGGAGCCCAAGGAGAAGGAATTATTGGATAGGGTGGAAAGATTAGAAAAGGAGATACAAGAGCTCAAAGGGGCTATAAAAACATGGAAAGAGCTAAGGGTAAAAGAATCCTTCAAACTGAGGAGGAAGAGGGGGTTATTGCTGAGGTCTACAAGAAGCTACAATCCTTAGATGGTAGATTGGGGAATGCTAAAAGCCGCAATGAATGCATATTGTCTACCCTCAAAAGCATTTATAATTTCATTGAACAACATGTCCATAGTGTTTGCAGTTTAAGTGGGGTTAATGAGGACATTTGGGGTCCTAAAGAGAAAAAGGATATTGCAATTGCCCAAGCAGATATGCAAGACTCCTCTCAAGCTACTGCCATTGCCTTCTTCATGTTCGTTGTAGGCTATCAAGACCAAGATTGACTGAGCCATCAAGTAACGGGTTGTTGTGATGCTATTTTTTGGGCGTGATGTAGCTATCATCCAGCGCTTCTGAGCTGTAATTTTTGCGAGCTCTATATGCTATTTCTCCTTTGGTTTCTTTTTATCTTTCCTTCTTTCTTTTGGATCTTTGTCACGTTTAGATCCTTTTTCACTTATATTGTAATATTTGGGCCGTTGAACCCTTCTTGGTTGTTGTTTTGCCCTTCTCTCTGGGATGTTTCTCTCATCTTTGCTATCGGCTTTTGAGCCCTTTTGTATGTAGGTTATAGTCCCTTCAAAACTATTTTCCCTTAATAAAGAAAAAATATTGTAAAAAAATTCATCGAAGAACCCATGTGGTGCAAGCACCTTTGGAATCTATGACCCAGTTAATGAAGGAACAACTCTAGCTACAAGGTCTCTTCCTTTCTTATTCTTAGATTTGGATTCCTTTACTTTGGAATACTTATGCTTTGATCATTTTTTTGATAGGATTAGGAACACCTATATTATTCTTCTCAAGTAAATGATTTAGGTGATCTATTTGTTTTCTCATGCATTTAAGATCTTCATGTCATAACTTTCGCAATAGAACACTTACATTTTTCATTCTTTTCTTTAGGGTCGAAGTAAGAGCATTCATGTTGGATTTCACTTGGGTGGACTTGGTTTATTTCTTAGGTTGGTCCTTTTTCTCTTTCTTCTTTTATTTTTCCTTATAATTTCCTTTACTAGTACTTGTTATAAGGGCATGTGACTTAGATTTGATTTCTCCCATTTGAATCAACTTGTCATGTTCTTGAATGAGTTGGGAAATTTTTTTTTCCAATGAGCGCATCTTATAAACAATCCTTAGAGATTATATAATGACATGAAAGGTGGAAACAAAGATGGAGTATTTAGGGCCAAGATTAGAAATAATTGACAAGATCAACTGGGCATCCTTTTTCTCAACTCCACATTATTTCAACAGTAATCTAGTGTGGACAAAATTTGAGAAGAATGCATGCGAGTTAACAAATTACTATGAGTTAATCATAGGATTTCTTTCTCCAAATCATGGGCTCTCATGTCAACTTGTTTTACGAACAATAAGTTTCGGGATCCATCAAGTGTTAAGGAATAATCAATGTGGAAGAGAAATTTGGGAGAGACAAACATACAAATAATACCTAAGGCTTCGTCACATCTGTTAAACCACACATATTTTTCAGGTTCAGCTATTAGTTAATATTCTACTCCCATACTAACGTGGAAGAACCCTTTACCCCATAATGTTATGAAAATATTTGATATCCATTCAAATAAGTTAAATGGTGTGACTAAAGGGAAAAAATAGTATCCATCATTAAGAGAGAATGTAAGAATGCATAAAGAAAGGAAATATACACACACCCTAGAAACTTATTTTTCACCTCTTTATTTGTAGCACTTTAAATTTTAGTGTATTGATTACAATCTCATGTGGTGTGTGTCATGAAGAACTTGGCCACTCACCTTGGAATTGCCGTAAAATGTGCAAGTTTGGAGACCAAAATAAGTTTTGACCGATCACAAAAAATCGACAATGTAATAAGCATGAAACAAAGTGAAAATAAGAAAGAAGGAAAAACATGGTTCTATGTGAGAAATGGTGTCTCACGTCACTTGGAAATCCCTTATTGCAAATATATGGTGGATGCACTCACTATCCTACAAGAAATAAGAGTGTTTGATTAAAAGAAAAAAAGACTTCAAACAGAGCCCGGGAACCTCTTGAAACACAAAAAGGCCTCCAAAAAGTAAAAAAACACCCATACACAAGTACACGGTTAGAAACATGCAATAACTCTAATTTTTAAATATTTTTACAGTTAATTTAACTATTGAAAATGATTACAAAAATAAAAGGGTTTTATTTTAAAAATTAACTAAGTTCTTAATAAAATTATAATTAAATGACTTTTCCTTGAAAAATAAACTCCTAATTTAGATTAATAAGAAATCTAAGCTATTAAAATAATCTAAGTTTAATTTAATATAAGATAAGATTAATATAATTAAAAAATCATATTATAAAATAAAAGCGAGTTAAAAAAGGAGGGAACAACATTCAAAAAATGGTCAAGGGATCGGATAAAAAATCGTGTGGTAGGGAAGAGGGGAGTGAGGAAAGGGGCCTTGATTCAACTCGGGTGAGTCGAGAGCAGGTAAGCGGGTTGAGGAAGGGTAACGCTTGCACAAGGATGAAATAAATGCGGAAGGGAAAACAATCGACATAGGGGAGCATGTACAGAGCCGAGGCCAAGTATAACTTGGGCACACAAAGTCGATAACCAAATGGTTGAGCTAAGAAAGGAAGTATGAAATCTTGAGCATAAAAGGTAATGGGAACCCATGCGAGAAACCGAGTTAGAGAGGAAGGAGGGAAGGGAGCACATGGAGAGCTTTTTGAAAACGGGATTCACACAAAGAAATCAATGCAACTTGGCGATCTTGTGGAGCATGACTAGTAGAAAAAGAGACCAGAGGTGAGGAAAAATAAACCAACCATGAGAAAAACAACATGGTCGAGCCATCTAAAATCCCCAATCAACATGGAGATCCAAGGTAAAATGACTAAGTTGGGAGAGAGATCGTGTAGATATTGGTTAGAGGTTGAGTTGAAGAAGAGGATAAGCCTAGTTTTGAGAGCTCACATAACATAGAATAGTTACCTTTTGAGATCGATGAAAGAGTTGAACAAACTAAGTGACATGGTAAGTATGCAGAGCTTGGTCGGAGGATATCAATAGGGATCTCATTGAGTTAGTGGAAGAGCTCAAGGAACCGACAAAAATGGCCTGGAGAAAGTAGGGTGAAGAGGATTAGGGAAGGGTGGAGGAAGATGTAAGATAATTTTAGAAGGAATAAAAATCAGTGCATAGCAAGAAACCCATAACCAAAACAAGGAACATTAATACCGTAAAAATAATATTCCCGCCATTGATAGTTGTAACTAGCCAAATGTAGTTGGAAAAATCCTAAGTGGTCAATACTAAGGAAAAAGACAAAATAAAAACTCCAAAATAGAGATTAACCCAAATTATCAATAAATAATAAATTATTAATAAAACCTTTCTCAAGAAGCTAATAATTTTGAAACCATAACAATTAATTAGAAAAAACCAATAATGAGTACACATTTATCGATAATATAGATCTAATACCATGTCATATTGAACCATGAGGATCTAATAGAGCATGTGAACATCAAAATCATTGCACTCTAATAGAATTGAAAATGTGATCCAAGTAACCAGCAAGAAATTAACCATAAGGTAAATTCATGTGCATAAAATAATAGGTCTACTCATACTCATAGATCAAAATATGAAGTAAAATTAGGAGTGTTTTGTAACTCCCAATGCAAGACTCATCATACCTCCACTAGGAAGAAATGAGTTGCAATTCAGAAATGAAATGTAACTCGTGTATTACACACACTTGACACATATAACATATTCTATGATAGTATCTATCATATAAGTATTAATGACACTTCATGACCTATGACTCACCTAAGTGAGATGACTCATCATGTGTGAGGTTGAAAATTCCCTAGATAAATAAAAGGAAAATATAATACTCGACACCAACATGATATAATAATGAAGATCATAAGTTTATATTTTAAGGTTGAATTTCTAGGCTCACCTATGAATTTATGAGATCATCATAATTCTCTATATTATTTCAATATGTCTACTATATCCATGGATGGTGTTGAATAGGTAGTTAAATCATTAATATTATCAGAAGGGAACAAAAAGAATCCTTGAGAGTGGTATTTTTAATATGAATATTTCCTAAATTTGTTCAAATATCCATATGTTTTTGTCACCTTGAATTTCATAGATGATGCCTAAGTAATGATATTGTAAAATTCACAATAACATGAAGTGATAATGCATGTATGATCATGTTTTCATGGTTGGAAAATAATATTTTTGTGAGATGGAGGACATATATTTCACTTTAATAATGTAAAGAGGAATGGCAATGGATAATTAGATGCATCCCAATTAGGGATTTTACCTTTGGTTATAACCTTGATTAATGTTGTAAATTAATTTTAGGTTATTGTAAAATATTCTAAGGATGTGGTGATTTCAAACAAGAGAAATGTTTCATATCCATCAATTTGTAAGATCCCTTTTATTTATAATTTTTATCTTTGCAAATATAGAGAGAGGTAAGTCATTGGTACAATAAAATATCATGTTTAGGATCATAAGCTTTTCAGTGTACGAGTAAGTTGCACACAATAATCTTAGTATATTTATACTATATTTAATTATAATGTATAGAGGGCTATTATATAGCCATTAAATAGGAAAACCAAATTCCTATTTTAAATGAAGTATAAAATATATCAAATAATATGAAACCCATATTAATATATTGTTAAAAAAATTTAGAATGTTATATTACCAAACCTAATAACTTAATAATTTACTAATTACCTTAGTAATGATATATTTACCATACAACAAGTATCAACATGTAAATGCTAAATTCCTAACATTCCCCCCTAACTGTTTATATGGTAGAAAAATGTTTACAATCTCATCGGAGTAGAATCACCCATGTGAAACATGTCCTAGTATGTGACTCATGACCTTGATACAATATATAAGATCTCTCTTTCCATGATTTTAAATAATCTTACCACAAACCTTGACATGAATAGGCCCCATCAAATGTTGACCTTGTGTGGTTATTTGGATCTCCCACACACCTTTTAAAATCCTTTAACCGACTTAATTTGGTGCTATTTTTTCCACTATGCTTTTACATCAGGGATGTATATGACAATCACAGTTCATGTTATGCAAAATACCCCCTAGGTTTTCTTGCTTCTTGGTGTAGGCTTGCTGTTTTTTTGCCGTTGTTTTTTTTGTTAAGTCTCGTTTGTGTAGCTATTCGGGCTTCGTTGTTCTTTGTAGCTTTTGTGCTTTCACTGACTTCTCTGCTCCTCTCTCTTATTCCGGCTTTTAGGCCTTCTTTTTGTACACAAGGGTATAGTCCCTTTCAAAAACTATTTACCAATATTAAAAAAAAACTTATATTTCTGTAGAAACAAAATCATGCACTTTAGACATTATTTAGTCCCAGTCTCATACTACTATTCATATGGTTTTGAGTGAAGAATGTACTAATTAACCCCGTATTTTTGCCATTTTTTTGTCATCATTTACGACCTTCAACACATACTTGCCAAATTGGTTTTCATCATTTTCCATCATTTTATCCTTGGGTAGGGTGTCTGATCCTTTTCCCACTTTTTAGGCACTTTCTAGCCATTTGAGCATTTCATATTTCTTGTGGTCGGCCTTTTCGGGGTTAATTACAAAATTAGAACAAGAGAACCATATAAATATAAAGTTATGAGACCATAATGAGGGACCAAGCACTAGTCAATAATATCATCCACCTAAGGCATCTAGATCTCATTTGCATCCATCTAGCTCCATCACAAGGCACAAGGTTGGTTCATCTGCATCACACAAGCATAGGAGGGAATTTTATTCTATTCCATCCACCATTCTATTACATTTTCTACACATAGTTATTGCTTGCTACTTTCACAAAGTGTGACTAAAACAAGAGCACCTAGGGCATGATTGCACACATAAACACATAGAACTACATTGGGTTTGAGATGTAGTGTAATGCTCATTTAGTAATTCCACCATTGTGGCATATGAGGATAGTCTAACCCATTCATTTGAATTTTCATTTTTGAGTGTTTGATTCTTGTTTTTGGGTTGTGCAGGTCTCTTATTCATCAAGGATTATCATCGACATAAACAACCGATTACATAGAAGTTAGTGTGATAGAGAGAGAAGGCTCCAAATCAGCTAGTGACTCTTTAAGATTGGTTTTCGGACATCCTACATAGACTAGGGTTCCTAGAACTCGGACTAGGGTTCCCACAAGCACCCCTGTACCTATCCAAGCACCTCAGTCCACTCAAATTTCCTAGATTTGTAAGTTTATGTACCTCAACATAGTCATTTCCTCATGTTTCTCTAGTCATCTTTGCGACACGAGTCCAACAATTTTTCCGAATCAGCTAATCTCCTTCCAACCCTTATTTACATATTAGGGTTTCTATTTTCATTAGCCTAGTTTCTTGGGTCATTTTTCTATATTCATTTAGCTATTATTTATTGTTTTTCCTAGTTAGATTAACTACATTGTCTTCTACACACTACACTCACTACCCTATGATGCACTTTAGTTCCTTGGTCCATACTCGACTACCGAGGGTTTACAAATAAAATGGACCTTATCATACTTACACATACATCATTTGATATTCTATCATGCAACATTCCAAGGTTAGTTACGTACGCTTTAGGCTAAATGATGACATATGACTTCATATTGTAGTGGTATATGATTTAAGCTACATCACCACTCCCTCTATTCATCTAGTAGTGATATATGCTTTAGGATACATCATCACTCTTTTGATCATCTTGTCGTGATATACACTTCGGCTATACGGTTAACAACACATAATTTCTAGGCCGCATCTCATCAACACACACATACAAATTCATCACAACACATTAGACACAACACACTATTAGACTAATTCCTTATGATGTACTCTTGTTTTTAGTTCATTCTTGACTGCGAGGGGGAAAACCAAATGAACTTCATTTCATACATTTTCATTCACTTAAGGGGCACATGGCTCATATCATTCCATATTGTGTTCCACTCCACCCATGCATAATATATTGCATATCTTGGTTGCTTCTACATTTTCTTGCATTTTCTTGTATATTGTCGTTTTATTACACATGATAGTTATATCTCTTGTATGTTATTTATCTATACCATACACACATGTGCATTCACGCCTTTACTCAATTATGATTGCAGATTACAAATCTCTTACATCTAGTACAAATGCTCGCCTTCCACCCAACCTATAGTGGTCATTTGAGGCATCCAAATTCATCTCTTGCAGTGTCATTATTTCATTTTGCACTTAAAACTCTATATTACATGGTTATTCATGCATTTGACCTCATCGGTTATCTTTCTAATATGCTAACAGTGCTTCATGTGCAACATTTGTTTACAATATTAATTTCTTGTATGGTTATCTGTTGTTTTTAATTTATTATTTTTTTTTCTATTGTATGCGGGCCTTGCCCTTTTTTTGGTGTGCACACTTGTTGGTTATATGCATCTATGATGGCCTTGCATGTCTTGTAAAATCGTGAGTGATGTCCCATATTTGTAGCCCATTTTGTGTGGTGTACTTTTTCTTCTTATGTGTCTACATTGCTATATTTCTTGATATCTTATACATTATTTAAGTAAATTACACATGGTCTTGTACATGCATGCTTGTTGGTACTAATACTTGTCTTTAGCTAGCCTCTTGTTTGTGTGCTCCTTGGTCTCTACCAAGTGCTTTCCTTTCCCCATGTATGGTGTAGTTATAGAGTTCATGTGGTTGGTCCTCTTTGGGGCCACATTCTCCCTTCAGGGGACGTTGCATGCGCCCCCAAAGATTGGGGCATCATTTGGGGTTTACATACTATATAACGCTTCTACACACTGTTTGATTCGATTCAATTTCCACCCTAGAATTTTGGATTATACGGTGAGTGGGTTCGAGACTAGTCTACGAACCCGCACACATCGAATTTTATAAGACATGGTAGCCCTTAACATTCTTGGGAGTAGTTACAAGTTAGACGATATATTGGACTTCCTCTCTACACTACTTCAGCCAGTGGCGTCGAATCGCTAAAAAAACCAAGCAATGCAGATATCTCTTCATACATGTTCAGGGGAAGAATTTAAAGTTTAGAGGATACAATGGAATTACTCTCTATAATTATTTGGCCTATAGCTTCCGATTTCCCAAAACCTAGGACAAGATATCCTCTTTCTACACCCTTTCTCTCATCACGGATTAGGTGCACATGTTCCATTTTTCATTTACGTATTTTACATTTACATACTCTTACATGCATCTTTTACATACGTTTTTACATATATACATGTATATTTGACTTCTTGATCATCTTCTCCTTGCAAGTCTGACCGTATGAGAAGAAAGTAGTCAACAACAAAAACTACAACAATGGGGAAACAACAACAACATTTTATGACAACACACAACATACTAACAATGTAGGTACATCGTACACATCATAAAATACACACGTGTTTCCCACTAGGTTTACTCTCATCACTTGTTTTTACACTTTTGCATCTTTAATTTCCACGCTCCATCATCTTTTTGTCATCCCACACTTTGTCTTGTCCTTCGGTGCGTTTTCTACAACAATATTAATGTACATCATGCACACATCTCTATCTACTTTATGTTCCGAGCTTTCCTATCACCAACATAAAGTGGGGAAAATTTAGACATAAAAACATGAACTTTAGAAATTATTTAGTCATGGTCTCATACTACTTTTCATATGGTTTTTGAGTGAAGAAAGTACTAATTAACCCTCGTCTTTTGGCCATTTTTTCTTTTCTTTCTGTTGTCATTTCTGACCTTCAACACATACTTATCTAGTATTTTTTCATCATTTTTTTCATTTTAGCCTTGGTGGGGTGGGCACTATGCTTTTACTAGAGCGCCCACATGCACCCTAGTTCCAGTCAGGGTGACCTGATCCTTTTCCAACTTTCCCGCCACTTTTTGGGCTCTTTCTATCCATTTGAGCATTTCATATTTCTTGTGGTCAGCTTTTTCGGGGTTAATTATGAAATTAGAATAAGATAACCATATAATATAAAGTTATGAGACCATAATGAGGGACCAAACACTAGTCACTACTATCATCCACCTAGAGTTGCATCCATCTAAGGCATCTAGAGCTCATTTACATCCATCTAGCTCCATCACAAGGCACAAAGCTGGATCATCTACATCACACAAGCATAGGAGAGAATTTTATGTTATTCCATCCACCATTCGATTACATTTTATACACATAGTTATTTCTCTCTACTTTCACAAAGTGTGACTGAAACAAGAGAACCTAGGGCATGATTTCACACACAAGAAACATAAAAATACATCAGTCTAAAATGTAGTACAACACTCAGTTAGTAAGTCCACCCTTATGGAAGCGAGAATAGTTTAGTCCCTTCACTTACATTTTTCTTTTTTAGGGTTTGATGTTTGTTTGGGGTTTTGCAAGTCTCTTATTGATCAAGGATTATCAACGACATATAGCCGAGTATAGAAAAGTTAGTGTGATAGAGAGAGAAGGCTTCGAGATCATCTAGTGACTCTGCAAGATTTATTTTTGACATCCTACACAGACTAGGGCACCCATAGGCACCCTTGTATCTGTCTAGGGCCCGAGTCCACTTAGATTTCCTAGATCTGTAAGTTTCTATACATCAGCACAATCATTTCCTCCTTTTGTTTCTCTAGTCAGCTCTGCGACATAGTCCAACAAGTTCATTAAATCATTTAAGCTTCTTCTAACCCTTCTTTTCATATTAGGGTTTCTATTTTCATTAGCCTAGTTATTTGGGTCATTTTCCTTTATTCATTTAGTTTTTATTTACTTATGTTCCTAGTTAGATTAATTACCATTTTTCCACATTTTAGTTAATAAATTTCTATTCTGGGATTCTTAATATAAATTGATGAGATGGGATAAAGTTCAATGATTTAATCCATTCCTCATCCATTCCTCTCCTCCTTACTAAGCTCCTTTGGGGCCATACTTAGCAAAAAATCGGATGAAATGCAAAGGATATACTCTAGGTCATCTAAATCAACTTTTAAAGGAACAAGAGAAAATGTTCCTTTGTTTCTCTTTTCTCGAATTGCTACACCAACCAATGAAGGAGTTATGGATTTGAATAAGATGATTTGTGTCTTTTAGGAACTAATGGAGCTTTTCCTCAGGGCCTCATGTTCATTGCATAAGAGAATCAACCGAATTGAGTGAAGCAAGAAGGAATGGATGCGATGTTACAAAAAAATAGAGAACAAGTGAATGAATGTAACTTTCCAATGTTCCATCAATTCTTTGAATGGACAAAATGACTAATCATAGTGGTAAAATTAAATATGACGGGCACCGAATTGTTCCACGAGTTCCACCTCAACCTCAAATCTCCCCACACATAGACCTACGAAAAATCAAGAAAGTTGATCCCAATAAGCACAAATGGAACTATTCCTACATTCCTCTAGTTCTCTCGATTGGTTGATCCATCGCACCCACCACAAAATGCATTAAAGAAGACTGTAGTATCCCACGGGGAACCCTATCACAACCTTCAGGGTTCCAAAACTTCACAGGCCATAACTTTCTCCCTATGACTCTAAATATCACAAACTTGGACTCGTTAGAAATATATCATCATGTAATACACCTTTGAAACTTAAAATATTAAATTTGGTGGAGTTTACTGGGTGTAAAAGAAGAAAAATTGTCCATAATTAAATGATATAGTCCTAGGTATCTCAACTACTAAATTTGATGAGGTATGGTGTCCATTCCTTCTCCTACAAGAAAAGTATCATGGGGAAATGGCCTTGGTAGGGTACTCATGCCTATTTTCAGACATTCAATGCATGATGTTGGTGGTTGAAGGTGAAAATATAATTTTCCCTCTCTTTTCCCTCCTCTCTCTTTCCCATCTTCTATAAATTGTAAAATGATGCTCATTTGTAAAGGTTGGACCCTCTTGGAATGTTGGTGCATCATTCTATAAGTGTTGCATATGTATTTTGATTTACATGCCTCATATATAGATCTATACAAGATGATTCTTTCCTTTCTCCTTCATTGTAATGGATTGTGCATTTATTTAAAGCAATAAAATTTGTGTTTTTGTTGCTATTATCTGCACTATCATGTGTTTATTGCATTATCTTGCCACTCTATTACATTTTTGGTGTATTGCGCATGTTTTATTCTCTTTTGCAAGTTTTTTTTTTTATTCTGCATGGAAATGAGAAGTTAAAAATTATTTTAGACTATTTCATTCTTGTTTTCCCTCTTTTCCTTCATTTTCCTCCCATTTTCACTCATATGAGAGTGTATTTCCCCCTCTTCTTTGTGTTATCACCTCTTTTAGCTTAGGATTTCCCTTTTCATACATCTCTCTCCTCACACGGTCACTTGGATTATTAGATATTTGCATTTATTGTTGTAGAAGTAGTGTAGCATTAGGAATAGGTAGAGGAACCAACCTTCTCTGGAGGTTTTTCTCAAGTATAAAGTCCCACAACTTAGAGACAATCCCATGTTACCCAAAACATTGATTCCTCATCCATCCATTCATGAAAAATAGCAGGTGCTATTTGTCGGTGATAAAAATTTAATTATTAAAAACTAAATAATAGAACACATATTGGAAAGATATTTCACATTATATCCATAAGAATAACACATTGTTAATTATAACCACTTTTGTCGATTCTTTGCCACTCAATCTCAAACGACATAGAAAAACTACCATTTCCATTGGAAGTTGCCCTTGACTTATCTAGTTTAGCACATAGTGGAATTGGAACATTGGTGTCATGTTCGTGCACGACATAAAATCAACATGTGACCTTCTTCGCACATGACCTCTCAAGGTCGTACCGAGACAGATGATGTAGAATGATTGTGAATGTGAGTGTGGTGATAGGATCAAGCTAATTGGGCAATATTATATCTTCAACATGTAATGTCAGTATCTATGAGTCTAACACAAAGAATGCTCTCCTAACTTGAAGTGATGTGATGGTTAGGTCTGAGATAATAGTCATTCATAAAATCCAATAATATCAAGCACGACTGGGATTCTATTCGTTGGTTATTGAACATGCAGAAAATGACCTGTGGGTGCCTCTTACTGATTTCCAGAAAAGGTCATGGAAGTAAGAAAAAGAGGCACAATGGAGCCACATGTGTTTATGGGTGATTTTCTGGTCTAGTCTAGAAAGTATTAGCCTAATCGGCTGCTATGTTCAATAAGGAAATATGTGTAATAATGTCTGGTAGAAGTGGTGAAGATCTAAATACTAATGTACGTAAACTAGTTTCAATGTCTAACTAACTAGCAGGCCCGTTGGGTTGTGGGACCTAAGGATCACAACCAAAGACTCATGGAGGTTGTGGCCCTTGGATGGTCATGTGCATAATCAAACCCTGTTTATAGGAGCAATCAAATAGTCTTAGGCACGATTAACAACAATATTTAGTGTATTGAGTTTTATTTTCTCAGAAAAAGTTGTAGGTGTGCGTAAGATTGTTAAACATAAGTTGGTATCAATATCAGTTATCAATTCTGTCCCATTGGGTTATGGGATCAAGGGATCACAACTATATGTATTTTCTTGTTATGGACCATTGATGGTCATGTAGAATGGGATACAATGATTTCTGATAAACAACCTAATTATTGAAGAAAATCTAATCTATGTTTTTGGGGTTTTCACAATATTTTGGATCAAATCAATAAAAGTAAACTAATCTATCAAAGGAAATATTTTATTCTTTTTTAATCTTTAAGCAATGCGTTCTAATCTAATAAATAAACTAAAGACAAATAATCAGTTGGATGTAGCTAGTTACTTATGCAAATGTGTGAATCTAATCTAAAGCAAATAACCTAATCTAATAAAAACCCTCCAAACCCTACGTCAGAGATGAAGAAAAAATCATGACCCTAAAAAGAGCTATAGTTCCTCACAACTTCCCTAGTAATGTTAAAGAGGCAAAATTACTAATGATTTGATTTAAACGAATGATTTTCTACTCTATTTGATATGAATGATTTTATACTCTATTTGATATGCATGATTTTCTAATCTATTTGATGTGGATGATTTAAACTAGTGATTTGAACTTGACAATTCAACAAACAAGGCAAAAAAACACACAATTCCAATCTGGACAAGCAAGAGTTTTGGAAAATCTCATTGTGTCTGTGTAATGCCTCGTTTGATGTTCCCCAGTCCCTGACATGACGACCTTATTGCTAAGCTTTCGAGAGACCGGTGTGCGTGCGCTTTCATTGACCGTTGTTGACCTTGTCTAGGTCGTGGTGAAGATTTTTCACCTTCCCTCTCCTTCTTTCCTTTCGGGTAGTTGTTGACACCCTAAACTGTGGACCTCGTAGCGTCATGGACAGCTATCGGTTAAATCTTGTTCTTGGTTCGTCGAGTTACCTGGTCATCGCCATTAATAGGATTAATAATTATTATCATCATTTTAGCCATAAAATCATTAAAATAATGTTTATAATACTATTATAATCCATATCGCCAACTTCGATCAATGGCTTTGGTGTCGAAATTTTATCACTAGTAATGGATTGACTTTAAGTTATATTTTATTTATTTGTCTACTTCGTTTTAGGGTTTTATGACGTTTTTAGATTAAAACAAACAAAAAGAAATAGATAAATAAATTTAAAAGGAATTAAAAATAAATAAATGAAAGCCCGTAAAAGGGGTGGATTAGGGCAAAGTGGAGGAAGTCAAAAAGTTCAAAAAAATGCAGTTAGGGTTTTGTCTTTTTGGCTTTTGGAATGCGTTAGTTTTGGGCATGGGGTGGCTGGTTTGGGGGCGCAGGGATCTACTCAGAATGAGTATTGTTGAAGAGGCCTTGGAAGCTTTCAAGCAAATGCTTTTGATTCGTGTAAAGCCAGACTCCACAACCATTTTTAGCTTCCTCCCAGGCCACGCCACATACCTGCGTGGGAAAATCAAGCACATTGGAGAGAGGGAGTTTGTCAGATGTTGTTGTAGTCGCTAATGCTTTGGGGACAGAGTATGGGCGCTCATCAAAGCAAATGGAGGAGGATTTTTTTATCTGTTTAGTTTGTCACACTTTGCCAGCATCCTCCCAGCCGCGCTCAGACCTGCGTGGGCTCCCAGAAATCAAAAAAAAAGGCAGAGGAACTTGGTCAGATGTTGCAGTCGTGAGTGCCCTAGTAGATACTTTGTAAAATGTGGAAGCATGCGAACTGTTCATCTAAACGCATGGAAGAAATGTAGTCCCAGGGACTACAATGATAGCAGGATATGAAAAAAATGGGTCTGTTTATAAGGTGTTGAACTGTCTGATATAATGCCTCAAAGAAATGTTGTCTCATGGAATGCCATGATGGCAGCATATGCACAAAATGGATGTGTAGAAAAGGCACAAAACTATTTGACAATATGCAATTCCAACATCCTTAGTGTTTGTGCCAAAATGGCAACGTAGGAACAGGTTATGGATGTCCATGATAGTTCAGAAGACCACATAATCACCTTGAAGCTCTGTGGTTGTTCCTTCAAATGCAAACACCTAGTGTCTTCATAGACATATTTTCCATTGCTAGTATATCCCAGACTATGTTAAAATGGGTGCTTTGGATCAAGTCTTATGGATATGGCCATCACATGTAGTTGTAAATGCTTTGTTAGACCTGAATGCAAAGCCTAGACTTAGAGACAAAGCACATGAAAAGTTCCTCTAAGAAATAAACATAGATTAGCCCACGTGGATAGCTGAAATTTCATGCAAGGATATGCACATAATGGATCTATTTAAAAGGTTTTAGAAACACACAAGCAACTACTTACTCTGTTGGAAAACTTCAAGTGATCGGGAAGTTGGTGTGACGTGGTGGAGGTTAGATCCAGGCTCGTGAACCGGTTGGCGAAGTGCCCGAGCAAGATGCTGAACCAAAGCCTACGGCTTCGACCGACTTCGTTCTCCAGGCATGGTTCTTCTTCCCTTACCTCTCATAATTCTCGTGTTTTAGTTCTCTTTTGCAACTGAATAGAATTTTAAATTATTAGGATTTTTAATACAGTTAAATGTCCCTTCTCTCTTTGTAAAAACAATAAAGTGTCGTGTCGCAACTCTTGAAGTCTTTACCATGAACTATCACCCTCACTTCGATATGATTTAGAAAACTCTTACCCTTCTTGATTGCTCCAATATCATTTTATCGACCAAACGAATTTGACTCCCCATTGATAAAGTTGACCTTGTTCCTATTTAAAATAGTTAAATTTTGCTTTTTTCGGAGACTCACAAAGTACCCTTCGTAACTCTAGAAACGAGATGTGAAGTTCCATTGGTGTACCCTTGTATACAAGGAGTCACCTTGACCTTTGGTTTGACCCAAAATGAACATATGACATCCTTGTGACGCTCTTATAGGAGCCCTATTACACTGGTTTACAGTAGTAGAAAGTTGTTAAATCTAGAAAGTTGGCTTTTGTTTTGAACCGCCATTTGAAACCTAAATGGAGAAATTATGTCCTGTCTTTGCAAACCTCTAGTGTTTATACTAGACAAATGCATGGAACATTTAGTATAGGAAAGAGCACTTTTCGGGATAGTTTGGCGGCCGGTTTCAGAGGCCTCCGATCACGGTTCGACGAGGTCAAACTGGACCAATTTCTTCTTGTCACCCGTAAAAACTTATCGCCATTTGAAAATGGTTTACTAGTTCTCACCCCATCAACTCGATGAATTTTCCTTATATAGGGGAACTAGTAGGAGATGTCACTTGTGTGCTTCTCCATCAAACATCAATTATGGGCACGATTTTCCGGGCCCTCGAGCTAACTTTTGTCATTTTACAACTGGGTGGACTATGACCAGTGTCCTCGGAGAACTAGCCGCCAAACGCAAACCGTTCACTCTTTTTTCAATTCATCGATTCTTGCTATGAACTCTTGGTCTATCTAGGGACACATAGAAAGTTGATTGTGGAGGTCGTTCTCATTCAAAGACAACTTTTGGAAGTGGTTTCTTGGCCTCTCGAGCACGTTTTGTACATTTTTGTAGTAAGAAAATATAAAAAATAGAAAGCTGCGGACCCTCGTAGGGTTGCCAAACCACCCTAGAAACTTTTAACACATGCTAATAACTGTTTAAAACCCTTTTGTGTATCTGTTGTGTGAAATAGAACTTTTGACAAAATGGTGTTTTCTCTCTCTTCCCTTCTCTTTCTCTCTCCTGGGTTACAAAATGAAGAAAAAATGAAATGCAATGAATACATGTTTCTAGACCTTTTTGTTTCGATTGCAAATTGTAATTTTTATCTTATGTAAATGGGAAACTGAAAAATGATAATTATGATTGATTAGGGTGGATGCCATGCCAGTGATTTATCACTGATATCTTGCTCACGTGGGTTTTGCAGGATGGAAGAATGACGACGAAAAAAGGTGATGTGTAATTTAATTATTATTATTGTAATTTTTATAGGTCATTGTAAAATGAATAACTATCTAATGTAGTCTCTTGTTACAGAAAAGTTATAATTGAAATTGGTTAATATGTAGGAGATGCTAGTTTTAGGGATACCTTAGGAAATGTGCATCTAATCATTGGTTCAATTTGTTTCTTAGTTGTGTATGGTAAAAAGGATTTGATTTATACATGGTAAATTGAAATTGAAGTTAATATCTTGTAGTACTTTCTCGTATTCAATAAACAAGTTAAATTAATTCTTTGGGTTATCTTCTTACCTTCGCAAACATAATAAAGAGTTTTAATGGGAACACTCAACCTTAATAAAATATTCATGCATAACTTGCCTGCATGTGTGACCCTTTTACCACATAAGAAATTTAAGACCATAGAACGAACTTAAGCTTTGCACTCGATGGAGCATCTTGGTTTAGGAAAATAAGATCCCGAGAGAAGGGGTTTAACGTCTTAGTAGGTATGTTTTGTGGCATCGACATAAACCCGACATATAGGAGCAACACAGTCAAATAAAGCTTCTACATCGAATGCATTTCTTGTGAGATCCAGATGACATCATGGAGCTAGTGGAATAGCGGTTCTATCACGTTAAATTTTGTTAAGGAATAGATCCTCTTAGCTGTATGTACTATCTTTGGCTAGTGACATTATAGAGCGTTGATCTTTTACGGAGGGTTTATAGGGTTAATACATTTCAACCTAAATCAAATCTATAATAGGGATTAAAGCCCTGAGTGAAAAAAATTGGATTTAAACTAAACCCTAGTGGATTAGGGTGTTAACTTGTGGGTAGAAAACTATCATTTAACTCCTTGCGTACGAAGTTGAGTTGAAAGATGTTGATTTTAGAGAACCTTAGAAAACTGTAATCTTGTCCCTTAATCCCTTGCTATGTCATTTTATGGCATTAAGGAATAAAGAAAATTTCTTATGCGGAATCGTGAAATGCAAAGTTATGGGATCCTCATGAACATAGATCACTTGTGTTCATGTGTAGCTTATAATGCTCCTAGCCATGTACTTCCTTAAGATGTTAGACAAGTGCTTTCGTATCTCTTTTGTTTTAAGACGATGCTAAGAACGAGACCATAGTGCGATGTAAGAGCATCTTATATTATGCTGCACACGGGATTGGAGATTAGGATTAAGGTCAATCTGGAGTCCTTATAACTCATTTAAGCATTTTCATGTGTTGCAAAGAATATGAATTGTTCAGTGTGATCAAACTTTGAGAAGATATATATATATATATATATATATATATAAATCAAATTTGGAATTCAACAAGTTATTGAACTATAATAATAATGGTAGTGAAATAACTATTCCGTGATCGATGGATGTTCTTAGGGAAAAAGCTATTTCAAATCTATGTCTTCCTTAATCCCAAGATTTCATCTTGACATCACGTTAGTTGTACTTGTGTAGCAAGGGTAAATTTTAAACATTAAATAAACGTTTGAGAAGCATATTCTTAATATAAGAACAAGATAATCAAGTAATGTATATGTGATTTGAATTGTGCCAAATAAGCAATTAAATTATGGAAAGTTCCACGATGCATAAAGGAAGCCAACCTAAATTGATCGAACTGTAAATTAAAGGTGGAATGAGCTTAAGATCTTGTAGATTAAAAAAAAAAGGAGAAAACTATCCTTGCACAATAATGTTCTTAGAATGTTAATCGTAACTAAGATGCAATTAAAGAAATGATGTGTTGTGGGTTCACCAATCCTTGAGTCTTTTGTCTTGTGGTTGGGTTTTTGCTAGTACTCTTTCATTTGGAAAAGTGTGGTATAAATAGGTATATGGTGTAGTCATGTGTCTATGTGATTTGGTGACTGATGTAGGTGTCGTATATGTTGTTGAGTTGTTCTACTTGGAGTCCTTGTGGCGTTTTGCATTGAGCAATGTAAGTCAAAAAAATTATCCTGGTATTTTACTGTTGTATTTGGGTGTGTAAAATGTGGGCACTACGATCTCAGATCTGTCCCCCGCATGTTCCTTTCTTTCTCCGAGTGTTCATGTCACCAAGGAATTGGGGATGCAAGAATAATAGTAGGAGGATGGCGCTTGAGAAATTTCTACTGATGGCAACTGGATGCAATGTAGGTAGAAGAGAGATAGTACAAGAGATCGGAGCTTGGCTATGGAATACCTAGCAATATCGTAAAGAACAATACAATGCAAGATACACAAAATTCTCAAGCCTTTTCTTGAATACAAGTATGCAATATATAGGAATGCGGGATGGGAGGTGCCTTAATGCACAAGGAAATAAGGAGGATTTCTAACCAATTAAATCTATTTAAAAATAGGAGGAAGGAGAACCAAGCAATCATATCTAATTTAATACAATTTGGTTCACACAGATGCATCCAAAAAGTGAAATTAAGTGAACCGTTGCATGTTAAAACACACATGTGGACAGACTACCACCCTATGCAGGGGTGAAGGTTTCAAGACCGCCTCCCTATTTTGGGTGGCGGCTTTCAAAATCGCCACCAGAAGGGCGGCGGTCTTGGCATCAAGGCCAAAACATGCGCAAAAAGAGTGGGAAGCTAGAAGAAAGCATGGAAAAGCTAAGTAAGGATGTCTATGCTACAAATATATACTGCAAATGGATTTTAGAGCTCGAAAACCTTCTTTAAAGGACCTGAATCATCATTGGGGACTTTTGTAACCATTTCCCAACAATGTAGCACATGTAATTTTGGGTGTGTACATATTGCCCCCTCGAGAAGTGTATTAGCCATGAAAAGGCGTAAAATGTAGAGTCTAAGTATGGCATTCTTGAAATGGGGAGTTAGAAGCTATACCTAACATGTCCATGTGTCAAAATCTCACCACCCAAACTCTCGATACCTTCCAAAGGAAAAGAAAACTCAAGTGCGAGATAGATAAAATATAAAAAATTAACAATAAACTAAAACTAAAAGAGGACTTACCATTTTGCAGGACATAGAGATATACTGCGCTAACGCTCCATCCTTGTGAGAACATACACTCAAAACGAGGTAACATATATATATATATATATATATATATATATATATATATATCGAAACAACTCATTTTTAATTCATTTGTGCTATTTGATTTGGTGAATTTGGAGCTCTGGACCCATGGTGACCATTTTCGATGAGAGTATAGCTAATATGACCATGACGAGATCGTGATCATGCCTCCACGAATGGGAGACCGACCAACGTGGTCTAAGATTTGGTTATTTCCACTTTTGTCTTTTGATACCTAAAATGTAAAAACTTTGAAAAGTTCACCTAGGAGGGATCATTTTCAAATTTGTTTGTCTTAGATGAGTCTCTAGGGGGTGCCCATAAGGCATGCTTTTATTTGGTTGAAATGGTATTTTTTTGTCTTTTTGAGCATTTTTAGGGTAAAAGACATGTTTGGAAAATTGGTCATGGATTGCTGCCCAAAGCTAGGTGGTAACCCGGGACCTCCGCCTTCTAGGGCGGCAGTCTTGGAACTACCGCCCTACACTGGGAGGCGATTACAACGAATGACCAAGATCTGTATTTTACTATTTGTTTTTGGATTTTTGATGTTTTGTAATGTTTTTGGTGAGCTTATTATTTGGTATATGTTACTAAATTTTTCTTTTTCCATGTTTTGGTGAATGCAGAAGGAGGAGTACATCAGATGGAGTCGGGAGAGGGAGTGTGATTGGCTCCCTGGTATCCTAGATCATGTGACTCAGATTCTATCCGACTTATTTTCTTATTGGGATGTAAAATAGAACACCTTTCATTTCCAGTGTGTCGGGGTGAGTGGACCATCACCTTGGAGGATGTGTACCATATTCTTGGGATCTCGATACTTGTGAGGATGCTTGACTTTGAAGACAATGGGGTCTCATGCCGTAATGATGCGATGGGCCACATACATGGGAGACATCATTGTCTCATCTGGCTTAAAGAAGGGGATGAAGGTTTGGTCCATTGCCACTGCTCCCATTCCTGTCATACGTAGAGCCATCATGGGCATCTTGTCCTCTCGATTGATCGGGGACAAGGGTGGTGACACCCTTTTATATTATTGGGCTCCTATCATTACGCAGATCGAGGGGCATGACCATAAATATGCATGGGGCACAGATATCTTGGGGACTACCTACCATGATTTGTACAAGGTAGTCAGATTATAGGGGCAGTCATTGAGCCACCCCACTCTTGTTATGAGTTGGGTTTATGAGCATTTCATCCCCTATGGCAGGGGAGTACTAGTGTCAGATCTAGGGGTTGTTCAGGTAGCTAGATGGATAGGCATGTCAATACTTAGGACATCACATCGCCGGTGGCTTCATTGACTACGTCAAACACGACTTCCACACCCTACCGAGAGATAGCAGGGATATGGAGACTAGAGGTGACTACGATGGTAGCTTTCTATTAGAAAAGTTAGATGGTTGACATAGTAGGGAGACTTAAGGTCCACCCATTTGATCGAGTCCCCAGCAGTTTGGCCTTCCATACATTGATATGCTTCCTCTAGCTACACCAGTTTATTGGACTATGCAGGAGGCTTAGAGTGGCCCTAGAGGGGATCCTGGTTAGAAAATTTTCATTCTAGGTGTGCCCATTGCAGTTAGATGGGTGGTCCATGATCACTAGGAAGCTAGTTCCCCTCAAGCGCCCCTACTTTGGATTGTGGCCTCTCCTACTCACAAAGCAGGGAGAAGGATGAACACGTTGATCTAGACTTTGACTTTGGGGAGGATACATGGGATGAGATGAAGGGGGATTTATTTTGAGAGGATACGAAGGATGAGGGATTTGGTGTTGGGACTGGCGAGGCAACCCATGAGGAGGAGGAGGAGAGTGACCCTGAGTGGCATGATACTTAGGAGATGCTGAGAGCAGTATACAAGGAGGTCAGTGCTAAGAGTGAGACCTTAGTCTCAGAGTCGAAACTTCCTCATGGTGGAGAGGGGGATGACGAGTGCATAGGACAACAATTCTCTTCCAACTTTGGTGAAGCCTACTGCAACCACCAAGCACCTGCATTTAGTAGCTACCGACCCTACTTGGATGCCCGAAGACCCGAGTAAGTATAATAGTGTTCTCTCGACTTTTTAATTAAGAATGTTGACTTGCATCTCTTTATTTATTTTGTTTTGTTTTCCTAAATTATAACTTCTTTATTTTTTTCTTATGGCGATGACACGGTGTGTGGTGAGAGCTCATTCATTGAGTTTCTATGGATACTCTATTGATCCCCTCAGGGAAGACCCGAGCTGAGCTAACTTTTGACTCGGGCCAGCCATTAGTCACAGGGTGACACACTGACATGTTTGCCCCTATATGGAAAATAGTAGAGATAGTGACTTCCCTCCATACCCAGGTGGTCGGGTATGAGACTTCCGAGTGCTTGATGAGACAAATTCATTCTCATAGTGAATTCATTGGCAAAAATGCCACCACGAGAAATCACATCATTTTGTTCACTCCCAGCATCATCGTATCCACAGTAGGAGCCCTAGACATTGTCGGCACCATCCGAGGGATCCGATAGGGACGAGCATGTGCCACAGGGCCATTATTATTTCTTTGATAACATTTTTTTGGGTGTTTATACAATTTTTTTGTATATTTCGGGCTCATTACGAGCATTTTGACCATGTTTAGCGCATGATGACATCGTATACAAAATTGATTCACCATGATATATGGACTCTAATTTTTGGTTTGGTATTCCATTATACCTAATTTGACTTTATTTTGGTTCCTTTCACATGTGTACTCTAGATGTTTATAATTTCCGCTTTTCTATGCTTTTTAGAATGTATGCTAGTGGATGTGAAATGATAACAGAATGATTTCTTTTTGTATTTCATAATGCTGATATATGATGATGCAAGCACAATGTGATGTTTGAATCTTAGATTCTTTAAGTAAACTTTGATACTTCATATTTCCTTGGCAAAACGTGGTGAAAAATTGATATGATAAGTAAAAGTACTTTCCTACCCCTAACTCCATGAAACAAGTAAGATACGAGAGCTCAACACCGAGAATCATAAGGGGCACAAGTTATGAAAATTTGTTGAATGGTAGTGATGAGAGAAAGACAAAGGTTTGGCAGAACCAAATTGAGATGCTACAACCCTATCCTACTCAAGCTACCTCATAGTTTAGAATGTGAATTAATTTGTAGTTTATCTAGACTTGGATCTGTAGGTGGCCACTTGGATGAAAAAATCTAGGTTTGGGGTATTAAAATCTTTTGGAACTTTGGACATCTAAATCACTTTGTTTATAACTTATGAACTCACAATATTTAAGCGAATTATTTGTAACTTTCAAGTTTATCAATGAGACCCCCTACTCCTTACCCCATGCTACCGGGAGGAAGCATGGGCTCATCACCACAGAAAAGGAATAGGTGAGTAAGGGAATTTCTCTCCTTTCCCAACCCTACATCACCAAAGAAGAGATGCGGTGCTCAATACCAAAGGTTGGTAGGGAAAAGAAATGTGTAATTTTTTTTTATGTGGATTTGCATTTGACTTACTCATCTAGGAAAAATGTTTAGTATGTTCTTATTTCCAAAGAGATTTTTATGGGATAGATGTGACACCATGAAGCTTCTAGAATAGACTATAGGCAAAGACACCTAATCTAGAAAGAGACTATAAGCAAAACCAAGTATGCAGGCCTTGGTATGATCACGGTCAAAACTTTGTCTTATCTTGCTTGAACTGATGAAATGATTCAGAAATAATTGATGATACTATGAAGATTTGAAGAGATATGATTTGAATGTTTTGCCAATGTTTTTCAGAAGTTTTTAGGAGTTGTTATAAGAATAAATCCCTTGATCACAAATTTTACAAAATGAACTGGCGGATGAAAATGCAATGCAGATGCAAGTAATGTACATATGAAAATGTTGGTGGATCATGTGTAGTACCTCTTTAGGTGAAGAGAGTTCACGAATTCACTAAACTCCTCACCCTCTAGTGTACATGTGGAGAAATGCCCCATTTTTGTAGTCTTCTACTACTCGATATGGACCCAACCACCTAGGTCTGAATTTCCTTCCCTCGCCAATTTTTATCTATCCGATGTCGAGTCTTAATACCAAATATCCTTTGTAGATCTCACATTCGTAAACCTTCTTATTTTATTTCCAAGCCATCCGGTCAGTGTAAACATTGTGCCATTGTTTGGCATTAATTATAGCCTCGTCGATACTTTCTACTTGGGAGAGTCATGTTTCTCGATAACCCTCCTCTCCCAGGATCCCATGTAGTGAACTACAAAGACTAGGTATTTCGACTTCGAGTGGTAGAACCGCCTCAACACCAAGCACAAAATAAAAGGTGGTTACCCCCATCGATGTTCTAACTGACGTTTGATAGGCCCACAAGGATGGAAAAATATTTAGGTACCAATCTCATTTATTCTCCTCAACAATTTTGAGAAGGATGTCCTTTAACATTTTATTTGTAGCCTCAACTTGTCCATTAGCCTGAGGATAGTAAAGTGAATTTGTGTGATGACTTATTTTGAAATTTGCACACAACTCATGTACCGAGTCATTTTTAAAAGACATGCCATTATCTCGAAATAATGACTTACGGCACCCCGTACCTATAAATGATTTGGTTCAAGATGAACTTAGCAATTATAGAGTCGTGCAAGGTGGTAAGAGGAATTGCTTCTACCCACTTGGTAAAGTAATCTATGGCCATGATTATGAAGTTATGGCCATCCATTGATGAGGGAGAAAACTTCCCTATCAACCTAGGCCCCATATGGAAAAGGGCCATGGGATTGCGATTGGTTACAAAGTTTGTGCCGGTATGTGGATCTCATGGGAGAACTCTTGGAATTTTTAACATCTCTACAAAAACTCTATGGCATCATGTTCTAGAGTGGGCTAGAAATATCCCATCCAATGTATTTTCGAGAAGTGGCATGGCCACCAAAGTGACCTCCACATACTCCGTTATGTGACTCATAAAGAATATTTTCATATTCTTCAGCATCAACACATCTTAACAACATTCCATCAAAGGCTCTGCGGTAGAGAACTTGTTCCAAAATAATGTACTTAGCGGAAATGACGCGTAACCACCTTCTTTGTTGTGATGTTGCCCCTTCTGGGTATGTATGGTCCATGATGAAATTGACAATATTGGTATACCAAGGACATACAAAGATAGGGGGCCTAGTTTTGACAAAGTACACACACTCATCGGGAAAGTCTAAATCTACCAGATCACCTCCATCCAATGGATTGTCAGCCAACTAGTCCACAATGATTTTTCCCTTGACGGACTTTTGATTTACAAATGTTAGTTCAAAATTTCCCTTTAGGGTTATAAAACGCCCGGACTTTTTAGACAAGGATCCTTGCGTGAGGAATGTTTACGATTGATCTGACTTAACAATAACCCTCATTTCTTAATTCAATATATAATGCCTTAAGTGCTTTGTTGTGAAGACTATGGCCAGGAATTATTTTTCTACATGTGTGTAACGTGTCTCATAATCAAACAACATTCGACTAATGAAATAAACTGCATGTACTAATTTTTCGTCATCCTCTTGAGCCAACATGTAGGATAGAGAAACATCTATAGCTCATGAATACAATATCAAAGGGCGATTTGATCTAGGATGAATCAGCATGGGAGGGGATAAAAAGAATAATTTAACTACCTCAAAGGCCTCATTGTATTCTTCCATCCAATCAATGATATAATCCTTTTTCAACAAATTGTTGATTGGATGGATAACAAAGGTCAAGTTAGGGATGAACCTTCCGATCGCACTGAGATTCCCAAGAAAATATCCGGTACTGCACTCATCGATGGTGGAACTATTATCCAAATAACTCTCCTAGTTATATGGATAACTTATATTCTCATCCCGACTCGATGTTTTTACATTTTAGGTTACGTGCACTTAAGATTGTTCTTTTGACACCTTGTACATTCATAGCCTCCTATGCGCACCTTCCTGCTCCCTTTTGCATTCTTCTATCTCCTTCTATTTTTCCCTTGCACTCCTTCCTCATGCACGCTTGCTTTCTCTCCTATCCTGTCAGGCACTCCTTGCACGCACCTCTACAGACTTACCTTCTAATCAGCTAAGTCCTTGGCATTCCCCTTGCGCACTTACCTAGACTCATTTCTTTCACGCGTCCTCTTTTCTTTTTTCCTCTACATGAATTCCTTTAGTTGAATGCCCATGTCTTATTTTCACATGTTCCTTCGCAAGTATGCCTTCCTCTCATGTGTGCTCCTCACGTTTCCCCTTGGTTTCCCTTTCATGCACTTGCTTCTCGCTCCCGCACCTTGCGCCTTCCTTTGCACCCTTCTGTGCCAAGTCATCTTCTATCAGACTTGAGTGTGTCATGCGTAACCAGCCAAAGTATGCCAATAGGGCGCCAAATCTGGACAACCAACTAGTGCATGACACATGGTAGAAAAGACAAAACAAATGAATAGTTGGCCATCATTTCAGCCAACCTGCACATGCCACATGTTTTCCATGCGCCAACAACTCTAACATCTTCTGATAGCCATATATTTTTCTACAAAGCTTAGATTGACACACACCTAGACTTGTCAGAAAGTTGTTGACACAAGCTACACATTGGACTTTTCAAATTCAAATTTAGGTGGGATTTTTTAGGTGAAAATAGGAAATGTCTCTCAGCTCATCAATACACATCCAATCGACCTCAACTACCAGATTTCATCAGATCTTGCCTTCTTCCTTCTTCCACATGCCAAAAAGACATGGGGAAGTACATCTGACATCTTTGTAGGTGGATTTGTAGGCATTTATTGTTTTTTATTGGTTGTTGAATAATTGAATCTAAGTTTCCTCCCTTTCTCCTTTTCTCTCCTTCTTCTTCTATAAATCGCAGAGTTTTGCTTTGGAAAATGATCCTCCTTATTGTAATGGCACCATACACAAATGGTGGCCAACTTCCCATGGGTCTCAAACCTTGGCGTGGTCTCTACAATGTATTCTTGCCTCCTGTCGTGAATGTAAATGACAAGACATCCCTTAAGCATTAAAATCATGTTTTGTGGAAATCTTGTCTTCCCTCTTTTTTTCATTACATCTTGCCTCTCTGTTTGTGTTTTCTTGCATGTTGTGTGTACTCATGTGCTTGCATTCCCCATGTTCATGTGTTACATGCACCGAAAGGTAGAGGCCATGTGTTGATCTCGTGGCATGCATCATCTACCCTCTTCTCTCACATCCGCTTTGTTTCCTTCACCTCCCGTGTAGAGATCGACCCTTTCCTTCTAGTGCTATCGCCTTCCTTAGCTTAGGATTTACCCTTTTTGCACATTCTTCTATATGTGCCCTTGGCATGTTTAGTCTAGGATTTGCATTTAGCATTAGGAGTAAAAGTGATGCGTTAGAGGTAGGTAGAGGAATTGGCCTTCTCTGGGGATCCGTCCCAAGAGTGCAAGGTCCCACAACTTGGGGATAGTTCAATTGTGGTCTTAGACACCTCATCCCTTTTTGAGATCTGAGACGTGAGTGCACGTTTGAGTAACCAACAGTTTCTGGCACACCCAGTAGGAGAGGGTGAAGAGATTTACATCTTCATTTCAGAAAGTTCGATGTGTTATTACTAAGATCCAACCTTTGGAGGCATTTTTCAACACATTTGGTGACTCCATTGATTCAACACACCCATTATCTCATGTGTAGACCAGTCTCCCCTCATTCCTCCATTCATTTCTCCTTTTTCACCATTCCACATTCCTCTTTTGAAGTTGTGTAATCATGACTTCTTTCCGCCATGGGATTCTCATTTCGCTCGCCAGTAACTATTCCCTCCATCCCCACAGTTTCAAAATCCTCCTCCAAATCAGTTTTATAAGCCCCATTATCCCAAAAATGCATACAACCCACCTTTTTCTAACCCAAATGTTTATGAAGAACATGTTTATGCAGATGATGGTGGTGACTCTTTGGCTGAAGCTAATTTTGAGAGGTGTGCAAGAGACAAAGATGGAAATGATATAACTCGAGTCATGGGCTCTATAAAGGTAGCTAAAGTTAGCTATAAGGTCCCTTGTCCATGGGTCGGCCCTGTACCAAGCTATTTTAGCCCCCAACAGAAGTTGTACTTCATCATTAAGATGTTGCCCAGATTACAGACTAGGTGGAAGAAATGGAGGCTCAAGAATCTAGCACGTGGTAACCCTGTCAATGGGGAAACCCGCACTACCATCCTACAGCCCTCCCACTCCTCGCACCAACTTACATCATCTCATCCCATTACGCGTGTTCCTAGCTTCTTGTGTGCTACCCCCATTGAGAATTCCATCCCTTCTCCCTCGCTTTCATCTCACCTTCATTTCTCTTCCATTCCCCTTCCTGTGTGTGCCTCTTCTCCTCTTGCACATGCACCTTCCATCCCTTCTATGTCCATCCTCCCATTTTCTTCCAAGTCCCCTCTGTCTAGTTGTACCATAAATGAACAGACTAGACTAATTTGCCTCTCCCAACCAACATCATCATGTTCGATGACTGCAAGATAGTTGAAGAATGGCGTGAGTCATGTGACTCCAAATGGGAAGATGAAATCATACAGGTACCTATTCTAAAGGATAATCAGCTTGCTCCAGAGGGAATAGTCATGGAGCAAGTCAGAGTTTAAGAACGAGTGGTGATTGAGGCTGAGTTTGCAGTAGAGGAGGAGGACCATATAGTTTCAGAGGCCCTAAGTGTGGAGCAGGCCACAGAAGAACCTTCAGTTCTTCCTCCCACTTCATCCCCTTCAAGATCTGATGTTTAAGAAGAGTTTGAGCTTTCAAACTTCATGTTTGAGTATGAAGGGAGCCATGGTGATCAAGTTATAGATCAGGAGGACACCATGGAGGAGGTAGACCACATGCAATAGGACAACAAGGAGATAGATTATCTATCTGACTTAGAAGATTGCTTTGATGGAGAGGAGCCCATGGAGATCACATCATTTTCTCCTCCATCATCCACCTTCCAAGCACACGAGCTTGCTGCCATGAAGGAGAGCGTTCAAGGACAATAACCTACACTTCATGACACCCTCTGGAACTAAGGTTGGAGGATCATAGTCTTCCATGTTCTTCACAAGAGAAGGAAGGAAAAGGGCAAGAAGATGTTATCATCCCTCTCACACCATCCATTCAGGAAGGTCCATAAAAGGAATCCATTTTTGGAGTTAAATTTTAGAATAATGGGCAAACCCCAAGGATCAAACCATGCCCAATCGGACACGTGGCTAGCCTAGAGCCACAGAAAGAGTTGCTACCAGTCATGCTCATTTCAGAGCATGAGGTAGAGCTTCAAAGACACCAAAGGTTAGTAAAGTGCCTCCAAGATCCAAGCAGAATAAGTCCAGGAGGTATATTTTCTATTTGTTGATAATTTGAGGAGGTTGAAACGGCATTTGCAAGGTGATTTTTCACTCTTATTCCGACCATGTTCAGCGCCAAATCAATTACATGGTCACAATTTGTAAGGAAGGGAAGCTACTTCTCCATACCTGTTGTATGTTTTACTTGAGCATCCTTGCCTCTAGTTAGTTTAGGTTTTCTTTCAGTAACACAAGTTCTTGTGCACACTCTATATGTTCCAGTTGGAACATGTATGCTTTTTCAGCTTTTGTACATAGTATTGTGCTTTTGTTTTGGCACGCTCTGTCTGGCACCTCTTTCCTTTCCTATTGTACCTACATGCCCATTTTATTGCTTCTTGGGATGACAGTTCAATTTTGGTAGAGGTAGTTCCAAAAGTCAGTGCATAGCTTCCACTCTCATCAATCCAATTCAGAATATCTTTATATGAGAGCAACAGATTCGATTCGAGTTCAAAATGAGCTTCAAGTGACTCCAGGGTTTTCTTTAAGTTGTGTTGTCCACTGAAAATTCCCCTGCTCTTAAGAAAGTGAAAATTTCAAAATTTTGAGTTTTAAGTGTCTTCTCTATTGTACTCAATGTTAAAAGTCAAGAAATTGAGAAAATCTACGTTTTTGGGTCATTTTGTGTGTTTTTCGGGCCTGTCGGACATTTTTGTCCCGCGTGTCCCAAGTTCAAATGGGCGCTCTATTCCCCGATCGGCCGGTTTCCCCGAAGTTGTTCCATTTTCGGGCCCGTCGGAATTTCTTGTCCCAAATGTCCCAAGTTCAATTTGTGCAAGTTGTTCCATTTTCGGCCGAAACACCCGAATCGCGTACTTCACACTTTCATGTTCCAAATGTCCCAAGTCAAATTGTGCAAGTTGTTCCTTTTTCAGCCGAATCGCCCGAACCGCGTACTTCGCGCTTTCACGTCCCAAATGTCCCAAACTCTTCCGGACCCATTGTCACCTTTTCGTCCGATCCGGCCGAGTCGCGTGTTTCACACATTCGCGTCCCGCATGTCCCAAAAGGCATTTGTGCGTCTTTTCCCCGCTTCGCCCGAATCGGCCGAGCCGCGTGTTTCACGCATTCGCGTCTCACATGTCCCAAATGAACCAAGTGCCATTCGTGCTTATTTTTCCCGCTCTACCCGAATATCATGCTTATTCAAATTGGTAGGTATGTATTAAATGCGCATTCATTGTCTTTCTCTCTCCTAATCGGCTATATAATGAGCGAACCCCCTATGCATTTTTCACACTGCTTTCATGCTATCCTTTGCTCGAACCCTTGTAATATAATTTCCTGCGCGTGTATCCTTTCCCTCTGTAATTCCTTCCCGAAGTCTAGCTCGCGTCTCTGTCCTCCGAATTACTATCAATATGAAGATCAAATTTCAGGGACAGGAGCAAATCTCGCCACTAGAATCTGCCGTTCCCAATATTGGGGACAGTGAAGCTCATCATCTTGACTTCGGTGATTTTTGGGCAAGGATGGCAGATGCAAACCCTACACCAATGGCGTAGATGATTCACGATAGTGGTTTGGCTTTCACTGGAGGTTTCCCGATCTCGGTATAGTGTGCTGATACAGTGCTTTCATGCGGAGCTCACTTCGACCCTGATTCGAGCGAATTAACCAATGTACACGGGGAACTCATCGCCAAGCTGGACGCCACCGCCATTAGCACTGCACTGAAGATTCCAGAAATGGATAATGCCATAGTTGTTTCCCAGGATCAAGCACAGGCCCTGTTCAATCAAGACAGCGACAAATACAAGGCGCGGGTGGCGAAGTCCTGGCTAAAGAACCCTAAGAAGGGAGCATCTCGTCTATCCAAGACTCTTTTCCGGCTGATTTCAATGAAGAATTGTTAGATTTTATAATCCTACTGGCTCGGGTTATGGGCTTACCCTCTACTAATGAGTTCCATTTCTGGATGTGCCCGCTCATCAGCATGGTGTGCGAGGGAACTCAAAATATCAACTGGGCGGAAATCATCAGCATGAACTTGGCGGAGCAGCTGTCCAATGTACAGCAAACGAAGAAGTTCTACATGACTTCGTACCTGATGTATACTCTGGCGGCATCAAGGCAATGGTTTGGTTTTTCTTACATTGATGCCCACAAGGATGATCCTGTATATGCCTACTGCCCGCAGTTCACCCTAGAGACCAGCAATCACAATTTCAGAAGGGTAAATGATGCTTTCACCATGTACGTGGTCAGGCTGCTTGAGGGTGACACTGCTAGAAGGTTTTCAGATGAAGCCATGAACCTGATATCGCACTACGGTGCCTATTTTATTCAATTCAGAAAATTCTCCTATATCAGGCTTGCTGGCTATGAGAGCACCCCTCTGAGGCTTCCCATGTTCTGCAGTGATAAGATGGATTTGATTGAAGTATGTAGGTAGTTAGACAAATTACACAGAACCTACAGAGACAAGAAGATTTCTGGTTTGCACTTTCCCATCTCTTTGGGAAATTACACTTGTAAAACAACCCTGGACGCACAGAATATAGAAAGAGCCCTGGTTCCCATCACCGTTCATTTCTTCAAGCCAAGAACTTGCTTCGACTTGAAGAAGTTCATTGAATAGAACATCAAGATAATCTATCATCACAGGCAGAATACGTAAGACTATTTGGGCTACATTTGTGCGATGATTTTGAAGCTAGAAGGAGGCACTATGGTAGTTTTTCTCTGCAATTGATCCAAGAACTCGGCTTGTACCAAGTTCCTGAAGGACTCCAGGATGACAATTCTGATTTATACTCATATGAGTATGACAATGTGGTTAAGCACTCTCCTTGGAGTAATTGGATTGGAACAGAAAGAGAAAGATGATCTGGCCGAGATCCTAGCTCCAGTCTTAGTCAGGACTAAGGTCTAGTTTGACAGGAAAGTTCGAGAGCTCAGAAGGCACTCAGGAGAATCCTCCTCTAAGGATGTTTCAACACCAAGGAGGGAAGCATCGACTCCCATATCAGACACACCTGTGCAAACCCCTCCTGCCTCATCAACGCAAGGACCTGCAGCTTCCACTCCTTCTTCATCCACTCAAGTGTACCAGAAGAAACTCAAAGAGGTCAAGAAGGAGCCTGTGGAAAAAGATCCTCAAAGAAAGCAGGTAGAAGTGCCTTTGGGACTAGAGAACATCATTGTTCTTAGTGAAAGTGAAGAGAGTGAAGTGCCAGCCCCTGCAAATGCTCCTGAAGATCCAATAGATAAAGATAAGGAAGTCCAGAGCACTGAACTTCCAAGTGCTATTGATTCCTCTGCAGTGATTGTCTCCAGCGCCCCACTCACATCTCAACTTGAGACAACAGCTGTGCAAACCTTGAGCGTCATGAGCTCTCTGTCTCTTGGTCCTCTTGCCCCTCCTGCTGCTTCCTCTTCCTCTTTTGCATGGGTCCAACCTTTTGTTGACGGTAGAAAGAGAAAATCTTCCTCTCGGAGCTCAGGGCCAAATTTTGATGCTGTCGCAGCCTTGTTGGGCACTACTCCTTCTCATGCCAAGAAAGCCAGAATCACCTCCAGAATAGTGTCTGATGCTCAAGGTCAGTAATTCCTAGAGATTGCTAAGCCTACAGTGGACAAATCAGAGCAGGACTTGCAGGCATCTGACTTAGAACTCTCAAGGATTCCAATGGGAGAGTCTACTCCTAAAGGTGAGATCCACAACCTCCAGGAAACGGTCACAAGAGTCATTGGGAGGGTAGAGAAAGGGCAGCAAACTATTGAACAGTTGGAGGAACAAGCCCAGATTCTCACAAGTTTTATCAAGTCTCTTTTGTCTAAGGACAAAGTTTTGGACCCTACCCCATTGACTACCCTTCCGCCACCTGTAATTTTGAGCCAAGATGAAGTACAGAGTATCAAAGACATGCACAAGTATTCTATCTATGGCAGAGCTATGGAGGCCATGGTGGAAGATATGCTTGTTGCAGGATTGAACTTCATCGATGAAGCTTTCAAACTCCATGGAAAGGTGAACAATTTGCAACAGAAGCTCTCCTCCACTATCGGGGTCATAGATAAAGAGCTCAAACTCTGGAGCAGTTGCATAGTAGACCTCCGTCTCATGGGATAGACAGATGAGAACATTTTATTGGCGAATAAGGTTTTTGATGATGCAAAGGATAATCTGTCAAAGTCCTAGGTTTACAGCATGGAGTGGAAGATCAAAGTCTTGGAGGAGGCTTTGGGAGAGCTGAAGAATAGCTGGCAGAAGGGTGAGGCTTTCAAGACACTGGTTGTATCTACTTTCAAAGACATACACTGTCATCTTCAGGATGAAACTTCTGGTGTGCCTCTTTCCCTGCAAGAAATCAAAGCTCAATTCAGAGCTTTTGTCAAAGATCATCTATTCAAGGAAAGCTCCATTTCCAAAGAGAAAATGAAGGAGATTTTCTCTCTTCAATCTGCCATTGAAGAAGCAAATAAAGACTATCATACTCATGTCGAGTTTGATAAGGAAATGGAGAAGTGCCTCGGATTTTGGTCTCAGTCTATAGCCAACACATCAATCCCCCGTGTCAGAGACATAGCCGAGGCATTGAAGAGATTCAGGCAGCAAATTTTGAAGTCAGTGGGTCCCTCCCATTCATAACCACCTGTCTTCTTCTCCTTATTCTTCTCTTCTTTTCTAATTCTTTTTCTCGGATTCATTGTAATTAGTTGAGGTATTGCGATTGGCAATCCTTAACTAATCTTTAGTTAAAAGAAGTAGTTACAAAGAGTAACTGATTTGTAAGCTATATAATGGCCTCTCCATGCCATTTTGAAGGGGGAAGAACTTGGTTTATTTTTTGAAAGTGTAAATAGATCATAAAGAAATCAATACAGAAGGGCTTTCCATTCTTTGTCTATCTGATCTCTGTTATCCCCAAGCTTTCATTTAATTTTGTGAAGATCATTTGTCTGTGTTATGTTAAGAAACTTTGTGTTCTGGCAGATGTTATTTACAAAACTTTGTGTCTTTAAATTCCATCTTATTTATATGATACAAATGATCTTGTTTCAATTCACTGTAACTTCGCATACATAAAGAATTACTCATATCTATAATTCGAGTGTTACCTTTCTGCTCATTCTCATACTCTCATTCCTCGAGTCCTTTTGTAATTGATGATCTTTATAGAAAACACTTTCGTAATATCCAAGTTCAATCAGAAAATCATGTTTTGTATATTTGTAAATAGGTTCATTTCTGAATAAGGGAACCTATCCCATTAAAGAGGAGGGACTTCTTGTCCCCTGACTGTTGCTCTTCGTAAAGTCCTATTTGACGACCAACAAGTTGCAGACTAGATCTTCAAGATTAGTGCCTAACTCTATGCCCAATGGACTTCTAAGGCTACTGGTCTCTTCATCTAGTAGGTAGATGGCCCCTAAAAGTAACCAAATCGTTATCCAAATAACTCTCCTAGTTATTTGGATAACTTATATTCTCATCCTAACTCTGATGTTTCACATTTTAGGTTGCGCACACTCAAGATTGTTCTTTTGACACCTTGGCACAATTGCAGTTCCTCTACATGCCCTTGCACGCTTCTTGCTCCCTTTTGCATTCTTCTATCTCCTTCCATTTTCCCTTACACACCTTCCTCCTACGCACCCACTTTCTCTCCTATCCCATCGTGCACTCCTTGTGCGCACCTCTGAGACTTACCTTCCAATCAACTAAGTCCCTAGCATTCCTCTTACACACTTACCTAGACTTAGTTCTTTCATGCATCCTCTTTTCTTTCTTCCTCTGCGTGCCTTCCTTTAGTTGAATGCCCACATCTTATTTTCATACTTGCCTTCTATAAGTATGCCTTCCTCCCGCATGTGCTCCTCTACGCCTCCCCTATGTTTTCCCTTTCACACGCTTGCTTTCGCTCCCACGCCTTGCGTCTTCCTTTTGCATCCTTCGTGCCAAGTCATCTTCTCACAAACTTGAGTGTGTCATGCGGAACCAGCCAAAGCACACCAATAGGGTGCCAAATCTAGACAACCAACCAGTACATGACATGTGGTAGAAAAGAAAAAACAAATGAATAGTTGGCCATCATTTCATCCAACCTAGCGCGATGTGTTTTCCGTGTACCGACGGATTTGACATCTTTCGACGGTCGATATTTTGCTATAGAGCTCAAATCGATGCACACCTGGACTTGTCAGAAAGCTGTTGACACAAGCTACATGTTGGACTTTTCAAATTCAAATTTAGGCAAGATTTATTAGGTAAAAATAGGGAAACATCTCTCATCTCATCAATGCACATCCAATCGACCTCAACTACTAGATTTCATCAGATCTTGCCTTCTTCCTTCTTCCACATGCCAAATAGACATGGGGAAGTACATCTAACAACCTTGCAAGTGGATTTTCAGGCATTTATTACTAGTTATTGGTGGTTGAAGATTTGAATCCAAGTTTCCCTCCCTTTCTCCTTCTCTTCTCTCCTTATTCTATAAATAATAGAGTTTGCTTTATAAAATGATCCCTCCTTGTTGTAATGACACCATGCCAAAATGGTGGCCGACTTCCCATGGGTCTCAAACCTTAGCATGGTCTCTACAATGTATTCTCACCTCTTGTCATGAATGTAAATAATCTGTGAGTCCCTTAAGCAATAAAATCATGTTTTGTATAACTATTGTCTTCCATTTCTCGTTTTCATTGCATCCCGCCTCTCTGTTTGCATTTTCTGGCATGTTGTGCGTACTCTTGTGCTTGCATTCCCCACGTTCATGTGTTGTGTGTGCTGGAAGGAAGAGCCTGTGTGTTGATCTGTGGTGCATTTCATCCACCCTCTTCTCCCACACCCACTGTTTCCTTCGCCGCCCGTGGAGAGAGATCGACCCTTTCCTTCTCCGGTGCTATCACCTTCCTTAGCTTAGATTTCCCTTTCGCACATCCTTCTATCCTGGTCCTTGGCATATTTAGTCTATGATTTACATTTAGCATTAGGATTAGCAAAAGAACGTTAGAGATAAGTAGAGAAACTGGCCTTCTCTGGAGATCCGTCCCACGTGCAGAAGGTCCCAAAACTTGGGGACGGTTCCATTGTGGTCTCAGACACCTCGGCCCTTTTCAAGATCTCGAGACATGGGTGCATGTTTGAGCAACCAACAGAACCATTTTTAGCACGACCTAGATTTTTGCCGGGTTGACATGAATCCCTCGTGAACATATAATGTAACCCTTAAGCTTGCCTCCTATTATGCCGAATACACACTTTTCTAGATTCAATGTGATGTCGTATTTGATTAAGCACGAAAGGATGATACAAATCACCTTTAGGTGATTGTAACACTTTTTGGCCTTGGCCAGTAGGTCATTCACGTAGGATTCCACAATATTATGAATAAGGTTATGGAATATATATGTCATTACTCGTTGGTACGTGGCATCGGCATTCTTAAATCCGAATGGCATGATAGCATAATAGTAGGTCCCCAAGGAGTTATAACATATTCTTAGCTTGATCCTCCTTGGATATTTTGATTTGATTGTACCTAGAAAACCCATCCATGAGAGACAATAATTCAAATCCAGTCATTGCATCAACACTAACGTCAATTGATGGTAATGGGAAATCATCTTTGGGGCAAGCCTTGTTAATGTCCCAGAAGTCTATGCAAATGTAGATCTTTCCATTCTTTTTTAGAATGGGGATGATATTAGATACCCATTGTGAATAATCGACTAGCTTGATGAACCCTACCTGGAGAAGTTTCATTACTTCTTCTTTCACCATGAGGGCCACTTTTGGCTTCATGGGCCTCAAATTTTGCTTAATCGGATTCGAATCTAATTTGGTGATGAGATTGTGTATCATGATATGTGGTGCAATTCCTATCATTTCTTTGTAACTAAATGCGAAGGATTTTTGGTGTTCCTTGAGGATTTGGGTATGTATTTCCACCTCCTCTGGAGTTAAGGAGGATCTCACTTTAAGATTTTTGGTTCCTCCTCTGTTCCAATATTATATCAATCATCCCCTCGATTAAGGAGGCATTTCCCTCCTCAAACTCATGTGGGTCTCGGAGGTAATTCTAAATCCCCTTCTTCTTCTACCTCATAAATCTCAAGATATTTTCTGGGAGGATTCGATCATGGGATTCCCAAAAATGAATAGGAATACGAAATTAAGGAAAGGTCTATTTCATGACATGTAATATGAAGCTCTACAAAAGTGTCTAAATATCTTAGAGTTGATTCATCACCATTAACATGGTTTGAACAATCGGGATGATTCTCAGCTTCTACATATGTCAAAATTGGGGTCATTAGTGCTTTAGAAATCAAGGGCTTGGCGTGAATCAAACCGTGAAGTTAATATCTTTTGAGTCATTTATTGGGGTGAAGCATGAAGTAGAAGTTGTTATAGAGTTTGTGAAAAAGGTTTTGTTCGTGTGGAATTGCTTCAATTGATATGAAATCAAACCCTTTTTTCAATTCTAGTACTTATGTTTTGTAAAGTTGTAGATGCTCACTCCTGGTCATATATACCTTGGATATTTGATTTTCTACTAGTTTTGAATCACCCAACACCCTAATATTGAGGATTCCCATTCTATTAGCTACAATAAGACCTAATAGGAGAGCCTCATACTCATCCCCATTATTTATGTATTTGAAATTTAACTTTAAAGTAAAGGGTGGAATCCTTCCTTCAGGCGGTAAGTAAGGATCATGCCCGCCCCGACTCCAAAATGACACTTGGCCCCATCAAAATGGAGATCCCAACAGCTTACTCAGAAAGATAGATGTTGTGCCATCTTTTGTACCTTCTCCCTTTACCTTGGTTACTTCAACCATGAAAACCTCATATGTTGGAAGAGAACCGAGTCCCAAGGTATGTCTCATACCCATAGAATCAAAGGGGAGGAGAATAGGCAAATCCTTCTCCAATATATTGAAAATTTTTGTTGTGGTTCCCGTGACACTGCTGTTTCTACAATAACAATTTCATCCTTGACCATCAAGATGCCCTTAATCAACCCCATGACTTCTAACTCTGTTATAGGGACTAGCTTTTCTTCTGGTACTGCATTTGCAGGTTTGTTTAACTGATTCATGGGAAGCTTAAATTTAGAGTGGACCCCTAGCCTCTTCTTTAAGTTAGCTAAATGTATATCAAAGGGTTTTGGATCACCTTGTGCCATAAAGACTTTCCCTAAATGTAGAAACCTAATCTCTTGGAACATAGTGGAGGGGATTTCCTTCATGCGGTGGATCCAAGGATGACCAAGGATCATATTATAGTTGTTTTCCGATCTATAATATAAAACTTAGTTATTACCATCTTAGGCCTTAGAGTAACCTCGTAATACTTAGGTTCGATCAATGTTACATCGAGGCTATCATAGCCTCTCAGTGTGTTTCATGTTGAGGAGCAATTGGTCTCTCCATACCCTAACTTCTAAAGAAAATAGAAGGGAATTATGTTAACTACTTCCCCATCATCGATCATTGCATGCTTTACATAGTTATTGTAAATCCAAACTTAAGAAACAAAGTCAAGTCACCCCTATGAGCTATCTCAAAGATACATGGGCATCTTGTTGATGTCAAACACAAACCAAATATCTCTCTCAAGCTGCCCTGGAGGACTAATGTCAAATTCTACATGATTTATATGTGCCTCTAGCAGAGGGGTAATGTTAATTAAATGGCCAAGACCTAGCACTTCTAACAGAGTGGCTCTATGGGCGGGATAATTCTTCAATAGATCCAAGAAGGAAATATGTGAAAAGGTCTTTGTTAGATCACCGATCGTGGGTCTTAAGCCCCTACAAAATTTCTTAGTGTATCATGAACATTTTCTTGAATATCTAGATAAATCAGATTCGGGTGTGAAGAATAGTATTTGGTTCTTGTGGCAAGCATTAATTTAGGGTTCAACGTCTAACTCTACTAACCCCATAATTTTTGTTTGTTGGCGACCATCCAAAGGAGGTGCCACATGTGGGTTTGACAAAGTTGAGGCTTCACGATCATGAGTCCCTATTATAATACCTTTATTCAAACCATTGGGATCTAATCTACCATCCTTTGGACACGTGGGGAGAGGATTGTTAAAGATCCCCAAAGAGTGTATTTTGTGGAGACACTGGTCCCATGTAGGCATTTTGAGTGGGTGTTCTTTGGGTTTGCCAAAAACATGTCAACAAATAAATGTCTTTGGTCTTCTGGAAAACACTGTAAAAAATTGTTATCATCACGACACATTGTTGCGCCATGACTGCGAACCCTATGGAAACCACAGTATAGGTCAAGATTGTAATCTCAAGGCCTTTGGTTTGTTCCTTATTGCGGTCTGAAACTATGGTTATTGTTCAGTTTCTGGTTGTTATAATTAAAAATTTGGAACAATTGCCCTTGGTTTTGGAATTGGTTGGGATACCCGTCTAGGTATTGACTAGGGCTTAAGGTCGTTGTTTGTCTCTATTGTTGTTGTTAGTGCAGAATCACAAAGACCCCAAATGAGCTCTAAAAGATCTACTTTTCTAAGGTAGACTCATTTTGTGTGATTTCATAACATCAAACTTTCCACAAGGTGTGGGACCTTACAAAATGGGAAATCTCTCCATATTGAAGGTTGGTTCCTTATTCCTTTATTTAGGTGTATATGTAGAAACTTGTAGAGGGTCCTGTTCTTAATCCTAATCTAAACTTTACCAAGGAGACAGGATAGAAGGAATACAAAACTAAAACAAAGATAAACTACAAGGTGATGCACCAAAGGAATGATGAACAATTATTTTTCTAATAGACACAAACCAACCAAATGCATACAATAAACAAGCACATATAGCCAAATATATAATTGGAGACTAGATGAAAGCAAAAGAGACAAGAGAAGATCTAAAATCGATCACAAATGTGTTTTATTGCTCTGTAGATTGATACAATCCATTACAAAGTAGCCAAGAGGAAGAAACGTAATGTAATTTTTGATGGAAGGCCTGAACCCCACAAATCCCTTTGCTAAGAGGAGAAGGGAGCCTGCAAAACAAAGAATGTCCAACCCTTTACAATGAATCTTGCCCCCGTATTTATAGATTCAACCTAAAAGAAGAAAAGAGAGAGAAGTGGAAAAGCAAGTTGAAGCTCAACCACCGCTATTAATGCCTCTGATGAAATATCTTCCCAAATCCATCTTTACTGCATTGATCCTTGGTTCTAAGCACCTGAAGGAAGAGGAAACAAGTGAAACAGATCAAATAAAATCTAGTTATTGAGGCAAGAAGATCCCAGTATTGAAATCTGAAGAAGTTTCCTCTATTTTTATTCACCTAACCTCCTCAAAATTAAAGATTTAGACCTCCATGGCATGGGTGAGGCTGAGATCTTTCCAACGGCATCAAATTTGCAATATTTTGAGCCCTGAGTCGAAAGATATGCCCCTTCAAATTTTGTATCGGCTCCATACAAGAAGACGGGAAAAAAACTTCAAAAATGGGTCCCCTTTTGATATGGGACACGTGGCAGCCAGATTGGAACAAAAATTGGGCCTATGGGTCCGCAATTTATCTTTTTTCCTTTCCTCCGATTCCCACTTGGCTTTGACTTGGGCCCAAATGTTGACTTTTTCCTTGGGCAAAGTTGCGGGCCATTTTGCAACTTTTACCCCTTTTGATAACAAGGTGTAAAAACCAACTTTTTCCCTGATGGTCCACTTTCCCCTGGGACACACAGTAGTCTAGCATTCATTTAGAAATATTTTCTCTATTCACCCTTTGAATCAGCGCCATAATGACACTTAAAATTCTCCACTTACACCTTTATACTTAGCGAATTTTGAATCCATTTTCTGTTTGCCTTTTGAATTTGTTTTCTTTTATGCGGGATCATGGTTGATCCAATATTTGGCATGGGGGTGAAATATGGATAACAATTTGGTGACTCACAGGATATCTACCTGCTAGATGAAAAGAGCAATTGCCTTGTCGTATCCGTTAAGCATGGAGTTGAGAAAACAGTCTGATACTGATTCTTCGTCTGATTCACAAGACCGACTGCTTACACTCTCAATTTTCATAAGAAATCTTGAAATGAAGGTTTCTGAGAGTAGAAAATTGTTTTAACTCGGGCTTCATCTGTCTCCCTAAATGGACTGCATAAGAGCCACAAAACAACACCACACTATATACAAAATTTGAAATCATACATGCTCCAAATGGAACATGCAGAGCATGCAAATAACTTAGGAGAAAAAAATCTAGACTACAGAGAGACAATTTACATAAACACTTAGAGGAGAGAGAAAACTAAACTAATATGTACAGGTTGAGAACTCCCCTTTTAGTAACAGTGTTTAAGATAGATCCCATTTACTTGAATCTACAACTCTTTACCCTCTAATGTAGATAATTGGAAAGCATTTCTACTTTTGCATCTTGTGATCATATAGGGGCCACTCCAGATGGCATCAAATTTAGAATGCCTTCCTGGTTTTTATTGATCTGTATCCCATTTCAAAACCAGGTCTCCTTCTTGGAAGGTCCTTACTTTTTCCTTCTTGTCAAAGCATTTCTTGATTGAAGCCTGATTCTTCTCTATTTCTTGGAGAGCATGCTCTTTGGTTTCTTCTAATTCTATCAGCTCTGCATACCTAGCCTCCATTGGTCCAAATTTAGACATCTCTAGTTGCTTCATGAGCTCTAATGCTGGAAACTCAAGTGATATAGGCAACACTGCCTCTTTCCCATAAAAAGCTTGAATGGAGAGCTTCCTATAGATATCTTGGGCATTATTCTATCATCCGTAAGGCCGTTTTGAGCTTTGTGTGCAGTCCTCTCGATTCTCATCAAGATTCCTTCGATGATCTTTAGCAGGTTTTTGTTTGTGGACTCAGCCTGGCCATTACCTTGAGGGTAATAGTTTGATGAAGTACTCAAATAAGTCCCATTCTTAACAGCCCATCCTGTGATCTTGGAACCTATGAATGCTAATGCATTGTCTGATATGATGGTAGCTGGCACTCCAAATCTAGTCACTATACCTTCATAGAAATTCATGATACTAGACTCATTTGCTTCCTTGAGTGCCACTTGCCTTGGTCCATTTTGTAAAATAATCTATCACTTTGTCATGATCCATTTTTGACCTTAGCTTGAGTTTGGATTGATGATCGTAATGAATTCCAATCTCCATTGCATGAAAGGTTGGTCAACCGATATTGGGTGCAATGCAAGTGCCACTAGCCTTTCCTTTCCTTTCCTTTGAAGAATGCATAATTCTTATACCTTTTGATCCATGTATAGCAATCAAGTAAACACTCTGGGCCAATAATATCCCACTTTTGTGATTTTGAGTGTTGTCACTCTTAGAGAAAAATGACCTCCAGCTGCTTCAACATAGAATTCTTGTAGCACTCTCTCCACCTGATTTGTCTTAATGCATCTCAGCAGAATGTCATTGATGTCTCTTTTGAACAAGACACCATCGATAAGAACATATGGGATGGCCTATAACTTGAAATGTCTACTTTTTGCTTTATTCATCCCATGAGGACACTAGACCTATTCAAAGGAATTGCACCATGTCTTGGATCCAACAAGGAGCGAGTACATCATCTCTCCCTTCTTCTTGACCATCTTGTAGAACAAGAACCACCTCCTTTTCACTTTTCTGTTTCATCTTGCTGACCTGAGGCTAGTTGTTCACACGAACCCTTCCCATGGACTAGCTTGGTGACCTTGATATCAATGTCATATTCCATGACATGGGTGATCCATCCTGCGCACTTTTCATTTAGGTCCTTGCTGAGAAGGAATTCTTTAACTCCCACATGGGAGACCAATAGTTGGATTTTGTTGTTTGAAACCAAATTCTTAAACTTCTTCAATCCTCGACACGCAGGACTCGCTTCTCAATAAAGGAGTACATCACCTCATAATCTTTCATACTCTATTTGAAGAAAGCATTTGCTTGTTCTGTAATTTCTTTGTTGTGTTGCACCAAGATTGTAGAAATTGTGTCACTGCCACCATAGGCATACAATATGAAGTCTTTGGAAAATTTTGGGTTCACAAGAGTTGGGGCTCATGATATAGATTCTTTGATAGCCTCAATGCTTGCTTTTCCTTTAGCTTTCCACCTAAATATTAAGCTCTTCTTTAACATCAATGTTATAAGCTTAAGAAGGGTAAAGCAAAGTTTGGAACAAACCTATGGACAAAATTGATTTTTCCCAAGAAGCTTTGAAGAGCCTTCTTGTGACTTGGTAATGGCAGTGCTTTTATTGCTTCAACTCTCTCTAGGTCAATTTCTAGACCCTCCTTAGACACAATATGGCCTAAAATCCTACCCTCACAAGCCAAGAATATGCATTTTTTAGGGTTCAAAGATACCCCAAATCTCTGCATCTTTGAAACACTTGCCTTAGGTGAAAAAGGTGGTCTGCTGCATTTTTGGAGAACATAGTGATGTCATCTAGATAGATCAGCACTATTTTGTTGATTATCCTTTGAATGCCATATCCATGGCTCTTTGGAAAGTATCCCCACCTTAGACAGTCCAAATGGCATTTTTTTGTATGTATAGGTGCCCCATTTTGTGGTGAAAGCAGTTTTGAATTGATCTTATTTCACCAAGATTTGGTTGTACCCTATAGCCATCTAGGAGGGAGAACCTTTTTGACCCGTAAACTACTTGAAAGATCTGCTCCATTCAAGGGAGTGGGTAATGGTCTTTGAGGGAGGCTCGGTTCAAATCCTTGAAGTCAACACACAACCTAATTTCTCCACTTTTCTTCCTGACTGGGATCAGATTTTCAACCCAGCTCGAGTGTTTGATTGGAAATATGATGCTTGCCTCTATCAATTTTTTTCAGCTTCTTCTTAATCGAGGCTCTATATGTGGGTTAACTGGTCTCTTCTTCTACCCGATGAGCTAAGCAACTAGGAACAGTTTGATTGTGTGTTGTGCTAGCTTTGGATTAAACCCTCTTAAGTCTTCATAACTCTAAGAAAACACATTAGGAAATTCTTGGAAAAGTTGTATGAATTCATACCTTTCTTTCTCAAAGTGGCTACTTTGCCAATTTGAAGTGTTTTGTCTTCTCCAACTCGGGATTGACTTTTAATTTTCTCCTTTGACTCGCATGTTAGCCTTCTCCTTTTCGAACTAATCATCGATTGAAAATAGATTCCAAAGTGTCACTAAGCCTTTGGGAAGCTTGTTTATATGCAATTATATTATCTCGATTCCCCCTGCATTGTTTCTCTAATCTGCTCTATGGTTTATAGATGAGAATTCAGCTTCTTCTTATAGAAAGTTAATGATCTATTGATCATTTTCTAACACCTGTCATCATGTATTATTATCTGGCACTTCTTGCCTCACAACCACATGGATATGTGGTTGTTCTCTGTCTCTTTTGATGTTGTCAACCACATCAAATGTTGCCTCGACTACCGCAATTATGTCGAAGATTCATTCTCCTTCCTAGGTATGGACATAATATCAAGACCTCAAAATCCTCCATGAGATCCCATACCCTACTCTTATAGTTCTTGAGCGGTGTCATTTTTGACAGATTTAGTCCTCTAACTTGATTGACAACCAGTTCACTATCATCGAATACTTGCAAGTTCTTGATTCCTAGCTTCCTTTCCCAATTAAGACCTTGGACTAAAGACTCATATTCAGCAGTGTTATTTGAGCAAGCAAACTAGAATTTGAAGGTTGAATAATACCTCATACCTCTGGGGGACACAATCATGGCTCCTCCTCCAACTCTTTGTCTACTCCTTGAGCCATCAAATAACAATTTCCATACCTCATTTTCATCCTTGTATTATGGCTTGATTATGTACGGAAGAGGTTGATTATCTTCATGTAGATAGTAGACACCCAGTTCAGATTCCTCCATCTCCTTATAGGGATCAAAAGCATGTTTTTTGTTGGCCCACTCATCTAGGGTCAAGTCTGGGATACATCCCACTTTGGTATCTGTTTCATTAGTGTTTAGGAGGTCTTCTTGATCAAAAGTGAGTAGTTAGCATTGATTGGGTTAGGTACATAGGATTCAACATGATAATCAACAATAGGTTTAGATATGGTTGTGGCCTTCACCCCATACCTTGTCCTAAAGAGCATATGTGATAAATCAAGTAGACGGGTAGCCTCAAATTTCGCAATGAAGTCCCTAGAGAGACACAAAGCAAAATGTGGTGACAATTCTATGATTGACACATTTTGTAAAAATAGTCACATTAGGGCAAGTGTTTAGAGTGAGACTCGGCACCTTGATGATTCCCATAGTATTCACTATTGTCCCATCTAATTGGACTACTCCTCTAGAGATGACCTCATATTGGAGACCCAATTGATCAGCTATTTGTTTGGGCATCACAAAACTACTAGCCCCAGAATTGATCATACAATTATGCACCAATTTTTCTCCAATAATCAATGAGACATAGAAGGGAGGAGGTCTCAAGTTTTTACCTTGTTTTTCTCCATGGTTTCTCCCTGGTTGAACCGCATTAGCAAGCACTCTCTCTTGTTGGTTAGGGGGTGATTTGAACTTGAATCAATACACTATTATTTCTAATGGTGCACTAACGCTTCTTCCTTTTGTAAATTGATGGCACACCACCAGTTAGGCCTATCTAACTCCCTTCCTACGACACCCTTTTGGTCATTTTTCCTCTTATAAACCATTTAAATAGGCAGTTATAGCCTCGTTCTAACTACATTAGCTTCTTATTCTCTTCTAGCTTACTTCTATTAGCTCCTCGAAAGATCAATCCACTTTGTTGGATTGATTAAGCCCTTCATAACCCTTCCAGAACCCTAATTAATTACTCTCTGAGAGAGATTAATTAGTCTAACCTAGGTTAATTACCCTATAACATAGTCAAATCACACTTTGACTTGCTAAAAGTGCTTTTTGGACTTTAGCCTTTGTCCCACATGCACCCAAATCTCCCTTTTCTTCCAAACCAAAAACTATAAATAGGGCTATACCCCCTCCCTCATTTCCTAAGAATTCTCTCTTCTTCCTAGCACAAATTATAGCAATTTGTTTAGGCTTTAGTTTGTATTTCATCTTCTTTCATTTGAGCTAAAAGCATTTAATCTTGTATTTCATAGCATTAACATAGAGTAAAAGGGAAGATCCATTGGCCTTGAAGCCATTAATGGGGAGATCTCTTTCTCTTAACACATAAACTGAATGCTTAGATCCTCTTAGGTTCATTATTTCAAGCTTTCAAAGAATAGAGATTAACTTCATTTGCTTAGTTTGCATGTTTATTTCAAATTAATGTATGCAAAGAAGGAAACCTTGCTCATTTCTTATCACATGGTCCATTGATCAGATTGTTAAAAGCCTTTGGGGTTTCTTTAGAGATTCTTACCCCAAATCCATGGCTTTTACAACTTTTCATTGAACACATTTGGCATGCCGATGGGACACTTATGTCCACCCTCCATTAATGGAGGTCTTTTAGGTTTTTCAAAGCTCATTTTCAAGTTTTTTTGTTCAAATCACTTGTTATTTCCTCATTTTTATTTCTAACCCTAGATAAATGACCTTCATTTATATACATTTTATGGGTTTGATATAGAAATAGGACACTTTGACTAACAACTAACCTGTTTGCTCTTGAAAAATTTGAAAATCCATGTTTTTGTAGGTTTTTCACAGGGTGCGTGTAGGTGTCCAACAAGGGGCATGTACATGTCGAACCCCATGCATACCCATCATATCAAGCATGCGTACCTGTGAAGGTCCTCATCATTTGTAAACTAAACCTTTGCATAGATGCGCATGCATCTCCGTCATCCTGGGGGCACGTATCCATCTCTACCGTGCAAGCGTAAATGGTCTAACTGTGTAGAAAAAAAGAAATAACCCATACAAGGATGTGCACATGTCTCATCATGGGTGCGTATCATCATCTCTCTGGCCATGTGCAGTGTAAAAGGGCTGACTGTGTAAGAATTTTTATAGTTCTCTATTTAGGCTTAGGTGCGTACACGTCGTAACCTGAGCGTCCATGTCAATATAGGCGTGTCTCTATCATATTGTGAGTGTTTGTGTTTACTTCATTGGGTTTTATTAATTTTTGACTTGCAGGTGTACTCGTTAGGTGGGGCACGTATCCATTGGTTAGGGAGCACTGGTGTTAGTATAGGAACATAGGTGTCTATGTTAAAATTGAAATTTTTACAGTCTGCAAAAACTTTTCTTCTAATCCATCACTACAGGTTTTTAGGACTAACAATTGGAAAAAAGGTTCTTTCTTAAACATTTCAGTTTACATAGATTAAAAGTGTTTTGTTTTTTACTTAGAAGTAGTTTTTGTAGAAGTGTGTATGCTCTCTCCTCGCATCTTCCAAGGTGATCTTGGAGATCAAAAACACCAATACAAAACTCATATAAATTGTTCAAAAACACTTGTTTTATAAAGGTTGAAATAAAACTTTCATGTGATTTCAGTGGAATTTTTCACATTGTGTATGCTCTTCCTTCACACCTTTTGGTGATCTTAGGAATCAAAAGCAAAGTGAAAAACTCTCTTTCTTAAACATCAACCTACGAATTGGAAAATTACTAAAACTTGTTGTCTATAGGACCTATCACTTGTCGAAGAAAGGTGTAAAAAAAAAAACACAAACCTTCTAATACACATGTTCTTATAGGTTGCCAAATGGTGTGCTACTTAAAACCACATTAAGCTAAGCAAGATAAAAAACACACCATATTCAAAACATGTATTATTGTAGGTTTCAGAAAAGGGTACGTCCCTATCCGCTCAACTGGAACATAACCCCTTTGGCATAATGCCTTAAGCTATAACAATGGGGGTGGTACCAGGAACCCTAAAGTAGTCCACCACTATGTAACCTCATGGATGAAACAGGAAGCACTCCGCTTACCCACTTGACTAGTATGCCTTGTGAGTTAGAGTTACAAGTTGTCCGTATCATGACCTTAGTAAAAGTACATGATGGATGCATTCATTTCCCACTGTACTTGAAGGGGGACAAAGCCGAGATACTCCCAAACTAGTCATTGTGAATTTTTGGGTAAATCACGCCTCGCTCTTAGACAACCTTGTAACACCTAGTTGAGAGAACTTGTTAGGGAAGCCATTTTGTCAAGGAGCCCACTTTACTAGTCCTTGTTGCGTCAAGCCATCACAAAGTGATGGCTCATCTAGAATCTAAACCTTGTTTGTTGAACAAGGAAAAGAACCCTTGTGAGTTCAAACTGAGTGTCTTTTCATCATGGAACTAAACTACGTCCCACTTTCACTTAGTTTTATTCTTGTCTTTGGATGAGGTGAAGCTCTGCCTAAGTGTTACTTAGCTTGTGTCCATATTTTGATTAGTACCCTTGCATTCTCACCGCCCACTATTCGGGGTGAGAAAGGTGCATACATCGTACATTTTTATCAAAGATAGTACTTGTCACTTTTTTTTCCGTTTACGCCCATCCATGTTTGTGGATGGGTTGTTAAACATCTAAAGTGTGTGGTATGCTTTTCGTATCTTTGATAAAAGTCCTTCCATCTTGATTTCAAGATCATCTTCACCAGTTGTGTATTCGGTTCATCTTTTGTCTCTTCTTGAGTTGATAGTCTTGTTCGCATCTTAGATGTACAATCTTGGTACTTACATCATATTCTCATTTTGTGAGGAAATGGTATAAGTCCCCTTATTACATGGTTACACTGCTCACATGATTAAAAATCCTTGTTATACTTATTACTTGGTTTCACTCTCGACGTCATCTTAGTCTTCTTGAAAAGTGTTGATAACGCCTTACATATATCATAATAAAGTTGTCATGGTACTAACACCTTGCTTGCTTGGTTAATGTATCACGGTGATGTTATTACACTATATCTATTCACGACTTCCATTTTTTAGAAGGTTTGGCTTTCATCGGCATTCAAACTAGTTTTAAGTATACCTTGTCGAGGGACTGACAACATCACGTTAGTGCTTAGACCTTGTTGGGGTTCTAACTTGACTTACATATTGATACATCTTTGTCGCTATCTTAGGGTATAGGCTTGGTAATAAAAAATTGAGTGAATCATAACATTAGATGTGCATATGAATGTTTCTTGATAAAAACAATTGCATAAAATTACATCTACGATACACTATGGTATAATTCCAACATCCCTTAAATGGCTTACGTAGAAAACCATACACTTAAGGGTTACGCTAGCTACATAAAGACGTCCACTAGTGATGCCTAAAATCATAAAAATGGCAGCCAAATCAAATGAGCAGATATGGGAGAAAACCCTTTCGACACCTTCCCATTCAGTGGTCATAATTTAGGACCACTCTTCTCTCAAGTCAAAGATACAGAGACGTTAATCGATCATAGTGGAGAAGATTCAGACTCTTTGGGAGAACAAAAAAGGTTAGACCTAAATAGATTTGATGAGCTCTTATATTATAACAAAGATCAAGTACTCACAAGAGTCTTGGCATTAGGAGCTAAACTTCCACATGATGTGAAGAAGAAACAAAGGTCATTGACCCTAACTTAGGAGAGTGAAGATTCATCTTAGACAGATAATCCTTTTGATGTGGGATATGCATCCACTTCTGGGCAACATAAGGCCATTGTCAAAGGTGAAACATCACGTAAACCTCACTTTAAGGCTTTCGTAAAGTGAAAACTGAGCGGAAGGCCTCCCCTCCTCCGAAATTTGATGAAGAAGAGGATCCCTGGTTGAGGAGGAGATCCTCCAAAAATAGATCTTGAAGTTGAGTAAGAAATTAGCAAACCTAGGCTCTTCAAAAAGAAACATAGGTAAAGACAAAGACAAAAAAAAACTTAACGAGTTTCAATCTGATCCGCATATAGACTATACCTTTAAAGCAACTCAGGCTCAAAGGTCAATATCACCTACTAAAGAGAAACTCATTCAGGATGAATTGAAATCTATGAAAGATACGCTCATGACATTACAACAGGGAAATGTAGGCCAAAATAGAAAATATTCATATGAAGAACTATGTCCTTACCCCTTTGATAAGGACATGCTACAACAACCTTTCCCAAAACATTTCATTGTTCCCAAGTTTGATAAGTATAAGTGCAAAAGTGATCCTCGTGATCATATAAAATACTTTTACATGGCTTGCCAAGAGGTCGTATATAGCGATAATTTCCTGATACGACTTTTTCCTCGTAGCCTAGGAGCCATGGGATTGGAATGGTTTTATAGCATACCCAAGGGCTCCATTACAACATGGCCCATGCTAGTAGAGAAATTTGTAAGGCATTACTCCTATAATATGGAGAGTGACATCACGATGAATGATCTATGCAACACAAAACAAAAACCCAATGAGACATTTACAGGATTTTTACAACGATGGCATGGGTTAGCTAGTCGCTTTCCTTGTGCCTTACCCAAAAAAATAGTTAGTGAGTATATTCATTCCTAACTTGAACCCAAAAATAGCCTTTCACTTGCAAATGCATTGTGGCTCAAACTTTGAAGAAGTCATAGAGAAAGGTAGTCAAATTGAGAAAGCGCTCATTGCCAAGGGCATGCTTAAACCTGTTATTAAAAACAAACATGAAGCCAAATCCACAGACAAACCTAAATTCTTCAATAAGAATAAACATGTTGTTGGTGATGGCATTACAGACTCCAAGAGAGTCCAAGCCATACAAATAGGCCCACTCTTAAAACTTTCACAAGGGCCTCATCCCAAAGTGCCTACAAAATGTACGTTCACATCTTTGACAGAATCCTTATCTACCATCCTAAAACAATTAGATGGTGCAAAGATGGTAGAATATCCAACTGCAACAATGCCCTACCCGGAAGATGCTCCAAAACCGGTTTGGTTCAAAGACAATGAATATTGCGACTTCCACCGTGTTAAAGGACACAAAATGGATAGATGTTTGAGATTATGCCATTATATCCAAGACCTCATAGAGGAAGGGAAGATTGTAGAGAGTCTCCCCGAGACTGGTAAAAGTTCAAATGAAAAAATGGGTATTTACAAGGAACCTTTTCCTGACCATGTGGATAAAAAGAAAAAGAAAACAGATCAAGGGAAAACTTCCAATGACTATAGGACTGACTGCCTATGTGTACCCTACAAATGATAGTCCTTATGATTCCCTCATTGGATGTATTAACTCATCTAACAAATAGATTAACACCATTCGGATCTTAGAAAAGAGCTGCGCAGTCGGGACAAGATGTGCCCGCTTAATCATACCAGATCCTATGCCTACCCCTAAGGAAAGTCAAGTATAACTTGATAGAGCAATTAGAAAAAATGTCTGCTAAGATATCTATCCGATCTCCTAAAGATCTCCAATGCCCATAAAAACATATTGTTCAAAACTTTGCAAAATTCAGGGGTTTCCACAGAAATAGATCCCATGAACCTTCAAGCCATGATTGCACGCTTAGACACCAATGATCATATTACTTTTGATCATACTACAATCCCACATAATAACCCAGAGCATAACTTTCCATTATATCTCAAAGTGGTGGTTACCCATCGCAAGATCAAAAGAGTACTTGTAGATGGGGGATCTGGTCTAAATATTTACACCTTGAAGCTGGTAAAGTAGCTAGGCCATTCAAAAATAGAGCTGGGTGCTAAAACTATCACAATCACAACATATGACAATGAAGAAAGAGAGTCAGCAGGGACTATAGTGGTCCCCATGGAGGTAGGACCAACATGTCATGACACAATGTTCCATGTCCTTGACTTGGACCTTCCATACAACATGCTCTTGGGATGCCCATGGATCCATGCCATGCAAGCTATTCCATCAACTTTTCATCAATGCATCAAGTTATGTCATGAAGGGTCAGGTGGTTACCATTTTGGGTGACCAAAACCTTTCACACATTGTAGGGCTTTACATAGTTTTTCTCGTGCAGCTTATGAATGTCCTTCTATGGATGTTGTTGTCCCTTTACAAACAGAGGCCATGAAGAACCGAGTAGATTCAGAATCCCTCACACCTTTCAATCAAGATTTTCCCTCATTGGTCAATCCATTTGCTTCATGGGAGGCCACATCAGCAAAATATGGCCCAAGTAGGCCATTCACTCTTGAGCAAGGCTCTGTTGATATCAGACTTATCAGTATCCCCCAGGACAAGGGGTAAGCCTTATTTTTAGTTCAAGAGCACCCACGAGCAATGTCCTAAACCTTTGGAGAAATTTTCCATAGTGGCCTCTCTTGAGGAGAAAATGTTAGAAGACCCTACCAGCAGAGTACTGAAGGCACCATGGCTTCATGCAATCAAGCGCCTCAGTACATCAAAGGTCCTCGCATGATGTTTGTCATGGGCTATAGTGGGTTTGGATGTGGCGTTAATGCACAAGGCCGGTTAGAGCCTATCCCTATCCCTCATTTCAAAACTGATAAACATGGCCTTGGAATAAGGCCCCATGACACTCTACCTTCTGAGAACAATGCCACTTCTTCTGAAAGTGAGGATGTTTCATCTCATTTCGATAGTGACGCAGATTCCCAATGTAGCCTTTGAAGATCTTGCCTCCACGAACCTATTCCCAGATTCATCGGTCCTTACCTTATCCGAATCCATCCCCCTAGATAAATATCCAATAGCCCTTATATATCCTGAGCTTATAGATTGGGATCAACAACTTCACGTGCCATTGGATTTCTTTGAAAATGATGAGGCATTCGTAGAGTTCATGGGACTCAGGGACTTTATTCCAAAGTTGGAGACCACAAGAAAGGATTTAAGATTCAACTAGATGCTTGTGCCTATTTTGGGGAAGAAGCAGAGATGTGCGGATGGTTGAATAAAAGGTTGTAACTAAAAGCATACCTACTTCTGAGAAACCAAGCAAGAAGGCTCAACGGAAATCCCATAGTGACAAACTCTTTGATGAGCTCATAGAAAAACAAAATGAAGAGTCTAAAGATGAAGTGATTTATCCATTCAAAGATGATCATGAATTACCACAGGAGGTTGATCTTACTCTTCCCCCTGATCCTACATGGATGGAAGATGCTTCTAAAATGCTTATTGAGGAAACAATCAAGTGTCAACATTGGCTCAGAGGAGCAACCTAGAATAGTCAAGTTGGGAGCTTCACTCTCAGCTCTCAGAACAAAAGACCTTTGTAGAGCTCTTAAAAGAATACGTGGACATATTTCATGTGGACATATGTAGATATGCCTAGTTTAGACCCCGAGCTAGTTGTGCACAACCTCGTTGTGCACCCAGAGGCCAAACCAATCAAACAAAAGTTAAGAAAGATGCATCCTAAAGTGGCACTCTTGGTCAAAGAAGAATTAGAAAATTTGTTAGCTGTTGATTTCATAAAACCTATTGACTATTCAGAATGGATCTCTAACATAGTCCCAGTATAGAAAAAACTTGTTGGAATAAGGATCTACATGGATTTCCGTGACATCAACAAAGCATGTCCAAAAGATGATTTTCCCCTACCTAACATCGACATGATAGTCGATTCAACCACTGGCTATGAAATGTTGTCCTTGATGGATGGTTTTTTAGGTTATAACCAGATATGAATTACGGAGGAAGATCAAGCATAAGACAACATTCATCACCCCTTGGGGAACATTCTACTACAAATTCATGCCCTTCGGGCTTAAAATGTTGGGGCTACTTATCAGCGGGCCATGATAGTTATTTTCCATGATATGATAAGTGACATCATGGAGGATTATGTTGATGATATCCTAGAAAAATCCAAAAGTAGAAAAGAACACCCTGAAGTGTTGAGGCGTATCTTTCAACGTCTAAGGGATTATAAGGTTCGTTTGAACCCTAAGAAATGTGTCTTCGGTGTTTTATCTAGAAAACTCCTAGGGTTCATTGTCTCACAAAGAGGGATTGAAGTGGATCTGCAAAGGTTACGGATATCACATAAATGCCACCACCTACCACTCTCAAGTAGCTAAGGAGTCTACAAGGAAAGATTCAGGAAATCCATCACTTTATCTCACAACTTGCATGGATAAGTGCCACCCCTTTACTCATTTTCTCAAGAAAGATGTCACATTCAATTGGGGACTTGATTGTCAAAAAGCCTTTGCTACTACTCAAACAAGTACTTGTCCAACCCACTTGTACTAATGCCACCTACCCCCGGTGAACCTCTCCTCTTATACATTTCCACTACCCAATTTTCCATTGGTGCATTACTTGCCCAATATGACTTAGCCCATAAAGAGAGAGTAGTTTACTATCTTAGCCGCACCTTGATCGCATACGAGTTGAATTATCCCCAAATAGAAAAGGCTGCTTGGCAGTTGTCTTCACATTTCAAAAGCTTCGCCATTATCTCTTGAATAATAAAACCAAGCTCATATCCAAAGTTGACCCTCTCAAGTACCTTTTATCCAAACCTGCCCTCATAAGGCCGAATGGCTAATTGGATCATTCTCTTGAGTGAGTTTGACATTGATTTTGTAAATCAGAAGTCTTTAAAAGGATAGGTACTGGCTGATCAGTTGGTAAGCTCCTCTCCCAGGAATGGAACCTTTATGCTTAGATTTACCAGATGCATCTATGATGTATATTGAAGAATCCATAGAATGGCAGGTTCATTTTGATGGATCTTTTACCTTCCATGGATCTAGAGTAGGAGTGGTCCTCATCACTCCAAATGGTGATGTCATACCACGAGCATTCCGGTTGGGATTCCCGTGTACAAATAACATTACAAAGTATGAAGCACTCATCACTGCCTAAGCTAGCTATTACATGGAATATCAGACAACTACGAGTCATTGGGGACTCTCAACTTATCATAAAATAGGTTAATGATGAGTATAAGGTTAAAGATGAGAAACTTATTCCATATAAGAAAATGGTTGAAACTTTGAAGGAATATTTCACACAAGTCATATTTGAACAAAAACCAAGGTCGCATAATAGATCCATGGATGCTATGGCTACTATTGGGTCTCTCTTACATAGCACCTGAAGAAAGCAAGATGCCTTTCTTCATGGAACATCTACAGGTACCTGCATATGATATGCCGGAGTCATGTTTGGCATGTGAAGTTGTTGGTCCTTTATCCCCTTGGTATGACCCTATCTTCCAATACCTACAAGATGGCACCCTTCCCCCGACATCACCCATTCTGAAAAGAAAGCCCTTATTCACCGCATAGCCTGTTATACCCTCCTAGGAGGTACCCTTTATCATCATGGCTACGACAGGAATCTGCTTCACTGTTTGGATGTCATTGATTCTATCCACACAATTAAGGAAGTACATAGTGGTATTTGTGGAGCACATACTAGTGGCATGGTCTTAGCTAAAAAGCTATTGAGAGTAGGCTATTATTGGCCTACCATGGAATTTGATTGTTGTAACTTCGTAAAGAAGTGTGAACTATGCTAGAAATATGGAAATTTAATACATGTGGCATGCAAGCCTTACAGACCTATTACAACACCTTGGCCATTCTCTAAATGGGGCTGGATCTCATAGGGAAGCTCCATCCTTCTTCATCAGATGGTCATACTCATATCATCACTGCCACCGAATACTTTACCAAATGGGTAGAGGTTGTCCCTCTTACCTATGTCACCGGTGTGTAGATTTCAAAATTCATCATGAACCATCTCATATGCCGTTATGGGATCCCCTCGGCCATTGTCACTGATAATGGTAAATCCTTCAAAAATAAAATGGTTAAAACATTGTGTCAATGCTTCCATATCCAACTTAAGTGGTCTACCCCTTATTACCCTCAAGGTAATGGACAGGAGGAAGCCACCAATAAAACCCTTGTGGATTATGGAGAAAATGGTCAGTAAAACCGGCCGTAATTGGCATCTGCAGATACATCCCACCCTCTGGGCCTATCGTACTTCCATCCGCACTCCTACTAGTGTGACCCCTTATTCACTTGTCTATGGCACTAAAGCCATCATACCTTTGGAAGTGGAGCTTCCCTCCCTGAGAATATCTCTCAGGGACTATCTTGATAAAGATGAAGACTACAGAGTTGCTCGCCTAGCAGAGTTAGAACTATTAGATGAAAGGCGTATTAGAGTGCTCAATCACCTAAAATTTTATCAAAATAGAGTGTCAGAGGATATAACAAATGCATCATTCATCAAGAATTTGATGTAGGGGATCTAGTTCTCAAAGAAAATTAGAAGAACATTGTCAAAGATAGAGAAAAGAAAGGAAAGTTCGAGGCTAACTGGTTAGGTCCTTATGTTGTAATTACAAAATATGGATCAAGGGCCTACAAACTTGCATATTCAGATGGTGAAGAGCTTCAGAACCTATGAACGCCATGCACTTAAAGTGGTTCTATGCTTAGGCATGATGAGAATATCAAATAAGAACTAAAAATTGGAAAACAAAGAAAAAACAAGCAAAAAAATGGAAAAATGAGAAAATAGTAAAGAAAAAGTAGGTCATCCTCATGTGAAAACCACACAATTGTGGCAGTGGGTAGGTCCTTGAGTGAAAACCAGTTTTTGGTGCTCAAGGAAGATTCACCAGACACAAGTTACTCTTACGAAGGATGGGTAATCATTACCACTTTTTAGATATGACTTTTTCTGCTAGGTCTAGGAACCCTACTAGGATCACCTTTGCCTTGCCATGATCTGGTTTGTTTGCTCTTATATCTGCATGAAGGACATTACCTTTGTATATGCCCATCTAATGTTGAGCATGAAAATACCGTTGCCATCTTCCTACACATACGTGTGGCATTCTGCCCTTTGTATATTCCCACATCACGCTGGGGGCATCCATGCTTCATTGTTCTTGTACATTGCTTTCAAAACATGACCTTGGAAAATACAAAAACATTCGAAAACAATACACAAAAATCTAAACATTTGGAAAATTTCCCCTTTCTAGGGATAAAGCTACATTCGTCTCACAACGTTATCTTTGGGAAACCTAGACAAACAGTGACAAACGTAGCCACGAAAACTTATCTTCTTAGATAAACCCAAAAACATTAGAAAATATGTCAATGTTGTCCCATGCAAAAACAAAGTAGTGCTTTAATTACTTTTAGTTGTTGGTTTGTATAGTTTTGGTGTACTTAGTCCGTTGATTTGTTAGTTCTTTAAATGGATCATTTGCTTATCAAATTTTGAATCTTGTTTGATTTAAATTGTGTATTGCATTACATACATTTGAGGGCTCTCATGCTTGTAAACAATTGTTGTAGATTTCTTTGTTTGTTATGTACATCCTTTTAGGGTTTTTTTTACTTGCTTAGATTAGATCTCATTTTTATCTCTTGTTAGAGGTTTGTGCATGTGTGTTTGTTTATTAGTAGTTTGTTGTATGTGTATATTTGTTTAGTTTTGTTAACTTTTGCTTGTGTGTTTTTGCACAGTTGTTTGTTATCACATCTATCATCTATCATCTCATCACATTTATAACATCATCCACTACATCATATATATACAAAAATGCTAAGTATTACATCATGCATGTATGCTAAGCTAATCATCAAATATCATATCATCAATGGGGGCAAGAGGGGTTGCGCATAATCACAAATCTATCCCCCCACACCAATATCATCTAGTATCATCCCAAGTGCTAGAATACAAACTCAGAAATAAATCATGAATCTAAAAACATGTGGTGCCATCTATAGATACATCATCAAATATGAAAGCAGGAAGTATACACATTTCTAAATCTAAGATATGCCACATACATGAAAGAAAGAACAAACATACATCATAAATCCATCATATAAATGATACATCAAAATGTCCATATATACATGTATAACTATCCAGTCAGTGCTCAAAATAATACATCATCGATACAATATGCCATCAAAAAGGGGCATGCATCAAAAAGAATCGGGCCTTCATCACGAGGCATCATCAAAATAATAGTATACAAAGCTATACATCAAAATCAGCCTTCATAAGAGGCATGTATAAAAAATATCTGTACAAAAAAAGAAGGTAGAGCTCAACCACAGCTCTCACCCTCGTTGAGGCTCCCAGGTCTGTCACCTAGTCGATGGAACAATGGTGGCTAGGAAGGACCTACACTAGGTGGGCCACCAAACTATACTAGAGGGCCCCTGTCCAGCTGGCTGCTCTAGCATAGGCTACCTAACTGATCTCGATGAATGGCCTGATCTCGTGATCTGGAACCTATCGTGCTCGTCTCTGAATGTAAAGACAGTACACTCGCACTCACTGGGAACTCCCTGAAGTAGGTAGTCCTATAAAATAAAGCCTCGCCACCGAGCCTCATAGCATCATGGATCAAGTCAAGCATCTCTAGAGGTGAGGGCTGCTAAAGGGAAACATCTCGCTCACCTATCACTCTACCTAACTAAATTGGCCTCACTGATCTCAAGGAGGTAACCTCTCGATCTCTCTCTGCGTAGTAATAATACCGCACTGGGCTTGTGCCTCATCCCTCTATGCTAGAAGACCATGTGACTGTCTATATATGTGATCCCTCTGGGCAACAACCATCCACACCTGAGTCTGGGACTGGTGTAGGAGGCTCAATATTTGAGCCCCTTGTGTGGCCATCTCTCACACCTAACTCTACCATGCAACACTATCGTTGCCCTGAGTGGCCTGTGCCCGAGCCTGATCTCTCTCTGCTGTCAAAATCTACACCTAGGTGAGTGCTTGATCTCGCTCTGATGTGAGGGCCTATACCTGGGTCCTCGTTGTATCTCTCTTGCCAACCACATGTAACTAAATAGTGATGGCTACTATAATAATTGCTTGAAGAGTAGCTCGTTGCCCACTAGCGCTGCTACTCTCTGGGATATCAAAAGGTGGCCCCTTCTCTGGTAATACTTGTTGAAGAGGGGTATAAATCCCCACTGGAATGCCCACTGGGGGAAACTCTATGTCCACGGCCCTATATACCTATCTCGGCCTAGGCCTGGGGCCCTGTCCCTGTGGCTTGTGGTATGGGACCCTGTCCCCTACCTCTAACATGTTGGTGTGCATCGGGCCCACCCTCATCATCATCATCATCACTATCATCTCCACCCTCACCACCGCTAGGAGGCCCCACTAGAGGAGGCCTCACGCCAACATCATATGCTGCTCTAGGAATGCTCAAACGGCATGGGAGCACACCATGGTACCATGGTCCATACTCTAGCATAGTGCCCGGATCTCTAATCTGTCTAAGTGGCACCCAAATAATAGGTGCCACTGTCAAAAAACTGGCCAATGCTCTATCATGGGAAATTTGTGGTCCCATATCAAAATGCTCTCTGGCTCTATGAGCATACCATCTATCGGCCAGGAACATCCTGGGTAAGGCCAAAACTGCTACCGACATCGATCTACTCTGTATAACTCCCACATATAGTTGTGGCTGCCCAAGATAAAATGCTCAATGGTAGCAGTGTTGAGCTCTAGACCATCCTCTGGCCACTAAAAATGTCTGTAAGGCCTCCATGCAATGGAAGCTTCGATCATGCAACTCATCTAACTCTCATGCCTATAATGGTATGTAACTCCCATGAAGGGTCACACATCATCCCCTACCGGGACCCAACCCATCGTAGAAGGCTCGTCGGGAGCCCGACCTCTCAACACACCTAGGGGTGCCCAATGGCAATGTGGTCCCACGCCCAAATCTGTAATAAATGGGTAGGTCCTACCATCTTCTAATGGTAGTAAGTGATCAAATGGAGATCCCAATACAAGTGTGCTAATATGCACTGACCCCAGCAATAGGTATGTCCCTCCACCAAGCCAAGAATCACTCCTAGGAGTCCAATGGAAATGAAGCACCAATCTTGTCAGGGAGTAGAACTCCACTAACAAGAGCCATCATATAGACCACTACGCGGTCTAACTCTGGATCATCTATACATCGGGATAGTCTGATCGACATCCCAGCACCTATGGTATGGTAGGAACACCAAAAAATGTGTGATGTGATGCTGAATGTCACTCCAGTGGCTCATCGTCTCGATAAGTTGTCCCTGAATCGGGACCACATGATGCGCCATACATCCTCTAAAGTAATGGTCATCTCCCCGGTCGGGAGGTGAAAGCACTGGCTCTCGTTGTGCCACCGCTCTGCTATGCTATGGCCATCAAAAGGCCGTGATCTAAAGTAATCTGGGGCATCTCGGCCACATGAGATAGTCCCATCACGTGTAAAAGGCTCACCAGGGTTGCTCTATCATCCTCATCAAACTGTGCCTCTATCACAGCTAAGTCGGTCATAGTGCTCATGAGTCTAAAGAACAGGTAACATACGTTGCAAAATCAACGCAAGTGTTAGGCATCTAACATTTCTATAATATTTTTCTAAGGAAAAATAATGCTTTTAATACATCTAATTTACTAACTATTCTTTTCTTCTGAAGTAATCTCACCTTTGTTCTTCTATACTTGGCTATTTTCTAGCCAATTGTCTTTTCTCATTTACTTCTAGCACATATGCACCTCCTTTGGCACTTGCATACCCTAACCGATGCGTACGCACCCTTTTAGACGCATATACACACAACCTTTCTTCTCTTTTTTGGTGCAAGACAATGCAAGATGCTTACATGCCCTCCATGATGCCTACATGCCTTTTCGACACACACGCATGCACGTGTCTATCTAAACCCTAACTGATGCTTGCACACCCCCTCTTGTCTTTTTTACGGGTACGCGTGTGCATACCTGCCTTTCCCAATGGATACACATGTGCATTTCTTCTCCTAAATAGGTATGTGTACGTCCCTGTCCCCATGAATGGATGCACGTGTGCGTCCGTGTGTCTTTTTGACATGTGCATGTGCACGTACCATCAATTGATGCATACGCCTACGTGCATGCATCAAAATTTCTCCTACCTACCCTAAAACCCTAAAAATGGCATTAAATGCGTAATTAATAGGGGGTTAGGGCACTCATGAATGGTCCATCCGCTGGGTCCCGCATGTACTCCCGGATGTGATCCACGTGCCTCGTCCTCCTCGGTATCCTCACCATCTCACTCTAGGGCTCTCGCTTTCACTCACGGTAAAAATTTACAAAGGCTCTGGTAGAAATGAATTGGTCGTGATTGTTTTACCCGACCCCGGTGAGTATATTAACCCGTCACGATGCCCCGAGGCATGTTTTCTCCACCGTGATCATTCTAACCTTCTTCTATCCACCGTGATAATTATTTTTGTATTAAAATAATTATTTTTACTAATTTTCACACGTTGGGCACTTTGTGTCATCCACGGTCACTTCTTCGTCGCACTGAGATAATTTACGAACCTTTCAGGAACCTTTTCACCTATTTTTCCTCTATTTTTCATCTATTTCCCCCGTCGTGATAATTATTTACTAATTTATTTTAAATAAATTATTCTCGACCCATCTTTCTTCTTGTGGGCATATATTCTGAGCTTTTTGATAGCTTTGCCTTCCCACTACCACCCTACGCGTGTATTTTTGGAAGATCTTTGATCTTTTAAAATTCTTCTGACCGATCAAAAACCTAGAAAATGAAAAAAAAAAAAAAAATATTTAAAAAAACCACAAAAATATTGGAAAATATCAAAATGGCTTAAAATTGATTAAACCGATCATCTACGGCTGAAATCTATGTCTATTGCATGGCACTCATCCCAGATCTTGTTGACATTCTCAAAATCATTTGAAACAATGACTCACGCATCACCAAAATCTTCAATCACCTAAACAAGCTATGTTGCTTACTTCATCTGTACTCTGGGGCACCAACAATCGCCTGGTACTATTTTCATCATGCACATTGCTTTTTCATAGGATGGAAGTGTCCTCCATCTTCCCCCTTGCATAATACACCTTGCTTGGGGCATCATTCTTCACCCTAGTCATTTATAAGAACATTTGGGACTTCATCTCGATAACAAAATATTTGTGCAACTACCTTGAACGTTGTTGGTTTAAGTGTGTGTGATTGTACTTATTTCCTGTTAGGTGATTCTGTTTATTTCTCGTATTGCATTACATTCATGTATGTTGCATGGAGTTGGTCATTTTTAGCACAAGACAATTGTTTATATCTTGGCTTTTAATGTCATTTTACACTTCTGTCGCATGCTCACATTTTAATAAGGACCCATGAGGAGGATTCTAAGCATTATGATGATTAAGTATTGTTAGCAATTAATTTGCGGATAGCTCAATATCCCTTTTTCCTTTTAGCTCCTCGTCTTCACTCGACACTTTTCTCTCTATTTTGTTTCTTTTTTCGATCGTTCGATCGAGTTTCTTCATCACCCCATCGACACTCGAGGGGGCATTCGCATCATCCTTCACCCTATTAATTTTTCTTCTACCCCTTCAAAAAATTTCTACTTGCTTGTGTTTGTCTACTTTCTTTGAAGTAATGTCGCTTACATCACCTCAAAGAGGGGAAAATGTAGACACCTATAGTTTGATCAATACACTATTATTTCTAATGGTGCACTAACGCTTCTTCCTTTTGCAAATTGATGGCACACTACTAGTTAGGCCTATCTAACTCCCTTCCTACGACACCCTTTTGGTTGTTTTCCTCTTATAAACCATTTAAACAAGTAGTTATAGCCTCGTTCTAACTACATTAGCTTCTTATTCTCTTCTAGCTTGCTTCTATTAGCTCCCGGAAGATCAATCCACTTCGTTGGATTGATTAAGCCCTTCAGAACCCTTCGTAACCCTAATTACTCTCTAAGAGAGATTAATTAGTCTAACCTAGGTTAATTACCCTATAACATAGTCAAATCACACTTTGACTTGCTAAAAGTGCTTTTTGGACTTTAGCCTTTGTCCCACATGCACCCAAATCTCCCTTTTCTTCCAAACCAAAAACTATAAATAGGGTTATACCCCCTCCCTCATTTCCTAAGAATTCTCTCTTCTTCCTAGCACAAATTATAGCAATTTGTTTAGGCTTTAGTTTGTATTTCATCTTCTTTCATTTGAGCTAAAAGCATTTAATCTTGTATTTCATAGCATTAACATAGAGTAAAAGGGAAGATCCATTGGCCTTGAAGCCATTAATGGGGAGATCTCTTTCTCTTAACACATAAACTGAATGCTTAGATCCTCTTAGGTTCATTATTTCAAGCTTTCAAAGAATAGAGATTAACTTCATTTGCTTAGTTTTCATGTTTATTTCAAATTAATGTATGCAAAGAAGGAAACCTTGCTCATTTCTTATCACATGGTCCATTGATGATTTAGAGCACCATTAAAGCACCTTGATTGGTTATGTGGTTGATCGCATGAAAAACACCAATCATATTAATGTGCCATATTGTTATGTCTTTGGGACCACGCTCTTGATGTTGAAGTTGTGTTAGGATCATATGGCACGAAAGGTCTAAAGCAACTTGGGGTTGTGCTTGATTTTTCTCCGATTCATAGTTTGAGGTGGTGGCCTATTGTGTTGATGGTCACTAGCTCATTCCCAAATTTGTGAAGTTACTTCATCACTTTCTCGAATCTCTTTAGAGTTATTAGATGATGAAGTGGAAGCTTCAAATTTGAGTTTTGACTTCCGGGGGTGGGTATAGGAGCTAATGTAGGTGCTTGGATAGTATATGGGCTTCCTAACTCAGGGTATAGAGGCATGGATGGCCTAGGAGTGATTTTTTTAGCTTGAATCAAACGGTTCTCAGCCCCTATGAAGAGGCTATAGGCTATAAGTAATGTAGTGCCCCCATTGATTGAATCATCATAGAAATATCAGAATTTAAATCCCTAAGAAAGTATAAGAAGGCACCTTCATTAGTGGGCTTTACTGCTGTTGGAATCCTATCCTAGGTCCACTGGAATATGAGGTTGAAGTTTATCAGTTGCTCATTCAGGGATCTCTTGATTGTTGTTAGTTGCTCCAAAAATAAAAGCTATCACTTTTTTCCCCAAACTGATTGTGAAGATTCATGCACAGCTAGTTCTAGTTCTGGATAGAGCTTGCTTCAAGACTCCTGAACCATTGTGAAGCTTTCCCTTTGAATGAAGAGGTGAGCAACTTGACTGCAATTTCCATCTCATGGATCTCGTGGATTGTACAAATATTTGCAATATCTTGGACATGGTCACCAGGAGAAGTTTGATTTTCCCCAATGAAATATGGGATGCTCTTTAATGCTGCAATCGGAACTGGGTTTTGTGCATTCAAGGTGAGTGGACTACTACCGGTGAAGTTGACATATGGATTTGGTTATGTCATTCTTATTGGCCTAAGAATCCTTGCAGACTGAAAGAAAGGCCTTGTAGGTGGAGGTGTTGATAAGGTTCTGCTTGGTGGAGATGGAGACCTTTGAACTCTTCTTCCTCTCCTTTCTCTGCCTAGGGATAGACACAAGTATTCAAATATACCTTCTTTCCTTGCTCTAGACCGGGTTTTCTCATGAATCTCCCAAGCTTGGGCTGTTGAAACTAGTAGATTTGTTTCTTTTGGAGTCACCAGATGTACAATTTTAAGGCTTCTTAAAAGCCGAATCACAGCAAGTGTACATCAATCCTTACTGTAATAAGATGGAGACTTCTTAGTCCCACCGGGCGTGCCAAAACTGTTAGTGCAGAATCACAGCACCCCCAAATGAGCTCTAAAATATCTACTTTTCTAAGGAAGACTCATTTGGTGTGATTGCATAACATTGAACTTTCCCCAAGGTGTGGGACCTTGCAAAATGGGAAAGCTCTCCAGATTGAAGGTTGGTTCCTTATTCCTCTATTTAGGTGCATATGTAGAAACTTGCAGAGGGTCTGTTCTTAATCCTAATCTAAACTTTACCAAGGAGATGAGGATAGAAGGAATATAGAAATTAAAAAAGCTAAACTACGAGGTGATGCACCAAAGGAATGATGAACAATTATTTTTCTAATAGACACAAACCAACAAAATGCATACAATAAACAAGCACATATAGCGAAATATATAATGGGAGACCAGATGAAAGAAAAATAGATAAGAGAGGATCTAATATCAATCACACATGTGTTTTATTGCTCGTAGATTGATACAGTCCATTACAAAGTAGCCAAGAGGTAGAAACGTAATGCAATTTTTGATGGAAGGCCTGAACCCCACAAATCCCTTTGCTAAGAGGAGAAGGGATCTGCAAAACAAAGAATGTCCAACCCTTAACAATGAATCTTGCCCCCATATTTATAGATTCAACCTGAAAGAAGAAAAGAGAGAGAAGTGGAAAAAGCAGGTTGAAGCTCAACCAATGCCTTTGTTAATGCCTCTGATGAAATATCTTCCCAAATCCATCTTTACTGCATTGATCCTTGTTTTTGTGCCTTGAAGGAAGAGGAAACAATGAAACAGATCAAATTGGATCTAGTTATTGAGGCAAGAAGATCCTGCATTGAAATCCCAAAGAAGTTTCCTCTATTTTTCTTCATCTAACCTCCTCAAAATTAAAGTTTTAGACCTCCATGGAATTGGTGAGGCCGATATCTTTCCAACGGCATCATATTTGCAATATTTCAAGCCCTGAGTTGAAAGATATGTCCCTTCGAAGTTTTTATCGGGTCCATATAGGAAGGCAAGAAAACAACTTGAAAAATGGGTCCCCTTTTGATATGGGACACGTGGCAGCCAGATTGGAATAAAAATTAGGCCTACAAGTCCACAATTTATCTTTTTCCCTTTCCTCCGATTCCCCGCTTGGCTTTGACTCGGGCCCGAATGTTGAATTTTTCCTTGGGCGGAGTTGTGGGCCATTTTGTAACTTTTACCCCTTTTGATAACAAGGGAAAAAAAAAAAAATTCCCAAACGGTTCGCTTTCCACAGGACACACGGTAGTTTGGAGTTCATTTAGAAATCTTTTCTCTATTCACCCCTTGAATCAGTGCCATACTAACACTTGGCATTCTCTACTTACACCTTTATACTTAGCCAAATTTGAAGCCCTTTTTGTCCACCTTTTGACTCTATTTCCTTTTATGTGGGATCATGGTCGATCCAATATTTGGCATGGGGGTGAAATATGGATAATAGTTGTTGTTGTTGAGGACGATTAAAATCCACAGCGTTCACCGAGGGTGAGAAATTGTTATTTCTCCGATTATTTCCATTATTGTTGTTATTTATAGTACTGCATCTTGGTAGGATTGACAACATTAGGCTTTTGGGTTGGTCGGTGACACCATCGGTCGTGGCTCCATGATTCTTATTAAGGATATTTTTCCTTGATTATTTTTGTGTTATTAGAGTAACCAGGACTATTTTGACCAGAGTGATTAACTTCCCATTTGCTCCATAAGTCTTATGACCACTGTCAATGGCCATTTGGTCAATCCAAAGAGCACCCTCTAGCACCTCTTCATAGCTCCTTAGTGGGAAATTTTGAACCTCTTCCTTTGTCTCTCTGTTGAGAGAGTGAAGGAACAAATCACAAAGTTCCATTTGATCCATATTTGGAGTGCTTGCAGAGGAGTAGAGAACTTGTCACCACCTTTGAATAAAGTGGGTTGTAGACTCATTTTGTTCTTGCTTGATATGAAGGAATTCCTTGATTCCTATTCTCAAAATCTTGTTCATATCAAAAGCTTTGATAAAATCTAATACGAGTTTCTTGAACGAGTGTATTGAAGCCTCCGGTATCCTATAGTACCAGTTGAGAGCAATACCTTCTAGTGTCTTAGGGAAAATTTTTACAACGATTGCATCCCATGGGAGAAGATCTCAAATGGTTGTTGTATAAGCCTTGATGTGGGCATTAGGATTTCCCTCCCCTTTGAACTTTGGAAGATCGAGGCAAGGGTCTCGGGAGAATGACTGTCCGAATGGATAAGTCTAGGGGTTCCTTGAGATATTAAAAATAGGTTCCCATTGTGTATGTTTCCACCATTGAGGACCATTTTTGGGGAGGTGGGGGATACATTGGTTTCTGAAAGGACATATCATAGACATTTTTTGGGGCATATGGCATCCCCTGTGGTTGTACATATGGACCCAGGTAGGTATACATGTCTCCCTATGGAGATTTAGAATACATGTGTACATAGGGGGTTGATTACCTTGATATGGAATTTAAGGAACGAAGCCAGGGAACGTTGCATTTCCAGCTAGTATGTCGTTTGAGAAAGCACTTCTAGCCGAGTTCATGTGCGAGATATCCATACATGTCTTGAGGTAGAATACCCAATGTGCCTGTCCTCTTAAGATGATCTCCAGGGTTTTGAGTGTTCATGTAAACTGAAGGATTATGTGTAGTAGGTATTTTCCCATAATTTTGCGGGTAGGAAGGAGTTTGCACTTGCCCCACATATGAAGTTTGCGTATTTTGGGCAAGCTCTAACTCCTTGAATTTTTCTACCAAAGCTGAAATGACATTGTCTCGTTGACAGGCGGTGCTTTTCTTAGGTACCTTTTATTGAACCCTCGAAGGTTGTTGAGGAGTATGGTATCCTGCTATGAATTGTTCATGATGTTGCCACCCCTCATTGGCAATATTTTCGGTTGGTGGAGGGTAGCGTTATTGTTTTGAAGCAGGACATCACCTTGTCCTTGTAACCTATCAAAATATTGGTTCATGTTCTAGAAGTTTTTTTCACTCCTAGCATATTGTGCTAAATACTCCTCATCTAGATGGGGAGTTGATCGATTGCATGCTAATGGGCTATCGAAACAATACCCGAGGAGGCAAACTTTCTTCACCAGTGAAAGTCATATTGTTTGAACTTGATTTTCCATTGGGATAGGTCTGAGTGACCTGGTCAAGTTCCTCAATACATAAAAAGGAACCAACATTGGTTCCTTGAAGCAGAGGGTTTTGAGCGGATAAGCGGTTGTTTACCCATGTTAAAAGTGAAGGTGATTGTTGTGGTGTACTTGTGGTAGAGGTACATGTCAAAACCCAAGATGGGCTGATCATACTCATCGTATCCCAACATATTTTGGAGGTATAAGAATACCCAAATAATAAAGGATGCACAAAAAATGGAAACATTTAGAGACTATCTCTTCACGTCGGGTTCACCAATTTGTACGACATAAAATCAACACGTGACCTTCTTCGCACCCGACCTCTCGAGGTCATGCCGAGACAGCCGGTGTAGAATGATTGTGAATGTGATTATGGTGACAGGATCAAGCTAATTGGGTAATCTTATATCTTCAAAACACAATGTCGGGATCTGCATGAGTCTAAGGCAAAGAATGCTCTCCTAACTTGAAGTGGTGTGATGGTTCAGTATGAGATAATGGTCATTCATAAAATCCAATCATAATCGAGATCAGATGATATTCTATTCATTGGTTATTTAACACATGGAAAATGACCTGCTCGTGCCTCGTATAGATTTCAGACAAGGTCATGGAAGTAAGAACAACAAGCACGATTGAGCCACATGTGATTATGGGCAATTTTCTGGTCTAGTCCATATAGTCTTAGACTGATCGGCTGCTATGTTCAATAAGGAAAGTTGTGTAATAATGTCAGGTGGAAGTGGTAAAGATCTTGAATACTAATGTATGCAAACTAGTGTCAATGTCAAGTCGATCGAAATCTCATTGGGTTATGGGACTTGAGGATCACAACTAAATACTTGTGGAGGTTGTGGCCCTTGGATGGTCATGCGTGTAATCAAGCTCTGTTTCCAAGAGCATTCCAATAGTCGTAGGCTTGATTAGCAAAGTGATATTTAGTGTATTGAGATGTTCTATTTTCTTAGCAAAAGTTACAGTGTGCATAAGATTTTTAAACATAAGTTTCGATATTGATATAAGTTATCAATTCGGCTGTTGGGTTGTGGGACCAAGGGATCACAACTGTATGTCTTTTCCTGTTGTGGACCATTGATGGTCATGCAAAATGGGATACAATGATTTTTGATAAACAACCTAATTATTGAAAGAAATCTAATCTATGTTTTTGTGGTTTTCACAATATTTTGGATCAAAGCAATAAAAGCAAACTAATCTATCAAAGGAAATCTTTTTGTTCTTTTCTAATATTTAAGCAATGCATTCTAATCTAATAAATAAACTAAAGAAAAATAATCATTTGAATGTAGCTGGTTACTTGTGTAAATGTGTGAATCTAATCTAAATCAAATAACCTAATCTAATCAAAACCCTCCAAACCCTACCTCAGAGATGAAGAACAAATCATGACCCTGAAAAGGGCTATAGTTCCTCACAACTTCCCTAGTAATGTTAAAGAGGAAAATTTACTAATGATTTGATTGAAACAAATGATTTTCTACTCTATTTGATACAAAAAAAATCTACTCTATTTGATATGAATGATTTTCTACTCTATTTGATATGGATGATATTCTAATCTATTTGATATGGATGATGTTAGGAAATAAGAGATAAAATATGTGGAAAAATCCCTCACAGAATCGCAACAGTAGAAACTAATATGCAGAAAATATTACAGATCTCAAATAAAAGTGCAGAATAAAATAACACAACATAAAGAGACAATATTTAACGTGGTTCACCCAATTTGGGCTACGTCCACCAAGAATCACTTGCTTAGATTTTATTACAAGCCACCACTCTCTCAATACAATACCCATATCTGTTTGGAGCTATGCTCAACAAACTCTACAAAATTCACACTCGAATTCAAAGCACATCTGCAATGTTTTTCATACATCTATCATATGCATAAAACCATATAAATAGACAACTTCTTAAGTAGTTTTACAAAACCGTGGGTATCAAAACCATGGGAAAAAACCATCCCATAAACCTATGGGTCAAAATCCCACCCATATGATAAAATCACGTTTCCCGATATATCATGCATGTTTTAAGGCCCAATTTTTTTTTTTTTTGGGGCTACACCCCTAAACCCATGCTCGGGGCCTGGCCTTGTCCCAAACCCCGGTGAGGATACATGAAAAGTGTACGGTACTCTTATTACAGGTCTTCAACACTTTCACACATGAAAATAGGCTCCACAACCTAATAGATGATTTAAACTAGTGATTTGAAATTGACAATTCAACAAATAAGGCAAACAAACACACAATTCCAACCTGGACAAGCAAGAGCTTTGGAAAATCTAGTTGTGTCTGTATCTGTCCCCTCAGTATGTTCCTTTCTTTCTCCGAGTGTTCATGTGAGTCCAAGAGATTGGGAATGCAAGAAAAATAGTAGGAGGATGGCACTTGAGCAATGGCAACTTGATGGCAGTCCGGATGTAATGCAGGTAGAAGAGAGATAACACAAGAGATCAGATCTTGGATATGTAATTCCTAGCAAGATCGTAGCAACAATACAATGCAAGATACACAAAATTCTCAATCCTTTTTCTTGATTACAAGTATGAAATATATAAGAATGGAGGATGGGAGGTGCCTTCATGCACAAGGAAATAAAGAGGAGTTCCAACCAATTAAATCTATTTAAAAATAGGAGGAAGGAAAACCAATCAATCAAAGCTAATTTTAGACAATTAGGCTCACAAATAAATGCAAAAATTGAAATTAAGTGAGCCGTCGCATGTTAAAAGATGCATGAAGAATCTGGAGAAAGTGGGCAGCACCGCCGCCCTACACAGGTGGCGGTTTCGGGACCATTTGCCCTATTTTGGGTGGCATTTTTAGAACCACCACCCAGACAGGGTGGCGGTCCTAGCCCTGAAGGCCAAAACATGCGCAGAAAGAGGCGGGAAGCTAGAAAAAGTGTGGAAAAGCTAAGTAAGGATGTCTAGGCTACAATCATATACTGTGAATGGGTTTTGGAGCTTGAACACCTTCTTGAAAGGACCTAAATCATCATTGGGGACTTTTGTAACAGTTTCCCAACAATGTATCACATACAATTTTGGATGCGTATAGTTCCCCACAATGTGAAATTTCCACTCAAGAACACTGAAATGAAAATTGTATCATACCGCATACTACTATCTATATCTTGTTGCATATGATCACCATTTCTAGTAAAAAAATTCACTAATTGATCATATTCTAACGAAGTATGGAATTTAGACTATCTTTGTAGTCATGCTCTCTCATATATAATTATTTTTCTAGCATCCAGGACACTACAATAAAAAGCTAAAACACTAAAATCCACAAAAAACAATTGAAAAATCAAATGTACTCTCACCAAAAAATTCCACCATAGTTATTATCCGGCCCCTTCATTAGTTCTTGATGAGAGGTCATTGATTGACATCCAACCTCCGTGTCTTCATCCTTTTATGTCATGTTGCTGCTCATCCCGATTTGGATTTTAGACTCTTTACATATTCACTTTCTTTCAAGCCTAGACATTTTTGTGATCGATCTTTTTTAGGTTCAATATCTCCGTCAAATCCTACTTGATATTTTTGTAAATTCCTTTGGCTTGGAACTTTACATACTAGATGTCACATTCCAATGATAATGCATCCGTGAGGAATTTTATTTTATTTTTCATAATTTTGACAACATATAATGACATTATTGAACTCAAAAATACATTACAAGTCACAAGAATAAATTATAATAATGACTCATACAATGATTACAAAAATAATATATGTAAATAACCAAATGTTAAATTCTTATACATTGTGTTATGATGACCATTCACTTTCACATATTTTTCATGTTTCGTTAGCATAGAATCACGATAAAAGTCACATATAAGAAATATATATTATGCCATGACTCAAAGTGATTGGTGGTTCTCAAGATATTAAAACCAATTGGTATTTCAAAAATAAAAAATGACATGATACCATTAGCATAATGGTAAGAAAGGGTATATAGGCTTCAAGAAAGGTCTAGTTATTAATTTTTCTCTTGTGATAGGTTTATGGTAATCCCAATAATGGGATGCGTGACCTTAAGATTTATCAATTTTGTGAATAATTTTTAGAAGCATTTCCACATTGCATGAGGACTTGAATACTATTTTTGTATAGTTTTAGTTTTCTAAAACTATCACATGATATAATTATATCATTTAAATTGTGTGATGGGTTACTTTAAGATAGAGAGAAGGAAATAACCTTTTATTTCGGTTGAGGTTATAGATCTATAATAAATAAGAAATATACTTTCACTAGATTTGTTTTGCATGGATTTTTAGCCAAGTATTTCAATATGATAAAGTCTTGATCATTTTCATATTTACATTTTTACAATTAAACAAGATGTTGACATTATTTTTAGGAAGGTCGTAATGATGAAAAAAATTAAACAAAGGAATTTAATAAGCCTTCAAGATTAAAAATGGAGCTAATTGGATGGGTATGGAACTATTAATGTAAATTTTAGCATATGATCTAATGATGGTATGTACTCTCTCCTTTTGGGATTTTTGAGATTCAATCAAAGGCACAAATTATATTTTGTGCCTCTCAAAATAAGTTTTTGTGGAATAGAACTTGGAATCGTCGACATAAAGCATATCAAGGGGTATTTTCAAAAGATACTTAAGTTAAAATCCCTCAAAAATTATATTCACAATGATTTTGATCTAGATGGTTTTAGATTTTTATTAAAAAACCCTAAAAGGAAGGTAAAGTGGAAAAGATAAATAAATATATATTTTATTTTATCTAATAAAACAAAAAATAGACCTACTACTTAATAACTAAAATTCGGGGAATTGATGTTTCACTCACATTCACATAAATATATTGTATGAGTCTAAGGGTTTCAAAATATATAGTAACAAATGATTTATTTATAAAAAAATAGATCTCATTTAACAATAATATTTTAATAATAATTATTTTTCAATGAGTAATGAAAAATTACCCAATTTAAATTTAGTCAAATCATTAAGATAGTAAATGCATCAATGAAATTTTAATAGTTACACAAATCGAGTTAATAGTTTATATATTACATTAGCAATTTAATCAACATTAAAGTAATGTGGACATCTCTATCAATCATGTACACAAAGTAGAAAAATATCAATCTACTTTCCCAATCTGTACTATATAGATTTTATCATAGTCATTACTTAATTAAAACCAAACATACCTATCTATCTAACTTTGAGACAATAATATATCACAAATAAACCAACACATTGATTCCTCTAAAAAAACATTTATCTAAGTTCAAAAGGTTTATAAATTATTTATAATAAATTGATGGAATGAAACCTCATCTCCCCAATTCGTATGTAATAAAGACAATCTAAAATTTAAAAAACTCTAAATACCTACCGAGATTTATCTCTAACGAGAATCACTAAAAAAGAACTTCCCAACAACATATGAGTGGTTTAAGGCAACATGTAGTGCTCACTTCCCTAGGAAACTATTTATATAGACATTTCCTTCCATATTATAGTTTTCATCATATGACTCATTGTATATGTTGTATCGACATGAGGTTCTTGGACTTGCAATATAATTAAACTATGTTTCCTTGGTGACATTGAGTTGGCACGGGGTACCAACCTTATATTCTGACTAGTATGGTTATATCATGACATGTTGAGATATTGTTGCCTTTAGATAGATGTACATGATTGATATTTCAGGATTATGTATTGCTTATATTTTGATTGTGATGATGATGGTTATAATTGAGTATGTTTTAAATTATAATGAGATTATGAAATGTATGTGTGATTGGTGCATTTTATCTTGAATTAAATAGATGTTATTTGGTTAATCTATTTTGGTAGATATCATGTGTGCATTGAGTGTGCTAGATGATGAATAGGTACCAAAGGCTACGTGCAAAGAACCAAATATATACACAAAAAAACACCTAAGAGGATGGAGGGGACTAACTCGTGAAGCTCCCTAGCCAACACGAGTCACCCGGGACTTGGATATTTATGGGATGAGATCATGTGTAAGGTGATAAGTGCTTGTTTTATTATTTTTGTTATCTTAGCTTGTTTTTAACCCCTTTCTTGACCTTAACCAATTTTAAGTTGCTTAATTAATCTCCTTATTGTTTATATTTAGTATGGTTCATGGGGGTGAATGTTTTCCATTTTTGGTTGATTTTTCCTTGGATGGGGTGGTTGAAATTTTTTTTTTATAATTTTGAATTTTCCCTTTGGGGCCATTTTTGAGTGAAGTGTGAGACACTCACAAAGCATATCCTTACACCTACCCATGGGGTAGGTGTACTTGTTTTGAAGCTTTAAGCTTTTTAGACTCATTATGACCCCTTAAATGTGCCTTGAAAGAATACCCACCTAACTTTATTTAATTTTGATGTGAGTTGATTTGGAATGGCTCTTGGAATAAGGGATATTTATTTTGAGTTGGAATTCTTCCCATTTTGACCCCTCTTGTATTTTCCTTGTAAGAGCATTAAATTTTATGGTTGAATTTAGATTTTGAATTGATTTGGCCCATGTGGGCATGGATCTTAATTTAATGTCTTTGTTGGGATTTGATTTTCCTTAGGAACATAGGATGTTGCCACTTGGCATCATCCTAAGGGGGGTGATCCTTGAAACTTTTTCTATTTAAGTGGGCTTATTTTGCCATTTTTTTTTTTTTTTTTTGGGGGAAGCCTTTGTCTAAGTTTATGTTGCTAGATTGCTTTTGGATTTATTTTAGAGTGCTTTTGGATTGCTTGAATCTTGGTTTGGAAAGAGGACAAGATGAGTAAGAGGTGGGTACCTTCCATGTTATTATTTCTTTTTATTGATTTATTTTTCCATCCTTCGATGGAATGTTGTGTTTTATATGCTCTCTTGAGTAGTATGTGACTTTATTATGTGTTGTGTTACTTGATTTCACCCATTGTGGGGCTATCAAGTGTGATGTGTGTATGGGGAAGGTAGGGGCATTTGGGAGGCATAAGTAGATGTAAAACTGAAGTAAATATTTGTTTTAATTTTTGGAGGAACTAAGGGGTTTGGGACTTGTCTTAGTGGAGAGATAAGTGGGTTTTTGTTTTAGAAAAATAGGTGGAGGGATAAGTGGCATGCACATTCCTTCTTTGGTGGAACCAAAGACTTGCATCTAACCCATTAGCGATAAGTGGTATGGGAGTTCCCTAGTTCCCCTTGCAATCTAGTAAAGATTCATAGTGTGTGATGGATTTGAATGTATCCCCTTGCCCTCACAAGTCCTTTTGTGTTCACATTTTTGCTTTAGATTGAGGTTATTGTGTGTTGGGATTGTTGAGGAAAATTTGTTATCCTTGTCTTGGTGTAGGCTACAGAGTTATTATCGGGAGTTAGGGGTTTAATGGGCCAATAGGATGAGATCTTTCCCCATTGCATGATTGGGAGGTGAATGTCACCTCCACCTTTTTTTTGGTGTTAAGGACACATTGTTGTTGGTGGATGAAGTGTTAAAAAAGGGAAATCTTGTTCATGGTCATGAGTGTTACTTGAAATCTAAATGCGTTTGATCATTTCAAAGTATTTTTAAATCTAATGAAGATTGAAATGTAGAATCTTTTGAATGGAAAAGTTGTTATATTTGGATAAAAGAGTATTTGTCTCACGAAAATGGGATTCCTACCTTGTGAAATTTTGTATAGTGAAGCGAGTAATATTACAAGTTTTGGGCTATGCATTCTTACACGATTGTTTGTATTATGGTTTATTTACTTGAAAAAAAAGTTAGAAACATTTTGATGTTGGTGTATTAAACATTTGACAAATCATTTAAAACAAAAGAATAGGTTGTTGAATTAAGTATAATTTACTTAAACTTCTAAACAACTATAGAACCGTAGGAACTCAATTCCTTTCATGGTTTGTAACTTGTGTTTGGAAATTTGTTTCACATGTTGTAGAACTATAATTTTTTTAAAATGGAGTAAGGAAATGATTGGTTTAGTAAACTAGAAAAATTAGTTCCTTTTATTTCATACCAAGTTCTTAAATAGTTGGCGATTATCATTCCTTGTTATGTTTAATGAAGCTGGAATGCAAAACTATACTTACAAAGTATACATTATTATAAAGTTGTAGGATCGATTTTTATTTCAATCTCTCTTGAATGGAAATAGTAGTGTAGAATAACTCCACGACAAACTAGTTTTCCATAGACCTTGTTTACATCCTTCCAACGAATATTTAAAGACCAAAGTTTTAAAAACTTAAGCTAAATGTGTATTTTGGGTTAAGAAATCAATTCTAAGACTATGCAATTATATAATGTATTAGCTTAAACCATTCAAAATTAGAAACCAAACCTTATATGCGTACTTTAATTAGGTTATATATATATACACACACACCAAATATAATAGAAATTATATATAAAAATAATAATAATAATAAACAAACTTTAATTTGAAAAAATGCACATAAAACAAAATAAATATGAAGTTAAAATAGTAGTCGTAGCTTTTTAGAAAATATTTTATTTAATATATATAAAAATAATTTTATATATGTAAAAAAATAGAACTTATAATATAAAAATAATATATATTAAAAAGGAAACTATGTTAAAGAACAAGGCCATGATATGGCAAATCCTGCCGAAGAAGTAGTTTTGTGTTGAGGAGGACTTTGTTATGAACAAAGGACAAGGTAAGAGTAGTTTTTTTCTTTGTATATTTGTTGCTTGGAATTTGATGTTGCAGCGGTCATTCTCATGTTGGAACGTTAATTAAAAACAACGATAGGTTGGCACAATAAGGGATGAGCGTTCAACAAATGTGTTATTAGAATTGTGAGTATGGTCAAAAGCAGCAGACAAATGACATCAATGTAGTTGCATGAATGTAATTTGTTCAAAATATAACAAAAATAACCAAAACAACAACATTATGCTTCTTTCCTCTTTTGTTATTCGTACGTAAGTTTTATAAGAAGCGTAAAGTCCATATTATTTGTATCTATTCTTAATAGCACAAGTAAATTTGTGCTCATACTTGAAAATATGAGTTTGAAGCAACCGCATTCAAAACAATATGTGATTATCTAAGCATTTTTTTGGGCAAAATTTATAACCATAGTCAAATTTAATAATGTTTATTTGCTTATGAGTATAAAATATTAGTGTGATTCGATTCTTTGATAGGAAGGGACATTTGTGATATGTTTTAGTTACAAGTGCCATATCACATATGTGAAAGCAATGACAGAAGGAAGGGAAGTGAGAGAGCTCAAACATCGAATGTGCGAGTATTATTGTGAAGCTGGAATAAGTGTTGACCAAACAATTTTTTTATTGTTATTGATGACACTAATATATTGTAAGGTCAACACCATATTGTTGTATGTTTTACGAGATAACTTTTAAAAATTAGAAAAATACATCTCTATCTGCCTTGTGCAAAGAAAGATATAGTTTCGTTGAAACATAATATCTTTTCAGTGAAGGTGTTTTGTTGTATTAGAGATATATACTCTCTTTTGTTTGTGAGGTAAAAATTATGGTGCATGCCATCCACGCACCATCACTTGGCCATTCACAAAATTTATCGTTTTTATTTCTGTAAATGAATGTATTTTATGAATTGTCAAAGAAATTGCCCATTAAATACCGCAATTGATCCATGTTTCTTGCAGACACAGTTGGCACACATGAGTAGGTGTTGAATAAGATATAATGTCCACTCCTCCATCTTCGAGTAACATGGTTGTTGATGCAAACTAAGTGCATCTTGAAATTTCTTCTACGACTCTAAAAATCCTCATACAATCAAAATATCAATCCCACTTTGGTTGGTTGTTGTGGCATGTGATAATATGTTATGATCTTTAAGTCAATATGGATGAAACTACTCTAGATATGACCCTCTCACTAACATAATAGTCAATTTGTTGTTGAATACATATGTTTACTGCCTTCTACCCAAGCCAGATATATTTTTCAATATATCTTGGATTCACTTTGACAGCTCTCAAAATATTTATATATTCTACTATCAACATAAAAATTAAACATTTTACTAAAAGTGCCAACTCTCTAACTCCTTGTAAGTGCAAGTGCTAGCCCACCGTTCAACTCAAGCAATATGTACATTTTGGTTGGGTGATATGAACAAGATGTGATGGCTCAAAATTATTAATTTTTTGATGTCGTACAATTATACATGTTGAGTAATTGTGAACTTCATATTTGGATGCCAATACTCTTTAATTTTTTAACCATATATGCGATCAAAATGCATACAATTAGCTTAAGACATTATACCATATAACAATGCACTCGAGTTAATTAGCGTATCACACTATGCACACTTAAGCCTGCAATCAACCCAAAAAGGAGGTATGATTTTTTTATCGCAATATTTATATCACAGACCATCCAATATTATTTTCCCACTTGAAAACAAGAAGCAAGAATCAAACTTCTTGGTTATCCAAGAATCAAGCTTCTTAGATATGTAATAATCAGACATGGGAAAGGACCATGGAAGGGTAATAGCTAATAAAAACTTATGAATGCTCCCAACATTATTGCTTACTAAATAACTTCAGACACAAAAAAAAAAAGCTGTTAAATTCGAGCTTTTTAAATTTTAAAAAGATAAAGTGGCTTGAAAAGAAATACATCAACTTTGCAAGTAAATGGATACAAGAATGCCCAACCTTACAACAAGATGGTAACTTATTATGGTGCAGAAGAAACAACACAATTACATATATAATAGTACCCCACTTAAGGCTAGCTAACTCTTTCACCTAGTGTACCAAGTTCCATACAAACTGCTCAAAGCTATGGAATAATCTTGGATGCCTTCATTTTGTTAATCCATGAGAGGAAGGAAGTTTCTGTATTACGAAACCCAAAGAAACCAAGCTCCTTACTTTTGTTCATGTTATGTATAATACTCTGAGAGAGTACAAACTCTGCAAACCACCAAGTTCTAACTTCTTCAACTCTCGTGGGGTATAAATTATTTTCTTTCACAATTGCATCCCAAACAGGGTCTTTGTCTTTCATTACTTCAGCCAGACTAAAACCTTACCCCTCACAGTCAATCGAGATAACTTACATTGTACTCCTGCCACAAGGGAGCTATCTCCTCTTGATAATATTCAACACCAGACCAACTTCGAAAGTGTTTTACTGCTCTGGTAACTGAAAGAAGCTCCTTTGGAAGTTTCATCACAATTATGAAATCACTCGCCAGACTATTTATGAAGTATTCCTCATCAAAAACATCAGGAAAATTGCTGCAAATTACCAGAAATTCCAATTTATGAGATGAATATGAACTTGTGAAAAACAAAGGTGCTTCTCATGAAATGAAAAGAATTTTTTCCATGAAGGCCAGATATCTCTCATCACCTCGAATCTTGCTAGAATGATTGTTTGTCCAGCTCTAGAATTACTAATCTGGCATTAAGAATTTAGGAAACCAGTACCATGTCACAAATCTGTAATCCATACCAAAAGATGAAAAAATGATTTTGTAAAGTTCTTATAAATTTTGAATATTGAAGTGTAAGCAATGAAATGTGTGTTTAAAAAGTAGCAAGCCTAATACGAAAACTTGCATTTAAGACAAATATCAAAATAAGTGCTCACTGCTTATAGCACATATATAGCTTGAAGAAAAATGCTAATTCTTTTCCCATACAGTCTTCCAAAACATTTAAAAGTTCGAGCGAAAACTTTCACTTTCAGATACTCCATCAAAGAGTCCATTCAGTTCTCTCTTCTATGTAAATTGATCTCAATTCTTCAAACAAAAAAGAGATGTTAATTTATTGGGATATGAATTATAGTAGCAAGTTAATCTTCCTATGATAATAGGGGATAAACTAAATTCAAATATAAACACTTACACCAGCTCGCATCTGATTCAATCCACCATTAGTGTGGACCAGTAAGTACCCTCAAGACTCTACAGGAGCTGTAAACAACAAAAACTCACAATCAGAATTTTTCCTTGGTGGATGCTTCCATAACTTTCCATATACCGTAGAATCATCAGTACCATCCAACTGTCAAGTCTAGGAGTGTGAAAACATGAAAAGATGCACAATTTTGAGACACTATCCCTGAAAATTCATTTAACCTGGGAATAAACAACTAGGTGGCATGGTGACAAACATGGATTCGAATAAACTTAGAAATGGTCATTATTTAACCATTTCAAGTCAGACACCTGAGCATTCATGAAACAAATCAGACCTAAAGAAGGATAAAGCACCTTCTCTAGAAGATTGTCACTGTCTAGATAAATGGGGAGTCAATTTCCTTGTCCATCTTATTTTGGTACTGCCTTGCACTCCAAATTCACCTTGCTGCAAAATGAAACTAAAAATATCACCAATGTAGTTTTACAGTTGAGCTCAGATTAGAAAAAATACACCTTTTTATAATACAAATGATGTCTAATGACTTCAAACATGTGCTGCCCTGCAACACATAACTGTTGACTATGACAGAGTAAGAACAAGAATTAAAGGCATGGCGACAGATATTAATGGAAATTATCAACAAAGAGGTGGCAAGATATGTAAAAAAAAATCGAAAAGGCAATCGGATATTATCATAAAATCATTACTTCTTGAGCATTCATCCATCTTAAGGTGGATGATAATCACCTCCAGATGATAGAATGAAGGAGGAAAATATGCTGAAATTTCTTGTATGAGAAACTTGTCGAAACAAAAGAGATACTCTGAACATTGCGGGTTTACCATTTTCGATGTTTTGTAGGTAGCCTGTAGCTAAGAAATTTATCAGCATGATCAACATCATTATAGTGAATCATGCATCATAATCATTATCAGTATGCACATGCCTGATCTCAAAATCAATCTGCAAAACTAATATTTGAACATTTCTTCGGCCTAAAATGGAATGAGCTAATGTGCCACATTGATATACAGTCTACAAAACCAAATTTAGCAACACGCAAACTTATATGAAATGCCAAAAATTAAGCAGGAATCAATTACAATAGAAAACTTCAAAACCGTTTTTATTTTATCCTATCCTAAGAAGTAATAAACAAAATTATTGAGATCCCCAAAAGAATGCAGAGCATACCTTGTAGTTCCATCAAACAATGGAGGAGGGTCGATTCAGAATTCAAAAGACGTGGAATTTCATCACTACAATGCAATCCAAATCAGTTTTAGTAACAATATACATTGCTAATGATGGCTCCCATGTTTTTCACGAGCAGAACAAAATAGAATGGATTGATTATACTCACACTTCTCCCATGGTTGTTCTTATATTGTTGTTCTAATAAACTTCCTGCAAAATAAATTCCCTAATATAAGTTTGGATTCTTGACACAAATTTAAGAAAATCAGAAATATTTTCACAAAATTTACTCCACCTGCATGTTCTATCTATATAACAGCAAGCTCGAAAAGGTCGAGATTTTGACTCCAGCGAAAAGGCTTTTCATTTCAGAGCATGATGGCCGGCGAATCCAAGGCAGTCGAGCACATAGTTTTGTTCAAACTAAAGGAAGGCATTCTGCAGGAGGAAACCGAGGTGTGGGTATCTGCCTCGAACACACTGAACTCGCTGGAATGAGTAGAACACCTGTGCACAAGTCCAGCAAATCCACACACCATGTACAGAAAGTACGGTATAGATTGCAAAGGCCAACAAAAAAATCAATGGATCAAAGTTTTAATAAAATAGCTGTAATTTTTTGAAACATTGGTGAGATTACCAAGTGGGTACTCTGCAAATTATCTGATAATTTGAATATACCTGAAACCAAAGTGTCTATAATTGGTGAATTCCAGACTTGTTACCTATTTGAATGGCAGAAGCAATGCCATCTGCAACTTGTAGGTTTCATTTCGAATCAGTCGGGAATCAAAAGTAAAACGAGTAAGAAGTAAGAGAGAAGAAATACCAAATACCTCTTTTTTTATCTTGGAGATTGATTACACAAGAGTCCCAATCCGTGAGAAATTTTTGCATAAAACAGTTTAGCAGATGGTCTTTGATGATAGGAGGGTTAATCAGGGCAAGCATGGCGCCTCTCATGGTTTTGTGGAGAATGGCGTGCACTGCATAGCAATGTTCCACTTGCCCAGAATGTCTATCATGGATTGGGGATATCCACGAACGAGTCCTCACACTTCATTCAACAATATGTACCTGTTCAGCTCTGGATCCATTGATATCACCGTGGGGCATCCATATCTCGTCTTTCTTCTACTTAAGAAAATCAGACGTCTCCCCAAAGGAAGGCCACGTCGGCCATATGGGGCTTTCCTATCATTGAAGGCTTGATTTGTGAATGGAAAAGCTTCGTGCTTCTCTGAGTAAGTAGCAATTTCCCCAACTCCTCGTCATTTCTGATCGCAAGCAGAAGATGACTCAAGATAATTATGGTCTTCTTGTTGTCCCTCGCTGCATTTTCGGCGAGCTCAAGAACATCTGCTGCCAAATACTCTATTACAGGGGCCAAATAAATAGGAACACCGACACCGACTCTCTTGGAATATCAGCCTTTCTTCAGATATCTTCTGAGTCTTTGCACAGGGAACTGGAGACCTGCCTTGATAGCCTTACCAGAACCGTGGGCTTCATGTCCATCCCCCGCGTTGACAGATTTGCTCCTAGTTTCCATAAACAAGATATTGTAATAGTTTCCACTGCAAAAAACAAAAATAAAAAATCAACACAGGTGCCTCGAGCCACACAAAATTTCTTGAACTCTGCAAAAGCATGAAGCCTGTCATCCACAGTGATATCCTTAAATGCACTTAAATGTAAGGAAGGACAATTTCTCTTCCTCAAAAACAATCACAAAACAGTACCAAATAAAGGGGCAGCCCAATAAAATGCAAGATAAATGATATTCATAAATTGTGAAAAAATATTATTTTTTCAAAAACTATAGTCTACAAATGAGAAAATCCACATGTCAAAAATGTATTGGAAAAAAGAGAAAAAGATAATAGGTAAGGTGAAAGCAATATCCATGCCTTCGGCAAGATAAAAAGGGGTTATGAAATAAGGTTTTAAATTTTTAAAATGAAAAATAATAATATATATGGGGGAGGGTGGACGACACTCTTGTGACCCTATGAAAATATTGATTAAATAAAGGGGTGGGCCATGGCTGCCCACCCCACAAAACCTAAAACATTCATGTATATTTATTTTTATGATATATATTATATGGGGGCCACATGACCCATGAAAATATTGATTAAATAAAGGGGTGGGCCATGATTTGTCCACCCCACAAAACCTAAAACATTCACCTATATTTATTTTTATATAAAATGAAATGGAGAGATAGAATAAGTTTTGGTTAGATGGGTTAGGGTTTTAAGGTGTCCTAGATCCAAGGGATGAGATAGATCCAATCCTAGGGCTCACATTTCACCCTCCCACCTACCCCTGGACTAGTTGACCACTTGACTTGTTAGGTGCATTTTATTGTTATCGGGTTTTGTTAATTTGTTTATAAATTTTGGAATTAATATTGCTTTAGATCCATCCATTACTTTGGTATAAGCTTATCCTTGAGCCAACAATTTTATTCACATTTAAATAAATAACCCTCATAATTTCTAAATGTTATATTTTATTTTAATAAAGTTATAACCAATCGATAATCTAAATATCAGGGAATAAAGTAAAATGATAAAACTATAGTGCTAGGTAAGACGTAGGGTTACCTCTTCCGCAAGAGAAATTATAAGCATGCCTCTCAAACAAAACTAGTCACTTTTGATGACAATGTCGAATATTTCAATCATCGTAAACCTTACTAAACCACAATAACTCTCTTTTAAAAAATAAATTTATTCCATAATTTTACCCCTTAATTTTAATGGTTTTTTCATGTTAATTTTAATTATTCCATAATTTGATTCTCAAACTACTGATTACACCCACACTACCTATGCCAGGATCTTGGTGGAACTTGACACCTCTAAAAACCTTCCCACAACCATTGATCTCGAGTGCAAAACAGAACTTGGTCACAACCTTTAGATTACGAAGGCCTACCATTTAGGTGTAGGAGGTGTTTCTATTTAGGCCACACCTCTACTGATTGTGGGATGGCAAAGCACCAACATGAGAGACACAATTGGTGGAAAGACGCCCTCCTGGAACACCTAGTTTTCGAAGCCAAATAGGATCTAGATTCAAATGCAAATATAGAAGTTGAATCTAATTATGTCCCAAACCCCTTTATCTAAAATTCTAGTTGTTGGTAGCAAGGAAAATGAAAAAGATTTATCTCAAGGCTAACGTTGTTGTCCCAAATGGAATCAATGCGGTAAGGATTTATCTCGTGCCAACAACATTGTTGTCCCACTGGATTTAATATAGCTAAGGATTTATCTCAAGCTAACAATGTTGTTGTCCTAGCTAGAGTCAATGCGGCTAAGGAAAATACTCCTCCTTTGGCTAATCTTTTGTTAAATTCTATTGAGGTCATTCTTCCAACCGAGGAGGTTTCGGCGGAGTTGAGTAAGCGTGCATAAAAATTAAAAATTATTTCTAAGAATTTCTCTTCTCCACCTAGATGATTTTTTTCTCTCGTTGTTCTGTTGTTCCTTATTTCCTCATTCATCTTTCTTTGAGTAGCAACTTGTTGCTTCGATGTTGTTGTGTCGTTGCAGTTTGGTCGCTATATATCAAATGTTTTTGTGTTGATAAGTTGTTGTTTTTGGTACTTTTCTAAGAAGGCTATTTTTGTTGCTGGGATTTCATGTTTATCTTGATTTTGATCATTTTTACTATGCTATAATTGTAAAATCTAGCTTTTGAGCCTTCTTGTACAAGGGTATAGTCCCTTTCAAAAAACTATTTACCAATAATAATAATAAAATTAGGCGTCACACCACAATTCCCATAAGATTTTTATGTGTTGCAAGTCTCCTTCCTATTTTATCCTAAATTATTTTACAAAACCATATATGTGTCACCATATATTCAACTATAACTTTCATTCGTATTTTCTTCAAATTTATATGTGTTTTCCTTTACCTTTTCGTATATTGTAACATAGTGAATATTACGTGTGTGAAATTTTTAGGTTCAACATCCTTAGTTGATTTTCTATTTTTAAAGTTATTTTAAAATTATCCAACAAGAATCCTCTAAAAAATGAATTAATTCATGGCATATTTTATCTTTTCTATTAATTTCAAGAAAAAACTCATGATTTTTGGTTTCCTATGTTTCTATCATGGTCCCCTGTTTTCTAAAAAGTTATGGATTTACCCAATACTTATTCAAATTATTCCTATGAATAAACACTATCATCTTATTTATATAGCCATGGAATTCATGTTCTAACAAATAAGGAAATAATTCTTCTAAGAAACATATTTATATGTGCAATTGAGTTATTCAACATGCTAGAAGACTCATAAAAATCTATTTTCTCCTTGAATAAAATGTTTTCATGTGCTTATTAAAACAACATTAAGAAGTAGATTCATCTTAACTATATTTTACAAAGTGTCCATCTCCAATTGAGTACACATGATTTCCTTTAGCTAAGTAAGAACATTTTGGAGTGATTTATCACTCTTTGATTTGGCCTTCTACACCTAAATAAATACTTGATTAAGATCCCAAGGGTTATCCTAACATAGGTAGCTAGTTTTTGAGATATGAATCCTATATTTTTTTATATTTTATCCTAACATAGGTATGGGACATTTGATCCTTAGAGGTAGAAATCTAGATAAATTTGGATCTTCAACTATTAACTCTAATGCTAACCACTAAACTAGTCCTATACTTAACGATATGTAAGGGGGGATAAGGAGAAATTTGAAACAAAAATATGGTGATGGATAAGATAAATTAGGGATACCCCTGTATTTATAGAACACAATGAATCATAAATCCTACAAGTTATACCCACACACACTATGTTAACTAAGAAATAAAAGGCATGATCATAGAAAAATAATTCCAAAAGGAATATATGATCCATATTTAACCATGTATTAATGATTAAAATATGCACAATCTATTACAATTGTGAGAGAGACATTTAGGCCTTATAGATATCAAAGACACGGTTTGGAAAATTTAGAAATATTTGGCACTCAAAATAGTAGATACATGTGACATTCCAAGGAGAAGAAAACTTATAATTAACATAATTTTCATTTTAGAGAACATAAAATATGATAAGGATAAAAAGAGGGGAAAAGTTGAATCTTGGATGTTAAAATCCTACTCAAAATTTGGTCACAAACATTGAATGTAGTAGATCAAACTACCAACTATACAATCCAAATAAAATGAATGTCAAAATTCTAACTTGATGTAAAATTTAGGTTTCTTTGTGATTAGGATCTCTCCATAAATGGGTTTTAGGATCAAGAGATTAAAATCTTCTATTAAAGTTCTGCATTTACCTATGACTTTGCATTGAATGAGAAAAATGGAAACAACACATTTGATTCGAAAATGATATCAAAACACATTGACCCATATCTCAAACTATATTCCATTTAATATCATTATTTAATATATTTCTAATGAATCAATTTTTTCCTAATTTTATCCACTAAATCAAAATATGTGGCCCAAAAACTAGAGATTTTTCACCCACCCACACCATTAAAACTTGGATGAAAAATTATTTTAAAAATATAGTCATGTCCCCCTTTTCCTCATTAGGCTATGTGGCAATTTCTTATTGGTCACTAAGGTTTTTTTTATCACCTTTTTCATAGGTTTTGGTTATGAAGGGGCCCCATATTGTTTCCATGTGGTAGGCCATGATTTCTTCATTCTCTTGAATAATTCTCCACTTAGTATCGATTAGGACCATTTGTAAATTTCTAGGTACTTGACTCCATGGAATTGCACCACTTTTCACCCATCTGGAGTCCACCCAACTACACAAGATTATGTCACATGGTATAATCCCACATTTTTATATCTTACTTAATTTCACTAAGATCGAGGCCCACGTGTCACCAATTCAAGCATCCATACTATTCCAACTTTATGGGCTCTATGTCCCAAATTCATTACATGTAATCGCCATTTGAGTTTCTACATTTTTAGCCAATTTTAATCCAATCACCATTTCTTGACTTCTAAATACATGGGAGCATTCCATGTGTTACAATCCCATATTTCAAACCATGTCAACTCTATGATGTTTTTGGGGCTCAAATTCATGTCACATGACAATATTTCATGTTCCCACCTATTTGGTGACCACCATCACTCAAACCTTATTTTTTATGCCCAAATTTAAAGCTCTAAAACTAATTTCCATGCCTTATATGATTTCACTATTTTCCCAAAAAATTAACCATGCAAAACCTTTAATCCACTGAACAAAGGGATTGATTTTAAATATAAACTAAATTATCCCTTATTTTTTTAATGTGGGATCATTATAAAATTGATTTTCTATTGGTTACTTTTTCATGATAGGACAAATTATGGGTTGTATCCAAGGACATCTTTTTCAATAATATTTGAAGGAAAAATATTCAAATAACAAGTGTCGCAACAATTATGACAACTTTAAAATCAACATTTTATAAGTGTACAAATGATTTTTTCTTCATTTTCAAAATAAAATATTAATAAGTGCATGCCACCTATTCAAGAATGCATGATGTCATTATATTTATTATCTTTTCTTATCAAGCATGTCACACTCAATATTTTTCTAAATCGTTTATCATAACTTTATTACATTATAATTTTATTAATATTGTGAATTACAATTTCCCACTTTGATATATTGTGATTGAAACATGGGACAAATGTCCCACTTAACGAGACATGTGTGGCGATATATCATAATTTATCTCCACCGTTATGGATATCAATGCAATAGTTGCGATAACATTGCTTAGAAGTTGTTTCTGTTTTCTTATATTTCCATTTACTACCCTTTGTGTTTTTCTATATTTCCATTTATTTCCCTTTATGTTTTCCTGTATTTCCATTTACTTCCCTTTGTGTTTTCTGTATTTCCATTTACTTCCCTCCTCTTGCCATTCATCCAAGATTGTTTGTATCCATAATGGGTGCTCTTCAGATTCCATGAAATCAGTACAATTATCCCTTGTTTTCACTTTCTTCTAGGGTTTCACAACCATTAATTGTGTATGGCAGTCTCACTCTCTTGTTGAATATAATAGTTATTGTGATAACAAATAAGCTAGACCTGTTTTCTCGTGCATGATGGAGTGTAGTTATTGATGGATATACTAATCCCTCTGCAACTATCACACCTTTGGAGGGTAAATGCACATATGATCCTCCTTCAAATACAAAGTTCATTTTCAACTATATCCACACATAAAAAGATAAAATTATTAGCGTGGCCACTTAAATCTTAAACCTAGTATAGAGAATTTGAAAATGAGAAATATCAATAAAAATTCCAAGGTTAAATCAAATGCTTGAAATCACAATGAGAAAATAAAAATAAACATCTTACCTATATGAACATCTCTTAAACCTCCTTCAATCTAAATATTGAACAAATGTAGAATTTGGGTAGCATTCAAGACAATGCGTAAGTGATTGACATAAGTGATTGTTGTCATTTATGCCACATATCAATCTTAATATCATCATACATATACAACTATTTATGCATACCTTATTCAAATAAATAAACGTTGACATTGTAAATCCTATCCAAATTATACGCTAAGATAGATGTCATCTATTTTAGAACTTAACATCCGTAAATGGTGTTAAATTTGATGGTTGTTTAGACATTTTTTCATGATTTTAGACGTAATATACTTTCAAATATTTTGTAGAACCATCACGTGTGACTTGCATGTTTAAAATGTTACTGTCAATTTTTATATATATTTATATAAAAAAATTATTCGTATATATTACACATAGTTAAAAAAATATGGAATAGTCATTTATAATTTTTTTAAAATAGTGTATAAGTAAAATTGTTTTTTTACTCACAGAGTGTATGCACAAAGATGGGGGGCCAAAAAGTAGACATAAATCCGTTTTTGGCCATAACGCGCTTGCGATGATATGGCTCAATCGTGCTTTATAACACGAAAAGGGAAAATGTAGGCAGCGTTATAACTCGATCACATTATGGCTCGGGTTTACCAAGTGAAAAATCATGCATGTTATAACGCACTCGCACTATAATGCACTCGTGTTATGGTTTTATATGTGTTTTTCCATGTTATCCCTCCTAAATGGACATATTCGCATTGGAAAACATGAACGTGAGTGCGTTATAATGCAAGTATATTATAACACTAGTGCATTATAATGCACTCATGTTTCATATTTTGGGGTTTGGAATACCCAATCCAAAGGCTTGGATTTCCAAACCAGAGGTTTGGACTGTGTATTGTGTGATTAAAACTATGTTTGATAGAAAAAACATCAAAATTTCACGTGTGCACCCCAATATCTCGTGCATTAAAAATAATATTCAAAAAAATTTATACTTATGATGTCAATCTTGTTTTTACTTTGATGGTGATGTAATTCTTTCTAAAATCTGATTAGTTTAAGGCTTTCATCCATAATTTCTTTTACTAGTGCCTTATTTTCTTGCAAAAAAATATGCATACGTTTTGGTGCACAATTGACAAGTTTTTCATCCATTTTTTTTTAAAAGTGATTTTTTCTAAACTCCATTCTACACGCACTCAAAAAATAAAAAATAAAAACGAATTTTCTTCTCAAACTTATGGGGGTGCACACACAAATAATTCATTTTCGGGATATGTGCACTTTGAACATTAATAAGAAATTGTATATTCATCCAAAAATTATGAAAATTTAATGGGACCTCATACATGGTCTAAGCTAATTTTCTACCAAAGGGATTTGAATTTTTTTATACAACTTGTAATGCCTCCTTTTATTATTAAAAAATAATAATAATAAAATAAATATAAAAAAATAAAATAAAAGAACTAAAATTTAAAATACCCATGATTGTGGGGGCGGATTAGGGCAAAGTGGAGAAGGGCGGAAAAAGCTCAAAAATGTTGTGTTAGGGTTTTGTCTTTTGGCTTTTAGAAGGGGAAAATTTGGGGGGGTGGTGGCAGAGCGATTCAAACCAGATGTCATCTCATGGAGGGAAATGGTGTTTTGCGGCCTCCTCCCAACCTCCCAGCTTGTGCCAACATCCTCCCAGCCTGCTCCAAACTCCTACGTGGACACCCATCCAAGCATAAAAGACAGAAATTTTTGTCAAATGTTGTAGTCGCAAATGCTGGGGGGCCTGTTTTTTTAGTGTTGGACCAAATGAAAGAATGTGACAGGTCTCATGGAATATTCTTTTGACATACAAAAGACACGAATTCCCTCATAAGGCGATCACGTTGTTTCACCATGCAACAAACGAGTCTCTAACATGATGAGTTTACATTGCCAGCGTACTCCGACTTGTGTCAAAATAAGATATTTAAAACTAGGTGCGAGACATCTGCCAAAGCATTATGGAGAAGGGATTTTTGTATGTTTTAGTTGTAAGTGCCCTGGCAGATACATATGCAAAAATGTGGAAGCATGCGAACTATTTGATAATGCCTGAAATAAATGTACTTTATGGACTGCAATGATTGCAGGATGTGTAAAAAAATAAGTTTGTTGAAAAGGCCTTGGAAACTTTCAAGCAAATGTAATTGGTACGTGTAAAGCCAGACTCCACTACCTTTTCCAGCATCCTCCCAGCCTCTATCAAAATGGGAGCTTTAGAACAGGCCTTGGACAACCATCAAAGCATAATGGTAGAGGTTTTAAGTTGCAAGTGCACAAGTAGACAAGTATGAAAATTGGGGAAGCATACACAAGGCAAGTCAACTGTTTGACAGAATGCCTCAAAGAAATGTGGTCTCATGGAATGCCATGATGGCAGCCTATGCACAAAATGGATTTGTTAAAAAGGCGTTTGGACTGTTTGATAGAATGCCTCAAAGAAATGCGGTCTCATGGAATGCCATGATGGCAGGATATGAACAAATGGGTTGTTGAACAGGCTTTAGAAATTTATGAGAAAACCGTAATTGGCAAGATCTAAAGTCGTTTCCATAACCTTTGCTAGCATCTCCGTCTTGTGCCAGATGCGAGTTGTGGAACACTTTTTGGACATCGTTAAAAGTATAAGGAGTAGAGAAATGGTTTCAAATCTGTAGTTACAAATTCTTTGATAGACGTGTATGCAAAATGGTGGAGTTGTGGATGCTCGTGAACCGGTTGGCGAAGTGCCCAAGTGAGATGCTAAACCAAATCCCACAGTTTCGACCAACTTCATTCCGGGCATGATTCATCCTCCCTTACCTCTCATAATTCTCATGTTTTAGTTCTCTTTTGCAAATTAATAGAATCTTAAAATATTGGGTTTTTAATACGATTAATGTTTACATCAACTCGTTGCAAAAACAATGAAAGGTCATGTTGTAACTCACAAAATCAAAATAACTCTTCTGCATTAAACCACGAACTCCCACCCTCATTCTGAGGTGATGTAGAAAACTTCCTACCCAACTGGATTGCTACAAAATTGTCTTATCGACCAGACGAAATTGACTTTCCAGTAATAATGTTGACCTTCTCCCTGTTTAAATAGTTAATTTTTGCATTTTTTGGAGACTCATTAAGTACCCTTCGGAACTCTGAAAATGAGATGTTAGGCTTCATTCATGTACCTTGTTATGTGAGGAATCACGTGGACAACTGGATTGACCCCGAAGGAACATTTTTGATCTTTTTGATGCTCTTATAGGAGCCCTGTTACACTGGTTTACAGTAGTAGAAAGCTGTCAAATCTAGAAAGTTGGCTTTCGTTTTGAACTTCCATTTGAAACCTGGATAGAGAAATTATTTCCCATCTTCGCAAACCTCTAGTGTTTATACTGGAAAATTGCATGGAACTTTTAGTTTAGGGAAAAGCACTTTTCTGAATAGTTTGACAAAGCCATTTTGTAGGCCTCCAGTCACAGTTTGATGAGGTCAAACTGGACCAATTTCGGCTTGTTGCTCTAGAAATCTTGTCGCCGTTCGAAGACTATTTTCTGGTTCTTAGTTTTGTTGACTCTGTTGAACTCTCCTCAAATAGGGAAAGTGGTAGGAAGATTTTTGTTGCGCATTCATCCATCGAACGTCAGTTTTGGACGTGGTTTTCTAAGCCCTTGAGCTAACTTTTGTTCATTTTGCACTGGGCCAACTACGACCAGTGGCCCCGGAAAACTAGCCGCCAAATGCAAACCATTCACTTTTTCCCAATTCCGTTAGTTGCTATGAATTCTTGGTATATCTGGGGACACGTAGAAAGTTAATCATGGTGTGCGTTCTCATCGGAAGATAAATTTTGGAAGCGGTTTCTTAGCCTTCGAGCCTATTTTGAACGTTTTGTAGCTAGTGAGAAAATGTAAAAATAGAAAGTCTGCGGGACCCTCGTAGGGTTGCCAAACCACCTGGAAACTTTTAACACATGCAAATAACTATTTAAAACACTATAGGGTAACTTGTGTGCATTAGAAATTTTGACAAAACAATGTTTTCTCTCTCTTCCCTTCTCTTTCTCTCTCCTGTGTTACAAAATGAAGTAAAATAAAATGTAATGAATACATGTATCTAGACCATTTTATTTCGATTGCAAATTGTAATTATTATCACATGTAAATGGGAAAATAAAAAATGATACTTATGTTAGGTTAGGGTGGATGCCATGCCAGTAATTATCGCGATATCATGCTCACTGGTTTTTACAGGATGAAAGAATGATGACAAAAGGTGATGTGTAATTCAGTAATTATCATTGTAATTTATATAGTTCATTGTTAAAGGAATAAATGTATAATGTAGTCCCATGTTTGAGAAGGTTATATTTGATAAATTGTTGTTGTGTATGATATCTTTGGATTTGAGGACATCTAGGAAATGTGCATTTAATCATAGGTCAATTTGATTTATAGTATGCCTGGTAAAAAGTTTTGATTTTTTACTTACATTACTCACTACACACAACACATCAAGGGCTCCGAGTATAGAAACTCGACTCACATAAGACAGTCACATAACTCATCGACTCACATAGACACATGAAAATGACATAGGCATGTTGATGCCACACTTTTCCAAACAAATGAATACCGGCAATGACCCAACCACAAGAACATGACTTCAGGAATGGCGAACCCACAACACATCATTTCTTTAATTACATTTTAGTTATGATTAACATTCTAAGAACATTATTGTGCAAGGATAGTTTTCTCCTTTTTCCATCTACAAGATCTTAAGTTCATTCCACTTTTAATTTATAGTTCGACCAATTTAGGTTGGCTTCCTTTATGCATCATGGGAATTTCCATAACTTACTTGCTTATTTGGCACAAATCAAATCACATATACAGATACTTAATTATCTTATTCTTATGTTAAGAATATGCTTCTCAAACGTTTATTTAATGTTTAGAATTTAACCTTGCTACACAAGTGAACCTAACGTGATGTCAAGATGAAATCTTGGGATTAGGGAAGACATAGATTTGAAATAGCTTTTTCCCCAAGAACATCCATCGATCACGGAATAGTTATTTCGCTACCATCATTATTATAGCTCAATAATTTGTTGAATTCCAAATTTGATTTTTTTATATGTATATCTTTGTTTTCTCGACGTTTGGTCACACCAAGGTAATTTATATTCTTTCCAACACATGAAATTTTTAATTAAATTATAAGGACTCCAAAATTGACCTTAATCCTAATCTCCAATCTCATGTGCAACATTATATGATATGCTCTTACATTGTACTAAGGTCTCATTCTTAGCATCATCTCAAACAAAAGAGTTACGAAAGCACCTGTCTGACATCTTAAGGAAGTACATGGCTAGGAGCATTATAAGATACACACGAATGCAAGTGATATGTGTTCATGAAGATCCCATATCCTAACATTGCACGATTCCGCATAAGAAATATTGCAAGATTACACTTTCTAAGGTTCTCTAGAATCGACATCTTTCAACTCAATTTTGCATACAAGGAGTTAAATTATAGTTTTCTACCCACAAGTTAACATACAAAATCCACTAGGGTTTAGTTTAATTCCAATATGCACCTAATGATCTACGCCTCAACTATATATGATTTTAAGGCAAGCGGACATATCTATACTAAACCACCTTCAAGAAGATACCAAGATGTTATTTTGATAGAAACCAAGGTAACACCGTTTAGTCATTCCTTCGAACAAGGACTCAAAAGGTGACTTACATAGCGGTCTTCGCCACTCAACCTAGTGTCGGACCTGAAGAGAGGGCATTCTTCTCATGATTACCAAAACTAGAAGGAAACCGCATACTCTGGATAAAGTTGGACCATGACATTCCTAAAATATGGGTTCACGACCATGTCGCTAAACATAATGACTATGATGGTAACTCCAACTAGGGGTTTTATTTACCTAACCTAGGAGGTCTCATCGAGTGCAAAGTTTAAGTTCGTTCTATGGTTTTAAATTTCTTATATGGTAAAAAGGGTCACACATGCAGGCAAGTTATGCATGAATATTTTATTAAGGTTGAGTGTTCCCATTAAAACTCTTTATTATGTTTGCAAGGTAAGAAGATAACCCAGTGATTAATTTAATCGTTTATTGAATACTGAGAAAGTACTACAATATATTAACTTCAATTTCAATTTACTATGTATAAATCAAACCCTTTTTCCATACACAACTAAGAATCAAATTGACCGGTGATTAGATGCACATTTCCTAAGTTATCCCTAAAACTAGCATCTCATGCACATTAAAAATTTCAATTATAACTTTTTTGTAACAAGAGACTACATTAGACAGTTATTCATTTTACAATGACCTATAAAAATTACAATAATAATAATTAAATTACACATCGCCTTTTTTTCGTCGTCATTCTTCCATCCTGCAAAACCCACGTGAGCATGATATATCAACGATAAATCGCTGGCATGGCATCCACCCTAATCAATCATAATTATCATTTTTCAATTTCCCATTTACATCTGATAATAATTACAATTTGCAATCAAAATAAAAAGGTCTAGAAACATGTATTCATTGCATTTCATTTTTTTCTTCATTTTGTAACCCAGGAGAGAGAAAGAGAAGGGAAGAGAGAGAAAACACCATTTTGTCAAAAGTTCTATTTCACACAAAAGATACACTAAAGGGTTTTAAACAGTTATTTGCATGTGTTAAAAGTTTCCAGGGTGGTTTGGCAACCCTACGAGGGTCTGCAACTTTCTATTTTTATATTTTCTTACTAACTACAAAAATGTACAAAACGTGCTCGGAGGCTAAGAAACCGCTTCCAAAAGTTATCTTCCGATGAGAATGCCCTCCACGATCAAATTTCTACGTGTCCCCAAGATATACCAAGAGTTCATAGCAATTGACGGAATTGAAAAAGAGCGAACGGTTTGCGTTTGGCGGTTAGTTCTCCGGGGCCCCTGGTCGTAGTTCACCCAGTTGTAAAATGACAAAAGTTAGCTCGAGGGCCCAGAAAACCACGTCCATAAGTGACGTTCGATGGAGAAGCATGCAACTAAACATCTCCTACTAGTTCCCCTATATAAGGAGAATTCATCAGAGTCGACGGGACTGAGAACTAGTAAACCATTTTCAAACGTGACAAGTTTTCTGGAGTGACAAGACGAAATTGGTCCAATTTGACCTTGTCAAACTGTGACCGGAGGCCTACAAAATGGCTTTGCCAAACTATCCCGAAAAGTGCTCTTTCCTATATTGAATGTTCCATGCATTTTCTAGTATAAACGCTAGAGGTTTGTGAAGACGGAACGTGATTTCTCTTTCCGGGTTTCAAATGGTGGTCCAAAACGAAAGCCAACTTTCTAGTTTTAACAACTCTCTACTGTTGTAAACCGATGTAACAGGGCTCCTATAAGAGCGTCAAAAGGATGTCATATGATCGTTTCGGGTCAAACCAAAAATCAAGGTGACTCCTCGTATACCAAGGTACACGAATGAAACTTCACATCTCGTTTCCAGAGTTGCGAAGGGTACTTAGTGAGTCTCCAGAAAAATGCAAAATTTAACTATTTTAAGTAGGAAGAAGGTCAACTTAATCAATGGGGAGTCAAATTTCATCTGGTCGATAAAACGATATTGGAGCGATCAAGAAGGGTAAGAGTTTTCTAGATCATCTTGAAGCGAGGGTGATAGTTCATGGTTTAAAGTAGGCGAGTTATAATGACTTCGTGAGTTACGACACGATAATTTATTGTTTTGCAACGAGTTGAAGGAACATTTAACTGTATTAAAAATCCCATAATTTTAAAATTCTATTTAGTTGCAAAAGAGAACTAAAACATGAGAATTATGAGAGGTAAGGGAAGAAGAACCATGCCTAGAGAACGAAGTCGGTCGAAGCCGCAGGCTTTGGTTCAGCATCTTGCTTGGGCACTTCGCCAACCAGTTCACGAGCATCCTCAGCTCCACCACGTCACACCAATTTCCCGATCACTTGATGTTTTCCAATAGAATACGGTGCCCATCATGTTCTGGAAATTTCCTAGGGCCTACACAAGGCTCCATTCTTGCACACGGGCTGAGAGAATGTAGGCAATAGACATGAGGCTCTACACCTGCGAGTGTAGTTGCTTGAAAGTTTCTAAAGCCTTTTGGACAAATCCATTAAGTGCATATCCTAGACTTGTTCACACGGAAGCCGGTTCTTGTAACTATGCATAAAGGAAAACAAAAAAGGACACACCCAACCAAACTAGGTGTGCTTTAGCTTTCATTTAGAGAGAAAAAACAAAATGATTCTGGTATATTTCTTCTCTCTTTGGTCACTAAGCAACACAAATGGTCATCTTGCAAAATAATATCTATGCCTTTTGGGTTTGTGAATTTAACAAGACTAGAAGCACTGAATTGAAGATGTCACAAGTTCTACATATTAGTGTGCACTTATAATCCAATGTTGACAAGGATAACAACAACACCTGACTTGATTCTGATACAATAGACTACCAACGTCCATGGCACCTTGTTCATAAGACACTTAAATATCCACATCTATAAAACTCATTTTGTGTAGATCCTGCAATAGCATTTGTTCTCAACATCGGCCATAACAACGTTGAGCCATGTGCCATTCTTGGCCTCCACTTCAGCCACTGTATTTTCCAGAGAAGTGCAAAGCCTGCACTTGGGTGAGTAGAACTCTAATAGAGTCACCTCTTTCTTGGTAGTCAGTGCCAATGCCAAAGCTCAATGTTCTACCTCTCCCTACTCGCCTGGAGATAAAGATAGAGATGGTACTACTTTTAATTTTAGTTTATTCTAGGTATTCAGATCACCGCTGCTACCTAAACAGGTGAGGACCTTTCCTACATTGGTGAGAGATTTGAATAACCAAGGCACCACTGCATCCCTCTGTCTTGTTATCTCCATTGCATTCCCACGGCCATTTCATACGTGTGGAATTATGATTACCGTCCATCACGTTGTAGCTCCAATGACAGAACACTGTTTATGGTGAGTCGATGTGTGGTTTATCTTGTTCTGTACACCTCTCTGCCCTTTCCTTGTTCTCTACGCCTGCTAATGTGACGTCCTGTCAATTACTGTATTTTCTTGTCCTCCAAGAAAGTCTAAGATGTTGAACCCATAAACAATTCCCAATATTCAATACTATTTCTTCACACACCCACCGTTGTGGAAGGATTGAAGGGACGCGAGAGAGGTCTCTCATGGCTTATGGTGTTGCAGCAATAGGGCTAACATCAACCTTACAAAGAAATATAACCAGGGTGGAAATGAGTTATATTTGAGGCTTTTACGCTTTCATCAATTCAGGATTGAAATGATTTTAGACAGTCTTCCTTCCATTTCAATACCCCTTAATGTTTTTCTTGGATGCAATTATGAGCATTTTGTTCCATTTATTACCATTATCTTAAACGACTCCCCCACAAAACCCAACACCACATCAAATAGTTTTCTTCCCCAATGCATGGGCTAAAACCAAGGCGTGAATAAAATATTGAAGGCAGCAGGTCAGAGTTAATTAGAAGACAGCTAGAATGGAAGAACAAGGACAAAAGGTGGCTAAAAGTGAGAGCTACATCGACGTAGTAATAAATACTTTATTATTTTATTTTAAAATTTTGTGGGGCACTACATCCCCCTCCCCTTATAAGAGCATCGCCCTCGATGCGACATACAATGACGAAAGAGAAATGGGAAGCAACAAGGAACAAATATGGGTGAAGGTATGCTCTAAGGTTAAGATTTCAGACACAAAATCATGACCATGGGGTGGCCCTAGGAACATCTGGTAGAAATTTTAACTTTCAAGGTTCTGTGAAGATTGGTAGTTCCATTTTACCTTATTACTTAGTTAGCATTTTCTTTTATAGTATTTCTTATCTCAAGATTATAATATTCATTGTTTAGAATTTTTTTTGTCTTAAGTTCGTGGGTGCCCAACAATAACTAACATCAAGATGTCACACAAAACTTAACACAACACAAATAACCCACGAGACATCTTGCTACCTACTTTCATGACTATATCATAACACAATGTCTTTTAATTCCTCCATGGAATGACAACAAGTAGTCCACATAGCAAAGAATTTCCAACAATGACGTCCTAGACATAGATCTAGTACACACATATGACTGACAAACAAAATGATCACACTGATACATATACAACGGGCATCACATGACACAAAATCCATGACTGTACCAACATAGTGCCAAGACAATATCCAATAGTCCATACCAACCAGGAGGAGAGTCAAGCCTCATACATAACAAGGTGTCAAAAAGACTCATACAGGTACACATAACTCACTATACCAATCTCCTCACATCACAAGGCATCACGAAACAACTCCAGATATCTCCAAAAGCAACAGAATACAACTCCATATACCTCCCCAAAGCATCACAGATAAACTCCATATACCTCCCAAGAGGAAGAAACATAGTGCCAGAACCAAGTCGGGTCACTCAACCATAGAGCCCCATCAAGAATATCAGGTCACTCAACCATAGAGTGTCATAAAGAATAACAGGTCACTCAACCATAGAGTCCCGTCTCCTTTCTCCTTTTAATGAGGCTGGGTCACCCTATTGCCCTAGGCACATAGAGCCCTATCACCCCAACCCAAGTGACATAATAACTCGTGGTTCAACAACCCGCTAGTTATCTGTAACTCCTTGGGGCGTACCCCCATACAATGAAGTGGGTCCATAGGTTCAACCACTCCATGGTTAATCCCATGACCCTAACCCAACACATTATGACATTAGAACCAACATAACAATCCATTCAAATGCCAAGTGGCAAAACCAAAAGCCTTGGGCTAGGCTACAAAACTTTCAAATATGAAAAGAAAGTTTTAAAACCAAGAAAAACAAATGGCTAATTAGCCTTGGTTAGTGCAAAATCCAAATGTTAATGCAACAATCAAATAAATGCCCAAAATATAAGAACATGTCAATCAAGAAAATGGCTGGTTCTAGCTAAAAAAATAAAGATTAATTTACGAATAAAATACGTAATGAGAAAATAGCACATCACAATCACTATGTGGCCTCATACCGCCACCAAAGGGGTACTCATCGAGTTGCTGGCACTCGGACATCGAGCCTCAGCTCGTGAAAATATACATGTAACTAGAAATGAGTATATCAAATAATGTAACTGTCATCATCTCTGCCTGAACCATTCCTCCATACTCCCACAAGGATCAACATAGTCAAAATCACATAGGATTATTCAATGAACAATCCAATAGGAAAGAACAGGGGACACAAGGTTGCATAAGTTGAGCCTAAGGTGGTGCACCCACAATATACTGAGCAAGCTCGAAGTATACTAAACAGATAGAAGTGGATTTTCAGTCTATATAAGACTCCACTTCCTCACTCGTACTCGGCTCAAGATTATGAAAACCTGGTCCACGCCTCCTCTCTCCACACATACACTCTTGACAGTTTATCCCCTTAGGGTCGTCTAGTGTAGGGTCCATGACATACACATAACTACATCACTAACACAATGGTAATTCACACACAACAACCATAACGTATTACGCATGGTATATATATACAGGGTATAACACAATCACTACTTTCACGGGTTACGATACATCACATTATCACATCCTACACCCAAAGTGCAATCACTGTACACTAGGGATCATACTCACCATATGCCCCTAAATCACGACATGAACCATCACATATTACACAAATCATACATACGATGGACATAGTAACATCACAACATAACATTCATTTGCTACATACAAAGTGATACACACATTTCTTCAAAACATGGTAAAACATCATGATACAATTCAATTCACTTTACATCAATCCAGTCATACCACATATCGACACACCCACATATCACAATATGCCACAATGCTCCAACACCCCGTCATCCACATTAGAATTCTTTTTACACATTCCAAGTAGTAATTCACATGTGGACTCTTCATAGAATCCACACGAAGGAGAGAGAATACTCCCATCCCCAGCACATCAACATGATAACAAAAGTGCACACTAAGTGACATACACCTCATGTGCATTCACACTATCACAAATTGACATAGATCACATCACTCTTAAAACACATTACTCTTCCAATATTTATCACCATCATGAAACCCATCATGTAACACCATCACTATCATGCAAAATCATCACAACTCCAATCCATCCCAGAGGTTCGAGAGCATGAACCTCCGCTCTGATACCATATGTAGTGCCCACATTTTACACACACAATGTCAACAGTAAAATACCAGGATAATTTTTTTTTACTTACATTACTCACTACACACAACACAACAAGGGCTCCAAGTACAGAAACTCGACTCACATAAGACAATCACATAAATCATCGACTCACATAGACACATGAAAATGACATAGGCATGTCGATGCCACACTTTTCCCAATGAACGAATACTAGCAATGACCCAACCACAAGAACATGACTTCAGGAACGGCGAATCCCACAACACATCATTTCTTTAATTACATTTTAGTTACGATTAACATTCTAAGAACATTATTGTGCAAGGATAGTTTTCTCCTTTTTCCATCTACAAGATCTTAAGTTCATTCCACTTTTAATTTATAGTTCGACCAATTTAGGTTGGCTTCCTTTATGCATCACGGAAATTTCCATAACTTACTTGCTTATTTGGCACAATTCAAATCACATATAAAGTACTTAATTATCTTATTCTTATGTTAAGAATATGCTTCTCAAACATTTATTTAATGTTTAGAATTTAACCTTGCTACACAAGTGAACCTAACGTGATGTCAAGATGAAATCTTGGGATTAAGGAAGACATAGATTTGAAATAGCTTTTTCCCCAAGAACATCCATCGATCACGGAATAGTTATTTCGCTACCATCATTATTATAGCTCAATAATTTGTTGAATTCCAAATTTGATTTTTTTATATGTATATCTTTTGTTTTCTCGACGTTTGGTCACACCAAGGTAATTTATATTCTTTGCAACACATGAAAAAGTTTAATTAAGTTATAAGGACTCCAAAATTGACCTTAATCCTAATCTCCAATCTCGTGTGCAACATTATATGATATGCTCTTACATCGCACTAAGGTCTCATTCTTAGCATCATCTCAAAACAAAAGAGTTACGAAAGCACCTGTCTGACATCTTAAGGAAGTACATGGCTAGGAGCATTATAAACTACACATGAATGCAAGTGATATGTGTTCACGAAGATCCCATATCCTAGCATTGCACGATTCCGCATAAGAAATATTGCAAGATTACACTTTCTAAGGTTCTCTAGAATCGACATCTTTCAACTCAATTTTGCATGCAAGGAGTTAAATTATAGTTTTCTACCCACAAGTTAACATACAAAATCCACTAGGGTTTAGTTTAATTCCAATATGCACCTAATGATCTACGCCTCAACTATATATGATTTTAAGGCAAGCGGACATATCTATACTAAACCACCTTCAAGAAGATACCAAGATGTTATTTTGATAGAAACCAAGGTAACACCGTTTAGTCGTTCCTTCGAACAAGGACTCAAAAGGTGACTTACATAGCGGTCTTCACCACTCAACCTGGTGTCGGACCTGAAGAGAGGGCATTCTTCTCGCGATTACCAAAACTAGAAGGAAACCACATACTCTGGATAAAGTTAGACCATGACATTCCTAAAATATGGGTTCACGACCATGCCGCTAAACATATTGACTATGACGGTAACTCCAACTAGGGGTTTTATTTACCTAACCTAGGAGGTCTCATCGAGTGCAAAGTTTAAGTTCGTTCTATGGTTTTAAATTTCTTATATGGTAAAAAGGGTCACACATGCAGGAAAGTTATGCACGAATATTTTATTAAGGTTGAGTGTTCCCATTAAAACTCTTTATTATGTTTGCAAGGTAAGAAGATAACTCAGTGATTAATTTAATCGTTTATTGAATACTGAGAAAGTACTACAATATATTAACTTCAATTTCAATTTACTATGTATAAATCAAACCCTTTTTGCCATACACAACTAAGAATCAAATTGACCAGGTGATTAGATGCACATTTCCTAAGTTATCCCTAAAACTAGCATCTCATGCATATTAACAAATTTCAATTATAACTTTTCTGTAACAAGAGACTACATTAGACAATTATTCATTTTACAATGACCTATAAAAATTACAATAATAATAATTAAATTACACATCACCTTTTTCGTCGTCATTCTTCCATCCTGTAAAACCCACGTGAGCATGATATCAGTGATAAATCGCTGGCATGACATCCACCCTAATCAAACATAATTATCATTTTTCAGTTTCCCATTTACATCTAACAATAATTACAATTTGCAATCGAAATAAAAAGGTCTAGAAACATGTATTCATTGCATTTCATTTTTCTTCATTTTGTAACCCAGGAGAGAGAAAGAGAAGGGAAGAGAGAGAAAACACCATTTTGTCAAAAGTTCTATTTCACACAATAGATACACTAAAGGGTTTTAAACAATTATTTGCATGTGTTAAAAGTTTCTAGGGTGGTTTGGAAACCCTACGAGGGTCTATAGCTTTCTATTTTTAGATTTTCTTACTAACTACAAAAATGTACAAAACGTGCTCGGAGGCTAAGAAATTGCTTCCAAAAGTTATCTTCGATGAGAACACCCTCCATGATCAACTTTCTTACGTGTCCCCAGATATACCAAGAGTTCATAGCAACTAACGGAATTGAAAAAGAGCGAACGGTTTACGTTTGGCGGTTAGTTCTCGGGGCCCTGGTCGTAGTTCACCCAGTTGTAAAATGACAAAAGTTAGCTCGAGGGCCCAGAAAACTATGTCCATAACTGACGTTCGATGGAGAAGCACACAATGAGACATCTCCTACTAGTTCCCCTATATAAGGAGAATTCATCAGAGTCGACGGGACTGAGAACTAGTAAACCATTTTCAAATGGCGACAAGTTTTTTGGAGCGACAAGATGAAATTGGTCAGTTTGACCTCGTCAAACTGCGACTAGAGGCCTACAAAATGGCTTTGCCAAACTATCCCGAAAAGTGCTCTTTCCTATACTGAATGTTCCATGTATTTTTCTAGTATAAACGCTAGAGGTTTGTGAAGATGGAACGTGATTTCTCTTTCCGGGTTTCAAATGGTGGTCCAAAACGAAAGCCAACTTTCTAGTTTTAACAACTCTCTATTGTTGTAAACCGGTGTAACAGGGCTCCTATAAGAGTGTCAAAAGGATGTCATATGATCGTTTGGGTCAAACCAAAAATCAAGGTGACTCCTCGTATACCAAGGTACACGAATGAAACTTCACATCTCGTTTCCAGAGTTGCGAAGGGTACTTAGTGAGTCTCGAAAAATGCAAAATTTAACTATTTTAAGCAGGAAGAAGGTCAACTTAATCAATGGGGAGTCAAATTCATCTGGTTGATAAAACGATATTGGAGTGATCAAGAAGGGTAAGATTTTTCTAGATCATCTCGAAGCGAGGGTGATAGTTCATGGTTTAAAGTAGGTGAGTTATAATGACTTCGTGAGTTACGACACGATAATTTATTGTTTTGCAACGAGTTGAAGGAACATTTAACTGTATTAAAAATCCCATAATTTTAAAATTCTATTTAGTTGCAAAAGAGAACTAAAACACGAGAATTATGAGAGGTAAGGGAAGAAGAACCATGCCTGGAGAACGAAGTCGGTCGAAGCCGCAGCTTCAGTTCAACATCTTGCTTGGGCACTTGGCCAACCAGTTCACGAGCATCCTCAGCTCCACCACGTCACACCAATTTCCCGATCACTTGATGTTTCCAATAGAATACGGTGCCCATCATGTTCGGCAATTTCCTAAGGCCTACAAAAGGCTCCATTCTTGCACACAATTTGAGAGAATGTAGCGATAGACATGAGGCTCTACACCTGCGAGTGTAGTTGCTTGAAAGTTTCTAAAGCCTTTTGGACAAATCCATTAAGTGCATATCCAGACTTGTTCACATGGAAGCCGGTTCTTGTAACTATGCATAAAGGAAAACAAAAAGGACACACCCAACCAAAATGGGTGTGCTTTAGCTTTCATTCAGCGAGAGCAAAAGAAAAATGATTCTGGTATATTTCTTCTCTCTTTGGTCACTAAGCAACACAAATGGTCATCTTGCAAAATAATATCTATGCCTTTTGGGTTTGTGAATTTAACAAGACAGAAGCACTGAATTGAAGATGTCACAAGTTCTGCATATTAGTGTGCACTTATAGTCCAATGTTGACAAGGATAACAACAACACCTGACTGATTCTGATACAACAGACTACCAACGTCCATGGCACCTTGTTCATAAGACACTTAAATATCCACAGCTATAAAACTCATTTTGTGTAGATCCTGCAATAGCATTTTTCTCAACATCGGCCATAACAACGTTGAGCCATGCACCATTCTTGGCCTCCACTTCGGCCACAGTATTTTCCAGAGAAGCGCAAAGCCTGCACTTGGGTGAGTAGAACTCTAACAGAGTTGCCTCTTTCTTGGTAGTCAGTGCCAATGCCAAAGCTCGCTGTTCTGCCTCTCCTGCTCGCCTGGAGATAAAGATAGAGATGGTACTACTTTTAATTTTAGTTTATTCCAGGTATTCAAATCACCGCTGCTACCTAAATGGGTGAGGACCTTTCCTACATTGGTGAGAGATTTGAATAACCAAGGCGTGCCCACTCTGCATCCCTCTGTCTTGTTATCTCCATTGCATTCCCACGACCATTTCATACGCGTGGAATTATGATTACCATCCATCACATTGCAGATCCAATGATATAACACTGTTTATGGTGAGTCGATGTGTGGTTTATTTTGTTCGTACACCTCTCGGCCCTTTCCTTGTTCTCTATGCCTGCTAATGTGACGTCCTGTCAATTACTGTATTTTCTTGTCCTCCAAGAAATTCTAAGATGTTGAACCCATAAACAATTCCCAATATTCAATACTATTTCTTCACACACCCGCTGTGGAAGGATTGAAGGGACGGAGAGAGGTCTCTCATGGCTTATGGTGTTACAACAACAGGGCTAATGTCAACCTTACAAAGAAATATAACCAGGGTGGAAATGAGTTATATTTGAGGCTTTTATGCTTTCATCAATTCAGGATTGAAACGATTTTAGACAGTCTTCCTTCCATTTCAATACCCCTTCAGTGTTTTACTGGATGCAATTATGAGCATTTTGTTCCATTTATTACCATTATCTTAAATGACTCCTCCACAAAACCCACGCCACGCCAAACAGTTTTCTTCCCCAATGCATGGGCTAAAACCAAGGCGTGAATAAAATATTGAAGGCAACAAGTCAGAGTTAATTAGAAGACAACTAGAATGGAAGAACAAGGACAAAAGGTGGCTAAAAGTGAGAGCTACATCTGACGTAGTAATAAATACTTTATTATTTTTGTCATCCAAAGGTAGATTTACAAATTTAAGTTCTTCATCAAATGAAATCCCTGTTGGATCCAGACGACATAGATGGAGTTTGTGACATAGTTGTTCTATGTCTTACATTCTTGTTAGTGAACTCTTTAGTCCCTCGCAGCTAAATGTCTTACCTTTGGCTTGTGACAATATAGTGCCTTGAACTCTCACGAAGGGTTTATAGAGTAAATACATTTTAACCTTAATCAAATCTATAATAGGGATTAAAGCCCTGGGTGAAAATTGGAATTAAGCTTAACCTTAGTTGTTTTGGTGGTTAACATGTGGATAGAAAATTATAAGTAACTCTTTGCAAAACAAAGTTGTTTTGAAAGATGTTGACTTTAGAGAACCCAAGAAACCAAAATCTTGTTCTGTAATACCTTGTTAGATCCGTTTATGACATTAAGAATTTAAATAATCTTTCGCATGTGGAATCATGAAAGGTAGAAAGATGGGACCCTACCTTGAACACAAATCACTTGTGGTTCAGGTGTAGTTTATAATGCTTCTAACCATGTACTTCTTTAAGATGTCAGGCAAGTACTTTCGTAACTCTTTTGTTTTAAAGCGATGGTAATAATCAGACCATAATGCGATGTAAAAGTAAAGTATAGAAGAGTAAAGATGAGTTTTGAGGTTAGGGATAATGCCACTCTTGGAGTCTTTATAACTCAATTAAATATATTCATGTGTCACAAGGAATATGAGTTTTCCCTTGGTGAGATCAAACTTGGAGAAAAACAAAAGATATTTATATAAAATCTAAATACAATTTCTTGTTGTGAGAATGTTGAATCGGGAAATAAAGATACCATGATAGAAGATTGTTCATGGGAAAAATGTATCTTGAAATCTAAACCCCCACCCCTTCCTTAATCAACTAATATTGCCTGTTGGACATCAAGTTAGATTCTCTTGAGTTGTAAGAGTAATAAGGTAGTCATTGAATATATGTTTGAGAAGAATATTCTTCACATAAGAACAAGATAATTAAGCATTTTGTACGCATTTGAACTAAGCCATGTAAGTATGCAAGTTATGGAAACTTTTGTAAAGAATAAGAAACCAACTTAAAAGGGGTGAACGATAATTTAATCGCGGTATGAACTTAAGAATATGTAGGTGGACAAACGAGAAGTTTATACTTGCACAATAATGTTCTTGGAATGTAAATCGTAACTAAAATACATTTAAAGAAATGATGTGTTGTGGGTTTGCCGTTCTGAAGTCATGTTTCTTGTGGTTGGGTCATTGCTAGTATTCGTTCATTGGGAAAGTGTGGCATCGACATGCCTATGTCATTTTCATGGGTCTATGTGAGTCGATGACTTATGTGGTTGTCATATGTGAGTCAAGTTTCTGTACTTAGAGCCCTTGTTGTGTTGTGTGTAGTGAGAAATGTAAGTCAAAAAAAAATTATCCTGGTATTTTGCTGTTGTATTTGGGTGCATAAAATGTGGGCACTACATATGGTATCAAAGTGGAGGTTCATGCTCTCAAACCTCTGGGGCAGATTGGAGTTGTGATGGTGTTGCATGATGGTGGTGGATATTGGAAGAGTAATGTGATATATGTGTGATGTGAACTATGTCGTAATTATGAAATTGTGAATGCACATGTTGTGCATGCCACTTAGTGCGTATTTGTTGTCATGTTGATGTGCTGAGGATGAGAGTATTCACTCTCTATTCCATGGATCCTATGAGGAATCCGTGTGTGATGTACTACCTTGTTGTGTGTGAAAGGAATGATATTGTGAATTTGAGTGTTGGAAAACATTTTGACTTTATGTGATGTGAAGGTGTATTGATGTATTGCATGATAAATTTGATGTAAAGTGAATCACAGTTTATCGTGATGTCATCACCGTATTGTGAATAGTTATGTGCATCGTCGTGTTGTATTGCAATTGAGTATGTTGTAAGGTTAGACATTGTGTCCCTCATACATATAATTCATGTAATATGTGATGGTTCATGTCATGATTTAGGGGATATGGTGAGTATGATCCCTAGTGTAGAGTGATTGCACCTTGGAGTGCGGGATGTGGTAACGTGATGTATCATTACCCGTGAAGTAATGATTGTGTTATACCCTGTATATAAATACCATGCGTAAGACGCTATGATTACATTATGTGAATCACCATTGTGATAGTGATGTAGTATGTGTATGTTGTGAACCTTACATTAGATGACCCTAAGGGAGGAAACTTTCAAGAGTTTATGTGTGAGAGAGGAGGCGTGGACCAAGTTTTCATAATCTTGATCTGAGTACGAGTGAGGAAGTGGAGTCTTATATAGGTGAAAACCCACTTCTATTTGTTTAGTATACTTTGAGCTTGCTCAAGTATATTGTGGGTGCGTACCACCTTAGGTTCAATTTATGCAACTAGAGTTCCTGCTCTTTCCTATTGGATTGTTCATTGAATAATCCTATGTGATTTTGACTATGTTGATCCTTGTAGGAGTATGGAGTAATGATTCAGGAAGAGATGATAATGATTACATTATTGACATACACATTTCTCGTCAGTTGCATGTATATTTTTATGAGCTGAGGCTCGATGTCCGAGTGCCAACAAATCGATGAGTACCCCTTTGGTGGTGGTATGAGGCCACATAGTGATTGTAATGTGCTATTTACTCAATACATATTTTATTCATAAATTGATCATTATCTTTTTCAGCTAGAACCAGCCATTTTCTTGATTGACATGTTCTTATATTTTGGGCATTTATTTGATTGTTGCATTAACATTTGGATTTTGCACTAACCATGACTAATTCCCCATTTGTTTTTCATAGTTTTAAAACTTTCTTTTCATATTTAAAAGTTTTGTAGCCTAGCCCAAGGCTTTTGAATTTTCCACTTGGCATTTGAATGGATTGTTATGCTAGTTCTAATGTCGTAATGTGTTGGAATAGGGTCATGGGATTAACCATGGGTGGTTGAACCTATGGACCCACTTCATTGTATGAGGGTACACCCCAAGGAGTTACAAATAACTAACGGGTTGTTGAACCACAAGTTATTATGTCACTTGGGTTTGGGGGTGACAGGGCTCTGTGTGCCTAGGGCCTTAGGGTGACCCGGCCTCATTTAAAAGGAGAAAGGAGACGGGCCTCTATGGTTGAGTGACTTGTTATTCTTGATGGGGATTTATGGTTGAGTGACCTGGATAGGTTATATCACTATGATTCATTCTCTTGGGAGGTATATGGAGTTACCTTTTTGTGCTTTTGGAGATATCTGGAGATTTTTTTTTGTGATGCCTTGTGATGTGTGGAGTTGGTATAGTAAGTTATGTGTACTCTTGTGAGTCTGGTTAGACTTTTTGTGCTTGAGGATTGACATCTCCATTTGTATTGACTACTGGATATTGGATTGGAACTATGTTGTTACAGTCATGGATTTCTTTGGGTCTTGTGATACTCGTTGTATATGTATCAGCGTGTTGACCCGATTTGTCAGTCATATGTGTGTACTAGATCTATGTCTAGGACGTAATTGTTGGAAATTATTTGCTATGTGGTCTACTTGTTGTCATTCCATGGTTTGGTGAAACCCTTGTGATGTGATACGATCATGAAAGTATGTAAAAGTATACTTGTGAAATTTTAGTGTTGTGTATGACCCTGGTAGGGTGTTGTGACTGTAGTTCATGATGGGAACCCACAGGAATGAATAAACTAAAATTCTACAAAAATGAAATTCTAAAGGACTTGAATTAAGAATAATGTTAATAGAAAGAGATTAATAAAATAACGAATAAGAGGGAACTACCAATTTTCACATAACCTTGAAAGTTAAAATTTCTTCCAAATGTTCTTAAGGCCACCCCGTAACCGTGATTTTGTATCTGAAATCTTAACCTTAGAGCTTACCTTCACCACATCCGTTCCTTGTTGCGTACCTTTTTCCCTTTCTTCATTGTATGTCACATCGAGGATGATGCTTTCTTTAGGGGAGGAGAATGTAATGCCTCCTTTTATTATTAAAAAATAAATAAAAATATAAAATATAAAAATAAAATAAAAGAACTAAAATTTAAAATACCCATGATTGTGGGGCGATTAGGGTAAAGTGGAGGGGGAAAAAGATTAAAAACGTTACGTTAGGGTTTTGTCTTTTAGCTTTTGGAAGGGGCGATTTTTGGGGGCGCGAGAAAAGATTCAAACTAGATGTCATCTCATGGAGGGAAATGGTGTTTTGTAGCCTCCTCCTAGCCTCCCAACCTACACTAACATTCTCCCAACCTGCTCCAAACTCTACGTGAACACCCATCCAAGCATAAAAGACAGAAGTTTTTGTCAGATGTTATAGTTGCAAATCTTTGGGGGATTTTTTTAGTGTTGGACCAAATGAAAGAATGAGATAGGTCTCATGGAATATTCTTTTACTAGCATACAAAAGACACAGGTTCCCTCACAAGGTAGTCACGTTGTTTCACCATACAACAAACAAGTCTCTAACCTGATGAGTTTATATTTCTAGCGTACTCCGGCTGTGTCAAAATAAGAGCTTTGAAACTAGGTGCGAGACATGCACAAAGCATTATGGAGAAGGGATTTTTGTATGTTTTAGTTAAAGTGCCCAGATGAGATACATATGCAAAATGTGGAAGCATGCAAACTGTTCGACAATACCTGAAAGAAATGTGCTTTATGGGCTGAAATGATTGCAGGATGTGTAAAAAAATGAGTTTGTTGAAAAGGCCTTGGAAATTTTCAAGAAAATGTAATTGGTACGTGTAAAGCCAGACTCCACTACCTTTTCCAGCATCCTCCCAGCCTCTGTCAAAATGGGAGCTTTAGAATAGGCCTCGGACAACCATCAAAGCATAATGGTAGAGGTTTTTAGTTGCAAGTGCGCTAGTAGACAAGTATGCAAATTACGGAAGCATACACAAGGCAAGTCAACTATTTGATAGAATGCCTAAAAGAAATGTGGTCTCATGGAATGCCATGATGACATCCTATGCACAAAATGGATTTGTTAAAAATGCGTTTGGGTGTTTGATAGAATGCCTCAAAGAAATGTGGTCTCATGGAATGCCATGATGACACGCTATGCACAAATGGGTTGTTGAACAGATTTAGAAATTTATGAGAAAAGCTGTCAGCTGGAAAATCTAAAGCCATTTCCATAACCTTCTGCTAGCATCTCCGTCTTGTGCCGGATGCGAGTTGTGGAACACTTTTTAGACATCCTTGAAAGTAGAAAGAGTAGAGAAATGGTTTCAAATCTGCGATTACAAATTCTTTGATAGATGTGTATGCAAAATGGTGGAGTGTGGATGCTCGTGAACCTATTGGCGAAGTGCCCAAGCGAGATCTTGAACCGAATCCCACAGTTTTGACCGACTTCATTCTCTAGGCATGATTCATCTTCCCTTACCTCTCATAATTCTCGTGTTTTAGTTCTCTTTTGTAAATTAATAGAATCTTAAAATATTGGGTTTTTAATATAGTTAATGTTTACATCAACTCGTTGCAAAAAAAAACAATGAAAGGTAATGTTGTAACTCACAAAATCAAAATAACTCTTTTGCATTAAACCACGGACTCCCACCCTCATTCTGAGGTGATGTAGAAAACTTCCTACCAAACTGGATCGCTACAAAATTGTCTTATTGACCAGATGAAATTGACTTTATACTAATAATGTTGACCTTCTCCTTGTTTAAATAGTTAATTTTTGCATTTTTCAGAGACTCATTAAGTACCCTTTGGAACTCTGAAAACGAGATGTTAGGCTTCATTCGTGTACCTTGTTATGTGAGGAATCACCTAGACCATTGGATTGACCCCGAATGAAAATTTGTGATCTTTTTGATGCTCTTATAAGAGCCTTGTTACACTGGTTTATAGTAGTAGAAAGTTGTCAAATCTAGAAAGTTGGCTTTCGTTTTGAACTGCCATTTGAAACCTGGATAGAGAAATTATTTCCCGTCTTCGCAAACCTCTAGTGTTTATACTATAAAATTACATGGAACTTTCAATTTAGGGAAAAGCACTTTTCTGGATATTTTGACAAAGCCATTTTGTAGGCCTCCAGTTGCAGTTTGATGAGGTCAAACTAGACCAATTTCGACTTGTCGCTCCAGAAATCTTGTCACCGTTCGAAGACTGTTTTCTAGTTCTGAGTTTCATCGACTCTGTTGAACTCTCCTCATATAGGGAAAGTGGTAGGAAGCTTTTTGTTGTGTATTCATCCATCAAACGTCAGTTTTGGATGTGGTTTTCTGAGCCCTCGAGCTAACTTTTGTTCATTTTGCACTGGGCCAACTATGACCAGTGGCCTCGGAAAACTAGCCGCCAAACGCAAACCGTTCGCTTTTTCCCAATTCCGTCAGTTGCTATGAATTCTTGGTATATTTGGGGACATGTATAAAGTTAATCATGGTGTGCGTTCTCATCGGAAGATAACTTTTGGAAGCGGTTTCTTAGCCTCTGAGCCTGTTTTGAACGTTTTGTAGCTAGTGAGAAAATGTAAAAATAGAAAGCTGCGGGACCCTCGTAGGGTTGCCAAACCACCCTGGAAACTTTAAACACATGTAAATAACTGTTTAAAACACTATAGGGTAACTTGTGTGCATTAGAACTTTTGACAAAACACAGTTTTCTCTCTCTTCCCTTCTCTTTCTCTCTCTATGTTACAAAATAAAGCAAAATGAAATGTAATGAATACATGTATCTAGACCATTTTATTTTGATTGCAAATTGTAATTATTATCACATGTAAATGGGAAACTGAAAAATGATACTTATGTTAGGTTAGGGTGGATGCCATGCCAGCGAATTATCACTGATATCATGCTCACGTGGTTTTGCAGGATGAAAGAATGATGACAAAAGGTGATGTGTAATTCATTAATTATCATTGTAATTTATATAGTTCATTGTTAAAGGAATAAATGTATAATGTAGTCCCATGTTTCAGAAGGTTATATTTGATAAATTGTTGTTGTGTATGAGATGTTGGATTTCAAGGACATCTAGGAAATGTGCATTTAATCATAGGTCAATTTGATTTATAGTATGCCTAGTAAAAAGGTTTGATATTGATATAATGTAAATGAAATTGAAGTGATACCTTGTAGTGTATATTTAGTGTTCAATAAATGATTAATGTGTCATTTTGTGCATTCATACTTGTAAATGAAATAAAGAGAATTAAATCGAAACACTCTACCCTTGTTCAATATCGAGCACAACTTGGTTTCATGTATGATACTTTTTCCCTAGAAGACTTTGAAAACCGTAGAAAGAAATTAAACTCATCACTCGATGGAACCTCCTAGTTGAGTAAACAAGGACCTGAGAATTGGGCTTATCGTCTTAGTCAGTAGGTTTAGTGACATTGTCATAAACCTGGTAGACAGGAGTGACACAGTCAAACTTTTCTTGGAGTGTGTAGAGCTAACTCCGCCTTCATAGCCTAGTGGACTACCTTGTCATCTAAAGGTAGATTTACAAATTTAAGTTCTTCATCAAATGAAATCCCTGTTGGATCCAGATGACATAGATGGAGTTTGTGACATAGTTTTTCTATGTCTTACATTCTTTTTAGTGAACTCTTTAGTCCCTCACAGATAAATGTCTTACCTTTGGCTTGTGACAATATAGTGCCTTGAACTCTCATGAAGGGTTTATAGAGTAAATACATTTTAACCTTAATAAAATCTATAATAGAGATTAAAAATACAGGTGAGATTTGGAATTAAGCTTAACCTTAGTTGTTTTGGTGGTTAACATGTGGATAGAAAATTATAAGTAACTCTTTGCAAAACAAAGTTGTTTTGAAAGATGTTGACTTTAGAGAACCCAAGAAACCAAAATCTTGTTCCGTAATACCTTGTTAGATCCATTTATGACATTAAGAATTAAATAATCTTTCACATGTGGAATCATGAAAGGTAGAAAGATGGGACCCTACCTTGAACAAAAATCACTTGTGGTTCAGGTGTAGTTTATAATGCTTCTAACCATGTACTTCTTTAAAATGTCAGGCAAGTACTTTTGTAACTCTTCTGTTTGAAAGCGATGGTAATAATCAGACCATAATGCAATGTAAAAGTAAAGTATAAAAGAGTAAAAATGAGTTTTGAGGTTAGGGATAATGCCACTCTTGGAGTCTTTATAACTCAATTAAATATATTCATGTGTCACAAGGAATATGAGTTTTCCCTTGGTGAGATCAAACTTGGAGAAAAATAAAAGATATTTATATAAAATCTAAATACAATTTCTTGTTGTGAGAATGTTGAATTGGGAAATAAATATACCGTGATAGAATATTGTTCATGGGAAAAATGTATCTTAAAATCTAAACCCCCACCCCTTCCTTAATCAACTAATATTTCTGTTGGACATAAAGTTAGATTCTCTTGAGTTGTAAGAGTAATAAGGTAGTCATTGAATTTATGTTCGAGAAGAATATTCTTCACATAAGAACAAGATAATTAAGTATTTTGTACGCATTTGAACTAAACCATGTAAGTATGCAAGTTATGGAAACTTTTGTACACAATAAGAAACCAACTTAAAAGGGGTGAACGATAATTTAATCGTAGTATGAACTTAAGAATATGTAGGTGGAAAAATGAGAAGTTTATACTTACATAATAATGTTCTTATAATGTAAATCGTAACTAAAATACATTTAAAGAAATGATGTTGTTGTGGGTTTTCCATTCCTGAAGTCATGTTTCTTGTGGTTGGGTAATTGCTAGTATTCGTTCATTGGGAAAGTGTGGCATCGACATGCCTATGTCATTTTCATGGGTCTATGTGAGTTGATGACTTATGTGGTTGTCGTATGTGAGTCATGTTTCGTACTTGGAGCCCTTCTTGTGTTATGTGTAGTGAGAAATGTAAGTAAAAAAATTATCCGGTATTTTCTTTGTTGTATTTGAGTGTGTAAAATGTGGGCACTACACAACTCAAAAAATGGGGGGAGGAGGGTGCACACACAATAGGTTGTTATCTTTTTACACAGTAATAAACATACTTTATGTGTGCACCACATTTGAGCCTCTTTCTCTCGACCATTTTAAAAAACAATTAGTAGTTTATAAACTAGACTCCGATCTCTACGGTACTTATTCTTATCACTTTTTCAAATTTTGAGCATATGCATGCCAAATTATTCGATGAAGTTTAGTTTTTATGACTTCATGAAAAGGTGTCCCTTTTTTACCCCCTTTTGGCCCCCATCTTTGTGAACTTACCCCACAGTCATGTAGCTATTTACTTGATTGGAAATTAAAAATGTGAGTGATCACACTTAGAAGATCGAATGGTCACACTTCTAAGTGTGAGCCTCGAGTCTCACTTATCTCGAATTGCACTTCTAAGTGCACGTCTCGACTCACACTTCTAAGTGTGAGGCTCGAATCACACTTCTAAGTGCGAGTCTCGACTCACACATCTAAGTGTGAGTTTTGACTCACACTTCTAAGTGCAATCACTCGCACGTTGAAGTGCAAGCACAAGAATTAAGGGCTTTATTTTACCCAAATTATATAAGGGCTTTACATAAGGCCTTTTATTTACATTACAAAAATTATATTATTAAATTCTTCCATTAATTATTTGCAATACCAAATGCAACATTAATGAGAACCATTTTATAAGGAAAAATGATAATTAAAGTTACGGTTGCGTCAACATTAATTATCCATTAAAACGAAACTATGTAAAATGCGCCATTTAAAAGTACATGCGCCATTGGAAATATGTGCACCATTTGGAGCATGTAACTTTTGTCAACCATTAATTAGCCATTTAATCAAAAGCAATGTAAAATCATACGTGTGCCCTCTTAAATTTGTGTGCCAAAGAAATAGGCAATTGGATTTTTCAGTTATATATCACTATAAATAGACATTTTTTGAGTTTATATTTTTAACATTTTCCTTTCTATTCTCTTCATCAATGTGTAAGTGAGACACTATGTTCATCAATAGAAAAATATGAGCAAGGAAAGTGTCAAAATTTATGTGCTCGATTTCTGGAAATGTTTTGATTTCCTCTTTGTGCCAAAAATTGGTATGTGTTCTCACCATCACCCCTCCAAAATTACAAAATTCTGTTAATGTAAAATTTTCCATAGCTAATTAGGGATTATATTCATTTAGGGATTTTCTAGATAATTAAACTAAAGCAAGTTTGTTATTCAATATTTTATAGAATTTAGTTTTTTATCAAATAAATAATTTCGTAATATATTTAACAGTTGGAAGAGTAGTGAAAGAGGATGGAATGGAGCACATCTTTGACAGATAAACGACACATATTAATCTGTAATAACATGAGAGGAATATTTGTAAAATTTTTACAAACCCATAACACCTGCCAAGAACTTGTTCTATTGTGTTTTACAAAATAAGTTTGGTGGATCAATTTGTGCAGTAAAAAAATGAATATCAAATTCAATTTATGGTCATGGTGGTGTGCAAGAATCAATGAGAAGATGAATTTGATAAAGTTGATATTATTTGGTTAGCCTTATTTGTGTCCACAAATAGTCCTCTGCTACACATACTTAGTAAAATTCAATGGATAGAACATCGTTAACATTGTCAATGACAACATTTTAGAAGATATTCATTTTAAGAAGGATTTTTGAGTCAATGTTTTGGTGTTATATTACAATGATCTAATTGTGAATAAATATAGTAATCCAAGGGTGGGAGAACCAAACAAAATTTAGAGAATGAATAAATATTTGTGGAAGGAAATTTAGAGGAACAAGGCAACTTTAAGATGTTGCTTATTATTTTTAATAGAAACACCATTGTTATTCTTGTGGAAGTAAGAAATACCCTCAAAAGTAATCACAAATTGAAATTTTTTCTCTATTTGGGTCATGCTCTTGTGTCTTTTTATCTTTTTCTTCCCACGGATTTATCTCTTCTATGATTCAATGCCATATTTTACCTTAAGGGCCTTTTTGTAAAAGGATGCTTGTCTTTTCAAAACCCCCATATTTTCCTATTTCCAAAAAAATGGACATAGTAGTTGTGCATTGAAATATGTTGTTGTGGAATAACCTAGCAGACTCTATGATGACAATATCTTACTTTATTTTTTAAATCCTATCAATCGTTAATATCCAATTGCTATGGTGTGGCATAAACTAACGAATGCTAAGATAAAAATGTTATTCTTTGACTTGTTAAATGATAGTGATCCATAAACTCAAAATATTATATTGTGGAAGTATTAGCTTACCTTAGCGGGCGCTAAGCTCAAAATATATTACTTTATTAGTTCCTGCCTCCTACAGGAATTCTATACTTTTCATTCAAACAAATAATTTCTCCTCACAAAATGTAAATTTTCTCTGTTTGGGTCGTGCCTTTGTGGCTTTTTGTCTTTTTTTGCCTATGGGATTTCTCTCTTCTATGCTTCAATGTCTTATTCTTCCTTAAGGGCCTTTTTGTAAAAGGATGTGGGTCCTTTCAAAACCCCCATATTTCCCCTTTCAAAAAAATGGACATAGTATAACTTTTCAACTTTCTAATGTTCATATTTTATTTAAATATGTTTTTAATCTACAAAACTTATTTTTCTTTTTCTTTTTTGGCTAGTTAGTACTGATTTGAAAAATATGAGGCCTTGTTGCAACATTGATTTATTCTATTTAAGAAAATAAAAATTCTAAGAAAGACATTTGTACAATTTTTAAATAAGATATGAATTTTAGAAAAAATAAATGTTAATAAAATATTCATTGCATTTAATGTTTATCCAAAAAGGAAGACTTATTTGCAAGCTTGGACAAGAGGCACATCCAAAATAATACACTATTCATAAAAATTAATAAACTTTATTTAACAAATCACATCATAAAAATTTCTAAATTAAATCCATCTTGCTAATATGGGGTAAGAATGATGGGTAGGAAGGAATTTTCTTAAGGAAATGGACAGATAATTTTCCAATGGCCTTACAAAAGGCCTTAATTAATGATTTAAATCATTAATATGAATTACATTGTCTTTCGAGCCTCCCACTGGGGTTGATATCCTTCGCTCGTGTGGTGGTAGGATTGACAATAAGGAGGTGATTAAATGAAAAATTAGGTGAATTGATTGTCTCCTCCATATTCGCTTTAAGTACTGGGATATCTAGGACATTTGGCACACCATTTTGGGAATTTTGGAAAGCTCAGAGTCTCCCATTTCAGAGATGGAAATAGTATTGGAAGCCAAGGGAAGCATGTTATAATTTTGGGTTAAGCCTTTCCTATGGCTGTGTGGGGCTCCAGTCACTCCCAATTTTTCAAAGATGATGTGGAAACTTCATTTGAAGAGTGGCTAGATGGAAAGATTCAAAACCATTCTATGTGTCGATGGATCTCACAGATTTGGTCAATCACTTAGGATATCAATGGGTGTGAGGTGGAGGAGATTCATTCCCATTTTCATGGGTTAATGTTGGACCCAAGCAGTCAATTGGGAGGAGTAATATATTTAATTTGGTGCGGGGTATATGCGGCACCAATATGATCTCAAATTCCTCTATTCAGTTTTCTCTGCATCTAGACCATGTTGAGATTGATAAATAAGGTGATAAGAGGGGAGATGAGGCCAATTTTCATGTGCATGCCATCCTCGGTGGTGCTAAAATACCGGCTACAGGATCGAAGGCCATAGCTAATTGCTAGGACTCACGTTTCCTCTCGAAGAAAGCAGTAAATTTTCTGCAAGGCCACCTCTAGTGAGTTAGAGCAAGAAATGTCTATGGATGTTGATGTATTCTTCCTCGGTCATAGCGGTGGTGAAGGAGTTGGCCTTGGTAATCTACCATAATTCTTTGTAATTATATATTTTTTTGTATCTCAATTATGTATACAACTTGGTTATTTTTGTTGAATTAGGTTGGCTAAATGGGCAATGTCTTATTGCCAGATCTTTCCACCTTTTCGTGATAACGTGTTTAGACTAGGACTGCCAAAGATGAGTGATGCTATCTTTGAAAACTTCATGTAATATTTTTTTGCGGGCTAGGGCCCTTTCCCTAGGTAATATAAGAAAAAAAGGTTTGAGCTTTTCTTTATCCCCATTTGCAATAAAAATTAGATTTGTAAGTTAATTTTTTTAAAATACAATTTTTCTATGTTTGTATTAAATTTTTTATATGAATTATATTGTGTTAAAGATAAGAACAATAATACTATTATTAGTTCCTGTCGTAGGCAGGTTACTATACCTTTCATCCAAGTTTATTACTTTAACAATTTCTAACCAATCATTTTTCAAGATTATTTTCCTAGAGTCAATATTTGTAATGTCTAAATGTTGGATATGTAAATTTGTAATATTATAATTATACAATTAATCATTTATCTATCTCTATATTGGTGGTTTTATATGATATGACTATGTAAAGGCCTTATTCGAATACATAATTTTTAAATTTTTTTAAACAAATATTGAGAACATGACATGTGTTATCATATTTAATAACTTTAAAGTGATGCATTTATTATTTAGATTTTTAGATTTCATTACATATATGAGAAAATTATTAAAAAAGCAAACTAAAAAAGAAACTAACTACATATATAAAATATAAGAAATGACATTTTAGAAATTTGGAAGTGACATATTTCATCTTCATGTCTATTCAAAAGTTAATAAGCTTTATGAAAAGGGAACTTACTGAAAATATATTGAAACGACCATCATTACATTGAATACCATTCTCAAAAAATAGTAGGGAAAAAATTAAAAAGGTTTAATTAACAACTGCTTTGATCATCTTCATTGATGAGGCTTGTAAAATAAATGATGTCAGTTGCGTCACAATTATAAAAAAAATAATTTGGGAAACTACATAGAACTAGCTTGATTTGAGTTGATGTTATTATGGGGGTAAAGTGAAGTGTGAGGAGAATAAAAGGGAACAAGTGGTGGTGTATGATCTAAATGTAAAACATTATAATTTTCAAATCATGTAGGCACGGTGATGCCATGGTTGATATGAATTAGGAAATACATCAGTTGATGACTCAAATCCAATTCAGAATGGGCATCCTTCTTCTTACCTTGGTTTGATTGTAGCTACAATTACATTGATAGGTGTAGGAAATAGGCGTTGATGGTCCAATATCTACTAGAGTCTTAAATGTATGACACTTCAAAGGGATTCATGCTTTCACTACCATATTGTAGTGAAATTTCAGTGAGCATGGTAGCCAAAAATTTCATCAAACCATGGGTTTTCATACAGTCCGATGACAATTACTAGTGTTTCCTTTTTGTTTTATTTGACAATTTTGAGTTCGAGGAAGAATATCATGGTGTTTTGAGTTTTGTTTAAAGTAGATGAGAATATAAATATGTAACACGAAATATAGAGTTAAACGTTCTTTTTAATATTTATGAATCAATAGTGCCCGATACGATGTCTAAGTGTTGTAACATGTGAGCTACTTTATGAACAATATCCACCTCCTCCCCGACCACAAGAACCACAACCATGGTGATGATTAAATATACTATTATGGTTTCTTCCTTTGACTGACGACGTATATTACATATTCGACCCATTTGAGATTATATTCTTCTTATAAGTTGACTATGCTTCTTCAACGGTATCATGGTTTTACACTCCGGATAAAAGATAATGACAACGAAGATTTGGTAGAGCATTTGCAGGATGCCCTGGCAAGAGCTCTAGTGTATTATTATCCATTGGTGGGAATACTGAGGAGAAGTGAGAAAGATCAAGATAAATCTGAATTATTTTTGGCGGGGCAAGTGAGGGATCAAAAAATGTGTTCATCCAGGGATCTCGTGTTGCTCCAAATCGAATTTCAATGATTTCCAAAGCTTTCTAAATCCCTACAAATATTTAGAAAAATTGTTACACAAAGTGGAGGCAATGGGGTGCTAATTTAATAAATGGATACAAAATTCTACCAACATTAATGTAAGTATTAAGTCACAAACATGATAGGAGAATTTTTTTTTTTTTTAAATCTCATTTAAATACTGGACACATGTCTTTATAAGAATTTAAGTTTTTTAAAATGAAAAAAATCAGATATTGGAATAAGGCCTTATATTTTTAAATCAAAACCAACTGACCAATAAGGAAATAGTTGAATGACTTATTTACATTAGATAAATGTTTAAATAAAATATAGATACAGTAGAAAATTTGAAGTGAGCTGAATCTTTTTTATTTTAGTTAATGTGTTGGGAAAAACAATTATTTGCATGAAAGGTATAGTATTCCTGCCGGAGGTAGGTACTAATAATATGTTGTGGCATAACCTAGCAGCCACTAAGCTCAAAATATCTTAATTTAACTTAGTAAATCATACTGATAAAGTCAACTAATTTATACAAATCTTGATTCAAAATATCTTAATTCTCCAAATTTAATGTGGTTGATTAACTTAGAGGTCGATAAGCTCAAAATAACTTACTTTAATTTGTCAAAACGTAGCGACTTATAAGATTTTAATAAAAATTATTAGGTTATTCGAGGTGTAACTTTTTTGGCGGTGATAAGAGGATACAACATGTGGCTTTAATGGGAATTTATGACATTGATAGATTGCATTCATGCGATAGACGAGATCAATTAATGGTTATACGCATGCGAGATGTAATATGGCGTTGGGAATTTAAGATTTTTAATGGGAAGCATGATATTTATGATTAGGATATCCAATCGATGATATTTGGTACCCTCACACTTGCCTCCATTTGTGTTTGCGTGTTGGTGGCTTTATATCTCTGGGCCAACTAGAAATTTCACTACCCTTGTCCTCTTTTCATTTTTTTCATTGTGCTTCATGTATCTCCACAATGGTGATATGGATTTTTATGGTTTCTTTAGTAGTATGGAGTGTTGTCCTAGCAGAAAGAGGCAAAGAGATGTGACAAGAAAGGATGTTAATGAATCATTTACTTATTAAATGGATGGGAAAATCTGGAACACATTTATGCGAAATTGTCTCAAGAAGGTCGGGTTGTCATGAGTGCTTTGAAGAAGAAATGGAAACTAATATTTGTGAGAGAGTGTGCTAGTTGATTCTTGAACCAAACCAATCCAAAGGGAGGAGGATATTTTTGACATGGTGCAAGGGTTGAATGCGGAAAATATATTGTCTAACTATTTGAGGAAATTTATCTTACACAAGGATCATGAGAAGTTTGAAGAGTGTCTAGTTAGCCTTCATTATCATGTCATGCCCCTACACGGGGATACAGGTGATTGTGTGTGCTATGGAGGTGGTTGTGGTAATTTAGGTTATATAACTCCCTACTTTGGTGTTAAAGTGAAAATGTCATAATGTTGTGTGGATTCGTCCTCCTCCTTTGATGAGAGGAAAGGAGACTCGAATGTCTAGATCATTGGAAAGATGATTGAGAGGCCGAAAGGCCTAATATTTCTTGGATGCATTTGTCTTTAGTTTTTGATTAAGGGCTGGAATGGTTGTTTTTATAGCGAAGTGTATAGATAAAGGAAGTATTTGTGTTTGAATTAAAACTAATACAAATCTTCCCCATTCATTTTGGCATATATTTCATACGATAATTTTCTTGTAATCATCATGGGACTTAACTGCTAGAAGACTTATCATGGACTGGTTCCTCATGTACTATTTTTTGAAGAATTATCATCGAAATATCTTAATTTAAAATCTTAAAATCATAGAATGAATTCAAATAATTTATACATATCTTGTTTGTGATACATAACCTAGCAGAAACTAAACTCAAGCTAGCGGACGCTAAGTTCAAAATATCATTCAGTAACTTGATATACTAGTTGAAACTAAACTCAATATGTCTTTCTTTACTTAGTTAAATAGTAGTTACTTTTTAGCTTGAAATATTATATTGTTTAAATACCTAATGTGGCCGCTAAGCCCAAACTATGTTGATATAATTTGTTAAATCCCAGTATTCACTAAGATCCAAATATTACTTTCTTTTGTTGAAACCTAGTGACCGCTAAGATCCAAATATTATGTTGTGTCATAAGCCAGTGGACGTTAAGTTTAAAATATCATTCATATCTTGATATACTAGTGGAAACTAAACTCATTATGTCTTTCTTTAGTTTGTTAAATGCTAGTGACTCTTTAGGTCAAAATAATATATTGTTTAAATACCTAGCGACCACTAAGCTCAAACTATGTTGATTTAATTTTTGAAATCACAGTGACCACTAAGATCCAAATATTATGTTTTGGCGTAACCTACCGGCCACTAAGCTTGTAATATCTTACTTTATTTTGTTGAAACCTAGAGACTGCTAAGATCCAAATATTACCTTAATTTTTTAAAACCTAGCAACTTCGAAGAGTAAAATATCATTTGTTTGGTTATGTTGAAACATAACCTATCGAAACTAAACTCAATATGTCTTTCTTTAGTTTGTTAAATGCTAGTGACACTTTAGGTCGAAATAATATATTGTTTAAATACCTAGCATCCACTAAGATCAAACTATTTTGATTTAATTTGTGAAATCTTAGTGACCACTAAGATACAAATATTATACATGTTTTGGTGTAACCCATCGCTAAATATTGTTAAATGTTGTAAAATATTGTGATTGAAGTTATTAAACCATAGCGAATGCAATCCCAAAATAATATGTTGTGACATAACCTAGCGGATGCTAAGCTCATAATACCTTAATTTAGTTTATTAAATCCTAACCACCGCTAGGCTCCAATGATTATGTGGTAGCATAACCTATCAGTGCTATGCTTGAAATATATTAATTTAAAATCTTAAAATCATACGATAAATTCAACTAATATAGACATATCTTGTTTGCATCTTCGAATATTACAATATCATTTGTTAAGTTATGTTGAAACAAAACCTAGCGGAAACTAAACTCAATATGTCTTTCTTTAGTTTATTAAATGCTAGTGACTCTTTATGTTGAAATAATATATTGTTTAAATACCTAGCAGCTAAGATCCAAATATTATGTCATGTCATGATCTAGTGGATGCTAAGATCAAAATATCATCCTTGTAATTTCTTACTTTCTTTTTTGAAACCTAGAGACGACTAAGATAACTTGATAAATTACACGATATGATCTAACCACTAAGTGGAAATATTATATTGTGGAAACTTACCTAACACCCGATTAGCTCAAATTATGTTAATTTAATTTTTTTAATCCAATTGATCGTAAGGTCTTAATATTATGTCTTGGACTAACCTAGTGGACAAACGACCACAAATATTTACAACAATTTTTTAGATACGTACGATATACTCAATGAAGCCTAGTGGCCGCTAAGCTATTCTTAAAAGTAAATATATCATTTTTATAATGAAGTTGTGTTATGAATTTAATTTTTAATATTTACATATTTAACACGAGACTAATAAAAAAGTGATCCCTTGGCTAAAAAAAAGTGTGTATTTTTATAACAAAATCAACTTATCTATGAGTCCACCAAGGTAAACAAAGACTACCTCCAAATAAGAATTATAGCCTAGTGGTCGCTAGAGTAGGCAACATTTTTCATGTAGAGTGTATTCATACAGGAGTTTATATAAATGGTAAAAAATAAATCTAGAGTTTATATAATGGATACATAAATATACGTGTAGAATCATGTATTTTATGTGATATACATGTATACGTATAGACTTGGACTAGTGACCGAGAAGTTATATAACAAGTTTTTAAATATGATGCGATCTACTCATTGTACCCTAACGGATGCTAAGCTATTCTTAAAGGTAAATATATCATGTTCATAATGAAGTTATGTTATAAATCTAAATTGTTAATCTTTGCGTATATAACAGAGACAAACAACAAAAGCAATCACTAACACCAAATAATAGTGTGTTTCCTATATAAAAAAAAACCTACTCCGTGAGGCCACCAAAGGTAAATGAATGTTTTCTCCGAATAAGAATTATTTCCTAGTGGGTGCTAGTGTATACAAGTTTTTTCATGTAGAGTGTATTCATACAGGAGAAATCATATTGAAAAGATGTAAGCGATAACAAATAAATCTGGAGTTTATATAATGGATACATAAATATACGTTTAGAATCATGTATTTTATGTGTTATATAGGTATACGTATAGATTTCTCTATTTCTTATGATATTTTGGCATAATATTTTTACATTTATGATAAGAAAAGAAACTTGGACTAGTGACCTAGAAGTTATATAATAATTTTTTAAATACGACGTGATCTACTCGTTGCACCCTAGCAAATGCTAAGTTATTCTTAAAGGTAAATATATCATGTTCATAATGAAGCTATGTTATAAATATAAATTGTTAATATTTGCATATATAATATGAGACAAACAACAAAAGTGATTGCTAGCACCAAATAACAGTGTGTTGCCTATATAAAAAAACTGCTCCATGAGGCCGCAAAAGGTAAATGAATGTTTTCTCCAAATAAAAATTATAGCCTAGTGTGCTAGTGTACACAAATTTTTCATGTAGAGTGTATTCATACAGGAGAAATCATATTGAAAATCTATAAATAAAAATAAATATGGCGTTTATATAATGGATACATAAATATACGTGTAAAATTGTATATTTAATGTGTTATACATGTATACGTATAGATTTATCTATTTCTTATGAGATTTTGGCAGAATTATTTTACATTTATGAAAATTATAGAAACTCATAATAGTGACTGAGAAGTTATAAAACAAGTTTTTACATATGACACCATCTACTCGTTGCATCCTAGCGGCCACTAATCTATTCTTAAAGGTAAATATATCATGTTCATAATGAAGTTGTTTTATAAATCTAAATTGTTAATATTTGTGAATATAACAACAGACAAAGAACAAAAGTGATTCGCTAGGACCAAAAACATTGTGTTTCCTATATTAAAACAAATCGATCCGTGAGGTTGTCAAGGAAAACAATTTTTTTCAAATAAGAATTATAGCCTAGCGGATGCTAGGGTAGACAAATTTTCCCATGGTAGAGTGTATTCATATAAGAGAAATCATATTGAAAAGATATAAACGATAACAAATAAATCCATAATTTAAATAATGGATATATAAATATACGTGTAGAATCATGTATGTAATTTGAAATAAAATTCGGGTTTAGTAAATAGGTTGTCAAAAAAATAATTATATCGTGGCTGCCTCAAAGCTATGTGAATTTTTGGCATAGATTAGTGGGCACAAAAGGAAGAATATATTAATTATTAAATACATAGTGATTAAAATTATATTTAATAATATTAACGCATATATAATGTGTACAATGTAAACATAAAATTGTTGAAGACATTACATTTGGTTAATTCTACATGGAAACACGTATATAATTGGAAATAATTATCATACAATTGAATTATTAATATGGTTTTATATTTTTAAATTATTTATTTTTAACCTCATATATTTTCCTAAAATGACTAAGTGAAACCATGTAAAAATGTAATATGAATTAATTAGTGACATTTATTTGTATCATCTTAATAAACAACATTAAAATATATTGGTTCTCTCAACCAAAATAAAATTTAAAAAAGTGACTTTGTGACAAGCCATCATTATCCTAAAAAAAATCATAGGAACGAGAACGAAAATTTCAAAACAAAATACCCAAAGAGAGACATAGAAATGCGGGAAATGGAAAGTGTTCACCAAAGAAAATTATCTTTGGATTAGAAAAGGGATTAATTTTCTTCCATTAAGGCACAAAAAATATTGTGTTTTCTTGAAGATCAAGGCATTTTTCATGGAGATCAAAAGCAACTAGAAAGTAAAGGCTTGAATGTGGAGCACGATTCAGTAGGACAAAGCAGGGTTGGTGCGGATCACGAATGGACTGCCATGTAAAACACATGAACCAGTCATCTATAGAGAAAATAATAGATCACATGCAATAAAAAGGTACACATTTACTAAAACTACTAAATTTAGTAATATCTAGGATTATTTCGTACTTTATGTTGTCTGTGAAACCTCCATCTGCTACCTCAAACAAACTATCTCGTGTGATTGTATTTCGCAACCTATGTTGCTTTCCTTTTCATGTGATTTCTTTTGTGCATCCTTTTATGCCTTCTCTATAAACAAGATTATAATCATGTAAAAAAACAACCGAGATTAACACTTGGCCTACCTGTAATCTATGGCTGCGTGCATTTTTTTAATTTGGAGACATGCTTTTCTACATGACCAAAAAAAAAAAAACCCTAATCAATAATTTCTCGAGGTATTTAATAGTTTATTTTGACACATTCCATGAAAGAAATTTTGAAAATAGAAAAAGAGCGGGATACAAAAATTTGAAATTTTTCTTTCCCCCTTTTAAAGCAAAAGTGTGCGGGCTATTGAAATTTCAAATATTCAAAAAGGTGGGGGATTTCAATTTCAAAATTTCTATTTTTCCATGGTGTAAAAATAAAAACTAATAAGGTCAAGCATATCTTCATTATATTAATCGCTATAATGAAAATAAAAATTGTAACAATTCGACCCCAAAATATTAAAACAAGCATTATGAAAATATATATTATAAGGACATTTGGCCAAAATATTAAAATCAACTAGTAAATAAATAATTAAAAATACTATAAAAATTTAAAAAATAGTAAATTTTGAAAATTAAAAATGCATGTTTGGTCATATATATAACATAAAGTAGAAAAAAAGAAATAAGTGGGACACGGTTATATGCTTTGACCCCAAAAGACATAGTTTTAAGTGTATTAGAATAATATAGTGACATTTAATTTTTTAATATCTTCATTATATTAATCACTATAATGAAAATAAAAATCATAGCAATTCAACCTTAAAAATATTAAAACAAGCATAATGAAAATATATATTATAAGAAAACAGAAGAAATAAGTCTTGAACATAGTTTTAAGTGTATTAGAATAATATAATGACATTTAATTTTTAATTTTTATGAAAATCGATATCGACATTGTTAGATATAGTGTGCGATAATAATTATCCAATTAAAATTTTCCTCATGACAAGTTCAAACAAACTATTTAGGCTACATTATAATAACACATACTTAAAATCAGCTTATATAGGAAAATAATTAGCGCCCGCTAAGCTCCAATTGCTATGATTTGTTATTCAAACGAAAGATTTAAAATAATAAATCTTTAGGCATTTGTGAGAGCTAAGCTATTTATTTTTGAGGAAAAGCCTAGTGGCCTGATAGCCTCTATATATTCTAGGATTCCTTTCTATAGTGTATGAAAAACACTAGTGTTCCAAAACTATACAAATAGTGTTTACAATGTCAAGAGGTAAAGGTAGGAGCCTAGCGGCCACTAAGCTATCCCATGGTTTGTTACTTTATGGATCCTAGCAGTTGCTAAGAAATTTCTTTGATAGGAAACGTTGTGAAATATGGGTTGAAAAAAATATATTATGGGAACTACATAATAAGGCTAGTGATCCAAAGTTGTTATATGATACAAGTATAATCAATGAACAACACTAGTGTTCCAAAACTATACAGATAGTCTTTATAATGAAAAGAGATAAAGGTAGGAGTGTAGCGACCGCTAAGCTATACCATGCTTTACTATTTTATGGCTATTTTCAAAATAAGAATTTGTTGATCCTAGGGTTTGATATGGTCATTTCTCAATAAGTAAAGGAGCCTAGCGGTCACTAAGCATTTTTCTTTGATAGGAAATGATGTGAATTATGTGTTCAAATTAATATATCTTATGGGAACTACATAATAAGGCTAATGATCCAAAGTTGTTATATGATACAAGTATAATCAATGAAAAACACTAGTGTTCCAAAACTATATAGATAGTGTTTATAATGTCAAGAGGTAAAGGTATTAGCATAGCGACCGCTAAGCTATACCATGGTTTTTATATATGGAATTTATATTGAGCCTAGGCTTTGATATGACATTTTTTTCAATAAGTAAATGAGCCTAGCGGTCGGTAAGCATTTTCTTCGATAGGAAATGTTGTGAAACAAGTGTTGAAAAAATATATCTTATGAGAACAAGATAATAAGGCTAGCGATCCAAAGTTGTTATATGATACAAGTATAATCGATGAAAAACCCTAGTGTTCCAAAATTGTATAAATAGTATTTAAATAAGAAATAGTTGATCCTAGTGGCCGATAAGTCGCTCATTCCATTCAATACTTACAGAAGCTTAGTGGTCGCTAAGCATTTTTCTCTCATACGAAAAGATGTGAATTATATGTTACAAATAATATATCTTGTGAGAACTATATAAGTCATGATCCCTCTTGAGGGTTTGTAGTGTAGCACTTGGATCCGCCAGGGAAGGACCAACCAATATGATACAATTTTAATTAATGAAAAACACTAGCGATGATCTTTACTTTTATCGTTATTCTCAAATTATGAAACTATTGATCCTAGTGTCCGTTAAACCATTACTTATGATAAGTAATGAAGCTTAGCGTTTTCGATGAACATTTTATCCCATAAGAATTGATGTGAATTATATGTTACAAAAATATATCTTACTAGAACTACATAATGCTTGATCCTCTAGAGGGTATGTAGTGCAACTATTATCTCCACCACGTACATTCCAGCCAATATGATAATAATCAATGGAAAACACTATCGATCCTAAGTTGTATATATAGTGTTTACAATGAATTTAATGGTAGGAGCCTATCCATCACTCAGCTAGGTCACAATTTATTATTTTATCTCTATTGTCACATTAAGAAACTGTTAAGCTATAACTATCGTACTTAGACAAGTTACATACATTTAATCTCCATGACTATAAGTATGTCCCATATACATATATTTCACATTATCTTATATAACCAAAAATGTTGAGCTACCACTAACTTTGTTAATGTGATTTTTTGTTCAAACACTCTCCCAAAATACAAAAAATTAGATCTTTTGATGGCTATGCTCTAAATATCTTCCTTAGTCTTGTTATAGGAATTTAATCCTCTCAACTACAGTATGACCGATATACACATAATTCACATCGTCTTGTAAAACAAAAAAAATCTTGAGCTACCACAAACTATATTAATGTGATTTGTTATTCGAACACTCTTTTCAAATACCAAACATTAGATCTTAATGTCCTCTATGCTTTTCCATTCAATAGGTGTAAATGTATAAAAAGAATGTTTTAAGTTGTTATTTTATATGTCAACTAAAATCTTATCTACCACTAAAATGTATATTTTTTAACGTTCCTATCATTCCATCTATGGAATGTTATAGATTTTCTGACTCATAGATAATCATTTCAAAAAGTGAAAATGGTTTCTTATCTTTCAATGCATCATAATTGGCTATCAAATTTTTAGAATTTTTGTTATTATTGATTTGATCCATAAAATATGAATTATTGTAACTAGTTGAATGATAGATAAGATGTCCTGAATAAGCCTAGTGGTTGCTAACCATTAAGTCAATTACTCTCTAATGATACATAGTGAAGAACTCTAGAGGTTGGTGATCACTAGTGTAGTATTTAAATTCCTTATCAGACAATGTGAGAAAAAAATTAAACTTTAGAAATGTCCTAATTATTAATGTATTTTACTCTAATTATAGGTAAAATGTCTTCCATTATTCGCGCTTTGTTCACAACAATTCCTTTCATCGCAGGTGGTAATTGTTGGAAGAAAAGAGACGAGGAATGGTTTTTGAAATCCTTTCCCTGAAAACTACCATGTCGACATGTGGTTTTTTTTTAATAAAAAAAAACAAGAGGAAGTTGGTATTGTTCTATCCTCAGAAGTTATTGATTTGGGGAAACTGCGTGTTCAGGTGGAACGCATTGACTCTGAAAACAATAAGTTTCTTATTCTAGATATGAAGTTGGATGTTTATTTATTTAGGAAACGAGAAATTCGTACCTCAATAAATAATGGGCCATATTCCTAATCAAAATATGGTTAGAATTTGGGGATGCTTATAGATTCTGACAAAACTAGTTGTTCAAATGCAGATGAAATTCATAAAGGTATATTTACAATATTCAAAAAATTGTATAGAAATAAAAAAACCTCTTCTATTTGTCATTTCTTGCATAGAAAAGGTTTGCTTACACATCTAAAATATGCCAAGTTGTTTACTATGCTGAGACGAACATATTTGACTAAATTGGAGATAGAACCATCTAAATCAAAGTTGCATGGGTTGAAAATGAATACTAAATCAGCTACATTTTTGAAGAGGGAAACCACTATATTCGAGAAAACAAAACCTTGGACTATTCAGCAGTTTCATTTGTTTTTTGTTCAATGGTGAAGTATTTTCAATTTATGTTTCAATATGTCATGTAGCACCTCCAAATATCAAGTATCATCGATATATGATGAAAATTTTACCTACTTGTCCACTCCATGTTGATAAATGTTATTACTACAAATAAATACACAATTCTTCTTCCCTTCTTACAGTCTACAAATAACATTGTATAACTCCATGATTTGAATGACCTAGAAAGTGATGATGTGAAATTTTATATACTTGATGGCCAACATACAATTTGTGTGCAAAAAAATATTTTGGGCTCTAGAAACTTACAAGTGTTTACATTCGAGGCTACGGTATCGAAAGTCTCGCATTCTATCTACAAATGCATCTACTGAAGCCATTGTAATATTTGAAAAAAATGAAGTAAATAAAACTTGGATAGAAACCAAGTTTATTGATTTTCTGTACAAAGCTAGATCATTTTGGCAATCACTAGGATGTGCTCAACGAACATGATTGAAAAAATAGAGACAAAAAAGCTGGAAGGTAATGACTTTTAATTGTGTTGCATTGGTTATTAACTTTTAATTTTTTCATACAAAAAGATAAAAAAATTCCTTTGATTGCAGATCTTTGAGAATCAACGCCTCTCACTTTTTGAAGTGAAAAAAAAGAAATTGTATGATAAATGGACTTTTCTATTGTTTCCTGATGACATATGGACTAAATGGACAAAAAATTTCAATTGTTTAAATCAGGTGGCCTAGATTGTTCACCTATTAAGGATAATCAAGCTAACTTTCAACAAAATTTACTTGCAAGATTCACATGCAATCCATTCAGTGCAGCTAGAGGAATGACCAACAAACAAATATCAATACTAGTTGATAAACTACTTTCAGGGGATTTTTGGTTAACTAGGTCTGTTGAGGCTAGTGTAATATCAAAGACATTTGATTCTTATTGCCATAGAATTAAAAGAGAAAACAAAATGAGAGAAAAATCTATGGATTATTTGAAAAAAAACATCTAGATAATATTGTATTGAAAGCTTGCAATGAATCCAATGTAATTGAAAAATTTAAATTACATGAATCACACTACTAATAGTTGTCTTTTCTTATTGGGTGAAGAGAGAAATGGAAAAATAAAATTTGATTCCCAATTAGAGGAAAAAATGGAAAAAAGGAAAAAAAAACCATGAGGTGGAAGAAGTTCTTCCCATCGTGGCTTAGACAATATTAGACAACTATGTAATGTCAATGGAAGGAAATATACCAACAAGGATGGAAGACACAAGATTTTTCATGTAAATGTGCATATCCATTCTAGGTTCCATCAACTTTATCAGATATTCCTTCAAATAATACTTTTTAATAATGACTGTGATGCGTGATCACTTATTTTTACAATTTGGCTAGCGATATTTCTTCTGATGTAATAATGGAGATTCTAACAGTTATCAGAATAAGTGTGATAGAATGTATTATTATTTTTCTAATACCAATTGATTATTCAAAAAAATTCATAGACATAATAAAAACATACATGGAAAATGTTAAAGATAGTGGAGAATAAATTATGTCAGGATGTTATAGAATCTATGAAAACAATGAGATATTCAAAATTTTGTGTCTTATGTACACAATAACTAGTGTGCACAACTGTGAAAATAAAAATGATTATAGAGAAGAGGTCACTAGGGATTGGATGGAGAAAATGCCACAAAAATTGGTAACTGTAAGAGAAATTGGCCTACAAGGAAACATCCATCCTTTTCCTTGTGAACGATCTTATGAGTTTTGGGCTGAGATGTTCACTCGATGTTGTTCCAAAAATTATCTAGTACTAGTGCTTTATGGTAGAAGTGTCACAATTTATGCATTAGTTGATTCCAATCTATCTGTTGTTTTTATTGTTAAGACACATAGTCAAGAAATGTTTCGAAACATTACTATTCTCATATGAAGAAAGGTTTTCACTGAAGACAACTTCAACAAGTGATTTTTTAATGGATTTGAACCTATATATGCTACTTATACATTTATTGTTTATGTAGACAACCACAAAGATATAAAAGTTGATGTACAACCCTTTCAACTTGATGCTACACAACAGTTCAACATGGTGATTTACCTTCAATAATTTTATAAATATGTTTAATGAGCTCTATTTTCAATTACCATTGTTTTCAAATTATTTAACAAACAAATTATTTTTACAGTTAAAATGACAGATTTGGAGGACAGACACATATTCCATGAATACACAATCATATCCTGGTATGTTAGTTGTGTGAATTTGAAAACAAAACCGCTAATAAGCCCTACATATTTATAAGACAATAAATGATTATGTAGACAACCAAAAACCAGAGAACATAACCATGGAGGGCTGGAGGTATCCAACATGAATAAAATCTCATAACCCTCGGTAAGTTATCCATGTGTTTTCTACAACAAAATCATTTATTAGGGCCATAAATTTATACGAAATGATAACTAATAGAAATTATTTTATATGATTGACATATAGTAGTAGAAAAGCTTAAGGAAATCCATTTCTAATCTATGCTAACAATTTAAAACAAATTATAGATATTAGCGGACTCTATGCATCCACATTCAATACAGTAATGGTTAGACTATAAAACCTTACTTTTATAAATGTCTCTCTGATTTACAATTGCATAGTGTTTATAATGTTTACAATGATTCACTACTGCATATTGATTACTTACATTGAATTAACATTATTTTGGCTTCAACATCATCTTAAGTAGAACTAAATACAACTTTATCCTACTCATAGGTGTGTGTAATGCAGACTACGCTAGCCTTGTTAAAGGTTGTCAGTGCAAAGTATAGTCCGACCAAAGATGACATAGCCTAGTGGTCACAAATCCTAATCAATAGCTAAGGACTATTTTCCGCCAAAGGGTGGTTTGGAAAATATAAGATTAACCTAGCAAAGAGTTGTTAAATATGAAACATATGATAGAGAAAAATTGATATTTTACTTATCATATCACCACAAAAACCACTATGTTTTCCAAATTAAGCTTTCATTTTCCACAACATGAAATCAATTATGAATTGATTAATGTTTATTTCAATTAATGTTTATTTCAAATACATTATGCTCACATTTTCAATAAAAAGAAATAGATTATGAATTGATGAATGTTTATTTGAAATAGATCTTGCATCAACAAATCCAATAAAGTGTAATCCAAACCACAATGTCAATCGGTAAGTGGTAGCCATGACCTAAAATGTTGTTTATTTCAATTTTTTATAATTGATATGTAGTGATGAAAATAAAATTTGTTTACTTCTATGTAGGTAGCGATAAGAGTTATTTACTTATTTTAGATATGGATGACTTTCTATATGTGATAAACAAAAATACAATAGGAAGATGTCATTCAAGTTCGGTATGAAAACCATCAACTTGTGATGTAGCATGTCATAATTTATAAAATTATTATCATCATACTGTGAACTGGGATTCGGGTCGAAAAATAACATTCATGTTGATGTTAAAAATATATCAACGAGATTCAATAAAAAAACATCTACTATATTGAATCCAAGAATCACTTGGGGAAAGGAACATTGCAATATAGTCGAGGGAATAACAATAAGATACCTAGAAAAGGTTTGGATTAGAAATTATTTTTCCTACAGTTCTAAAAACACTTTGTGTATTACATTAGGTGCAAAGGGAAACCCTCCTAAAAATTTTATGGTGGGGATGAAAATCATACACAAATATTGTACAACATATAAATGGTTGATGGCCGATTTGTACAAAAAAATTCCACAAATAGTGTCTCAGGATTGAATGTGGTAAAGGGCATCAAATATTTGGAGCAAGAAAATTCTAAATAACTATTTATCACTTAAAAATGTTGTTATGATGGTACTGCTTAAAATTTTAAATAATATATGCATTAATATGTTATAATGAAGGTATTACTTAAATTTATTATATTATGTTGAGATTGTAAAAATATTAAGTTGGGAGCATATATTTTTCACTAATTATAAGCTAATAGTATGATTGAATAACCTGTGTGGTGAATTATTAGAAAAACTTACCCTTTAAGAAATTGTAAAATAGTATTATTTTTACACTGTTCATAAAATAAATATAAATTTAGATTGTATATACTTAAATATTTTTAATATTTTTAATATAATTAATATATAAATAAATATCTAGAAACATTGATGGTCATATCTAAAAAATATCCAAGTCATATTTGATGGTTATTTCAAATATTTGTAACTATTTTATGGCTAAAAATGTTTAAAATGTCTAAATGGGCATCAAATTTAACATCGGGTTGTGGCCTTTGTTGCAACCATTGAAGGACATGGAAGATGTTCTAAATGTTATGTGATCAAAAATTAAATTGGAGGGAGCTTATTTTTGGAGCTTTACTATGATTTATTTTGTTAATTTGGGATCCCAAATATTTGGGAATAGTGTTATAATAAAATTCAAGCAATTCTTAAAATGTTTTTCTACTTTTCTATCTTTAGTAAAGAAATTTAAATTTATTTCATATCTATAAATGAAATCAAAAATATATCTAGGTTGGTTTTACTGATTAATTGTAATTAATTTCATATCCATATTTAAATATGAAAACATTTATGGAATGGTTTTATAGTTAATTACATTATCCTACTCTAAATAGTCGCCCTCTTCTAGTTTCTTTAGAATATCTTTAGTAGTTTTCTGGTTACGCTGAGGTTCAATCACAACATACTGAATGAACATAGAAGTCTCACAAATCTCCTTAATTTCATTACCCTAGCGGCCTCTAAGCCACAAGTCATTTTAATTATTCAAATCTTCATAATTTGATCTTAAAGACATTTAAGCACTGATAATAACCTTATTCCAAAATATTAATAATGCCTAATAGTCATTATCCTGTATAAAACAAAAATATGTTCTCTATAGAACAAAGCATAAATAATGCCTAAAGGAAGCTATCCCGTATAAAACATAAACATGTTATGTTTATAACAAAACATGAATAAATCCCAGTGGTCCTTAGCCCATATAAAACATAAACATGTTTTGTTTATAAAAAACGTAAATAATGACTAGAAGCCACTATCTCGTATAAAAAAGAAACATATTATGTATATAACAAAGAATAAATAATGCCTAGTAGTCGTTGATGGGATCTAGGTGGAGTGGTCAAGTCGGATGGTTGTTTCCGGCTCTACCCAGGTTCAAATCCGACTATGGCACGAACCCCGTTCAGGGTGGTAATGTCCTGTGGTGCATATGGAAGGTTTTCTTTCACGGAAGGATTTTTGGATCGTGGAGTCATGCGCTTGGTGTTGTGTGGCGGCTCGTGTTTCACTGTGGTGGTGTGGGCTAGATAGATAGCTCGTGTTCCGTATGTGGTGTGTGCAAGCTTGGTGGCTCGTGGTTCACCTGGTGGCGGCTCGTGTTTCACCTTTTGTGATGCAAATGACTTGTGGTTCACTGGTAGTGGTAGCTCGTGGTTTGCTAATTGGGTGTGCTTGGTGGCGGCTTATGGTTCGGTTGATTGTTGAGCTTAATTGTAATATCCTAGTTGTTGTAAGGGTGGGGTCCCTTAACCCTCCGGTTCATAGCTCCGGTCTAAAAAGTGCTCATAGGGAATGGGTCCCTTCAACCCACTTGATCAATAAAAAAATGAAAAAATAAAAAATAATGCCTAGCAGTCACTTTCCCATATAAAACATATACATGTTTTGTTTAGTCCAAAGCATAGATAATGCTAGTGGCTGCTAGCTTGCATAATGATTCTAATATTTGATTTTTTAGATTCTGATATTATGATTTTGAATTCCAACATATGGGACTTTGGAGTGTAGTAAATTCCAATATATGTGATTTTGAATTCCAATATATGTGATTCGGATTCCAATATATGTGATTTTGGAATCCAATATATGTGATTTTAGAGTGTAGATAATTCCAATATTTAACATTTTGGAATCCAAAACTAGTAATATTGGATTCCAATATTGGCTATATTTTTAGCTTCTTGGACTGGAATAAGTCCAGATTTAGTGAAATAAGCGTTGGTAGAGTAAGTTGGTGAAAGAATTTGGAATAATTGTGACATGATATATAAGATATGAAAGGTCTATAAGGCCATAACATAGAGGTATAATGCAATTTTTAGGTCCCATTGAAGCAAGACTATGAAGACAAGGAAATTTTGTGTTAGAAGAACAATGAATGAGAGGGGGTGACTCAATCATACAAAAATTTTAACTTCATTTACCATGTCATACATTCATCATTCAAATCAACCATTCATCATACATAATCAAATGTGAGCTTATTAAGTGTGTTACAACCATCCATAAGTGCAAAGAGATAAGAGAGAACATAATAACACCATATATGAAGTGGGAAACCCTCAAGGGGAAGAAAACCCACTGAAACCTCTACTAATATTACTCATAACAAATAATTTGCATGAATATTACACATCACACAAGATTTATTTAGTAAAGCACCCACTTCACAAGGAGCACCCACCCCTATTTAGTATAATACCCACTATACAAGGTAGATACCACCCCTAAGGTGATAAAATACCCATTTAACATCCCAAGACAAAGACCACTTAAGTATTGTTTCTCCCATAATAGATTGTGATCACAAGTTCAGCTCCATACTCTTCAAATCCTCTCAAAACAATCTCTTCTCTTACTCACTCAAATTTTCTCCCTCATATGATGATTAGGTATAATGACCTTAGAAATCATCTCATTTATATTTCTCACCAATTAATTCTTCTTTTTATCTATGTATTCGACCCATCTATACTCTTATTCTTCCTTCTATAGCTCACTCACATCCCCATCAACAACAACACAAATGAGAAAATAAGCTAGCCTTATATACATGACACTAGATTATCACACCCTTAGGTATTCTCAACATGAAAAACATCCTCAACATCATAGCACATCACTTATAAGCACCTAGTATGTTATAAATACCTCAAACAACTCAAACTAGCACAAGGCATCTCAATTAGGCCTAAAACATAAGCCTACTCCTCCAACGAATGGAATATGATCTTCAAAGGCACATAAATGCTTTAAAAACTCCATAATCTCATAACACATCAGTTACATCATCTCAACATCATCAAAAATGATAAGAATCTTTGCATCATCTACCATCGTTATGAAACATACCAAGAAGCAAGTTATCTAAACTAGGTCTTTACGCACCAAAAACTAGTTCACAAGAGTGAACAACATCTCATAGAAAAACCACATGTCAAGATGAATTAGACACATGAAAGTATGTGCCATGAATAAAAATAACTCTCTAGGTTTATGAGACACCACAAAATAGGACACAACACTCCAATACATTCGGTTCTCCTACTTCACTTAACCATGTATATCATACTTAGAAATAGTTCACAAAACTGAGATGGTTCTCATATCAAATCACCTCACCAAGGAAAAAACATTCATCAATGTAAATATCATGATGTCTACTATCAAGAACAACTAACTTCATTAATAAAATCATGTCACAAGTCTTTCAAATAGGATAATCTTTGAAACTTCTCAATCAGGAATTCAAGACTCAAGAACCAATTTTGAGCTCAACATGCACAAATACCTCAAATGTAACTTCCAAGCATTAAAACCACTTAGGAAACTTTAAGGGAGACTTGACACACTTTTTCAATTCATAACAGGTATATGTCACTATTATTTCCCTCAAAATTCCCCTCTTTAGAAGTCAAGTTTCAAAATTTTTGATTTGGTACCTTGGAGTATTGGATCATGTCGGTTTACAATTTTCCATTCCATGGAGAACAATTTGAAAGTCGGGCGTAATGGTGGTGTGTTTTTTTCCTTCTTTTTATTTCTTCCCGTAGTCAGGAATGACAGTGTATCTTCCCTATTAATTTTCCCCCAAGATCCACGGGTAGTACGTGGACATCTTTGATTAGATGTGACATGGCCATGTTTCAAGCAACAACAATGCAGAATCCTCCACGTGTCCAAACGATGTAACTCCAAAGGCAGGCCCCGAGGATAGACCTCAAATAAGCATAGGCTTTCCACGTGTCCCAAGTCTAAAATGGAGACAAAACAAGCCCAAATCGGCTAAGTATAGAAGGTTCAATAGATGGCACCTTGTGCCTCATTAGCGCAATTTCAAGGGTCAAAGCCGAGGCGTTCTCAAATTTACACCAGTCCTCCATGTGTCCTAGGTTAAAAAAGAGACAAAACCAATTGATTAAATCAGCTAAGTATAGAAGGGTTGGCGGAGCTCTCCACATGTCAGCCTGGCATAAATTCAAAGGAAAAATTGAGAGGCTAGTTCCAAATGAGCACCATCTCTCCACATGTCTAGGATCAGATATACGGCCCCACCAAACACAAGGGAAAAAGTCAAATATTAAGCACGAATAGAAAGTCAAGGCAGGGAAGTGGGTTGTCGGGGCAATTTGAGAATTTGAGCCTTGTTTTTATTAAAGGAGATTAAAGTTAAAAAGTGACCCATAGCCTTGCCCATGCCTAGGAAAAAGTCAAATATTAAGCCCGCATTGAAGGTCAAAAGTGGAGAGGCAGGCTGGTGGAGCAATTTGTGTTTTTGAGCCCACATTGAAAAGAGGTAAAATTATAAAAATGACCTGCAACTTTGTCCCCACTCAAGTAAGGCCACGTGTCAAGACCATATCAAAAGTGGGTGGGTGGGCCAAAATGTTCCAAAGTGCCATTTTCCCCAAAAGGCATAAAATGCAAAAGTTGTCTGGATGCTTGCTTTGTTTTAAAGCTCTCCCATGTGGATGACTCGCATTCAAAGTTTGCAAGGGAAAATTGAATGGCTGCAATTCAATACATCTAGTTTTGCTTTACTAGACTGGAAATAGCCGAGGCATTAGAAAGACTTAGACATTAGTTTTTCGAATCAGTTTTCATCATTTTGTAACTGATGTAACCGTTCTTGGTTCAACTATTTAATGGATTATTTACCTTGTTGTGGTACTCTGTAAAGTAATAGATTCAAAGTAAGCAATACAAAATTTTCCCATTTCTTCCTCTGCTTTTATTCTTTCCATGTCTGAAACTTGGGAATCATCAATCTCTTATGATAAGAAACTTTGTGTTCTTGTTTATATGATTTCTGGAACTTTTTGTCTTTGGAATTATACTGGTTATGAAAGCGAATGATTCTATTTTGCATATCCTTGGTTCAATATGTATAAGGTGATACTCTGCCATTGATATCTCTTAAAGGTATTGTTATGTTCTTCCTTCCTCATCTCCTTAATGATTCCATATTCTTGTATTGATGATCTTTGGGCATAAAACATTTCAAAGTATCAAGACTCCATGCTTTGAAATTTGTACATTTGTATATAAGTATTACTAATAGATTTCAATAAGGGGACCTTTCCCATTAAAGAGAAGGGACTTATTGTCCCCTGACTGTGGTTTGTTAAAAGGATTATTTTAAAAACCCAATAGTTTTTAGCGAATCCACTGGGGATTTCATTTCAAATGGATCCCTTTATAAAAGAACAACTTCAAGATCATTGTTGGTCTGGTGACTCTACGGTATACACGTGGGAGGAAAGCTCTCGGGGTTGAGGATTCCCATTTTCAAATTTTGGAGCAACAAAAATTCTCTCTTCCAACAAGAAGGAATAAGAGGAACTTGTTCTACAAGAACACCTCCTACTAAAGATAAAAATTCCAAGGAGAGCATTCCTCAGGAGCATTTCAGTCCTAATCTCCGTGCTTTGATTCTTCTTTGGTGTTTCATTTCCCTTCAACAAATTTTTCCAAAGATGGTAGTTCCTTTACCTTGGGGACAACGGGTTGGGCCTCTTTCTCTTCCTCACCATTCGCATGAGTTTCCTAGGGGTAACAGGAAAAGTTTTCCCAAGTTAGGGGTGATGGGAAGGTTCATCTAGATGAACACATTGCAACCTTCTTTGTTGCATGTGGGATTCTTGGGGTTGAACATCAAGATGTCTCTATTAGCAATTTTTGGGGACATTGTAGAAAATGCCACCGATTTGTTTTACCATCTTCCTATTGGGTCTATCACTAATTGGAATACCACGATGACTCGGTTTGAGCAGCATTTCGAACTCGCCTGAAGATATGCATGCTCTGTTAGCACAAATTTCTCATATCAATAAGAATCCATTTGAGCTCATGAGGGAGTTAGTGGATAAATTCAACGATCTAATTAAGAAAATTCCATAGAACACTCGTATAGTGGATCAAATCCAAAAGTCCTTCTTCCTCAATGCCGGTTTCGAAGTGAGTTATGCACTAAGAAGAGCCAACTTTTCAACTTTGATGTCGTTCAATGTTTGGCTATTAGTGTTGAGGATGATTTGATCATGTCTCGGTAAACTGAAAATAAAATCATCCAAATCTAAAGCTTCTTCCTCTTCCTCTTCCCCTAGAGCCAATTCCCGATCAATTAGTATAGAAGCTTGTAAATGATATCATTGCTCTCATGAAATAATTGGCACAACATACCCCTTATGAAGATGTTCCAAGAAAGAATTTTCATCCCAGGAATCACATGCCTTCCTCTTGTTGGGTTTCAGATTTGCACTTGAAATGAAACCACAGTCAAGGGACAAACAAGTCCCTCCTCTTTGATGGGAGAGGTTCCCTTATTGAAACCATGGGCAAAACCTATGTACAAATGAACAGTATTTCATTCAATGGTAGTTTCTCGGTATCCTGAAATGTGTTTTAAGCTTGGAAAGTTATCAATACATGAGGATATAAGACTTTGAAGAGAGGAGGGAGGCAGAAGAAGACAATACTTTTGGGGAAAAGAGATGGCAGAGAAAACCCTTATATGTATTGTGTAAATAAGATGCAGAATAGAACCATCCACGTTTATAATAGACACAATTCACAGACTCAAAGTTCTGGAGATTGTACAAACTAGAACACAAAATTTCCAAGCATACAAGATTAGATGATTCTTAGATCAGAACTAGAAGGAAAGAGAAAGAAGAAGAAAAAGGGAAAAAAATTTGTATTGATTTCTTCCAATTCAAAATTATAGTTCCAGAATAATCAAAATTCCAACCCCTTACAATGGCTTTAAAAGCTCATGATATTGCTCACAAGAGAAGGTTACAACTTCCTTGAGCAATCAAGAAACAATTATAACTTATTCCAATCATCCATGCCCTTTCAAATTCTTGATTTGTAAAGAAACATTAATGACAGAAAAATAGTTTTTTAAATATATAGCTATTACATTATTTTACTAGTTAAAACATGGGCCATTTGATTTGCTTTTAAAACTTCAAATTTAGGCCACCCACGTGGGAGAAATTAATTGGAGTGGGCCTGCAAACACCTCTTGCATTCTTTTCCTTTGAAGTAGCGCTAGGATGACACGTGGAGAGCTCTACCGGTTCCTCTATACTTATCCGATTCGGGCTAATTTTCTTCTTGACTTATGTTGACCCCTAGACACATGGAGGGATGGTGCTCATTTGAGTTTCCATTTTGGAAACACCTCTTAAAATTGCATCAAGATGATGCATGTCTCCTTCCGCAAGTCTTAGAACTTTCAACAGCCAACTCTGTCTCCTTGTTGACTTTAAGCACGTGGCGAGCTGGCACTACTTGGAGATTGACCCCTTGATTTCACTTCTGAAATGGTACCATTAAAGCACATAGAGACTTCCACCAACCCACCCATACTTATTCAATTTTAATGACGTCTCTGTCCCTTTTTGGACCTAGGACATGTGGAGAACTGGCACAAGTTTGAGAACCACCCCCATCTTTGACTCTTGAAGCTGCACTAATGAGGCACGTGGCATCGTCTGTTGAGCCTTCTATACTTAGCCTATTTTAGCTTATTTTTTCTTCATTCTATACAGGACATGTGGAAATCCTGTGCTTATTTGAGGACTATCCCTTGGACCACCGCCCGGAGTTGTGCCATTTGCACACATGGAGGCTTCCCGAATCTTGAAATTTGGCCCAAACCACATCCGATCAAATATTTTCACGTATTACCCATGGACTCTGGGGAAAAAGTTAATGGGGAAAGCATTCTTTTCATTCCTAACTCATGGGAAGAAAATAAAAATAAGGAAAGGAACTTTACCATATGCCCAACTTTCAAATTGTTCTCCATGAACAGGAAAACTACAAACAATGCCAGGCTCGATGCGATTCGATACTCCAAGGTACAAACTCAAAATGTTTTTAAACTTGACTTCAAAAGAGGGGAATTTTGGGGCCAACAACAAGCTGGCTCTTTCTGGGGATGAATTGGCTTGGAACAAAGACACAAGGCAAGATCAAGAACTACAGATAACTCTAGGGAAAAGAGGACCAATGCTTTATCCATTAGGTAAAGGATTCAAAGGAAAAACCAATACAAGGAAACACACACAAGATGGGAAAACAAACAAAAAAACCAAAAGGGAAGAACAAAAATGAAAAACAAAGGAATGAACCAAAACCAAAACACTGTACATAATAATATATAGAAGGACCGCCTAGTCACCTAGGAATTGAAAAATTTCAGATACTTCCCACTATAATGAAGTGGGAGAGGATAACCATCCATTTAATCTAGATAAAAAGAGTTCTCTCCAAGTAAAATTTTTGATTTAAAAGGACCAAGCCAAAGAGAATCAAACTTACCATGGATTCCTCGTGGCTCATGTCTTTGTCCCAAAGCAACACAATGTATCCCACTTAGAAGACTCTAAGTTTGGCTTTCTTTTCAAACAAAGCCTTTACTTTCAACTTATGATCTGTTATCTTGTCAACCACTTGTAATCTATCCTCATCGAGCTTCTGAAGGTACAAAATTCTCTTGTCCAAAGAGCTACTGAAACTTGAATCTTCAATGTTTTTCATTAGATGCAAGGCTGGAGATTCCACCATGACTGATAGTTGAGTGTCACACCATACACCACTTGGAAAGGAGACATTCAAATTTATCTCTTGGGTGTAATTCTATCAGCCCAAAGTGCATCATATAGCTTGTTTTGCCAATTCCTCTGAGAATCATTTACAAGCTTTCTAACTATTATCACCAAGTTCTTGTTTGTTGATTCTACTTGTCCATTCCCTTGGGGGTAGTAATATGAAGAATGAGCAAGTGATATCCCATACCCATAGCTGAATTCCATCATCTCAGCAGAAGAAAAGTTGCAAGCATTATCAGTCATAATTTTGTTTGGGATCCCAAATCTGGTCAATATGTTCTCTTTAATGAAGTTGCAAACTATCTCGGAGGTAGTGCTCTTGAATGAGATGGCCTCCACCCACTTGGTGAAGTAATCTATGGCAGTCAACACATGGGTATGTTTAGCACTGGAAGGTGGGTTAAGAGTTTCAATGAAGTCTAAACCCCATTGTTTAAATGACTCTTCAATCACTATAAGCTTGAGAGGCAAAGTGGCCAACTTAGGTCTTCCAAAAAATATTTGGCATGCTTCACATTTACCAACCCATTTTGATGCATCTCTGAATAGAGTGGGCCAATAATAACTAGCATGAAGTATTTTATGAGCTGTTATAGTAGAAGAGAAATGACCTCCACAATCCTGGTCATGAAAAGAAGAGAACAACTTCTTCTTTTTCTCCTTGTCTACACACTTCAAAAACCTTCCATCTATGCCTCATTTGAATAAAGCATTCTCACATAGAAAATATTATGTAGACCTCATTTTGATAGCTCTCTTCTCTTTGGCACTCAAGTGAGAAGGACACTCTCTATAGGTCAGAAAGTGAGCAATGTCAGCATACCATACATCTATCGAGCTGAGGAACAAAATAATAGGGACGTCAACTTCATCTTTGGACAACTCCTTGGAAGCTCCTTCAGCAATGAGTTCACACAGGCCCTTACCCCGAACTAGCTTGGTTGGCCTAATATCAAGATCATACTCTTGCACCTTTACTACCCAATTACCTCTCTTGGTTCCAAATTCTTACTGAGTAAGAATGGATTTGATTGTTGTATCAGGCACCAACACATCAGAATGAGAATTAAGAATGTAAAACCTAAACTGCTTGACAACTTTGACAATTGCAAAAGCATGTTTCTCCATCATAGTGTACTTCAGCTCATGATTTTTCAAGACATAACTCATGAATGCAATTGGGAGCTCATGATCTTCAACATTCTTCTAGGCTAAAAATTATCTAGGATATTTTTAGTGGCATAACAATAGATAATGAAATCTTTGCTAAATTCAAGGCATGCTAATATTGGAGTCTTTGCAATAACATATTTAATGTCCTCAAATGATTTCTTCCCTTGAGAGGACCAACCGAACTTTACTTCCCTTGCATCATGTGAGCAATGCTCATAGTAAGTTTTGTGAAATCGGGGATAAATCTCCTTAGGAAATTGATCTTACCAAAGAAAGAATAGACACCCTTCTTACTTGATGGAAGAGGAATTTTCTGGATGGCCTAAACTCTCTCTGGATCAATCTTGATCCCTTCCTTTGAAAAAAATGTGTCCCAACGAATTTCCTTCTATGAAACAAAACATAGAATTCTTAGGATTTAAATAAATTCCATGCTCTCTACACTTCTGCAATATTGTTTCAAGGTGTTGGAAGTGATATTTTCTTTCTTTAGAAAACACTGTCAAGTCATCCAAATACACAACAATGAATTTCCCTTTCAAACTACCAAAATCCAAGTACACATCTCTCTGGAAAGTAGCACTAGAATTGATGAGACCAAATGGCATCCTCTTGTATGCAAAGGTTCCCCAATGAGTAGTAAAGGTAGTCTTATGTTGGTCTGCAAAGTATTCACCTCTACTTGATTTTAGCTCGAGAATTCATCTAACATAGATAGCATCTCCGAGCATGTAATAGCTTATAATACTTGGTCCATCATGGGAGAGGGTAATTTTCCTTCAAAGAACCCCTGATTTAGATTTCTAAAGTCCACACATATTCGGATCTCACCATTCTTCTTCCCGAAAAGCACTATATTAGCAAATGATGGATGGGGAAGATGATCCTAGCCTTTATAAGATTTTGTATTTCTTGGAAAATTGTATCACCTATCTTTGGATTATATTGCCTTTGCTTCTATTTGAAGGGTTTGATCCCAGAGCTTAAGAGGAAAGAAATATTACATTTATTTAGGCTAAAAGCCTTAAGATCATCATAAGAGTAAGCGAACATCAACATACCTTTTTAACATATTCACCACCTTCTTTTTCTCTTCCGAGTGTAACATTTTCCAATGTTGACCATTTTGGGATCATCAAGACTCCCAATATTCACTTTCTCGTCTCAAAGCAGATTGTCGAGCTCCTTGGGAAACTTTAAACTTCATATATATATATATATATATATATATATATATATATATATATATATCATGTTTATCAAAAAGATCCTCCAAAATCACCTTCCCTCTAGGGATTTTGTTGCCTTTCAATTTGATGCATGCATCTTGATCCATCTCTTCTTTAACACCCTCTTCATTCAATGACACACACTCTCTAGATAGATTGTCACTTCCTTCAAATTAGAACCGATCAAAGTTGTCTCTAAGCTCTAAGAAAGAAAGCAAATGTTGGTCATCATTAAAATCTTGCCAATTATTTACATTATTAGGAACACTAGGTCTATGGATCAGTTCAATGGTGAATTTCTCCCGAGGAAAATTAGGATGAGGAATCAACAAGGACCCCAAAATAGCTAGAGAGTCACCCCAGCTTTTCCTTTCCTTGGCACAACTTCAATGGTAAAAGCATCAAGGAATTTGATGGAATCCCAAACCAGATTTCTATAGTGTTTCAACCTTCTTCGTTTTTACCCGATAAAGGTCTTTAACTTGTTTTACAATTAGCTTGACATCTCCACAAAAATAAGGTTCTTCACTCCCATCTCTTTTTCCATGCTCAACCCAAGAATAAGGGCCTCATACTCAACAATATTGTTGGTATTTTCAAACTAAAATTTGAAAGAGAAAGGATGAACCTTACCCCTAGGAGAAATGAGCACTACACCAGCTCCAGAACCAGCTAAGGAACAACTTCCATCAAACTCCAAATTCCACACACCATTAGGATCAAGCAACACTTCCTTTAGCAGACTTGTCTCCTCTTGTGACACAATCATGTAGTTCCCATGCCCAATGTCTTCATACAATATTTTTGCTTTAGGATCATTTATCTTTTGCACAATATACTCTGCTTGTTTCTTAGGCAATAACTTCTTCATCTTCCCATTGACAGGGATCAAGGCATGTGACCAATCCATTTGGATCTCACCTCCAACATCTTTTTAAAAGTTCCTTCTTAACAACATGCCATAGGAAGGAGGAATATCGACAACCAAGATGGTAGCCAAGACCTCCTTCTCTCGGTAAATCAACAAAAGATACTTGTGCATCCTTGATTCTCCCAATCAAAGAAACTTATCTACTTTCCATGGAATAGCAAGAACCATAAGTGTGGGTTAAGATTAGACCCAAAGCATGAGCCACTTTTTCAGGAATTACATTATCAAATGCACAGAATTAATGACAATTGCTAATCTTGTGGCTAGATATGAGGAGAGTCACATAGAAGGGTTTGATCTTCTCATTGGGTGAAGTGACTGCAGCCACAAGGCTAGGTTGAGGTGGAGAAGGAGTGGGAAAAATGCATTTAGAAGAATGGGCTGGGGTTTTAGATTTAGAATTTACAAAGTTAACCATTTTGGCAAAGGCTTTAGGATGGGTTTGATAGAAATATGCCTCAGAAATCTGAATCTTGGTCTTTTTAAGATGGTCTATAATGTCAAAAGATCCAAATGTGGATGGGAATCACTACTAGGAGTAGGAGAAGCTTTTGGTCTATTAGTTTTATCATTTTTTGGACAAGAATTTGTTAGGAAAATAATGTAGTGTTCACATTATTAATGTGATTATTGTAAAATGAATAATTACGTCAGTAATTATTCATTAATGGTTAGTCATATATATATTGTTATAACCAACAATATATATGCATATATGTTGTATTATTAAGTTGGTTGTTAGTAAGATGGTTAAACATATTATTGTTATAAACAATAATACGTAATTAAGGAATGTTGTTATATTAGTTTCCTATTTTATAGGAATGACTTATTCCTATATATTTGTAAGAGTTCTTGTATGAATATAGAGAGAAGAATTATCACTGTGTATTTAGTGTAAATTTGTATCGCTCTAAGATTTGGTATTAGAGCCATGGTGTCCTCGAGCATCAGATATCTGCTCATAGTATTGCAATCGATGATTGTCCTAGCAGGAAGATGGTAAAACCAATCTTCCTTGTAACAATGAAGGCTGCAATGTGTTCATCAGGGTGCACTTTTCCATCACCTCTAAATTTGGGAAAATTCTTCATGTTACCCCTAGGTAACTCATGCAATGGTTAAGGAAGAGCCAGAGGCCCAACTCTTTGTCCCCAAGGCTGAGGTGCTACCATCCTTAGAAAGATTTTTGAAGTGGAACTAAGACACCAACAAGGATTAGGGCATGAAGATTAGGGCTAAGTTGTGCTTGAGGAATGCTACTACCAGAATCTTTATCTTTGTTGTCCTCTCAATTTTCCCCACCCTTTCAAATCTAATTTCGTGAAAATTGGAGCCCTGTCATAGAAGAAATTTTTGTTTTAAACTCCTTAGATGCTCGTTTTCATTTCCCACGATGTTTTAATCAAAATTTTCTCAATCTACTGCCGTTAAAATGTTTTACCTATTTTAATGGATGGGAAATTATTTTAGTTCTTCTTTTATGCATTTGGAATGTGTGGGACCTTGCATCTTTCATTTTTAACCTTTTGTAGAGAAAGAAATTCTTCATCGGGAGAAAAAATGGCATTTTCCCATTTCTTGCAACTTCCTATGTTATTTTCCCTATCAAATTCTTGCTCATAAAGGTGAAGCTACATGTTTTCTTCTCATTGGATGCAGTTGGATGGGTTTCTTTTTGAACTTATCACTTTTGGTGATTTTGGAAAAAATGTCAGATTTTCCTTGCATCCTCACTAGTCCCTGATTGGCTAGAGTAGTTTTGGCGGAAGTTCGGGGTGATGGATCGATTTTATTCTCTAAGGCATTCTGGAAAAAGGGTGAAAAGTTCTAAAATGACCTATGGCCCCACTCACGCAAAAGGTATAAATTCTGAGTTGAAGCCCACAATGAATTAGAAAGGGACATGTGGCCTACATTCAAAATTCAATGGCAGGGGCATGGACTTTCAGGGGAAAGGTTAGAATTTTTCCCCTTTTCAAAAGAGATAAATTATAAAAGTGAAGCACATCCCCGTAACCAATCAGGTGATGCCATGTGTTGATGAATGAAATAGGGACACGTGGCCGTTTTTCAATATATATGTTCTTTGATGGGCTAGTGGAGGACTTTAGGAATTTTAGCTTTGTTTCCACAAAGGGTGAAAAGTTCTAAAATGACCCACGGCCCCGCTCATGCGAAGGGATAATTTCTAAGTTGAGGCCCACAGCAAATTAGAAAGAGACACATGGCCTACGTTGAAAAGTCAATGGCAAGGGCATGGACTTCCGGGGAAAGTTGGTATTTTTCCCCCTTTTCAAAAGTGGATAAAGTATAAAACTGAAGTGCATTCCCACAACTAGTCACGTGATGCCACGTGTTGAAGAATGAAATCAAAACAATGGGCCTACGGAGGAAATTAAGAATTTGAGCCTTTTTCACCAAAGGGTTAAAATGTTGCAAATTGATCCGCGACCCGCGTTCATGTTGAAAATTCAAAGCGGGCCGGCGGAGGTTTTTGAGAATTTGAGCTTTTTGTTAAAAAGAGTTTATATGGTAGATTTCACCCGCATTTCCTCAACCACTCAGATGGCACCACGTGTTTGACCTTTGGCAGAGCTGCGGAGGGGCAAAGGAAAATGAGAAATCACGATTTTTCTCCCAAATGTCAGGAAATGTAGATTTCTCCCCCAGGGCCGTCGTTTCTTGGATCTTGCCATGTGTAGGGTCCAAATTTTAAGGTAAAAGGGTCAAAAGATAGCTAAATTCACTCATCTAGTTTTTGATGCCATTAACAAACCAGAGCTCCAAATAATGCAAATGTGAGCCATTCTTTGTTCTTCTCTCTCCGTTTCCTTGTCGTTTATTCATGAGATGTGTTTTTGGTTTTTGTGGAGCCAAATCGATAAATTTAAAGAGATGTAAAGTTTGATTATCAGAAAATGGAGTTTATCGGGCATACGCGATAAAAAGGGGGAAAACTTACCAATAAGCACTTGAGTGCTATGAAATTGGTTAAAGGTGGAAATGGCAGGACCACATAAAAAAGAAAATCATGAGATGCCCCCTCGCTAAAGTAATCATGCTTGAACACTTGAAATATTCACCTTTTTGAACCTTGATATTCATGAATTTATTTCTTTCATGTCACTTTCCAAAAGTGGATCTCAAACAAAAATTATTCCTTTCAAATATTATTTTCTTGGGGACAAATTATGGATGTATACGAATTGTTATAAAAACATGTTTTGGCCATGGAAAAAGGGGGATTTTGGGTTTTTGGGAACATTGTAAATTTGGAAGTAATTCAATATAGAAGTTCTTTCTTTCTTTTTCCTCCATTATCTCTCTTTGTCTCTTCCTGATTCAATGGATCATTTGTTTTGCATTCAATAGAAACTTTGTGTTCTGGTCTATATAATCTTTAGAACTTTGTGTCTGTAGATTTACATCGGTGGTGAAGTAATTGATCCTTTTCTATATTTTCTTGGTTCAATGTGAGTAGGAGATACTCTACTATCGGGCATACGCGATAAAAAAGGGGAAAACTTACCAGTAAGCACTTGAGTGCTATGAAATTGGTTAAAGGTGGAAATGGCAGGACCACATAAAAAAAGAAAATCATGAGATGCCCCCTGCTAAAGTAATCATGCTTGAACACTTGAAATATTCACCTTTTTGAACCTTCAAGATTCATGAATGTATTTCTTTCATGTCACTTTCCAAAAGTGGATCTCGAAACAAAAATTATTCCTTTCAAATATTATTTTCTTGGGGACAAAGTATGGATGTATATGAATTGTTATAAAAACATGTTTTGGCCATGGAAAAGGGGATTTTGGGTTTTTGGGAACATTTTAAATTTGGAATTAATTAAATACATAAGTTCTTTCTTTATTTTTCCTCCATTATCTCTCTTTGTCTCTTCTTGATTCAATGGATCATTTGTTTTGCATTCAATAGAAAATTTGTGTTCTCGGGTCTCAGTATAATCTTTAGAACTTTGTGTCTGTAGATTTACATCTGTGGTGAAGTAATTGATCCTTTTCTATATTTTCTTGGTTCAATGTGAGTAGGGAGATACTCTACTATCTATTTTTTCCAAAAGCATTGTTGTTTTCTTCCTTTTCCCATCTCTTTATTCTTCTATTCATTTCGATTGATGATCTCTTGTGTATGAAAACATACCAGGATCCAAACATTAATAGTTGTAGATTTGTACATTTGTTTTTCCATCTTTCAATAAGGGAAACTTTCCCATTAAAGAGGAGGGGCTTGTTGTCCCCTCGAATATGGTTTTAACCCATGTTCAATTCTCGAAACCCAACAGCTTTTGGCAAATCCATCGGGGAATTCATTCTGAAATGAATTCTAGTTTTTGAATAACAACTTCTTGATCATCTTTGATCTGGAAACTCCAAGATACACTGGGTAGAAGAACCCTTGGGGAAGAAGACCCTCATTTACAATTTTTGGATCATCAAGTTTTCTCTCTCCCTTCATCAAGAAAAAGAAGAGGAACAAGATCTTCAAGCACTCCTCCCGCTAGAGACAAAACTTCTAAGAGTGACATGCTTTGATTCTCGATGGTGTATTAGTTCCTCTCCAAAAATATTTCCAAGGATGGCAGCTCCTTTCCTTTGGGCCAAATGGTTGGGCCTCTTACTCTTCCCCAACCATTACGTGAATTTCCTAGAGGCAATAGAAAGATTTTCCCTAAATTCAGAGGTGATGGGAAGGTTCATCCATATGAGCATATTGCGGCCTTCATTGTTGCTTGTGGTGTTCTCAGAGTTGAACATGAGGATATATATGTTATACTTTTTTTTTAGAGACATTGCAAGATAATTTTTTGATTGGTTTTATCATCTCCTTGTTGGATCCATCACCAATTGGAACACCATGACGACCCAGTTTGAGCAGCATTTCAAACCTATTGAGGATGTACATGCCCTCTTGGCCTAGATTTCTCAAATCAAGAAAGAGTCACATGAGCCCATGAGGGAATTTGTGGCCAAATTCAATAGGCTAGTTAACAAGATCCCACAAAACACACACCCTGTGGATCAGATTCAGAAATGTTTCTTCCTTAATGCCCAATTTCTTGAAGTGAGCTATGCACTTAGAAGAGCTAATCTTGCCACTTTAGATGTTGATCAGATATTTTCTGTCAGTGTTGAAGATGATTTGATCATGTCTAGTAATATAAGGAGAGAATCATCCAAATCCAAAGCATCTTCTTCTTCCACATCTTCTCCTAGAGCTAATGCAGATCAGTTGGTATAGAAACTCATTAATGATCTCATTGATCTCAAGAGGCAATTAGCCCAACATGCTCCTTATCAGGATGTTCCTAGGAATAACTTTAAGCCCAGGAATCTATTTCCCTCTCCTTAGACTAGATTGGAAATTGAAGGCCCACCTATTAAAGTTTCATTCAATGCAACATGTGAAGTGCTAGAGCCTGATGACAAGGAGGAGAATGAAATCTTTGAAGAACATGAAGAGGAAGTTGATGAAGAATTAGAAGAGTTGAGTGGATCTCATGTCCATTTTTTCACCACTGAAGGTATAGATGAAGAGGATGATTATGAAGAAAGAGTTTCAAAGATGAACAATGAATCATATGCTGTTATGAATCATGAGCAATCCAACAAGAAGGAGAAAGTGGTGTAGCCTACTAAAATATATAAGGATCCTCCTACAGTTATTCTAGTGATTACAAGGAGAGGAGATCCTATTCCAACTTCTTCCATACCCAAGGTAGGTTCTATTGTTCGTTCCTCCTCTGTTTTTGTGCCTAAAACTTCTTTATCTTCAAATGATAGAGTTGATAAGTCAAAAGTTTCATATACTCCTATCAATGATGCTCCATCTACCTCTAGCTCTTTTGAAATTACTGACCATCTCAAGAAAACTAAGATCCAAATCTCAGAAGCGAATTCTACCAAACCCATCCTAAGGCCTTTGCTAAGATGGTAGACTTTGTAAATTCCAAATCCAAGCCTTCATCCCCTAGTTCTAAAGGTCTCTTGCCCACTCCTTCTCCTTCATCTCAACCAAGCCTTGTGGTAGCAGTCACTTCATCTGATGAGAAGATCAAACCATTTTATGTCACTCTCCTCATAGCTGGCCACAAACTTAGCAATTGTGTTATTGATTCTGGTGCTTCAAATAATGTGATGCCTACTAAGGTAGCTCATGCCCTAGGATTAACCCTAACCCACACTTTTGGTTCATGTTACTCAATGGAAAGTAGAGAAGTGCCATTGGTTGGAAGGATCAAGGATGCACAAGTAGCCTTTTCTACTTTTCTAGAGAAGAGAGTTTTAGCCACCATTTTGGTAGCTGATATTCCCCTTCCTATGACATGCTGTTGAGTAGAAATTTTTGCAAAGATGTTGGAGGAGAAATCATGATGGATTGGTCACATGATCTTATTCCAGTGAATGGGAAAATGAAGAAGCTACTTCCTGAGAAACAAACTAAATATATCATGCAAAAATCGATGACCCAAAGGCACAAATACTTTATGAAGACATTGGTCATGGTAACTACATGATCATGTCACAAGATGAGGCTAACCATCATAAGGAAGTGCTTCTTGATCCTAATGGCATTTAGATTTTGGAATTTGATGGGAGCTTCTCCTCAGTTGGTTTTGGAGCTGGTGTGGTGCTTATTTCTCCTGAAGGGAAAATTCATCCTTTCTCCTTCAAGCTCCAATTTGAAAACACAAATAATACAGCTGAGTATGAGGCTCTCATCCTTGGTTTAAGCATGGAAAAAGAGATGGGGATCAAGAATCTCCTTGCTCATGGAGATGCAAAGATGATTGTAAAATAGGTTAGAGATCTCTTTCAAGTGAAGAATAAAAGGTTGAAACATTACAAGAATTTGGTTTGGGATTCCATTGAGTTCCTTGATGCCTTTTCAATTGAAGCCATGCCAAGGGAAAGAAACACCAAGGATGATTCCTTGGCTATCTCGGGGTCTCTACTGATCCCTCATCCAGATTTCTCCCAAGATAAATTCACCATTGAGATGATTCATAGGCCTAGTGTTCCTGACAATGTAAACAATTGGCAGGTCTTTAATGATGATCAACACTTACTTTCCTTGAAATCAAAGATAATTTTGACCAAATGTACTTTGAAGGAAGTGGAAATATGCCTAGAGTGTGTGTGCACCCAAATGAAGAAGATAACAAAGAAGAAATGGATCATGATGGCTGCATAAAACTGAAAGGAAATAAGATATCTAAAGGGATGGTAAGTTTGGAAGAGTTATTTGATAAACATGATAGGTACATCAAGTCCAAAACTTCCAAAGGAGCTTAGCAATCTACTGAATATGAAAATATACACATTGGGAGTCTTAATGAACTCATGCCAGTAAACATTGGAAAGTGTTGGACACAACAGGAGAGGGAGAAAGCAGTGAATCTATTGAAAATATATGTTGATGTTCTTACATATTCTTATGATGACCTCAAGGCTTTTTAGCCAAAAGAGATGCAACATTTCATTCCTCTAAAACTGGGATCAAGCCCTTTTGGAAAAAGTAGAGGTAGTATAACCCTAAAATTGCTGATACAATCTTTCAAGAGATCCAAAAGTTATTGAAGGCTAAGATCATTTTCCCCATTCACCATTCAATGTGGATTTATAATATTGTGCCTATCAGGAAGAAGAATGGTGAGATTAGATTTGTGTTGATTTAAGGAATTTGAATCAAGCCTCTTTGAAGGATAATTATCCTCTCCCCGTAATGGATCAAGTGTTGCAGGTTATTACAGGTTCATAAATGTTATCCATGCTTGATGGATTCTTAGGGTATAATCAAGTTAAAGTAAGTGATGCAGATCAGCATAAGACTACCTTTACCACTCATTGGGGCACCTTTTCTTATAGGAGAATGCATTTTGGCCTCATCAATGCTGGTGCCACCTTTCGAGAGGTCGATAGACACGGCCTTTGCGATCTCAACAGAAAATGCATAGTTGTTTACCTTGATGATCTGACTGTGTTTTCAAAAATCAAAACTGATCATTTCAAACACCTTGAAATAGTCCTCCAAAGGTGTAGAGAGCATGACATCTCCTTGAATCCAAAGAAATCTGTCTTTTGTGTCACCGAGGGAAAATTATTGGGACACATTTTCTCCAAGTATGGAATCAATATTGATCTAGAAAGAGTCCAAGTAATTTAGCAAATCCCTCTCCCCATAGACAAGAAGGGTGTGCATTCTTTCTTTGGCAAAATCAACTTCTTAAGAAGATTCATACTTGATTTTGCTGAACTTACTTTGAACATAGCCCACATGATGAAAGGGAAGCATACTTTTGGTTGGTCCTCTGAAGGAAAGGTTGCATTTTAAGACATCAAGAGAGTTATAGCAAAGAATCCAATCTTGGCATGCCCTAATTATAGCAAAGACTTCATTATCTATTGCTATGCTACTGAAATTACTCTAGCTGCTGTGTTAACCTAGGAGAATGTTGAAGGTCATGAACTCCCCATAGCATTCATGAGTTATATTTTGAAATCCCATGAGTTGAAGTACACCATGATGGAGAAACATGCTTTTACAGTGGTCAAAGTTGTGAAGTAGTTTCATTTTTACATCCTCAACTCTCATTATATTGTGCTTGTGCCTAATACAACTATTAAATCCATTCTTACACAACAAGAATTTAGAACCAAGAGAGGAAATTAGGTAGCCAAAGTTTAGGAGTATGATCTTGACATCAAACCCACCAAGCTAGTTTGAGGAAAGGGCTTATGTGAACTCATTGCTGAAGGAGATGATGCCAAATTTTCCAAGGAGGAAGTTGATATCCTGTTGTTATTTTCCTCAACTCAACTGATGAATGGTATATGCTGACATTGCACACTTTCTTACTTATGGAGAATGTCCATCCCATTTGAGTGCTAAGGATAAGAGAGCCATCAAATTAAGGTATGCACAATATGTGTTGTGGGAAAATGCATTGTTCAAATTAGGCATAGATGGAATGTTTTTGAAATGTGTTGACAAAGAGCAGAAAAAGAAATTGTTCTCATACTTTCATGACCAAGCCTATGGAGGTCATTTCTCTTCCGTTGTCACGACCCAAAAAATCCTCTGTGCTGGATATTATTGGCCTACCTTGTTCAAATATGCATCAAAGCGGGTAGGCAAGTGTGATGCATGTCAAACCTTTGTTGGAAGACAAAAATTGGCTGCTTTACCTCTCAAACCAAAGTGGTGATTGAGGAACCTTTTCAAAAATGGGGTTCGAGTTCATTAGGACACTCAATCCACCTTCAAGTGCAAGATATAATCATGTTTTGACTTCCACTGATTATTTCACCAAGTGGGTGGAAGCCATTCCAGTTAAAAGTACTACTTTTGAGGTAGTATGCAACTTCATCAAGGAGCACATCTTAATAAGGTTTGGGATACCAAACAATATTGTCACTGACAATGCTTCCAATTTTTATTCTTCTGAGATGATGGATTTCTACTATGGCTATGGCATTTCCCTTGCCCACTCTTTAGATTACTATCCCCAAGGGAATGGGCAAGTAGAATCAACTAACAAGAACTTGGTCACCATTTCTGGAAGCTTGTTAATGACTCTCAGAGGAATTGGCGTAAGAAACTATATGATACTTTATGGGAAAATAAGATTACACCTAAGAGAGCCATTGGAATGTCTCCTTTTCAAGTGGTATATGGAGTTGAAGCTTAGCTGCTAGTGACATTGGAACTGCTAGCCTTACATTTGATGAAGGCCATTAAGGATGCCAGCTTTACCAATTCATTGGACAAAATAATTATGTACCTCCAAAAGTTGAATGAAGATAGATTACAAGTGGTTGACAGAATATCAGCTCATCAACTCAAGGTAAAAGCTCTGTTTGATAAAAATGCTAAACCCAAAACTTTTCAAGTGGGAGACAATGTTCTTCTTTGGGACAAAAGGCATGAACCTCGAGGAAGCCATGGTAAATTTGATTCCCTTTGGCTTGGTCCTTTTAAAATTAGACATTTTGTTGGTGAGAACTCTTTTTACCTGGATTACATGGATGGTTCTCCTCTCCCACTTCCTTATAGTGGGAAATTTTTGAAGTTGTTCAAAACCTAGGAGTTTTGGTGGTCCCTCTATACATTTTGTATAGCATTTTGTTTCTAGTTTTTCTTGTTTTTGCTTGTTTCCTTGTGTGCATTGTCTTCTATGTTGATATTGCTTTTTGACTCTATTGTCAATTGGCTAAGACATTGATTCGATCCGATAGCCCAAAATTATTTAAGGTTCTTGATTTTTCCTCTTTCCTCTACCAAATCATCCCTAGAAGGATCCAACTATTGTCCTCTCAATTTTCCCCACCATTTTGAATCTCATTTCATGAAAATTATTAATCAAAATTTCATTTTCATTTCCCATGACGTTTTTAATCAAAATTTCCCAGATGATCATTTTCATTTCCCATGACGTTTTTTATCAAAATTTCCCCACCTGCCGTTAAAATGTTTTACCTATTGTAATGGATGGGAAATGATTTTAGTTCTTCTTTTATGAATTTGGAATGCGAGGACCTTGCATCTTTCATTTTAACCTTTGAGAGAAATAAATTCTTCATCGGGAGTAAAAATGGTGTTTTCCTATTTCTGCAACTTCCTATGTTATTTTCCCCCTCAAATTCTTGCTCGTAAAGGTGAAGCTATGTGTTTCATTCTCATTGGATGCATCTAGATGAGTTTCTTTTTGAACTTATCACTTTTGGTGATTTTGGAAAAAATGTTAGATTTTCCCCACATCCCCGCTGGTCCCTAATTGGCTAGAGCATTTTTGGCGGAAGTTCGGGGTGACGGATCCATTTTATTCTCTAAGGCATTACGGTGAAAGGGAGAAAAGTTCTAAAATTACCCATAGCCCGCTCACGCGAAAGGGATAAATTCGAGTTGGAGCTCGCAAAGTGAATCGAGAAAGGGACATGTGGCCTATGTTGAAAAGTCAACGGTAGGGGCATGGAATTTCAGGGGAAAGGTTGGAATTTTTCCCCTTTTCAAAACAGATAAAATATAAAAGTGAAGCACATCCCCGTAACCAATCAGGTGATTCCATGTGTTGAAGAATGAAATAGGGACACGTGGTCATTTTTCAGTTCATATGCACTTTGGCGGGATGACAGAGGACTTTAGGAATTTTAGCTTTGTTTCCATAAAGGGTGAAAAGTTCTAAAATGACCCGCGGCCCCGCTCATGTGAAGGGATAATTTCTAAGTTGAGGCCCACAACAAATTAGAAAGAGACACGTGGCCTACGTTGAAAAGTCAATGGCGGGGGCATGGACTTCTAGGGAAAGTTGGTATTTTTCTCCCCTTTTTAAAAGAGGATAAAGTATAAAATCAAGCGTATTCGGCAACCAATCATGTGATTCCATGTGTTAAAGAATGAAATTGAAACAACAATCCTCATGGAGGAAATTAAGAATTTGATTTTTTTCACCAAAGGGTTACAATGTTCCAATTGAGTGTGTGACCCTTTTCTAATCATGGTGTGCCATGCGTTCACGTTGAAAATTCAAAGCAGGTCGGTGGAGGTTTTTGAGAATTTGAGATTTTTGTTAAAAAGAGTTTAAATGGAAGATTTGAACCACATTTCCTCAGCCAATCAGATGACGCCGCGTGTTCGGCCTTTGGTAGAGCTGCGGAGGGCCGAAAAAAATGAGAAATTACGCTTTTTCTCCCAAATGTTAGGAAATGCAGATTTCTTCCCCAGGGCTATCATTGCTTGGATCTTGCCACATGTAGGGGCCAAATGCACTCATCTGGTTTTTGACACCATTAATGAACTAGAGCTCCAAAGAATGCAAATGTGAAGCATTCTTCATTCTTCTCTCTTTGTTTCCTTGTTTATTCATGAGATGAATTTTTTGGTTTGTTGGGGAGCCAAATCGATAAATTTAAAGAAATGTAAAGTTTGATTATTCTGAAAACAGATTTTATCGGGCATACGCGATAAAAAAAGGGGGAAAAATTACCAGTAAGCACTTGAGTGCTATGAAATTGGTTAAAAGGTGGAAATGGTAGGACCACATAAAAAAGAAAATCATGAGATGCCCCCGCTAAAGTAATCATGCTCGAACACCTGAAATATTCACCTTTTTGAACCTCTAGTTTTCATGAGTATGTTTGTTTCATTTCACTTTCCAAAAGTGGATCTGCAACAAAAATTATTCCTTTCAGATATTATTTTCTTGGGGACAAAGTATGGATGTATACAAATTGTTATAAAAACATGTTTTGACCATGGAAAAGGAGATTTTGGCTTTTCTAGGAATGTTGTAAATTTGGAAGTAATTCAATACAAAAATTCTTTCTTTTTCCTCCATTATCTCTCTCTTTCTCTTCTTGATTCAATGGATCATTTGTTTTGCATTCAATAGAAAATATTTGTTCTAGTCTATGTAATCTTTAGAACTTTGTGTCTGCAGATTTGCATTGGTGGTGAAGTAATTGATCCTTTCTATATTTTCTTGGTTCAATGTGAGTACGGAGATACTCTACTATCTATTTTTCCCAAAATCATTGTTGTTTTCTTCCTTCTCCCATCTCTTTATTCTTCCATTTCTTCCGATCGATGATCTCTCGAGTATGAAAACATACCAGGATACTAGGATCCAAACATTGATAGTTGTAGATTTGTACATTTTTTGCAGCTTTCAATAAGGGAACCTCTCCCATTAAAGAGAAGAGACTTTTGTCCCCCGATTGTGGTTTCAACCCATGTTCCATTCGAAACCCAACTTGAGTCTTAAATAGGAGGTGTGCTTATGGAATGAGCTCTTCTATTTCTTCTTATTGGAGGAAGTTGAAAATCTTATTGATCCAAGAGTTAAAATTGGGGATCTTCAATTCTAAGAGCCCTTCTACCACGAGTATATCTTAGAGTCTCCAGGTACAAGAAATGGTCAAATTAGTTGTTATTTTTAGAAAGGAAGCTTCTTTGAACAAATTCCCTAGTGGAGTCACCAAAAATATTGGGTTTCATATTTGCACTTGGAATGAAACCATAGTCAGGGGACAAGTAAGTCCCTCCTCTTTAATGGGAGAGGTTCCCTTATTGAAAGCAGGGGCAAAACCTATGTACAAATGCACAATTTTTCATTTAATGGTGGTTTTCCAATATCCTGAAATGTGTTTTAAGGCTAGAAAGTTATCAATACATGAGGATAGAAAACTTTGAAGAGAGGAGGGAGGCAGAATAATACAATACTTTTGAGGAAAAGAGATGGCAGAGAAAACCCTTATATGTATTGTGTAAATAAGATGTAGAATAGAACCATCCATGTTTATAACAGACACAATTCGCAGATTCAAAGTTACGGAGATTGTACAAAATAGAACACAAAGTTTCCAAGCATACAAGGATTAGATGATTCACAAATCAAAACCAGAAGGAAAGAGAAAGCAAAAGAAAAAGGGAAAAACCTTTGTATTGATTTCTTCCAATTCAAAATTACAGTTCCAGAATAATCAAAATTCCAACCCCTTACAATGGCTTTGAAAGCTCATGATATAGCTCGCAAGAGACGGTTACAAATTCCTTGAGCAAGCAAGAAATAGTTACAACTTATTCCAATCATCCATGCCCTTTTGAATTCTCGATTTGCAAAGAAACGTTAATGGCGAAAAAATAGTTTTTTAAATATACGGCCATCACATTATTTTACTAGTTAAAACATGGGCCATTTGATTCTCTTTTACAACTTAAAATTTGGGCCACCCACATGGGAGAAATTAATTAGAGTGGACCTATGAATGCCTCTTGAATTATTTTCCTTTGAAGCAGTGCTAGGCTTACATGTGGAGAGCTCCACCATTTCCTCTATACTTAGCCGATTTGGGCCAATTTTCTGCTTGACTTATGTTGACCCCTAGACACATTGGGGGATGGCACTCATTTGAGTTTCCATTTTGAAACTCCTCTTAAAATCGCGTGCCTAGGCCGACGCATGTCTCCTTTTTCCAGTCTTGGACCTTTCAACGGCCAACTCTGTCTCCTCATTGACTTTAACCACGTGGTGAGCTAGCACTACTTGGAGATTGACCACTTGATTTCACTTACGAAATGGCTCTATTAAGGTAGTTGGAGACTTCCGCCAACCCACCAAAATTAGTCAATTTTAATGATTGGATATGTCCCTTTTTGGACCTAGGACATGTGGAGGACTGGCACAAGTTAGAGAGCCACCCCTATCTTTGGATCTTGAAGTTGTGCCGATGAGGCATGTGGCACCATCCATTGAGCCTTTCATACTTAGCCAATTTTATCTTATTATGTCTTCATTTTGTACCTAGGACACACGGAAAGCCTATGCTTATTTTAGGACTATCCCTTGGACCCTGCCCCTAGAGTTGTGCCATTTCGACACATGGAGGCTTCCGCCATTTGAATCTTGAAGTTTTTCCCAAACCGCATCCAATCAAAGATATTCATGTATTACCCATGGAATCTAGGGAAAAATTTAATAGGGAAAATACACTTTTCATTCCCGACTACGGAAGAAAAAAAAAAAAGAAAGGAAATTTACCATATGCCCAACTTTCAAATTGTTCTCCATGAACAAGAAAACTGCAAACAATGCTAGGCTCAATGCAATTCAATACTCCAAGGCACAAACTCAATTTTTTTTTAAACTTGAATTCAAAAGAGGGGAATTTTGGGGCCGACAACACCTATCAGAATACATTGGCTATTGAAGGCCCACCCATCAAGTTTTCAGTCAATGTAAATTGTGAAGTTGAAGAACCTAATGACGAGGAGTGTAATGAATTATATGAAGAACTAGAAGAGGAAGTTGAAGAACTAGAAGAGCTTGGTGGGTCTCAAGTTCATTTCCTCACCACTGAAGGTATGGATGATGAAGATGAATATGATGAGAGAGTAGCTAATATGAATAGTGAGTCATATGTTGTTATGACTTGGGAGAAAACAAATAGAAAAGAGAAAGTGGTGCAGCCTACCAAGAAGTCTAAGGAGCTTCCTACAACTATTCTAGTGATTGCAAGAAGAGGAGCTCCTATTCCCACTACCTCCACACAAAAGGTGAGTAATTCCAATCCTCCTTCTTCTACTGTTTCCAAAACTCCTTCTCCTTCAAATCTTAAAAATTATAGATCAAGAGTCTCTCAAGTTCCTAGAAATGATGCCTCATCCACCTTTGGATCTTTTGATATTATTGATCACCTCAAAAGGACTAAAATCCAAATTTTAGAGGCAGAGTTTTACCAAATCCATCCAAAATATTTTTCTAAAATGGTAAAATTTGTCAATTTCAAGTCCAAAGCCTCATCCAATACCTCTAAAGGTATTTTTTCCACTCCCTCTTCCTCACCTCAATCAAGCCTTGTGGCTGTAGTCACTTCCCCTAATGAGAAAGTTGAACCATTATATGTGACTCTCCTCATAGCTAGCCACAGACTCAATAATTACATTATAGACATAGGATCATCAAATAATGTAATGCCTACAAAGGTATCCCATGCCTTGGGTCTAACCCTAACACATGCCTTTGGTTCCTGTTATTCCATGGAAAGTAGGAAAGTACCTTTGGTTGGTAGAATTAAAGATGCACAAGTAGCTTTTTCTTCTTTTCCATAAAAAAGGGTCTTAGCCACCATTTTGGTAGTTGATATTCCTCCCTCATAAGTGATGATGCTGAGTAGGAATTTCTGTAAGGAGGTAGGAGGTGAAATTAAAATGGACTAGTCACGTGCTTTGATCCCTGGTCAATGAAAAAATGAAGTTGTTACGAGAAATAGACTTAGTACATTGTGCAAAAGACTCGATGACCGAAAAGCACGAGATACTCTATGCGAGATATAGGGTGTGGTAACTACATGATCATGTCATAAGATGAGGAAAAACTTCCTAAGGGAGTGATTCATGACCCCAATGGCATTTGTGCTCGGAGTTTGATGGAAGCTTCTCTTCACCTGGTTCTAGGGCTTATGTGGTGCTCACCTCTCTAGAATGGAACATTCATCCTTTTTTTTGAGATTTATTTTGAAAATGCAAACAATACAGGTGAGTATAAGGCTCTCATCCTTGGGTTGAACCTGGTGAAATAAATGGGTGTGAAGGATCTTCATTCTTGTGGTAATGTAGAGTTAATTGTGAAACAGGTCAGAGATCCACACCAAGTCAAGGATAGGAGATTGAAACATTATAGAAATATTTTTTGGGATTCCATTGAGCTTCTTGATGCTTTCTCCATTGAATCTGTGCCAAGAGAAAGGAACACTAGAGCTGATTCTCTAGCTGTCTCAGGATCTCTATTGATTCCTCACCCAGATTTCTCTCAGGAGAAATTTACTATTGAAATGACTCATAGGCCTAGTGTGCCAGATAATGCAAGAAACTGGCAGGTTTTCAATGATGATCAACACTTTCTCTCTTTCTTGGGGCTTAAAGATAACTTCAATCAGTTATATTTTGAAGGAAGTGAAACTCTGCCTAGGGAGTATGTGCCCTCTAATGAAGAAGATATCAAAGAAGAAATGGAAAAATTTCCTCTCTCTCCTATGATTGAAGAATTTCAATGCACTAAGATGAAGATCATTATAGACCATCCCCTTGTTCTTTTAAGTTCACTCAAATATGAACAAGTTCCTGTACCCGAAGGAGAAGAAATTAATGAGATCACTAGTTCCCTGTTATATCTATGGATGAGGTGAGCACATATGAGTCTTTTTGCAGTCCTTCGAAATAAATAGAAAATGGAGAGCCATTCTGGAATCTTTTCTTCATAACTATGATAGTCCTATCTCAACTCACCCTTCGGAATGCAAACAAAAGGAAGAGGATGATGTTGTTGATCAATCTTTACTTAGTCTAACAACATTTCAATTCCTTGCTAATCATGAAGACAAATCAGTAATGTAGCTTGTACCTAAGAGTCATGATCTTCTAGAATCAGGTGTTGATTCTGCCAAAGTAGCAGGTATGTTTTTCAGAGACATGGTAAAATTACACCTAATGGTAAACCATCCAGTACCTTTTTCCAAATTCCTCTTGAAGATGGTTACAAGGAAAATTCAATGGAATTTTATGTTTCTCATGAGATGTGCCATGGTGATAATTGTAATCTTCATTCATATGCTAGCATCATTCCATCAAAACAAGGAGTTGACACTATTGGGATTGGTTTTTCTCATGGATCCAGTTGTCAGAGTTTTTGATGTGTAGAAATAAGTATGGAGGCAGTCAAGGGTCATACAAGTTTTTGTATGGCACTATCCATCCATAGAAGAGGAGCCTCAAAAAGACATCCAATTCTTCACAGGACCTAAATATATTTAGTATGGAGTATCACTTTGTTTGGATGGTCTTCTTTCCTCCATTTTTCTTTTCAATCCACATAGTGTTCCCATGATATTCTGGTATGCCCAACTTCTCATTTTCAATTCATGGGTGCCTTATACTTTCACTATGCTATTCCACAAAGGTACCTATTTTTCTCAAAATGTCTTTGGAGTCATGTAAGTCCCATGCAATTCTTCTTCTTTCCCCCGTAAATATCCTCTTATTTCTTTATTTTGTCTTATTTCTTTTCCTGTTCCTTTTTGTGGAAAATGTTGTAGGTTTTGGGTCGCCTTTGTGTTTTATTTCTCTTTTTCCTTTTGGTTTGTTTTCTTTTCATGTGTTTTGTCTTCTATGTTGGTTTTCCTTTGACTCTATTTTCCTAATGGAAAATGCCGGCCTTCTTTCGAGTTCTTCGTGGTCCTTGATCTTTCCCCGTTCTCGCCAAGTCATCCCCGAGAAAAGAGCTAGTTGTTGTTGCCCTCAAAATTCCCCTCTTTTAAAGTCAAGTTTCAAAAATTTTGAGTCGGTACCTTAGGGTATTGGATCACGTTGAGCCTGGTATTGTTTGCAGTTTTCCATTCCATGGACAACAATTTGAAAATTGGGCGTAATGGTGGAGTTTTTTCCCCTTCTTTTTATTTCTTCCACGATTGGGAAGGACAGGTGTATCTTCCCCGTTAATTTTTGCCCCAACATCCACAGTAGTACATGGACATCTATGATTGAATGTAGCATGGCCATGTTTCAAGTGACAATGGAAGCCTCCACACGTCCAAATGGCACAACTCCAAGGGTAGGGACCAATGGATAATCCTCAAATAAGCGCAAGCTTTCCATGTGTCCCAAGTTCAAAATGGAGACAAAACAAGACCAAATCAGCTAAGTATGGAAGGTTCAATGATTGTGCCATGTGCCTCATCAGCACAATTTCAAGGGTTAAAGCTAGGTGTAGTTCTTAAACTTGTTCCAATCCTCCACATGTCCTAGGTTAAAAAGAAACATAACCAATTTCTTAAATTGGCGAAGTATAGAAGGGTTGATAGAGCTCTCCACAAGTCATCCTGGCACAACTTCAAAGAAAAATCCTTTAAGCTAGTTCCAAATGAGCACCAACTCTCCACGTGTCCAGGGTCAGATATACGACCCCGCCAAACACAAGGGAAAAAGTCAAATATTAAGCTCAAATAGAAAGTCAAGGTGGGGAAGCGGGTCGTCAAGGTGATTTGAGAATTTGAGCCTTGTTTTTATTAAAGGAACTTAAAGTTAAAAAGTGACCCGCAACCCGCCCATGCCTAGGAAAAATTCAAATATTAAGCCTGCATCGAAGGTCAAAGTGGAGAGGTGGGCCGATGGAGCAATTTGTGTTTTTGAGTCCACATTGAAAAGAGGTAAAATTATAAAAATGACTTGCAACTTTATCCCCACTCAAGTAAGGCCACGTGTCAAGATCATATCAAAAGTAGGTGGGTGGGCCAAAATGATCCAAAGTGTCATTTTCCCCAAAAGGCACAAAATGCAAAAGGTGTCCATAGGCTCGCTTCATTTTAAATATCTCCCACAGGGATCTCTCACATTCAAAGTTTGCAAGGGAAGATTGAATGATTGCAATTCAATATGTCTGGTTTCTTTGTCGGACACTGGAAATGGCTGAGGCATTGGAAAGACTCAGACATCGGTTTCTTGAATCAATTTTCATAATTTTTGTAACTGATGTAACCATTCTTGGAAACTATTTAATGGATTCTTCACCTGTTCTTCGGGTTGGATCCTGGTACTCTATAAAGTAATAGATTCAAAGTAATCAATACAAAAATTTTCCCCTTTCTTCCTCTTCTTTTCTTCTTTTGTGTCTGAAACTTGGGAATCATCAATCTTTTATGATAAGAAACTTTGTGTTCTTGTTTATATGATTTCTGGAACTTTGTGTCTTTAGAATTATATTGGTTATGAAAGCGAATGATTCTATTTTGCATCTCCATGGTTCAATACATATAAGGTGATACTCTGCCATCTATATCTCCTGAAGGTATTGTTATGTTCTTCCTTCCTCATCTCCTTAATTCTTCCATCCTTTCGTATTGATGATCTTTGGGCATAAAATGTTTCAAAGTATCAGGACTCTATGCTTTGAAAGTTGTACATTTGTATATAATTTTGTTTTTGGATTTAAATAAGGGAAACTCTTCCATTAAAGAGGAGGGACTTGTTGTCCCCTAACTGTGGTTTGTTAAAAGGATCATTTTAAAAACCCGATAGTCACATGGCGAAAATCACCCTTACACATATGAACCGCAAGGATTCTTGAGAGACCAAATAGGAAGATTAGGACACTAGGGTTTCAACATGAAACCACCTCATCCGATTAAGAAAAGATCTTAAAACTTATTATTATGCCCCAACACACTATCCATGATCATCAAATGTTGTTACAATAAACAAAACTATCAAACTCATCTCATAATTTTATCACTAGGTGTTAGCCATTCTAGGCCAAAAGAATTGGGGTTACTTAGAGGAAATGTATCTTCAATTTTCTCCTTTGTACCTATCAAATTTATTTATGTCTATCTATAACACCTCCCAATATTCCTATAACTATTCACTTCTTAACATGAAACCTCCGTCTCATTACGAAACTATGTATTTCCACAAAATAAGGGTTTTACTCCTACTTCCCAGTTGAACTGGAACATGAAACTACCACCATCATGAGTCCTAAAGAGTATTATACAAGCATAAGTCATCATACTAGATTTATAAATCCATTTAGAGACCACACCGCACATATTTATCCTATCTCTCTAGAGGAAGGGTTTAATTAGGGTTCTAGTCATGTCTCGACTTGTTAACGATTGTTCTTAAATGTCGACGACCAAATCAATAATTTATTTTTCAAAATGATCTAAGATAAAAAAACCCTTAAATCCTTAGGATCCCATACATAACCAACATGCGTGGGCGAGTAAATTAAGTTCACATATCGTAGGGTTTTCCTTTTCAAGATCTTGGTTTTTCCAAAACCAATTTTCTTGCTTTGTCTTCAATTCCTTCAACTAAAATTTGACCCAGAGAACCATGATGACCTCATCTAAATATCTTGAGTCTCAATTTTACATGGACACATATGTATCTTTCCAACCACTAAGACCTACCTTTTCTTTCATGTCTTGTTCTCAAGATACTTTCTTGAATGGACCTTGAAACAACATCAAACCTCTAAAAACTTACATGAGGTCACTTCCATACTTCATATGGAGTGTCACAACAAACCAACCATACTTAAGAAATAATTTCCTGCTTCATATCTCTTACCACTATACCAAACACCATGAACTCGGTCTAGAATGACCTACTTTAACACATGAATCGTCAATACTGACCTTGTATTCAACTTGCAAACTCATTAATACCTCTACCACATATCATGAAACATGTAAGACCTCGTAAGAACATCACACAACCTCTATAAAACTCACTCATCACTTACTAGCTTGATAGTGTACCAAACTCATTTCTAGACACCATGTGAAGATAAAAAAGCAATACATTACCAATCAATTTTCATGCTTGAACATAGATAAAACCTCATGGATAAACCTAAATCACCTAGACAACCTTTGACATCAACTGTTTCAATTAAAATCAATGAAAACACTAAACACAATGCTCAAGAATCTCACCCTTTATCATTGATGGCAACCACCTTCAAAAACATTAATGGAAACAACAAATGAAAACACCGACAAGACCTCTTTTCATGTTTATAAGCACACTTTCCCCCTTTGACATCTATGAAAAAGGCATTATTTTACATCTTGACATGAAAAGTAACTTTGAAAACACACAATGACAAAGAATGTAAAAAATAGACTTACTTAACTCCTTGGAATGGACTCTCCATATTTACTTCAAAAATGAAAATTATCCTATGGACCTATACACAATTTTGACTTCAAAACTTTGTTGGTGGTCATGGAAATTACTCCCTTTGTCTTGATCTTCTTTTCACTTTCTATTTCTCCGAACTTTTCTTATTGGTGAATACTCATAATTTCTCCCGTGGGTGGTTACATCATTCATTTTTTCTTCATTCTTGGTATTTCTCATCTACTTGGAACCAATATAAACTTCAACACACTCACACAACTCCCCCTTTCACCATATTATCTGTTTGGTGGATAGAAACTAATTTATTCATACATCAAATTCATGAGAGAACAACATACCTTGTTGATTACATCCCTTTTGATCAAAAGACCATATGATCAATATTTATAGTCATGGTTCAAACTTCCATGCTCCCCTTGGGATAATAAACCTTATTTAATATTATACAAGATATATCTAATGCACACCTTTATTATCATGCTATGTTTGAACTTTTAATATTCCACAACCTGTCATCCCGCTTTCAAACAAAAACTTCTATGAAAATTTCAAGAAAACTCTCATATAGACCTTTATACTTCTCATAATGATGTGAGACACCCATTTTCAAGATCATGATGATACCATCAAAACTCTTTCATGTAGAACTGAGACTCGTAACTTCAACATTTGACAATAATCTATTTTTGGATAACTTAGACTATCATTTCTCAAGAAAACCACCTTTGAGAACACAATTAACACAAAATAAATTGATAGTACCAATACCATGTCTTTCAATAAGATCCACTTGAATCTAATTTTTATCATTTCACTCTTGAGGCCACATACATAGCTAATTGAAATAGATACAAAAATAATTGAAGACAACATACCTTGTTCATATCTCAACTCTTATTTTCTTGAGATAATGTACTTATTCATAGCTACTAGACCCAGTATATATATTTTTCTTCATACCTCCTTTTGTTACTGAATCTAAGCTTTAAACTTTGAAAATTATTTTTATGCATATTCATTCTTATCATTAAGTAATACTTCAAGATTTGCGATCATACATCAACATGAAAGACCACATATTCAAACTTGTCAAGATAATCATAGACCCCTATTGTTAACTTTCCTTTGACATTATCAAGGAACTATTTTCTTACCAAATAAATACCTAGGCTTCTTCTTTGGTATCATATCACTAAGCATACAATATTTCTAGGAATCAATACCATCTTACTCACTAAACATATATATTCAAATGAATTCTCATACCTCAAAAACCATTTGCACCTTACAATATATCTTAGATGATGTCACACATGATTTACATGGAACTTGATTCCCCTTAGGATCATTCTCTTGACATTCCTTCTTGATATATACAAAGTCATGAATTATCTCTCTTCAAAATTTAGTCCTTGATTTCAACATTTATCTTCCTAGGTTGGCACACTTTGTAACTTTTGAACTAACTCTATAACTCTTCTCATCAACTTTAAATAATGATAACTAGAAAATCATACCTCTATATTTTCATCCATATTTTGCAAGATACTTCCATGATATTCAACACTACTTCATTTTACCTTTACAATAGTTCAACCCCTTTTGACCAGACCTCAAAGAGAATTAGAAACATTTGATCACTAAATTAGGTCTTCATATAGACTTGAGAATCATGACATTATTACACAATTATTCGTAGCATAGACCATACAATCATGACTCACAAACTATGATGGAAGGAAAAATACCCCGATTTCAACTCGTGAGAAATTTAACCAACTTTACTTGATTTTTCAACCTTTGAAGTTCAAAATGTATCCTTACAAGGCCTTCAAAATATTTATAATTCTTACTTTATGCTCATCATTATATGTCTCTCATGACTGTAACTAGTCAATATATTTCATTTTCAACCATGTAACATCATGAAAGATCCTGCTAGAAATCCATTAGTCCTTCAACCAATTTTTCTACCTTCATGGAAATATTTATATTAATTTATATGGCTCAAGATTCATTTTCCACTACAATTTATCCCAAGCATAAAACCTATATATCTTATCCTTAAGCACTATATTCAAGATATAAACTTGTACCTACAATCTTAAAGTCTTCATGCTTGTCCAAGTATTTTTAAATTTTTCTATCTCATATCCATGCTTCTTAAGTCTGTAACAATCCTAAATTAGTTCACATATTATTACTCCAAGACAATAGCATCTTCAAGTAATCCTCCTGATTTTTACAAACTTCATACTACATATATAGACTGTTTTAGCTCCTTCAAGCCTTAAACATCTAACTCAATCATGAATGTACTAGGATTAACCATAGGCAATAGAAGAATTCAAAAAAACTCAATATAATCCTCATGATTTCATTCCTCTGATTTTCCATCATAAACCACTTATATCCTCCTTGAACATTTACAAAGCCTCAAAAATTAAAAAGCAGTTTAGGCCAACAAAAAATCCGATACTTCAAACCGGATACATCAAACTCCTTGAATTACAAATCTTCATTGCTTCTTCTTCCACTTATCTAAATTCCTATGATTAGATTTCCTTAATGAGAAGAGATATTCATACAAAAAAATTGATACCTTTTTTGAAAGAGTGATGAACTATCAACTAGTTCCTCTCTTGAGAATGTCAATCCCTTATTGGCTTCTTTACTAGTTACATTGAATATCAAACACGACATGAATCCTTACACTCATGGTATAAACATTATTTGATACATTATGCCTTGAATTAACCATATTTATTTACTCTTCATGGATTATCATCTTTGTTATAAGGATCTCTTTGATGTTTGTCTCAAAAATTAGGGCTTCATGACACTCTTATGCTTATATGGGTTAAATCAAATATAGAACATCATCTAGACCATCTCCTAAGTAATATTCAACATATTCACCTTTTCCTTTAGGGAAATCAGCATCAAGATCAACACAATACCCTACTCTTTATCCTTCATGAGTCATTTCATCAGTAACATATGGATACATGGAGAATGAATATAATACCTCAAGGATAGATAGCCATATGTAGAAAAAAATGATTTAAAACATGTTCTCAGTATGACTAAAGGAGTTTATCCAGCCTATACTAAAGTTCCTTCCATACATGTGCTTCAAGGATCTTCTCCAAGCTTTTGAAATTGATTCACAAGGACCTTGATTTGATACCAATTGTTATAACCACGGTGGTGGGGATGAATAATTCTTACAAAATCATTCAAATAAACCGTTCATCATACATAATCAAATGTGATCTTATTAAGTGTGTTATAACCATCCACTAGTGAATCATGATAAGAGAGAACATAATAACACAAGAAGTGAAATAGGAAACCCTAAAGGGAATAATACCCACTAAAACATATACTCATATTACTCATAACAAAGGACTTGCATTAATATTACACATCACACAAGATTTATTTAGTGAAGCACCCACTTCACAAGGAGCACCCACCCTATTTAGTATAGCACCCACTATGCAAGGAGGATACCACCCCCTAAGGTTATAAAGAACCCACTTAACCACCTAAAGATGAATAACACTTAATTATTGTTTCTACTACAAAATTTTATGATCATAAGTTCAACTTCATACTCTTCAAACCCTCTTAAAACAAGCTCTTCTAATACTCGCTCAATTTTGCTCCTTCATATGTTGATTATGTCTAATGAAATTTCACATCATATCATATATATTTACCATCATTTCATTACTCTTCTTATATATTTCCTTCTCCAATCTATACTCTTCTTATTCCTTCTCTATCTTTCTCACATTCCCATCATCAACAACAACACAAATGAGCAAATTAGCTAACCTTATAGACATAACACTAGCTTATATTACCCTTAGGTTAACCAAAACCATATAGTTTGGTATTATCAACACAAAAACACATCCTCAACATCATATAAGATCACTTATAAGGACCAAGTAGGCTAGAAATATCTCAAATAACTCAAACTAGCACAAAGCATCTCAATTAGGCCTAAAACATAAGCCTGCTCCTCCAACGAAAGGAATATGATATTTAAAGGAACCTAAAGGCTTCACCAAAACTCCACAAGCTCAAAATACATTAGGATCATCCTATCAACATCATCAGAAAGTAAAATAACATCTACATCATGTACCATCATCATGGAGCATACCAACAAACAAGCTATCCCAACTAGGTCTTCAAGCACAAAAAACCATTCCGCAAGAGTGGATAACTCCTCATAGAAAAACACACCTATTAGTATGACTTGGACACATTAATTGATGTAACATGAATCCAACTCACTCTTCAGGTTCATGCAACACCACCAAATATGAAAAAACACTCTAAGACATTAAAATCTCCTACCTCGCTTAAGAAAGATGATCATGCCAAGAAATAGGTTACCAAAACTGAGATGGTTCACATATCAAATCACCTCAACAAGGAACAAAACATACATCAATGGAAATATCACAATATCTACTATCTAGAAAAAATAGCTTAGTTCATCAAATAAGGTCACAAGGCACCCAAACAAGATAATCTCTTAAACTTCTCAATAAGTATTTCAAGACTTAAGAATAAGTGTTGAGATTAACATGTGAAAACACCTCAAATAAAACTTCCAAGAATTGAAACCCCTTGGAAAACTTCAAGGGATACTTGACACACATGTTTAATTCATCACATGCATATGTCACATGAAAAAAATCACCCTTACACGTCTAAACGACAATGATTCTTGAGAGACCAAATAGGGTAGATTAGGACACTAGGGTTTCAACATAAAACCACCTCATTTGATCCATAAAATAACTTCAACACTTCATATTAGGCTCTAACACACTATCCATGATCATAAAATACTTATACAATGAAAAACTATCAAACTCATATTAGACCTCCATGACTAGCTTTTAGTCATTATAAATCAAAAGTGGTAGGGTGATTTGGAAGAACTGTATATTCAATTTTCTCCACTATACCTATCTAAATTTTTTTCTCCAATGTACTTGTATCTTAAATTTTAGACTTTTCTAACTTGTTAACAATTGTTCATAAATTTATAACAACCAAATTAATCCATTCTTTTTGAAAAATGATATTATCTTAATGAAAAAACATCCCCCAAATCCTTAGGCTCGATATAGAACCCACACATGTGGGTGAGAAAATGAAGTTCATCTATCGAGTTGGTTTTTCTTTCTCAAGAGCTCGGTTTTTACAAATATAAATTTTCTTGTTTTTTATTCAATGCCTTGACTTGAAATTTGACCCAAAGCACTATTACGACATCATCCAAATTCTAGAAGTCTCATTTTGACTCGCACACGTATGTATCTCTCTAACCACTAAGACTTGCCGTTGGTTTCCTATCTTGTTCTAAATAAACTTGGTTCAAAGGACCTTGAAACATTATTGAACCTCGAATACTGATATGGGATGTCATCCATACTTCATATCATGTTTTAGAACACACTTACCATGCTTAAGAAAGACTTCCTCGCTTCATATCTCTTGTCACCATGCCAAAACCATGCACTAGGTCTAAAATGGCCTAGTTCACCACATGAGTCATTAAGAATAACCTTATATTCAACTTGAAGAATCATTAGTACCTATAACACATCTCATGTAACATTTAAGACCTTATGATAATCTCGGTTTCACCGTTTTCTTTATGGATTTGATGAAATATATAGGGGTATGGGCTAAGGAGGAATACATGTTGTGATGGTCAATTTAAATGTTGTTACACGCGTTATGACTTCCTTATCCAATGTTATTTGTGAGACCATACTTTTGGATAGGAGGAAGTACCTAAAATACAAAACAAGACCACAAAAGAGAGTTAAATAGTATATGACAATGGCCTAGTGTATGCTAGATCTAAGAAGTGTGATACTTCCTAGAAGGCCATCAATCCATTGTTTATAAATCAATATAAAATAACTTAAACATGTAAATAAAAGAATCTAGTGCTAGCATTCTGATTTGGGTGCCTCATATTACTATCAGTGTTGATCTAATTAAATACTAAAATGCTATGTAGGTAAAGGTTTTGGGTTGGGTTGCGGGGTAGAAGCAGGTGGTTTACTGAGGTCACAGATAGAGTCTTGGTAATATTTTGGGTTGTTTTAGGTGAGGTAATTAGGTCTTTGGTGCGGAAAAGTATTATCACACTCGAGAGACCGACACCGATAAGGGTGACCGATGTCATTTTAGGTATGACTAATATTGGTTTAGGGTGACCGATATCGGTCACTATGGAAAGTGGCAGGGAGTCAGGTGGAGGGTGTTTGGGCTCTCTTATATCTTGGAACAGAGAGTTATAGAGGTCTCTATGGGGGAGGGTGAGGTGACAGGTAAAAAATAGGTGTGGTAATATTTTGAGTGAGGTTTGGGGTAGGATAAGGGTTGAGTTGTTAGGTTGGGTTGATAGTCACAATGACCGATATCGATTAAGGAGACCGATGTCGGTATAAGATGGACCAACCACGGTTAGGGTTAACCGGTGTTGGTGACTATGGGGAACTAGAGGATGTTGTAGAATGACTTTTGGGTCCTCTCTATGATTGTACAAAGAGTTTGGGGTGTTTTTGTGAGGTCTACATGAGGGAGGTGGTTTTGGGATAGGGTTTTGTGAAGTTTAGGTGGGGTGTGAGGGGGTGGTTGATAGAGAGAAAGTTGAGGGATAGATCTAAGTAAGAACAATGAATAGATGAAGGCAAATAGAGAATACAACTACAAGTGATAGAGGAGAAACCTGAATTACTTGGAGTTCGGAAGGGTTCAGAACTGCAGTGGTGGAGAGGTAGTTGGAGATCTTTGGTGAAGTTTAAACTTTGGAATGGTGATCAATGTTATGACCGTGCTCCCATGAATTCTACCGTGAATGCAAATACCTTCTAATCAATCTTGGTGCTGACTATGGCTATCTAGATGTGTGAAAGGGGTCTAATTCTTCCTTGCATGTAGATATCCTTCGTTCCAAAACATGAGAATGTGGCCAACCTCTCAAACAAGGTTACCAAGAATAATATAAGGTAACCAATGGTGGTTTAGGGTGACTAGTGTCGATTTAGGGTTGACCGGCATCGGTTAAGGTGGGAAATCCTAGGTTTACTAAAAATGCCAGATCTTGGCAATATTTTTGGGCCAGCTCAATCTATTCTTGTGGATCAAAATGGAATGTTATGTTTTAATGAGTGGGAATGTGGTTAGAGGGAGAATAGGCATATGATTTTAGGGTTGCACTAAGTCTTAGTTCATTAAGGTAGGTATGACTAAGTCTTAGTTAGTTATGGTGAGTGAATGTTGAGTCCTAGTAAAGGGAAATATGCTAAAAATAGGTTTGTGGTGAGGTGTCTAGGTGAGGTGGAAATTAGTTTTAATTAAGGTATTTAAATAATGAATGAAGTGAGGATGAGTATTAATTTAATTGTAAATAATTAAATTAATATTAATGTGGGGTAGAAGAGTCATGGTTAGGTGAATATGTTTAAGTTGGCTATTCAAAAGGGTACAAGGGAATGTGACCCAATTTTGGTGTCTACATTTTCCCTTTTTGTTGCGTAGCTTGTATTGGTAAGGGATAGTGACATAAATAGGAAGTGATTGCCCCATATGTGGGTGAAGGTGATCCCCTAAAACCAGAGATAATCGATGAGGTGAAATAAAAAATTGGGAGTGGTTTGCTAAATGTGTAGGTGGGGAAGGGTTTGAGTATTGGGGGAAATGATGACAGTTAACTTGGGTAATAGATAGTAGGCGGGGTCTAAATTGGGCCATGGGTAATGGAAATAAAATTCATGCACACATATAGATTACAACATGATACCATGTTGAAGGGCTTGCAAACTCTACATCGTCCAAGGTTGATAGGTTTATCCAAACAAGGGTGAAGTGATTCAGGTATCCAAGGTATAGGATATGGTCAACAAATAAAATGTAGGTAAGGTGCAAGAATGTTTAGGTATATTCCAGTACACCAAAGGTTTGGTCGGGATAAACGACATGACAATAGGTAAGGTATGGTTGTTAATTTGAACAAAATAGGTACCATCATCGTAAGTTGTAATGAGTGAGAGAATTAGAGTGTCCATATGATCAACGGTTGGGTAGGTAGGTGTGGGAAGGGTAGGTTGTAGGAAAAATGGGGACGGGAAAAGGTCAAGATGATTGTGGTAAGGTAGCTAGGTGGGAGAGCTCGTAGACTCCACATTGTTGACAAATCGGTATAGTTATCCAAACAAGGGTTGTTGAGGTCCGGTATCTAGGGTAGAGGATATAGTTTAGACACACAAGTAGGTAAGATGCCGGTACCTTGTAGGTGTGGTTTCGGTACATCCAAAAGGTCAAGGCGTTGTTTGGGTAAACCACTTGATAGGTAGGCAAGGCAAGGTCTTTGGGTTCACCAAAATGGGTAACAATAGCGTAAGGTGCGGTGTGTACACAAAGTGTCGGAAGGTGTAAGAGGGTGCTAGTAGGTGGGCTAGGATTGTATGAGGCTGATATGACTATGGGAGGGGAAAAAGGATGCCCCAAGGGTAAAAGGAAAGAATATAAGAATATTTGGGTAATTAGTGGGGGTGAGGGAGGAGGAAATGTGTAGAGAAACTGTACGATAGAAAATCAACACGTGACCTTCTTCATACCTAAATTCTTGAGGTCGTGTCAAGACAGCCAGTGTGGAGTTGAAATGGGAGTGAAAGTGATGGCAATGATCAAGCTAATTGTGTAACCTTATGTCTTCGACACATAATACTGGAATCTACAAATCTAAGGAAAAAAATTCTCTCCTAACCTAAAGGTGTGTGATTGTATGGTCCGATATGATAGCTAATCGGAGACTCTAATCTATGTCTAGTTTTCTGAGATTCTATTAATTGGTTTCGGAATATGTGGAAATTAACCTGTAGGTGCCTCATATGGGTTTCCAGAAAAGGTCATGGAAATTGAGACAAGAGGTGTAGTGGAGTTGTAGGAACTAAGGGTGATTTTCTGGTCTTGTCCAGAAAGTCTTAGCCTGATCGGCTGCTATATTCAACAATGAAAGTTGTGTAATAATATCAAGTGGAAGCGGTGAAGATATGAATACCAATGTGTGTAAGCTAGTGTCGATATCTAACTGACTAGCAGGCTCATTGGGTTGCGGGACTGTGGGTCACAACCAAAGACTTGTTGAGGTTGAGGCCCTTGTATGGTCATGCATGCAATCAAATCCTATTTTTCAGGAGTAGTCCAAAAGTCATAGGCTTGATTAGCAGCTATGTTCAATGTATCTAACTGTCTTATTTTCTCAGCGTATGTGGCAGGTGTATGTAATATTGTTAAGCGCAAACTTGTGTTGATTTTAGTTATTAGCTTTGGCCTGTTAGGTTATGGGACCAGGGATCACAACTATAAGTCTTTTCTTGTTGCAGACCATTGATGGTCATGTAAGATGAATTGATTTTTTTCAGTAAATAAACTATCTATCAAAGGAAATATAACCTATGTTTTTGGTGTTTTCTCAATATATCAGAACAAAGCAGTAAAACAAGCTAATCTATGGAAAATAAATGTTTTTGTTCTTTTCTAACTTTTCAGACAATGCATCTAATCTAATAAACTAGTTTAAAACAAATAATTAGCCAGATGTAGCTAACTATCTATGCAGATGTGTGAATCTAAATCTAAGATCTATTCTAACTCAAACAAAATCTTTCCAACCCTACCTCAGAAGTGAAGAACAAATCATGGCTCTAACAAAGCTATTGTTCCCCACAACCTCCCTAACAATGTTGAAGAGAAAAATTCCTATTGATTTGATCTACTTGCAATTATCTAGCTACTTGAAATGAATTGTTTCTCTACTCTATTCGATATGCAATTGAAAATTTGACAAAACAAAGAAAACAAATACACAACTCCAACCTGGAAGAGAAAGAGCTTTGGAAAATCCAATAGTATTAGTATATGTCCCCTCAGTTCTTTCCTTTCTTTCTCTGAGTGTTCATGTGATTCCAAAGGATTGGGAATGCAAAGAAAAACAACAAGAGGATGGCACTTGAGTGATGACATCTTGGAAGTAATCTGGATGCAATGCAAGTAGAAGAGAGATAGCACAAGAGATTTGATCTTGGCTATGAAATTCCTAGCAAGATTATGACAACACAACAATGCAAGATACCCAAAATTCTTTGGACTTTTCTTGAATACAAGCATGGAACATATAGGAATGGAGGATAAGAGGTTACTTCATGCACAAGGAAATGAAGAGGCAGTTCCACTCATTAAATCTATTTAAAAATAGAAGCAAGGAGAACCAAGAAAACAAAGCTATTTTTAGAAAATTCGGCTCACGAGATGTGTTCAAAAAGCAAACTTAAGTGAATTGTCACATGTAATTTTATACATGAAGATTCTAGAAAAAGTGGCGGGGATGCCACCCTATGTAGGGTGGTGGTTTACGAACCATCGCCCTGGCACGGTGGTGGTTTGCGAATCACTACCTGAGTAGGGCGGTGGTCCTAGCACTAAAGGCCAAAACAAGCACAAAAAGAAACAGGAAATGGAAAAATGCATGGAAAAGTTAAGTAAGGATATCTAGGCTACAAATATATACTGTGAATGGGTTTTTGGAGCTCGAAAACCTTCTTGAAAGGATTTTGAATCATCACTAGGGACTTTTATAACTATTTTCCGACAATGTAGCACATGTAATTTTGGGTGCGTATAGAAACCTTGGTCGATAGCGGTTTGAAGGAACCGATATCATTTTAGGAAAATACCGACATCGGTCAAGTCGGGGACGGGGTAAAAAGTAAAAATTTAAGTAAAATATATTCATTTGTACATTTCACATAGCATAAAACAAGTTGTGAGGAGGGTTGAGTGGATGGTGGTGCGAGGCAGATGGGTCCACAAGAGTAGGTAGAACAAGGTGATTCGTTGGAGGCTAGGGAGGATGATTACATACATGGAAATAATGGGTGGAGGTATAGGAGATCCAACAACAAGGAGACTAGACATCCCAAATGAGGAGGTGCCTACGTGTAGAGGTAGGATTTGATCCATTTATAGTTTTGGATTAAATTTTTTAGGGAAAAAGGAAAATAATGGGGAGTTCAAAATTTTGAAAATGTGGATAAAATAAATGGATTTGGGTATGGGGAGAGGCCATAGAGGGTAGGTAGGTAATAAAAATGATTTTGGGTGGATTGGTTGGGTGTGTGGGTAGGTTTTAGGGCCTGTTTTTAATTTTTAGAAAAATTGGGGCATAGGGTTTTGGCTGTGGAGCTGAGATAGAGACCGATGGTGTTCAAGGGTGGTGGCATCAGTCGAGAATAAGCTGACATCGGTCATGGTTAGGTGACTGATGTTGGTCATGTGTGACTGATAATGGTGAGTAATGACTGATATCAGTTAGAATAAATGGGGTGAGGCTAGATTGGGAGGAAAAGATTGGGTGGAAATAGAGATGGGTAAAAATTGGGTAGAAGATGGACAAAAAGTGAGGTAGGAGGAAGGGGGTTAGGTAAGTGATGTCCTAGGTAAGGTAATATGGGGTTGGTGTAAGCAGGTGTAAGGTAGATGATAGGTCAAGGAAGTAGGTATGGGATAGATAGGTGTGTGATAATTTTGACATGGTTGAGTTGTATGGAGTGCGGGAATGACATTGGTGACGATACAAGATAGATTCCCATTGCTTGCGGGGGATATAACCTCACATCACCATAGAGGAATGGGGGCATATTTGAATGGTTTTCCTATTTGGTATCATACGGTATAGGTCGATTCGATGGGATCATAGCCTCATGGTCGTGCTCATCGATAGATGGGATGCCGCGACCAACACTTTCCACTTACCTACCAGCGATATGACGATCATGCTAGAGGATATCTACTAGATATTACGATTCATCGATTATTGTTGAGTCTATGTATACAAAGTGTCAGCCAATGTGGCTTTCAAGGAAATGATTACATTGTTCGGGGAGATGGCAACTGAGTTGACTGAGCATAACGCTAGCCTTGTATACGAGGTGATGTACACAACACACTTAGAGGAGATGCGATTGGCGGTATTGATGATGGTTACAATGTGGTATTATGCTCTTCCTAATTCATAGGGTGGATGGTTTTCCAAAGGTTTGATGGGGGTTTAGGGGAGATGGTGGAGGATTGGGTCCAATTTGCTTGGGCACCTGCCTATTTAGTGTAGTTATACTAGAGAGCTTTGGGGTTATCAGAGGATGCGCCACTATGGCCTATGTTGTACCTTCATGTTAAATTGTTGGGCATATGATCACATTTTGATCGTGCAACCGTGAGGATTTTTAGTGGCGATTGGCATAGAGGTGGATAGAGAGCAAGCTACAGGAGGTGGGTGGAAGTTGGGGATCGCCGATGAGGTGAGGAGGTGACCTATGATGTCATGTACTATAGACTAGAGGTTGGAGGGGATTTATGCAATGGATATCATATGGCGGCCATATGTGGGCTATCCAACATTTAGAGGTATGAGGCGGGAGCTACGGGGGTTGTAGTTATTATGGTGGATACAAGGTAGACGTGCTTTGGGAGAGCATGAGAGGATACCAATGGATAGAGTCTAGTGACAGTTTGGACCAGTCAAGGATGTTCCCCATCCTATTATATGGTATCATCGAGAGGATGTAGAGAGGCCTTTTGCTTTACCACACCCCACAGATTCAACAGGTCAGGCGGAGATGTCGGTGGATGGCTAGATTGAAGACACAGGGGTGACTCATGGGTATAGATGGTGGTGGGTAGAAAATTTACTTGGTGGTAGCTCCATGACCGGGGCATCCGGATTTGGTGATAGTGATAGTCTAGAGAGATGCACTACAGGGACAAGTGACAACATTGGGAGTGCGGCTACCCACTGCATAGGCATATGAGGGTTGGAAGGTGACTATTTTATAGGGAAGTTGGTATATATGCAGTGTAGGGGCCAAGATAGGATGGGGTGCAGATTGCCACTCTGCAAGAACAAGTCACGGGTTTGCAGACCTAACTAGCGGCATCACAGGCACAAGTAGCCACCTTACAGGGCTAGGTGAGTAAATTATAGGGTAGTTAGTTGTTTCCCAGGGACAGGTGGTGGTACATGTATCCACATGTGGGGATAGGGATAGGATTTATAGGCACAAAGGTTGAGGATAGTAGTAGTAGGTCCTAGTACGCAGTGGTAGCGAGGCCCATGGCGCCTCCATAGACAATATCGATGGCGTGGTTTAGGGATTCTTTGAATGAGGCACACTATTATAAGGATCATTTGACGGCTTCCAGGATAGATGTGCCCTCCTATATGGACTAGAGGGTACAACATGCTTCATGCAAGAGGACAAGATCCGAATGCATAATGCAAAAAGTACGAGGGGGTGGTGAGCCCATAGACATGGTTAGCATGAGGCCACTAGTTTATAGATTCCTTACCCAACTACAAGTCCAATGGAGGTGAGACCTATACCTATGGCAAGGGGAGAGATGTTGGTAGGTCACCTAGATAAGAGGAGCAGATGAGACAGGTGAGATGGACTTGGAGATTAGAGGGGCCGATGATTGATGTCGGCATTTTGATTATGATTTTTGATAGATATTCGGCCTGCGTGCCAAAGATAGTGAGGTTGTATATGAGAGTTTTGATATTTTTGATCATATACTAGCCTACGTCGAAGATGGTGAGGTTGTATATGAGAGTTTTGAGAGATTGATATTATTTTGTATCAGTGTATATTGGATGGATACATATAATTTTATGATGAGATCGATGATTGTGGATGATGTACTTGTGTTGGAAAAATTTGATTGTTAGTTGTATATGGATGGAAACTAGGTGTTTTAGGCATGGTGGAGTTAGGTCATAGGCATGGTTGAGTTAGGTCATAGGCATGGTGGAGTCAATCCTAGGCATGGTTGAGTTAGGTTGGTTTAGGTATGGCTGAGTTAGGTCAAGCATGATGGAGTCTTATTTTTAATTTTGATTTAATGTCCAAGTTATTGGTAACATGGGAAATAAATGATGAGTTATATGTATGTTATGGTGTAGATTTCCAAAATCTTTGATATTATGGAAATGTGAAATGATTGATTGGTTGTTTTTATGATGTGAATCATGGTAGATATGTATGTTTGTATTAATTTCCAAGTGTTGTAGAAAATGGAAACTAAGATAGAATATGAATAGGAAAATGGGGGAAAATAGGTTAGGGTAAAGAGTGGTCGAGCTAACCTCCAAGGGCCCCATGCCCTAGGAGTGCTTCCTACATAGCCCCGGTGAAAAGGGGCCTCGGAGTCGATGTAGTTATCCCATAAGCTAGGGAAGAATGTGATGAGGTAGAGGAATGGGTTGGTAGGTTTTAGGTATGATTGAGTGTAGGTCATAGGCATGATTGAGTCTTAGGTGAAAGGCATGGTTGAGAGGTGAAAATGTAGGTGTCGATGGTCTGGTCTTGTATAGGATAATCAATAAGTAATGAGGAAGGTGAATGGTAAGAGGTGGTAAAAGAGCCACTTAATTGATAAGAACCCTAATGAGTCTACCATACCCCAAATGGGCTTATGAACGTAAGACCCTAAAGGCGTTGCATAATGGACTATTATAAGGGTGAAGAAAGTCACATGATCACAAAATGTCACAGTTGTGGCAAGTCCCTTGAGCAGAGAGAAAATTAGGGTGAAAAGGAAATGAGGTGAAAGTGGGTGGCTTAGCGTAACTTAGTGTATGACAATATGTTTACCTAAAAAGAAACCCAAGATAAAAAAGGCAAGTCCATGACGAAAAATTTATCATTTTCTTCATTTTTTTGTTTTTAATAGATTGATCGATGTAGGAAGTCTATATGGGATGAGTATATTACCTCTTTTAGGTATTCATGAAGCTAATTGATGTGGGAAGCTTATGACCATTTTATTGTATTTTTGCAATGACTTTATATAATTTTTCTTCAAGGGAGTAGTCTATTTACAATGGCAAGATATAGAGAAGAGATATCCCATTTGAGGGAGTCATTTGTTTGCTAGAATTTTGACTCAAGGAGTTGAATCCCATTTTGTTTTTGGACCTTTTAAGTCATGGAAAAGACTATAGATGAAGATTAGGTTCTTGTTTAAAAGACAAAATTATAGCACACAAAGGTTAACTATGAAAGAGGTGGTTTCGAGTGATGAACAACTATGGGATTCCATCTTTAAAAAGACAAAAAGTATCCATGAGAATCATGTTGTGAGTAGAGCCATGGTACTCATATTAAAGATAAGGCTGAAAGGTGATGGGTAATCAAATGATTCTTATTTAGTCGTTGGTCCTAAAAAATGGGTAATATGGAAGGTGATGAAAAGATCAAGGGATGAGCGGTCAATTGATAGAAAGTGATATATGACTTGATGTCAATAATAAAATGGTTAAATATGCAAGGCATTGAGGGCTTAGGTTCAGGTTTACCTTCGAGTGAAGACAAATGATAAGCACTTGATTCATAGGCATGGGTAATGATATAGGGTCCAAGCCAATTAGGAGCAAATTTTCCCCGTTTACTTTTCTCTTCTTTAGTTATGTGTTGATTTTCCTTCAGGACAAGGTCATCGACCTAGAAGGTTCGTTCATGGACACATTTTTCGTAGGAACGTTTGATACGTTTTTAGTAGATTTGGAGATGGTGAAGAGAATTGAGATGACATTCATCTAATAATTCAAGTTGCACCAAATGATCCTAAAAAAATTTATCATCGTTGACCATGTCTTGTAGTGAGATGTGAAGAGATGGAATCTGGACTTCGAGATACAAGATATCCTTGGTACTATAGACCATAGAAAAATGTGTGGTGGAAGTTGAAGTGTGAATACTAGTGCGGTAGGCCTACAAGGTGAAGGGGATGTGCATATGTCAATCCTTCCCAGTATCGTCAACTACTTTCATAAGAATCTTGTTCACGGTTTTATTGGTTGATTATGTTTGGCCATTGGTTTGTGGGTAATAGGGTGATAAGAAACTTAGTTGAATGCCAAAAGTGTTACACAAATTACGTAGGTTTTTTTGAATTGCTTTCCATTATCAATGATGAGATGGTGAGGGACGCAAAAGTGAAAAAATGATGTGATGGTTGATGAATTCACATATTTTCTTGGCTTTTGTAGAAAAGGGGGATGGCTTCTACCCATTTAGTGTAATATTCAGTAGTGGTTATAATCCATTTATGGCGTTGTGAAGAATGGGGATTGATCTCTCTGACAAGATCCAAGCCCCATTGAGAGAAAGGCCAAAGATATCGTGCGACCTGTAAGGCATGACTAGGTGTGTGATGAAGATTAGGATGTCGCTAGAATTTCACACAATGTTTGACATAGTCACAACAATCACGGTTTAGGGTTGGCCAATAATAGCCAAGGTGAAGAATTCATTTAGCAATAGCTAAACCACTAAATTGGCCTCCACAAAATTCCATCGTGAACTTCCTTGATGGTGTAGAAAATTTTAGAAATTGTAAGGCATCGTAAGAGAATATTGTCAAATCCGCGCTTATAAAGCCTAAAGGAGACCACCCATGATGACATAGTGAGAGACACTTTTAAGAAAGGCACGTTGTCCATTACGAGTGAGATAAGAAGGTAGAATGGAAAGGGAAATATAGTCTATAAACTGCTTATACCAAAGGTCACGTGGGTCAAGTTCAATGGTTCCAATAGAGTATACCTCATGAGGTAAATAAGATGGTGATTGTAACCTTTGTATTGTGACAAATATTTTAGAGTCAGCGGGAGAAGCGGGTATCTGAGAAGCCAAGAAGGGCATGGTATCCGCATCCTTATTAGTAGAATGGGGGATGGTTTGAAGTTCGTAGTGGTCAAAGGTAGTCAAAAGTATGTCTATATGATGTTTATAATTTTGAAGTATTTCATTACGACACTAGTATATACCATTGACTTGGTTTACGACCAGCTGGGAATCACCAAAGATATTGATTGACTTAACATCTAAGGCATAAGAAGCCTAGAGACCCAATACAAGTGCTTCATATTTGGTGATATTGTTTGTACAATAAAAATCCAGTTTGAAAGATAAAGGCATAGGTTCACCATCAATAAGAATGAGGATAACACTAGCCCCACCCCTACGCTGACACTTGGAGCCATCGAAGAAGAGTTTCATTTGGTAAGTGGTATCGTCCAAGGAGAGGGTAGCTATGGATTCATCCGGGAAATCAAAGTTAGAGGGTTGATTCCTGGAAAGAGGTGCGTCTGCTAGTTGGTTAGCGATGGTTTGGCCTTTTATGGATTTGTGATTAATGAATTCAATGTCAAGGTTTGTAAGAAGCATGAGTCAACATGCAATGCATTGATGTTGATAGGGTTTGGCATACATGTAATGTAAGGGGTTAGTATTAGTGACAACAAAGGTTTTGTGGTTGATTAGGTAATGTTAATTTTGGTGGTGAGGAAAACTAAGGCTAAGAAGAGTTTTTCGGCATGGGTGTGTGTAGTTTCATAGTCCAAAGGGGTACGAATTATGTAATAAACCATTTACTCTCTGTGTTTCTCATCATGGTGAGCAAGCATGGCACCTAAGGAATGGTCAATGGCTTCTATATGTAAAAGGGTTGTTCATCCTTAGTACGAATGAGCACTAGTGGTTAAAGAAGGTATCATTTTAAGGCGTCAAAGGATTTATGGCATTCATCATCCCATTTGAATGAGACATCCTTCTTGAGCAGATGATGAAATGGTTGATAGTGGTCGAAAAGCTGTGAGATAAAACAATGATTAGATTACAACTTAACTTGCAATCTTTGAAGTTGACAGAGATTAGTAGGTGGAGGCATTTCAAGAATAGCCTTTAGTTTAGGAAGATCAACTTCTATGCCATGCAAAGAAATGATGGAACCAAGGAGTTTTATTGAAATTACCACAAATACACACTTCTTAGGTTGAAGATGAACACAATACTAGATAAGGTGGTCAAAGATGACGTTAAGGACTGTCAAGTGTTCGCCCTTATGTTTGGATTTGGCAAGAAGGTCATATATGTAATCTTCCAATATGTGATGCATGATGTCATGGAAGATATAAGTCATGGATCATTGATATGTAGCACCAATGTTTTTAAGGCCAAAAGGCATGACTTGATAAAGAGAAGGTCCCCCAAGGTGTGATGAAGGAAGTTTTGTGTTGATCTTCTAGAGTAAGTAATATTTGATTATAACCCAAGAAACCGTCCACGAGTCATAGCAATTCATGGCCGGTGGTAAGATTAACTAATTGGTCAATGCCTGGTAGGGAAATCATCTTTAAGACAAGCTAGGTTGAGGTCATGGAAGTTTTTGTAAATGCGGAGTCCCCTATTGCTATTTTTATAGGAGAGATGTTAGAAATCCATTGGAGATATTCAATGGGTAGGATGAAGGAAAGCGAGAGAAGGTGATGAAGTTATTATTTGACAAGAAGAGCAATGCGAGGATGGCATCGGGAATGGTTACGATATTGTGGACCATAATTTTTGGGTCAATACCGGGCATATCAGCATAAGACTAAGAAAAAGCATTACTATGTTCCCAAAGGAAAGAGTACAAGCTTCTGTTTAGAAACATCTAAAGACTGACCTATCTTTAGAATGTGTGGGTCATTCTGAGTATTAATGTTGATTTTGAGAGTCGATTCCTTCAACATGGCTTGCATCTCGAGAGGGTAACAACCAAAGTGAATATAAGAATATTTTGCACCAAGGTAGGTGAGGATGGACTCATTTTCTTGACATTGAATGACATTAATAGAAGGTGTATCATCATCGATCATGTCGAGATATAGGAAGGGAATAGAAGAGGATCCTCGCCATCGGGTTGATAAGTTAGAGGTCCCGGGAAATTGTGTTTATGAATTTTTTTAGGAGGGATAGATTCAAGATCTAAGGACTTTGTGGGTGAAGGTGGTGACATTGGTGAATGGGGTGAAGAAGGTTTTCTTCCTCAATGAGGTCAATGTGGTCCTTGCGAAGGTGGTGTGGAAACGCCAATGCTACTATGGCCATTGTGTTTACGGGTGGTTTAGGAAATGATGAGTATGGTGGCCTTCTTCGTAAAAACTCGAAGCCAAATCCTTTCCATGTGCAAATGTGAAGGAAAGTGTAGGTGAAGAAATAGTTAGTAAGGGATTAGAGGTCAAATGAAAATGGTCATGCTTGGGATGGAGGTTTGGGTGAATAGGTGGCAGTGTCAAGTCCCCCATATGTTAAGTTAATGTGAAGGTGGGAAGGACCATAAGGGAATACCTCCCTATGTGGTAGTCATAATGAGGGTGCGACGCAGGTTTCCATACTCTTGTGAAGTGAGGAATGTTTCAATGTTGTATAGGTGGTACTCCCCCAGAGTGAGGAATTGAAAAACACCTTCTAAGGGATCGGTAGTAGGTATGTGGGTAGTGGAGATAGATGATTCACTAGATGATTAGATAGGAGGGGTATCGATTGGTTGGGAAGTAGAGTGGTCGGCTATGGAAGCTACAATGGTAGTAGGAATAGAAGAATTAGATGTGGGAGAGGTGGTAATAGCATTGGTGGATGGGCTTGTGGGTGAAGGAGAAGTGGGAGTAGTGGCAGATGTTTTGACTAGTACAAGTACATCGTTGGGTTGGTACAACATGTTGCAAGTTTTGAATGGTGACGGGTTGGTGGGGATGGTGTAGTTATGTCCTTCATGCTTGAATTTTACACAATGGTGTAAATTTGAAGGAACACAACCCATGACATAAATATAGGGTTTTCTGAGAAATAGGTTATACTACAAATCTCCTTCTAAGATGTTGAATATTTTTAGGACAGTGCGAGGGCCTACGTGAACACGAAGGATAATGGTGCCAAGGGTGGAGGTGATGGCGTCATTGAAGAGGTAGAACATAACTAGGTTATTATGCATAAAGCTAGAAGGGATACAGATTTGATTGTATACATGGGAGGATATGATGTTAATTCTAGCACCATAATATATCATACGTGTCATACATGTATGTTATCGATATAGATAGAAATGAATGGGGTGGGATCAAGATTGTCTAAGCTGAGAGGTACAATCTCCTCATCGGAGAAGCTAAGGGTGACGACTTGAGGAGTGGGCATAGAGGTAGAAGAAGGAAATGAGTTGCTAAGTGAGGCCACATGGTGAGGGGTAATAATGGAGGCCACTGGTGTGGGATCATCGGGAAAAACTTCAATGGATTGCAGAACCTCAATAAGGACTTATCTATGAGATTCTGAAGTTTGAAAAAGATCATACAATGAAATATTTAGAGGGGACTGATGTAATTATTTTATCATTACGCAATGGGTGAATCCATTAGAGATAGGGTATGTAGGTCTGCAGATGGTGATTTTAGGTGCGGGTGTAGATGGTATATTTGGCACAGGGTTGGTTGATGGATTGGTCACTTTTTATTTTCCATTGTCTTTCTGAGTGTGGGTGGTAATGTGAACCATGTTAATCTAAGGGGAGGAGGAAAATGGAGAAGGTGTAGGATGAGTGGTGTAATGACATGATGGGAAAAAACCTACTGGGGAGAAAATCCTTGTGAAGTGAGTTGGGCACAATGACATTTGGGTGGTGATTTGGCTAATTCTCTAATACGGACCATGTTGATCTCAAATTTTGGAGGTGGATAAAATGGTTTTCGGGGTGGAGATACTAATCACTGAATGGGTAAAGGAAGATGATGTGTGGTGATAAGAGAAGTTGAAACATGGTCCTCATCAAGAAGTTCATCATTGTCAAAGTTTTGTTCAATAGGATAAAGTTGGAGAAACACAGTTTTAAAGCCTTACAATTTTGACATCATGTCGACACATGATGATAGGCAAAAATCTTGGTTTCATCAAACCCTTTTGGTTTGGGTTGGAGAGGATCGTAAGGTCGAAGTGGTGGTAATGTGATGATGGAAGTCTCTAAGAGATTAGTTTAAATGTTGGCATAGGACCCCGTGAGTAGATCACAATGGGAAGTGAGTGTAGGTTTGGGTACATATGGGGATGATAATGAGGGAAGAGGATTTATAGGAGGGAGAATGGGTTGGTCCACTATTTTGGTAAGTGGAGTGGTCTTAGGTTTCTTGGCATCTATTTGGTTAAAGGTGGGGTAGAAGAGCTAGCGATGAAATGTTTTGTTGGTTTTACTACCTTATCAGAGGGTAGTGGTTTCTTATCTTTGGGTTGCACCTTCTTGGGTAAAGGTGACATGGGGTACAAGATGTAGAAGGGAAAGAAGATGGTGGAAGGGGACGGGTTACCCATGGGGACAACCAAGTTATGGTGGAAGTGGTTAGTAGAGGTGGGGTAGACGGTAGGGGCTGAAGTTGTATAGGAAAGGTTGGGGTTATAGTAACTAGTGGAGGTATAGGTGGTAAGAAGTTCATGGGTGAAGGTAAGGGTGCTTGGTTTTGGGTGAATGAGGTGTAATGAAGGCTCATGATGAAGAAATAGTATTCTTAGCTTTTGAATGGCCTTGGGTAGTAGACTGTTTGGTCAAGGTTGATGGGCGGGCCCTATGATGGACGGAAGTGGAGAAGGTGACAAAGGTGTGGTAGGAGAGACGGTGTACGTGGCCTAGAAGGTTGGGTTTTCCTTTTAGGCGGGAGGATAATGTTGGTGCGGGCTTGGGAAGATGTGGCTAAGTCCAATCTAATAGGTGGGTGAGTAAGGCTTGATGTCGGCATGACACCCAAAGTAGTGATGGGTCTAGATACGGTGAGGGGATAGGTGTGGGTAGGTTTTTAGGTTTGGGAATGATTTTAGTTGTGGGTAGAGGTTTGGATGTAGGTAGGGATGATGAAGAAGAATAATCCATTCCAATTGGCATGGTCTAGTGTTGATTTGGTTGCCAAAAATACCTTTGGGTAGATCATGGAAGTATCCTTAGGAAACATTTGCATTTGGGTGAAATGGGGAGCTGAAGACATCCCTAGAGCATGGAATGATCAACATAATCCAAGCGATCGACCAACCATGAAAATGGGACTACTGAAGAAGAGGATGGAATGGGTTGGGTGGAAATCCCTATGAAATATGTCTGTGATACAAGGAATTGGCTAGCTTTGGACTCTATAGGTAATAGAGTTGAGATCACGTCAATGGGGTCTTGGGATGTTGGGGAGAACTGCCCCCTAATAGGTAGTGGTATGTCGATAAGTCTCCCATGGGTAAGAGAGATAATAGGTTGGGTGATGTAGACTTCTTCCTTGGTGGAGGAGAAGATGATGATGATTCTCCTATGGATGGGAGAATAAAAAGTGTTGACTATTCGGTAGGTTGTGAGGTAGATAGTGAAATGGCATCGGTAGAAGGTGTGGATTTCTCCATGAGAGCAAGGGTAGATGAGGGGGAATCCTCTGTGGGTAAAGGAATAAAAGAGGTATGATCCTTTTTGGGTAGAGGAGCTCGTGCCAAAATTTCCTCAATAGATGAAGTAAGTAGGTTTTGAGGAATGGTTGGTATGATATCAAAACCGCGTGGACTTCACAGACATTGTTGTCACTAGATGAAAGTTCACTATTTTGATTAGACAATGGTTTATGATTAGGGAACAAATTTTTAAAGATGTGAAAATTTTGATTTTTGGTGCGTTTGGGTTGTCCACGAAAAGGTCCATTATCTATCATCTCTTGGACAATGTTATTAAAATTTATGCAGTTACCATCACTATGGCCTTTAATGTGATGGTAATTATCGTAGTAGTGTTCTTTATACCATGTAGACATATGACAAGTAGGATCGAAACCCGTATGAGGTTTTATGGGAGGAAGTGTAATGGCTCCATCTTTAAGAAGCTTTTCCAAGATTGAAGAATAGGGCTCTCTAATCGAAGTGTACTTCCGTTGTTCCCACCGGAGTTGAAAGGCTTGGATAGGAGAAAGATTGGAAGAAGGTTGGGCTTGATTAGAAGGATGAGGTGGTCCTTCCTTGAGGAATACCATGTTGGCAGATCCTTTGGGATTTGAATAATTACTTTGGGGTTTTGAAGATGAAGAAGATTCATTTGATTTGAATGGGGCGTTCTTGTTTCATAATTGGATTTTCTTTTCTTCAATGGCATGAATTTCTAGTTTTTGTGCCATGGTGAATGCTTCGTCAAAGGTTCAGAAGGTTTGTACCTGTAGAGTTGGTGAGATGTGTCTGGCATAAGCTCTAGTGAACAACTCAATAAGTTCAGTTTGAGGTAGCTAGAATGTCAATTGGTTAATAAGACTCTGCGGTGGGAAACAATATATGCAATATATTCATCTTCATAATGTCGGGTTGAATAGAGTTCAATCATGGTGACTTTTTTGGTAACATTGATTGAAAAATGGTCTAAGAAAGTTTCACCTATTTGTAGTAAAGGAATAAATGGAAATTCGAGGTAATCCACCATACTAATTTATTGTTGGTCCTGTAAAGGACATTGGGAAATTTCATAGGAGAAAAGCATCGTGGGAGATTAGGTAGCACCCATGTTTGAATGACCACAAGTGTTGTTGTGAGTCTTCTTTACTGTTGAAGAGATTGAATTTAGGAATTTCCCAATGCATGAGGTAGGGAAAATAGGAATAGATGGATGGATAGGCTCATTACATATTTTATCATAAGTTAAAGAATTACGGGATCTAGAAACAAATGCTTCTAAGGCTGCATATTTTCCATCATCATTTTAATGATTTTGTTAGTAGGTTGTGATGAATGGGTACCCCTACGAGAAAAAGAGGGTTGATACTAAATGTATGCGGTGGGTGGTATGCTAGTGTATGGTGGCGGCGAGCATGAGAACTACGTAGGAGGAATAGAAGTAGGTGACACATAACTATAATAAGTGATAGATGACGTTGAGGGTTGTTAGTAGTATGTATAAGTGGGTGGGGTAGTCGTAATAGCTCTAGTGCTGATTGGGGTAAGGACTATGGGATAGAAAGGAAGAGGTTTTGAAAAGGGGTGTAAGTTGCCGACAACGGAGGTGGTTTTGATGCAATGTGTATATGTGAAGCGGTGGGTGAATATGGGGCTATACTTGATGTCATGGGTGTGATAGATGATGTAGATTTTGTAGTTATATCGGTTGTGGGATCTAACTGAGACACCACAGATGGTAAAGTGGATGATGGTAGTGTCGAGCTAGTGCTAGGTGATGCATAGGTGGGTGCTAGAGTAGGGGGGATGGATATGGGCATGTTGTATATTAACTATCCTGAGGAATCCTGGGTGGAAGAATGAGCAAGGTAGTACTGAAGGGCAATGGGATTCTGATCAAGGAGTCTTGCAAACTCCTCATCACTGGTAGTAATGGGGATAAGATGAGTCGGATCCCTAGGTGACAAGATGAATTGCGGTGATGGACTAGGTGGAAGTGGCTGAAAAATAGCATGAAATATGAGGGTATTATTTTTTTTCTAAGAGTCAACACCATGTGAATCAGTGTATATCAAGTGAACTATACTCTGTAAATGACACAGGGAACAACAAAGATGGGACAAAACAAATTTTGAGAGGGAAAGTTGGTAAATGTTTTGACTAAAATCAAAATAGAGTGACCGACGCCGGTTGTACTAACCGATGATGGTTAAGGGGTGACCAATGATGATCAAGGGTAACTTATGATGGTTACAGGAACTGATATTGGTTACTGTGAGAAAACAACAATTTTAGCAAATGAGGCAAAAATTGATGACTATTAGACAAGAAAGTTGTATTTGATGATTGTTATCAAAGTACAGAGAGTACAATGATACACAGAGACTCTAAACAGAAGAGAAGATGAGATAAGTGCCCTTTGGGTAAAGCGACCAAAAACATGGAACCAACACCCGGTCGGATGAGCCGATGACGGTGGATGTAAACCAATCTTTAGTTCTTGTGAAATCTATAGAATGAAGAAAATTTTGTTTTTTGTGAATTGAATTTGAATGAAACACTAACCCAGAAGTCTGAGTATGGTAAAAATGAGCCCTGACACACTTAGAAGCAACTGGAATACACCAACTATGATTATGGAGTGTGAAAGGAGAGAAAAATGGAGAATACGACCTCACACCTCAAAACACAAGTCAAGCACAAAGATAAGAAAAAATGTAATCCTACAAGTGAATTTAGTGTGTTTATCTTATGCTATTTAAAAGATTGACTCGTGAATTTAGAGTAGAGTTTTTGGTTGGGAAGGATTCCTATGAAGAAGGAAATTCTAAAGGTAAGATTTGGAGTTATGTTATGGTGGGGGCGTTCTCGATGGGGGACTGGAAAAATATAACCAGCTTGGTGCCCATTGTCAAACCTCGATCGTGTGATCATTGAAAACTTCTTGTGGGTGCGATGTTGTTTAATAAGCTATTCCAACTAGGTCTTCAAGCACCAAAAACCAGTCCACAAGAGTAAAAAACTTCACATGGAAAAAAACCTATTAATATGACTTGGACACATTAATGGATGTAACATGAATCCAACTCACTCTTGAGTTCATGAAACACCACCGAGACACGAGAAAAAGACTCTAAGACATTAAAATATCCTACCTTTCTTAAGAAATATGATCATGCCTAGAAATAGGTTACCAAAGCGAGATGGTTCACATATCAAATCACCTCAACAAGGCATAAAACATATTGTTGATGCAAAATCACAGCACCCCTGGATGTTGATCAGATTTCTAGGTTGATCATACAGGCATCCAGTGTGATTGCACAACATGGAATCCTTTCTCCAAGTGTGGGACTTGTAAAGATGAGAAAGGATTCTCCAGAGAAGGTTGGTTCCTATTCCTCTGTTCAGATGCACACAAAAATGCAGAGGTTTTACTCAAAACCTAATCTAATCTTGCCAAGGAGACAGGGTAAGAAGATGCATAAAAATAAACCTAAGCTAACAGAGGTGATGCACCAAGGAATGAAGAACACCTATCTTGCTAATAAACACAGACCATTCAAATGTGATGCAAGATCATGCACAGATAACAAAATTTGCAGTGAAAGACCAAGAAGATGCAAATGAACACAGAGAGGGCTGAGAATCATCCACAGACATGTATTACTTGCTCCAAGGATTGATACAATACACTACAAAAAGCCAAGAGGCAGAGTCACATTACAATTTCAAATGGGAGGTTCGAACTCCACAAATTCACCTGATAAAGAGAAGAAGGGAGGAGCAAAACAGAAAATGTTCGACCTTTTGAAAGAACCCCTCTTTACAATATATAAGAAGAATGAGAGAGGGAAGAGAGAGGAAGGTCGAATCTACCATAACCACTTCTAGATTGCATTTAACTCATTTCATTATGGCAGAAATGGTGGATCCTGGCAAAAGCAATGAACTGTCTAGCAGAAACGGTGAACTGTCTATTGCATTAAAGCTGGTTGTTGAATGCCAGTTCTGGTCATTATCACGCGTCAGAGCCATTTCTTAACTTTCTCTCTCCATACTGAACCAAAATGCAAGATTGACCCTAGAATCATGTAGAGAATTTCACTAGCTTTCCATTGATATAAAGAACGCGAAAATCGAGCTCTGGATCAAAAGATATGGGGGTCTGAAGATTTAGGGCAAAACGGATATTTGAATTTTTCCTGCACTCTGCCACCTGGATGACACGTGTCAGGCGCTGATTGGCCATGCAATTCTCTCTCCTCCACCTTTCTGTGGGTTTACCTTTGAAATTTTGACATTTTTATCACTTTGGGAAATCTTCCATTTTTTCCCCGTGCCCCCGCCACTTGGGACACGTGGCATGATCTGGTTGGAGGACAGGCGCGGGGTCATCCTTTACCTTTTAGTTTTTTGGCTAAAACTTTTGCCAAATTCTCTAAGTCCTCCCGAGCTCCACACTCCCCTTCTCCTTAGGACACGTGTCCTGTTTCTATTGGCTCGGGCCAATCCTCCAAACTTCATCTTTGGAAACTCAGCAAAACATTAAGTAAAAATCTTACCCTCTCCTCCGCCGCTCTGATCCACGAAGACACGTGTCACATTCTGATTTGTTGTTGGCTTTTCCGGGTCTTCGCGTCCCTCGCGTATTTTTGGCCGGATGTCCCAAACTATCTGGGACAAATTTCTCCAATCCACCCGATTCGGGCTTCCCTGTCCCCTTTGCGTTGAAGACACGTGGCAAGATTTGATTGGCTCTCGGCTCCTTGCTTTCCGCGTCCCACGCGTCCCTTTGTTCCAACTATCCCGGTGCTGTCTGGGACAAATTCTTCCGAACCACCCGAAATGGGCTTCCTTGTCCCCTTTGCGGCCACTTCGCCTTTTCGCGTCCTTCGCGTCCTTACGGCCGGATGTCCCAACCTTATCTGCACAATAGTTAGTCGATTTTCTCACCTTCGGCCGGTTCGGCTTTCCACGTCCCACGCGTCCCGATGTCCCAATGTCCCAATCTGCCCCAAAGACCGGCAATCAGAGTCTTTTCGGCCGATTCGTGCCCCGACGTCCCAACTGTCCCAGACTGTCAGGACTTATCCGATTTTCATGATTTTTCCTAGCCCAAGCTTATTTTTTGCAACTTTTTCACCCTTTTTTAGAACTTGCTCTTTTCTTCTTGGACAAGAGAGTTAGAAAAAGCCGAGGGATCCCCAGAAACATGATTTTTTGCCTTGAATCAATCTATTTGCCTGGGACTTGAGTATTCTGATGCATGTTATCAAATTTACCCTGGGGGTGAATTTTGGATAACACATACATCAATGGAAATATCACAATGTCTACTATCTAGAAAAAAATAAATTAGTTCATCAAATAAGGTCACAAGGAACTCAAACAAGATAATCTCTTAAACTTCTCAATAAGGATTTTAGGACTCAAGAACTAGTGTTGAGCTTAACATGCACAAACACCTCAAATTAAACTTCCAAGAATTGAAACCCCTTGGAAAAATTTAATGGATACTTGACACATATGTTTAATTCATCACATGCATATGTCAAATAGAGAAAATCACCCTTACACATCTAAACCACAATGCTTCTTGAGAGACCATATAGGGTAGATTAGGCCACTAGGGTTTCAACATAAAACCACCTCATTTGATCCATAAAATAGCTTCAACACTTCATATTAGGCTCTAACACACTATCCATGACCATAAAATATTGATACAACAAAAAAAACTATCAAACTCATTTTATATCTCCATGAGTAGGTTTTAGTCATTATAAGCCAAAAGTGGTAGGGTGATTCGGAGGAGCTGTATCTTCAATTTTCTCCACTATACCTATCTGAATAATTTTCTCCAATGTACCTGTATCTTAAATTTTGGACTTTTTAACTTTTTAACAATTGTTCATAAATTTATAACAACCAAATTAATCCATTCTTTTTGAAAAATGATATTATCTCAATGAAAAAACATCCCCAAAGCCTTAGTCTCAATACACAACCCACACATGTGGGTGAGAAAATGAAGTTCATTTATCAAGTTGGTTTTTCCTTCTCAAGAGCTTAGTTTTTACAAAAATCAATTTTCTTGTTTTTTCTTCAATGCCTTGACCTAAAATTTGACCCAAAGCACCATTACAACATCATTCAAATTCCATAAGTCTCATTTTGACTTGCACATATATGTATCTCTCCAACCACTAAGACTTACCTTTGGTTTCCTATCTTGTTCTAAATAAAATTTCTTCAAAGGACCTTGAAACAATATTTTACCTCGAATATTGACATGGGATGTCGTCCAAACTTCATATTAAGTTTCGAACACACCTACCATGTTTAAGCAAGAATTCCCTGTTTCATATCTCTTTCCACCATGCCAAAAACCATGCACTAGGTCTAGAATGGCCTACTTCACCACATGACTCATCAATAATAACCTTATATTCAAATTTAAGAATCATTAGTACCTCTAACACATCTCATGTAACATGTAAGACCTCTTGATAACCTCATTTTAACCATTTTCTTTATGGATTTGACAAAACATATAAGGGTATGGGACAAGGAGGAATACATGTTGTGATGGTCGGTTTAAAGGTCGTGCGTGCACTCTGACTTCTTGATCCAATGCTGACTATGAGAGCTTCCTTTTGGCTAGGAGGAACTACCTAAAATACAAAACAAGACCACAAAAGAGAGTTAAATAGTATATGACAATGGATTGCCTAGTGTATGCTAGATCGGGAAGTGTGATACTTCCTAGAAGGCCATCAATCCATTGTTTATAAATCAATATAAAATAACTCAAACATGTAAATAAAAGAATCTAGTGCTAGCGTTCTGATTTGGGTGCCTTATATTACTATCAAAGCATTGATATGATTAAATACTAAAATTCTATGTAGGTAAAGGTTTTGGGTTGGGTTGTGGGTAGTGCAGGTGGTCTACAAGTCACAGATAGAGTCTTGGTAAGGTTGGGTAAGATTTTGGGTTGTTTTGGGTGAGGTAATTAGGTTGCTGGTCTAGAATAGTATTATCAGACATAGAGATTGATGCGGTCAGGGTGACCGATGTCGGTTTAGGTATGATCGATACTAGTTTAGGGTGATTTGATATCATTCATTGTAGAAAGTGGTAGGGAGTAAGATGGAGGGTTTTGGGCTCTCTTCTGTCTTGAAACAGAGATTTGGAAAGGTATATGTGGGGAGGGTGAGGTGAAAGGTCCAAAATAGGTGTGGTAAGGTTTTGAGTGAGGTTTGGGGTAGGCTAAGGGTTGAGTTGTTAGGTTGGGTTGATAATCATAGTGACCGATATCGATTAAGGAGACTGATGTTGGTATAAGATAAACTGACCATGGTTAGGGTTAACCGGTGTCGGTGACTATGGGGAACTGGAGGATGCTGTAGAATGAGTTTTGGGTCCTCTCTGTGATTGCACAAAGAGTTTGGAGGGTGTTTTTGAGGTCTACATGAGGGAGGCGGTTTTGGGATATAGTTTTGTGAATTTTAGGTGGGGTGTGAGGGGGTGGTTGATAGAGAGAAATCTAAGGGATAGATCTAAGTAAGAACAATGAATAGATGAAGGAAAATAGAGAATATAACTATAAGTGACAGAGGATAATCTACTTTACTTAAAGTTCAAAAGCGTTCTAAATGCCTGTAGTGGTGGAGAGGTGGTTAGAGATGCTTGTGAAGGTTGATCTATAGAATGGTGCTCAATGCCACGACCATGATCTCCTAAATGATACCGTGAATGCAAATACATTCCGATTAGTCTTGGTGCTAACTATGGCTGTCTAGATGTGCGAAAGGGGTCTAATTCTTCCTCGCATGCGAGATATCCTTCATTTAAAAACTCAATAATGTGGCCAACCTCTCAAACATGGTTACCAAAAAGAATATAAGGTAACCAACAATGGTTTAGGGTGACTGGAGTCGATTTAGGGTTGATCGAAATCGAGTTAAGGTGAGAATTCCTAGGTTTACTAAAAATGCCAAATCTTGGTAATCATTTTGGGCCAACTCGAGTCTATTCTCATGAGAACAAAATGGAATGTTACGTTATAATGAGTGGTAATGTGGTTAGAGGGAGAATAGACATATGATTTTAGGGTTACACTAGTTCTTAGTTCATTAAGGTAGGTATGATTAAGTCTTGTTAGTTATGGTGAGTGAATGTTGAATCCTAGTAAAGGGAAATATGCTAAAAATAGGTTTGTGGTGAGGTGTTTAGGTGAGGTGGAAATTAGTTTTAATTAAGGTATTTAAATAATGAATGAAGTGAGGATGAGTATTAATTTAATTGTAAATAATTAAATTAATATTAATGTGGGGTAGAAGAGTCATGGTTAGGTGAATATGTTTAAGTTGGCTATTCAAAAGGGGACCAAGGGGAGTGTGACCCAATTTTTGTGTCTACAATCTCATACAACCTCCGGAGAACATACACATCACCTAATAGCTTGACAAAGTATATTAAGAAAATGCCTAGAAACCAAGTGAAGATAAAAAAACCAAACAATACTAATTAATCTTCATCTGTTAGCATGGATAACACCTTATGGAGACAGCTAAATCACTTAGACACCCTTTGACATCAATGCCAAAACTAAACAAAATGCTCAACGGTTTGCATGGGAAATTCATGGTGTATGGAGAGTTTCAATTATGATCAAGATTGGATGAGAATTTCATATCATCAAGAAGGTTGTTATGATGTCGTGTGTCAAGTTTCAAGTCCAAGTGATGAATATTTTGTAAGATATTGAGTTTTTTCCAAAACCAAGTTTCCAAAGGTGATTTTTTTAGCCAAAAGTTAACTTTAAGATGCTTGTTGGGGAGTGTGTGATTTGTATAGGAGCCCAAGATCCTAGGGATAGTTGAGTAGGTCAGTTATGAATATTTTCTAAGAAGAATGATTTTTTTTATTGGCACCAATTTATGAGCAATCGTTAATAAGGTAAAATGTTTTTTAACCCTCTTTAAATGCTAGCTTTGGAGAAACTTGGAGGAAAGTGCATGTAGTGACCTAGAATTGATTCCTTTCAAAAAATTGATGATTTTAGGTTGTAGAGGATTCATCCAAATTTTTCTATGTGTGATTTATAGGTTCTGGTTGTATGTGGGCCCCACCCAAAAAGGAATGTTTATGGAAAGTCTTAGTTTGTGCAAAACTTCCCTATGGAACATATTAAATAAGTTACCATTTATTAAAGCATGGTATTTTTAATACATTTAGATGATGGTTTCAATTCATGGTTATGCCTTTATAATGTAAAGTGTGCCCTATTTATGAGTATTGGTTTTTATGCAATTTTGGGGTTGTTTTGAGTAGTCTGGGAACAAAGTAGTTTTGGAGGTGATAGATGTGGTTTCATGACTTAGTTTGAATATTATGATGATCCTAACTTAATTATATTTCCAATTATATATCACACTTGCATTTTTCTGTTAATTGAGCAATTTATGACCTATTCTTTCAAGATGAATTTTGAGGGTGCTTGGTTGAGCATGGTCTCATGAATGTTTCATGGAGTGATGATTATTTTGAGTTGTTTTCATGATTTATGGATATTTTTGAGATATTATAAGAAATTTATGAGTGTTTGGTAATCCTTGGTGAAGTTTTTTTATCTCTTTTTCACTCCATTATTAGCAAATTTCTTGTTTTGGGGTTTTAGGACTTCTTGTGTCCTAATGGAGGCCTATATGATTTTTGGTGATAGTGGAGACCTAATTGATCTCATGGATGATAATTCTAAGTTTTTATGATATTTTTAAAATAATTTTTACTATATTAATTCCTACCTACATGTTATATGACCAAGATAAGGGTATAAAGGTATATTTGAAGGATCGTTTGTGTTAGTTGTGTGTGATGAAGAAAAGTACAACCTAAAGGGAACTTGTGGAGGAATGAGAGGTATTTATGACCTATAAAATATGGAAATGAATATGTGATTATATTATAGAGTATGATCAAATATGGGTGAGCTAGGTAAAGTGTCGAGATCAGCTTAAAGGAATAGGTTTTGGGAAAGAAAACTCAATAGATGTTTTGAGCAAGAAAGAAGGAAGACTTCCTTAAAATCTGCAACTTCCTTATTTTCTATGGATCATTGTTTTCTATGGGCTCCATCTTTTCTATGGATCCCTCTTTTCCATGGTTTCCTTATTTTCCATGGATCCTTATTTCCCATGGGTTCCTCTTTTTCCGCGGGTCCTTGTTTTCCATGGGTTCCTTCTTTTCCAAGATCATTTTTTTCTATGGGATCCTTGTTTTCTATGGATCCCTATTTTTTGTGGATTCCTTATTTTCTTTGGGTTCTTTATTTTCAATGATTCCTAATATTTATGGTTCCCTCAAATTCCCCAGACCGAGAATGGATAATTCAATATACAATGACGAGTTGACATATCAACAGGATTGACCCGGAGGTTAAATTTGATGTCCCCAAGGATGTCAACTATGGAGATGACATGGGAAACTTCAAATGCCCATAAATTTTGATACAAGACACCAAATAAGACAAACTTTATATTTTTGGAAATTTCTTGGAGAGTACTACATGATGCGAGAATATTTGGGTCTCAAAAATTTACTTTAATAAACCTTAATTGATTGTAAAAACTATTCGGTGGTCATTTTTGGGTATGGGCTCTACAAAATACTAATTACGCCCATGATGGACAAGAAAATTTTATGTTGATTGATCCTGGGTGGTTGAATAAGTATATGCAATCCTTAATTTAAAATTTCCTCCCTCCCTCTTCGTCTTCTATATATATAACTTATTTTTATTGTAATGAATCCTTCTCCATTTTACAAAGACACCATGACAAAATAGTGTCCCAAACAAATATGAGTTTCAAATATTCATTTTAGAGTTTGCAATTCTCTCAATTCCTCCTTAATTAATGTAACAAACTTTTTATACTCTTGAGAAATTAAATCTATACATTGTGGCTCTGCTCTACCCTTTTCTTATATTTGGTTGTCTCTTATCTCTATATTCTCTCATTTTATTTTGTGTATGAGTAATACTTGTAGGTTTTCCTTTTCTTTTTGTTTTGCAATGTGTGGAATGAGATATATTTTCTTGTTTGCGGCCTATTGTGCACTTTTCTTCCCTCTCTTACCTTCATTTATTTCTCATTTCCCTCTCATGGAGATCAATCCCCATTTCTTGGTGTTATCACCTCTTTCATAGCTTAGGATTTCATTTCCATGCATCTCTCTCTCCTTAGTCCTTGTGAATGATTAGATTAGGCTTACATAGTTTTGTTTTCAACTGTAGGAGTAGGTTTACAATTAAGATAGGTAGAGGAACTAGCCTTCTCTCGAGGTTTGTCTCAATTTGCAAGTACCACACTTGGAGAAAGTCCCATGTTACCTCATAATTCTTGATCTTTCACGATCATATCTAGGGTGAAATTTTGCAACAACAACAGTTTTGACATGCCTAGTGGGACCAATATTAAAATCTTTATATTTTTAGTTGTTCCATCATAATTTCGTAGCTACCTTGGTGCCTTAACTTCAACAATAGGTTTGGCATGCTTGATGGGAAAAATATTAAATATATTTACATCTTCATTTCACTAAGTTTTATGTATGCTTGGTGAGATTCAGCTTTTGGAGGAAGTTATAAGCACATCTCGCTACTCCACTATTCCAACAAATCCATTATCTCATTTGTGGATCTTTACTTTAATTCTTCCATCCATTTCCTTCCTTCAATTTCATTTTCATCTTATTCATGAAGTTGTGCATTCATGGTTTCTTTCCCTCATTGGAATCCCAATTTTGAAGAACAATACCAGTTCCCTCCATCCCGTACCATAAAAATCCTCCTCCAAATTTGTTTTATGATCCCCATCATCATTAATATGTGTATAAACCAACCCTAACTAATCCATATGGTTATTATTTTAACCAAAATATTTTTCAATTACGGGAATATGCAGATGATGGTGGAATTTTCGGGGATGATGTTGATTTCCATAGTAAGGTTTAGTCAATGGAGGTGAGAATGGTATAAATAAGAGATACATGTCAGATAAAGGCATGTAAAATTGGTTTCATGGTCCCTTGTCCATGGTTTGGCCCTAGGCTAAATTGGTTCAAATTGTTAAAAGAATTTTGACTTCATGGTTAAGATGATGCCCCAAATTACAAAATCAAATGAGTTAATTGAGGATTACTAATCTATTTGTAGGTAGCCTTATCAATATGATAATCCTACACTGGTATCTCGCAACCCTTCCATTTATCCTCACAAACCTACACCATCTCAGCCCACTTTCAATGTTCCTAGATTTCTCGGCCACTCTTCCAAAGGATTCCACTTCTCCACCTCCTTTTCTTCCCACTCATCTTCAATTGTCAACCATATTTCCTCTCAAATATCCATCTCCTCCATAAGAAAATATTTTACCTCCTCCATCATTTAAATCTCTTCAAACTCAGCCAAAGGCTAGATCCTTTCCCCATTTTACAAAACTAGATTTACATGTGCTTGAGCCTCATAAATTGTTAAGCCATGAAGTATTAGAATTTGAACATCCAACTGAGTTCTCAACTACTTGTTTTTGAGGATCCATTCCTCACAATATAAGATCTTGAATATTTCATGGATGGAAGAGTTGATCTTCATTATTTTGGATAATAATAGTCACATACATGCTTAGAGGGGATAAACGGGAAGGATCTGAGAAAAACATATCAAATCTATAGATTTAAGGTTTTGAGCCATGAGTTTGAAGAAAATCATGTTCATAACCAAGAACCTATCAATCATCCTTCTCCAAATTCATCACAAACAACTAGGGTGATTTCCATTCTTTATAGTCATGAAATACTTGTTGAAGAATAGACTGATTTTGAGGGCATGGATGGAGATATGGCTCAATTTATTGAAGAACCTCCCATTGTTATAATTGAACATTCTAAAGAAAAGGAGGTCAAACTGAAGATCACAAGGTTGAAGAGAAGATTCCAAGTGAGTAATATGTTTCATTTGAATGTAGCAACCCTCATTTTCCTACATGTTTAGAACATGTTGCACTTTTGGAGAATTACGGTGATATTCAAAAAAATCCTCAAAATTTGTAATTAATCAAAAGGAGATTCATTCCAAGGAGGAAGAGAGGTTTGATTCATCAAAATTCTTGTTTGTTGATAATAAGTTGGATCATAAGGAGGTAGAGTTGTTTATAGAGAGCAGAGAAGAGTTTGAATCAACTTGAAAACATCCACCACCTTTAGGATGACTTGTAGGATGACCCCATTCATGGGAATGAGATTCAAATAAATGGGAAAATCAAAAGGATTAGGTATTTCTCAATAAGATATTTGGCTAATTTAGAGCCAAATATAGAGTTTCCACTAGTAATGCTCACTTTAGAGCATGAGGATGATCATCAAAGCTTCAAACCTTCAAAAGTCAGCTATAATACCTATAAAATCCAAATGAAAAGAAAGTAATAGAGGTATTCATTTTTTTCAACTGATACTTTGAAGAAGGGAGAGGAAAACAACTTCAAAATAGTTTTCCACTCGTTAAAGGCCATGTTCACTTCCAAATTAATCACATAGGCCAATTTTGGAAGGAAGGAAGCTATTTCTCTCAACTAATTGCTGGTTTTGTTTATCTTCCTTTTCCTTTGGTTAGAGTAGGTTAGTGTAGGTTTTCTTATTGCAAAACAAGTTTTTGTGCACACTCTACATGTTTCCTCTTGGAACATGTATGATTTTTAATATTTGTACATAGTTTTGTGGAAAATTTGTTACTATTTCACATTCCAATTCAAATCAATTTCCATGGTGAAAATCAGAAGGTTTTGGGGAATTTTTCAAGATTCATTCAAAGCTTCAAGAGATCAACTTCAAATTGGTGATGAGTTATGCAAGTCCGGGGACATGAGAAAATGTTTTAGATTAGTTTTATTTAAGGTTGCGATTGAGTCCATTCCCAGTGGATGCTTCAAGGATATTGGTCTAAATCATCTAGCATACATATGTCCCCTAAGAGGTTTGCAAATGTTTTCAAATAAACACTCATGTTTATTTGGACAACTTGTTTTAAAAATGAGGGATTTTCTCATCTTCCTCTTCTTTTTCCCCTTCTCCCTCTTTTCCTCTTCTTCCTCATTTTTCCTTTTCTTTCTCTTTTATTCATCTCTATCTTTTTCTCATCTTCCACCTTCTTCCGTGGATACTTAAAATCTGCCTCCTCTTTTTGTAGGTCCTTAAAATTTGCGGCTTCCTTATTTTTCGTGGATCCTCAAAATCAGTAGCTTCCTTATTTTCCATGGATATTTGCTTTTGTGTGTTCCTTATTTTCTATGGATCCCTATTTTCTGCAAGTTCCTTATTTTCTATGGATCATTATTTTCCAAAAGTTCCTATTTTCCACGGATCCTTATTTTTCGTTGGTTCCTTCTTTTCCGTGGATCCTTATTTTTGGTGGGTTCCTTATTTTCCATAGATCTATGTTTTCCATAGGTCCTAAAATTTACGGGTAAATTAAATTGCCCGAGACCAAGAATGGAGAATCCAAGATCCAATGGAAAGTTGACACATCGAGTAGGAATGACCCAGAGATTAAATTTGATGACCCTATGGTCATCAATTGTGCGAGACGACATGGAAAAATTAAAATTCTCATATCTTTTGATACAAGACACCAAATAAGTAAAAATTTATATCACTAAAAATTTCTTGGAGAGTAATACATGATGGGAGAAGATTTGGGTTGCAAACATGTACTTTCTTGAGTTATAATTGTAAAAAGATTATCCTGTGGTTATTTTTGGGTATGGGATCTATAAAAACCCAATGGCGACCATGTTGGACCTATAAAATTTATTGTTGATTGACCATGGGTGTTTAAAGAAGTAGCTAGAACATGTACCTAAAATATTTTATTATTGATTGTTGATTCAAATTTGAATCCACAAAACATGGGTGTTTATTGTTGATTCAATTTTTCTTGAGGAAGGAGAGCCCTGTACCTAAAATATTCTCTTACAAGCCACAAATTACAAAACATATTAAGAGATAAACTCTCCCATAACCCTATAGGATGTTACATTATAGGTAGTAAATTACTTCACCTATGAGGGTGAATATAATGTTCTTAGATGTGATACGGTGAGAATTTTAATAAATCTACATAAGGGTTTGCAAAAACAAGAAATAAAATCAAATTTCTTGAATATTAGTATGATAGCATTGAAAAAAACTGTTAATAAATAGAGGAGAAAGGGGGTCTAATTTTTGCCAAGGATTATTTAGTTATAATGTCAATATCCCCTTACAAAGGAATAAAAATAAGAAGGCATGTGACACATTGTTAAAGAAATTGGACAAGAAACCATAAAAGAGAATAAATACCTTTTCTTCTATTATTATTGCACCAAATTTAGTGTTGGAAGTAACTCCATGCCTTATTCATCATACCAAAATCATTAAGCTTCTAGCTCCTTGCATACTTTGAATATTTCCACCAAAAAATCTGATCCAAAGAGAAAATAGAAAAATATGATTAAGGATGATAAGAACAATATTTTGTTGTTCCTCCAAAATAAAAAGGAGACTAATCCTACAAGAAGATGAGTAACTTGAGGAAATTGTTGAGATTTTAGGTAATATAAATTTAGCAATAGAAAAAGTTACAGGAGAAGAAAACAAATACTTGAAGAATTAGGAAGTGACTATACAAGAGATAGCATAATCATTAAGCACATACCCCTACCTCTCATAAAGATAAAGGTATAGCTCCAATGATGGAACAAGAAGACCCTTAGTAACCTATTTTAGCAGGGAAGAGTTTAGAGGAGGAATAAATCTAGAAATCATTGTTCCTTTCTAGATAAGAATAAACTATCAAGCAACAACAACAAGAATTGAACTTCCTCAAAGTAAAGGTACAAACCAAATAAACTCCCATTTCTTCATTGTAAAAAAAATAGAAGAACTTGAATTAAAATGTAAATAATTACGATAAATAGTTCTTTTTAACACTAAAATACAAGTTAATCAAGTGGTCCTAAATTCATTTAGTTATAATGAAGTCAAAAATATCTAGGACAACACATGAAATGGTCTAGAAACATTAAATCCTCGAGAATAAAAAGTTGACAAACGAACTAGAAGAGGAAAGAAAATAGAGAAAATAAATTCAAAAATAAAATAAAATGCCAAGAATACTTTGCAAATTTATTTTTCCATAGGAGAAAAATTACTTTCTTATTGAAGATCCTCTTTAGTATATAATCTATTTCTACTGAAAAAAAAAACACGCGGTAGCTAGCTAGGATTACATGTGACTTTCCTTTTAATTTAAAGGATGAAACAAACTTCTTGAAGGTTTTTACTAAAAGTTCCCCTAACCACCAAAACCTAATATGTGAATTTCACCTATGCAATATTATGCTAAGATACATGTATGATTTTCTAATCAATCTATATATGGGAGAATCCCAAATGAGGTTATTCTCATCGAATTTGAAAAATCAAATAGCTTGGGATCAAATGAGTGAGGAATACTTTCAAAAAGTAAAAACTGAATAAATTTACACGATACCTTGGTATCCCAAACCTATGAATAGTTAAATAAATTTATAGCTATGTCTTATTAACCTAACATTCAAGAAGATAACATAAAATAACTAAAAAGAGCATTTCTAGTGTCCAAAATTTTTCTCATTAATCGAATTTTCAAAGGTAATGAAATATTGTGAAAAAGGTGGGATACTTTGAATATTCCCTTAAAAATAAGAGAAGTAATCTCTCCCACAAATCTCATATGGTCTATGAGAAGGGCCACGACAATATCAAACATTATTCCAAGTATCTGTTTGACTCAAAGATGTAAATGGATAGGAATGATATTGATGCCACCAATTATTATTTTTCTTATGCCATCATGGCATGAATCTTCTAAATAAGGTATATAGGAAATCAAAAAATGGGAAGAGAAGGTGGATAAAAATTAAGGATCGTGTGTTTCCAAGAAAGAAACTAGGGAACATCATAATAGTGTTTTTGATTTGAGTAAATTAGTGGAAAACATGATCCTTGATCCAGACTATGGGAAATGATTTACAAGAGGACTTGCAAACAAGTAAGTGTGTGTAAAAATAATGAGCTCATTAAATGATTAAATTATGACATTATTTATCTTCCCCTTTGTTTGAATATGAATGCATTCTATAAATTTTTCCTAATATAAAGTAGATAATATATGCATTTTACTATATTAGTGTGTGAATATATTTTTCCATTATATTCTAACCAAAACTCATGAAAAGCATTCAATTTTGTGTGCAAAGATCAAGACAAGTGTGATTTTTTCCAAGATGCATAGTTTCAGGCCTAAAGTTCAAGACTACTAAGCTTTGAAGTGACCCCATTCTCTTTGGAGCCTCCCTATTTCACTTCAAAGTCTCCCCAATTTTCTTTGGAGTTCCCTCGAGATAGCTTCAAATTTCCCTTGGATCACTTTGGAGTCTTTACCTATAGCTTCAAATTTTGACATTTGGCTTCTAAGTATATTTGGAAACTTCAAGATCCTTCTAGTTGGGTTAAAAAAACCAAGAAATGCTTAATTTTACCATCTTGGAACATGCATCCATTCAAGAATAGCATACACCACAATTAGGAAATGCAAATTTTAGAACGGATCATGTAGTTTATCTTTGTTGTAACTAAATCTTAGAGTCAATCAGTTCCCTCAATTCTCTCTATTATTTCATCATGAAATATTGAGATATTGTGGAACCTCTCTACCCATAATCTAAATAAGATAGACTATAGGATTCATGTAGTTTATTTGTAGGCATTAGTTGAGGGAGTTGGATGATATAATTTTCACTCATTGATTGTAAAAGGGATGTCAGAAATCAATACTTTGTAATTTTAGCAATCAGTTCTAGGATTTGGAATTATTAAAGTAAATAAAGTTTATTTCTTGGTGAATTAGATTACAGTAGCATTTCGATCAAACATAGAGCAAGGTCCCACTCACCCCAAGAATCCAATCTTTTAGTATTTTTGTACTTGTGTTAATATATTCTTCTATGCATCTGTTTATAATTTTTCTAAATAATTTATTTAATCGATATTTTGGGTTAATCTTTGGTAATTTAATATATTTGGTAGTCTTCAATTGATAGTTCCCTTTTCTTTAAATAGTTTTGATTATTTCTAACTTTGTGCAATTTAATTTAAAATCCTTTAAATTCGATTCTTTGACTTTCAACCCTGCAATTTTAATTTGGTAAGTTTTTTTCTATTTCAAGTAGTGTGAGTTTTAAATTCCAAGCATTGTGTGTTTAATTTTACAAGTTATTAGTTTAATTCTATTTTAAATGGTTTGTGCAAATTCTTTAAATTTAGCTTAGATTTCAATTTCAACATTTATGAGAAAACAAACACCCCCAAATAAATAGTTCTATCAAGAATTTATTAATTTCAAAAGGAAATGTTATTGCATATAACCTTGAACAATGCCTTGGTCATAATGAAATAAAAAATTAGGTTGATAAAAATGAAGATTTAACAACGAGACTCATCAATATTCAGTTATCCAAAATAAATTTAACAAAGTGGATATTCAAATATTAACTGCTCAAACAACACTACATTTCCAATAAATTACTAAAACACACTAAGAGAAAGGAATATACACCGAAAAAAGTAGTTCGTGTGCTTGGTTGGAAATACAATAGGTCAAACGTATGGGTGAAAACCCTATTTTTTGGCAATCACTACGTTGTATTATAAGAGTTCATGGAAAACAAAAGAATAAACAAAATAAACTAAAATAAATGACATTCTTCACGTATTTAACATTTTATCTATTTTCTCAAACTGGTCACATTTATATCCATTCAATATAAAGTTTACTATAGATATTCAAATATTAACTACATAAATAAAGATAGAACTTAATTTACTTCATATTTTCTGCATTTGTTAAGATAAGGGGTTAACTTATGAATTGATCATGAAGACATTCATCTTGTATTTAAACTTCTACCTTTTTTGACATCCTTCACATATTCAGTAATTCAATATAAATTTAATCATGGATATTCAAATATTAATTGCATAAACAAAGCCGACACTTATTTATATTCAAATAATCCACATTTGTTAAAGTAAGTGACTCACATATGTATTGCATATGCATACATTCATATTGTATTTAACATTCTGTGTATTTTCTGACATTATTCACATATTCATTCATTTAATATAAAGTTAACCATATATATTCAAATATTAACTACATTAACTAAGAAAACACTTATTTATATTCAAATATTCCTCATTTTTAAAGTAATTGATTAAGAAATTCATTGCATCTCTAGACAATCTTAATGTATTTAATAATTTATCTATATTCATAAATTATTCACATATTTAGACATTCCTTAAATACATTGAATATTAAGAAGGTAATAGTCATTTACCTCTTATATATGTGGCCTCCTTGTAAATCGAATTTGGTTTACAACTCTACTAGTTATGTGCTCTATCAACTATTTCCACAAAATAATTGTTAACCATATTCATCCAATATATATTAATACATCCCATTTGAATTTGAATTCATAGATTTTGGAGGGATTATTCAAATTTTGGAGGGATATTTATTACTTGACATTAATTCTAATTTTTTTGGAAAAATGGTGAGTCTAATACAAATTTGTTTGTAGGTGCAACAATTAATGAGGTGAAGGTGGCAAAAGGAAGGACAATTATGATAAAAAAAAGTTGGAGAAATTTGTTTGTTTTAAAATTAAAATGTGTTTTAATTTCATCTTGGTAACTTGAAAGGATGTGTAATTAAGTGCTTGAATATACATGAAATGTGGTAAATGTGAACAAGTTTGTTCCTATGCATAAACAAGTGAACTTTTGATTATGTACACAAATGTACTTATTTTATTTATGTTGACATTTTAATGCTGCAAGTTGGCTTTTAATTTCAAGTAAAAAACATGTGAGTCTAAAATTTAATGTTCCCAATGTGTCACTTCATACATGTTTTGTAGTAAAGAGTGTACTAATTGTTCAAGTTTTATAAATATTTTGTAAGATTTAAATTTTGTACAAATGTGCACATTTATTGGGTCCTTTCAAGTATATTAATTTGAAATTATTAGTCCACTTAGTGGACCCACCCTCACAAAAAGGTGCATCTATTGGTGCATGTTCACCAATTGGTGCCTTTCCCTTAGACCTAGAGATTAAAAAGGAAGATTCATTTTCCAAACCCCTAAAACTAGAATCTACCCTCAAAAAACCATGATTTTTGTTTAATGAGGGACATGAGGAAAATATGGGAGATCTATCAAATAATAGAAATGGGGCAAGGAGAACTTTCACTTATCCTATAGTCTTGAACCCTGATGAAGAATCCCCTATGAAGAATATATCCCCATCTATATTGCTCGTTTTTAGAGGGATGGTTTTGGAATACCTAGATCAATTTCTTTCGATTTTGATGTCCTTTTCCAAACCTATGATTTCACAATTGATAACTGAAGTAAAATTATTTCCTTCCACTCTCATAGATTCAATGATGTGTTGGTTCATGGGTCTCCCATCTAACTCTATCAACTCCTAGGAAGTAATGGAAACAATATTCCTAGAGAAATACCAAGACTATTGTAGGGTTTGAGACCATAGAAAAAATATTCTAAAACTATAACAAAAATAAGATGACATCCTTGAATATTTCCTCAACCGAATCATTTTCCTTTATCAAATATATAGTGTTAAGATAAAACTTGAGCTAGTCAAGACACTATTTCTAAACTAACTTGGCAACAAAGTGGTTAACGCTCTCAATCTTATGGGAAAGGGGAGTGAAAAATTGGCATTTTGAGATATCATGGATCTCTGTAGAAATTATTTATGGAAAAGACCGGCATTCAAAATAAAAAGGAAGGGGAAATGATTTAAGTAAACTAATGGAAGAGTTTTCCAACATAAAAAAACATATTAGTACATCCACACACCTCATCTAAAGGGACTCAAACAAAGGATATAACCACATTATCCTTTTACTACCCAAGACGAAGGGATATACATGCATTTCACAACTTCCCTCTAGATAAAACTGATGTTTTTCCATTTTTTATCTAAATCATTCCATTGACGAATGTAATTTAATCCTAGAAATAAAATACCACCTTCAAATAAACACCCAACAAGAGGAAAATTTGAGCTACATGCGGAAAAAGTTGAGGGGAAACTTATTTCCCAATCAATATGCCAACCAATTTACCCCAAGATCTCAATGGTTCCCTCCATCCCAATGAAGGCCATATGTCCCTCATGAATCGAATAGTCAGCAATGGCCTAATCAATTCTAGCCACAATTGGATCCTCTATAAAACTATAACTAACAATTCCTACCATAATAGGTTCCTCCATAAAATAATAACCAGTAGTTCTAAAGCCAAATATGTATGTAATACCAACAAACTTTTTTCTACCTAGTGTATATAGATAAATAATACATTATAGAAGATAAAAACAATAAATTGCAAATCTTATCCTTCTTCTTATATCCTTACAACCTCAAATGAGATTATTGAAGCTTAGAATGAACCACCTTTGAGCTTGTGATCAAATTTTTGTGGATACTCCAAAGATATTCGAATGGAAGTATATTTAAGCCAAGAGAAAATAAATTGAATGATTGAATTAATTGTTGCTTCATGATCAATTGGAGAATGTAACGACATGTGGAATCATGACTCATAGCCTCCAAAGATTATAAATGGGGAGGAATGAGTGATTATTTAAAGATGAGGAAGATAATCTCAAATCCTTGATTTGTCCGATATGTAAACTACCTACTTCCGATTAGATTAATTAGTTGAGTTTCCAATATGATTTAGAATTTAAAATACTATTTTTAGCTTGATTGAATGAGTTATCATTGATTTGGAAAAGGTGACATGTATTTTGAATATGTTTAACTTTTGCATTGAAATATTAAATTCATGTCTTTTGTTTTATTCACCCAAAAATTGACGTGACTTTTGGATTTAGGGATATTTAATTTAATTTTGGAATGTCATGCTTTATGTGATATGTTTACTTAACTCAAATGCATGATTTGATTTAATATAAACTTATACTCTTGCATATATTTATTGATTTTAACTTTAATTGAATTTATAATCTTGTTAACTTGAGATGTTAATTAGTGAAGTGAACGTGGATAAGAGATGAGGTGGAAATGGATATATTTAGGATTTATTAAAAAAATTAATATTTAAATTAGTTAATAAAATTAACTAATGGGATAGGGAATGAATAATAATAATGATAGGATTAATTAATTAATCCTAGGAATAGGATATGAATGTAACAAGGTCCACAGTGTGAATATTTAATAATTTGAGACCATGTGTGAGTGATAGGAATGTTAGGGGAGTTGTGGGATAATGTTGTGAAATGGCGTTAAAGGCATTAAAATAGCGTAATATACCAAAAGTGGTTGAAAATGATGATAATGTACTATGAAGTAATTTTAAGATGATTTATAAGGTTTAGATTGTGTAATGTGATATTTAAAGGTGTTTAAATTTTTCCCCTTTTAAAGTGTTATTATAAAGTAATAGAAATGTAAAGATAATAGGCACATGTATATTTGTGAACAAATTATAGAAAAATTGTGGACTATCGATTTTCCCTAATGAAGTGGTTGGATTCCCCATCAAGTTAAGGATGGTACTAAGGGAGTGCCCCATCAATTGGGTCGATGACGTAATAAATAAGTGAAAATTTTGTTGATAAGATAGAGAGACATAGATAACATAGGAAGAAAGGGTTTAGAAAAGTGAATGGTGAGGTCACAAAGGCCAAAATTAGGGTTGAATTATAAATTAGGGTTTAGAAAAAGGGGTTAAATAGAAGGGTGGGAGGGATGAAAACCTCATTAGTCATTTTTATAATAGTTCCTTTTATGCCCCATAGAGATTTATGAGCTTTGAATTGAGGGAGAGATGACACAATATCTACCATGTGTTCATCTCTGTTATAGTGAATTTTGACTTCGCAAAATTATTATAAAAATGAAAAAAATTGAAAATTTTCAAAAGTGTTACCTTGCGTGGTTCATTGGACTCATCACGATCGTCTCATTTTTGTGATTGTTTCGGTCTTCGTTTCATCCTTTTTGGGCAAAAACTCTTCCCGCCAGGCTTTAAAACGCGTTAAAATACATTAAAATTAATTAATTAATTGCTCCTTGTTTGATTAAATTAATTTTTAAAATCACTTGAGGAGTATTTAATTAAATAAATATAAATTAAAATCATTCGACAAATTTTAATGCCGGGAAGTAAGCTTTCGCTTCCAACTGCCGGGAAGCCAATTTGGCTTCCCGAACCCGGATTTCCCCTTTCCTAGCAATTTCCTTCAATTTTCTTGCGCTGGGATTTTCTCGGCCAATTGCCAAATCATGGATTGGCTAACGGTGGGAAATTCCCCAATTTCTCACATGGGAAATTGAATGGGGATTGCCAACCCATTTTGCCATTCCCGTTGGCAATTGTCCGTTGCTTTCCCCATTTCCCCCTGGCACTTAAGCCACTACCCAGGAAGAGAGGAAGTTAGATTAATTCCCGTAACTTCCTCCATCAAACCCGTTGGAAAAAGTCATGCGAAGCTTTGCTTCTTAATTCTTCTGAAGGCATAATATTTTATCACATCCAATAACATCTTCCACGCATTTGTTGTAGAGAGAAGGAACAACCAAGATCAAATAGCTTTCCACACAGCCAAGGAAGTAAGAACAGTCTTGTTTTCTTTACAAGTTTCACGCATTTGGAAGGAGGCGCCAAGCATAAGAAGATAAAGAACTGTTTTCAAATTCCCACGCCTAGGAGAGAGAAAAGGAGCAGGCCCACGTGAAGTGAGAGAACAATTTTCACGCATTCTCAGCCAAAGAAGAGAAGAGACATTTGTTCCAAAAGCTGCACATGTTTTAAGGAAGTCAAAACAGTCCAAAAATCTCCTTTCTGCGCATTAAAAAGAACAGTTTTTAAATAAGAAAAAACATTGGGCAGAGAGAAGGAAATCTCTATACGCAGCCAAAGAAGGAGAATCCAGACGTGTATTTGTTTAAAAACAACAAAGAGCAGCATTAATTGTAATTGGATAGTTGGCAGAAGGGAGAAAGTATCACCACATTTTTAGTGGAGCAAGTTTAAAACTCTAACAGTTGCACATTGGGAGAAGGAGGTGCCTAGAAAATAAAGGAGTTTTCAAATAAAAGACCAAAGAATCCTTTCCATGCGCCCAGGAAAGAAGACAGTCCATGCACAGATAAAAGTAAGAAGCCGTGCCTAAGGTAGGAGGAGAAGTTTCAATAAAACAAAAGATAAAATAAGACAATCAAAACAAAGTCCACGCCTAGCAGGGAAAAAGGACGACATCATGTGGGAAAGATAGAGATTCTCATTCAAAAAAAAGTAGCTCCCAGCCTGAAGGAACTTTCCACGCGCCCAGGGAGAAAGGAACAGTTTTTTAAATGAGAAATATTAAAAACCAAAAGCCTGAAGGAGATATCCACCAGCTAAGGAAGAGCTAAAGAATTGTTTTCAAAACCCACGCAGCCAGTAAAGGTAGGCCTCGCCCAACCAAAGAAGACAGCAAAAGACAAGAAGTAACCGTGGATAGCTTTCCTGCAGTGAATGACATGGGAATGAAGGAAGAACAAAGGTAAAAGCTACGTAGATTGGAGGTTGCAGTGATGGAATATCGTGAATCTCTTGAAGAACATGGCATGTGCAATCTAGAAGAAATTGAAAGAAAAGTGGATGTTCACAGAAAGAAACTGAAATCTGAATTTGGTTTAATAGATGAAGCAGCAGATAGGAGAACACATCAATGTTTAGAAAAGCAAAACATTCTACTCGCATATCAGAGAGCAGCCCTTTTGACAGAAAGGATATATGAGGGCTGAGCCTATCTCTCACGCACGTTTGCAGAGAGATAGGCGGATTCGAACTTGCGACCTGCAAAATACAAGGCAGGAGGCCCACCACTCTGCCACAGCATTGGTTACTTAAAATTTTGAGTCTTTTTAATTAAATATTCCCCCGCGAACGTGCGTGAGGGATAGGTAGATCCATAGATGAGATGAACACAAAAATTCATCCTCAAATAAGTGTGCTCATAGTTGGAGCCCAAGAAGAGCCCTTGCCATAAATCAAGTAGTTCCATGCATGAGAAGAAGGAGACCAGAAAGAAAAGGACATGCAGCTATCCACGCAGGTCAAAAGAAGACATTCCAGGCACACGTTGTCCAATTCATCTCACACAAGTCAAATAAAATATCCCACACACGCATCCTTGGCTCTACGAGTCATGATGCTTTTAATAATTTTGGCATTGGCCGAGCATGAACTATTTGCATGCAATCACTAACACAAACTCCCTCCAATTCTTGCAAGGGCCGGTAACTGTTCAAACCCATGTTTGAATCCCATGAGTTAATAATGGAGAAAGTGATTTTTCTCATGCTCAGGTGTTGTGAAATGGATGGCAACCTACATGCAACTTTATCATTTTGATCATAAGCTCTTGCATGGTGCTCAAAATTCGAACTCAAGTTCCAAACTAAAGTCTTTTGAAGTCTGGGTTGTTCATGTTCATATTTGTCTATTCGTGGGAAACCCCATTCAAGCATTCCCAAGCTTGAACCAAGCTCTATTGTGTTCATGGAAACCTCACTATTTCACATCTTCATTAGCTCGACTCGAGCTAATCCTTGAACACAAACTCTAACTCGCACACATCGTGCATTTGTGAACACACTAAAGTTGCTCAAACACCTTTTTTGGCTTGCACCATTAAGCCGAGAATCATAGTTGTACTTTCAACTTCAAGACTGCTAGTCGCGAGAGCATTTCTAAGGCTAATCCTAGCGTAAAAGCTTCCAAAATTGACAAAATTTGAAATGATTTGCATCTTGTGTACTCTATTGAATCTCTTGGGTTGAACAATACCCTCGGTGTCTCCTGAGTTCGATTGGTCGAACCTCAATTCCATTAAAATGCATCACAAATTTTTTTATCCCGCATTTGGAGGATGTTCCAAAGTATTGATATGGGTGTTTCAGCCCATGGTGGTGATATACTTTGTATAGTTCCCTGACCACCACAAGTTAGGGTTTAGTTCATTTTTTGCTGCCATTTGAGACTTGTTAAGGAACGGTTCATGCCTATTTAGATGAAAAAGGTTTTAGCAGTTTTCTTGAGAAATATTCAAAATAGAAGATGATCCGTGAAAGGCTTTTAAATTGTGGTACATTTTCCTGGAAGTTAAAGTCATCAATCAATGTGACTAATGAGCCAATTGTTTTGGGATTCATAATAAACCATCATATAACAGGTTCAGAAATTGCTTTATTCTCCGCACGGTAGTAGCCGATGCATTCAAAGCTGAGAAATTATTATTGTACCAGAGCATCAGAACTATCACTGTTGTAAAGATGATCAAATCATTTGTTAGAATCACGTATGGTATTATTGTTACGCCACTAGTTTCTTTTGCCACTCACAAGGAGCCAATATTCCAAACAATGCCGGAAATTCATGTTAATAACGTGTGATTTACTAGTTCAAAAGATATTGTAGGCACCCTGTCGAAGGCTTATAACAGCATCGAATCACTCACACAAGTCATGAGGAAGCACATCAAGTGTTTGAAAAAATGGCATAACAACTACGGTCTCGCGACAAATGAATAATTCACCATGGAAAGGTACTCGGAGCATGTGGAGAATTGTGAATGTGAATGCGAATGAAGACAAATTTTCTCACACCAGAATATTGCTCAGGCGGAGGGATGGATGAATTGCTCAAGTTTCATGCTCAACACTCTTGTCATTTGGAGGATTGCAGAGCATGGTCAATGAGTTCATTCCCGTACGACCGGGATAGGCAGACTCTTGGCCCAATGGATAAGGCACTGATCCTAGGTGTCTTGATCTAGGTGGCGCATTGTTGACTAGGATGTTTATGTGTGCGTCCAAGTCATTTAAGTGGGGTCCACATGTACCCATTTCTTTTATTTATGTATTTTTCCTTAAATGAATTTTTAACTTAAGTGGTTTCTATTTTTAGTCACTTTTTAATAAAGTTGTTGAAAAAGTCAAAAGTCACTTAAGTGCCATATTTAATGATCATGTAAAACCCTAACTACTTTGTAACCAACTTTTGGGTTATAAAAGGAAGTGAGGGGCTCATTTGTAAAGGGTGACTTTGAGAGAGGAGAAGAAAATACTTTTGTGCAAGCTTTGTTTCAGGAAGAAACTTTGTGTTCTTTTGTGAAAAACATTTTGGAGTTAATGAAATACAAACTTTGTGTCTCATTCATTGTCTCTTGTAACATTTGATGTTCTTATGTTCATTAGATGTTAGGTGTTTGAATCTTGCATGCAAATATTATATTTGATCTTATTGTCAACATTATTAATCAGTAATTCTAGTTCATTGTAATCAAGCTCGATTATCTACTTGATCATGTGTGTTCCCTTTTACACGTTCTTGTTTGGCTAACTCAAACTTCGTTTTAGTTGTTTTAGTTATTCATCTTTCCTCTTCATGCAATATTAGGCTTTGTTTTTACCTAACTCTTCCATGTTCTTTTAGTTCTTTCCATTCTTCTCCTTTCCTTCATTCCATTCCATCTCCTTCATTCACTTTTCCTTTCCATTGATATCCCAAAACACCCCCACATGCAATTTTGAATGTACACATGTAAATACAGTTTTGGTTTTCAATAAAGGCAGCCTCACCTTCATTAAGGAGGGACTTCATTCCCACAATGTTGCATGTCATTTGCATGCGTGCAAATCCATATGCTAACATCATCATACTAATCAAGTTCGAGAGTTTGGGTAGGCTCCTCCGGTGATGATGGTTTGGTAAGTACACACAAATGATATTTTTAGGTGTATTTATTATTTTTTAAATTTAGTGTAAAATGAAAAAGTAATCTAGCATATGGAATCAACAATGCTAGAATAGCTCACAAATTTCATTTTCATAGACTTACCTACGCTAGCGTGAAGGTATGCGCATTAGCATTGAAATACACATGTTATTCTAATGGATGTGCTAGTGTGGTTTTGGGTTAAATAACATGATAATACACATACTAATGTTGAGTGCGTTACCACAAGTAAATAACATGTTAGCGTGAAATATAAATGTTTTATCATGAAAATATGTGCACTAGAATCATGTAAGTTATGCTAGTGTGAATTTTAGAGAAATTGTGAGATTTAGAAGATGATACAAGAATTAAAATTATCTATAAAGGACTAATGAATTAGTGTAATGTGTACAAAATAGGTTATATTCCTGGATGGGCGAGAGAGACATTGATTATTGAAATTATTAGAGATATGGATGATAAGGTCAAATCGAGATGATTTGGTGATACTAGAGGCATCCATATTATCTTATATATAAATCATGTTAAACATCGATTCGATCACTTCTTTTTAATTACGTTAGTATAGTAATGGGATAATAAGTTGCAAACATTAGATTACCTACCAGGATATTTTGTTGACATTATATGATATATACCACATACTTAGGGTGCTAATGTGGGTTTGTTTGATTTAGTGGGACTGGAATGCAACATAAATCTAGGAGCATATATAACTTTTGTTTAGAGTAGATGAGATTCATAGAGAGGGTATGGCAGTACACTTGGAAAGTTATATAAAGGATGACACATTAACGTGAATTATAATTTATTTGATGGTTATCCTTAGCGGATATGTTTTTCATGATAAGACTAGGAGGTGGTTTCAGCTTGGTTTGATTAGTGTTGTAGTGGAGTTGATGGATACAACAACATTGTTTACATAGGGTCCATGCATACTAGATCATTTATATAAAGACATGCCTATGGTCTTATTTAAAATTCAGAGGAACTTGGTCCCAATGACATTATTACATATTTAGTGTGGGAGAATATCAAAATAGTTAATATTATAGGTTTACTTAGAGATATACATCCAAAGGAGCCTTTAATATGTGAATGGGAGATAGTAGGTAGAGGTCACGAGAGGTCACCAAGGAAATTTATGATTCTAAAGACGAGTGATGGATGATCTTTAATTGGGGATGATTACATGGAGGTCAAATATGAAATTAAATGGGTGAAAGATGTTGCATAGTTAGGGAGAGTGGAGTTAGATCATTATATTATTGGTATCTAATCATACATAATTGAGTGGTATAGACCAGACAAGGTCATGTGGAAGCTTGGAGCTACACAGTATATCCCAATGAGAGAGTAGTGGTATGCATGAGTAGTGTGAGATACCGTAAAATATGGGTCATGCATCAAGTTTAGCATAGTGATATATAGTTTTAGAGGATTATTACCATAGTTATGGGATGCACGAGCATACATCATGGATCCTCATGTATCAATGGAGTATGTAGCATGGTACATAACAAATATACCTTTACGTGTGACCATTTTATAGATAGTGATATAAGTAGGTATTACAACAGTAGTGATGGGTACACCACAATGGAGAGATGGGAGAGGGGGAGGCTAAAATGGCTAGGGACATGTTTTACAGGTACTAGTACAAGCATAGGATATACAAGGTGCACATGTACCCGTACAAGCACATGATGAACAATGTTTTCCACTAAGGCCACCGAGTCTAGGAGGAGGAGGAGATAGAGATGGATATGATGGGTGGGGAGATAAATATGGTATTGGAGATGATGGATGGGGAGACAAAGGAAAGACTGATGTGTGGAGTCATATTATATAAGTATAGCCTCCATGGTCATCAATAATAGAGTTATAGGATACACAAAGTAATAGAGATATAGAGTGATGCGGCAAAGACATTCTTCGTTGGTTATAGCTCATAAATTTCAGACATAGTTTCAAGAGAGGACAATTGAGAGATATTGGCTAGCATTACAACTAGAGTATGTGACAATGGAGAGAGACATGCCACAACACATATCCAAGGTCAGTGGGATGGAATACGTGTTACATGAGTTAGTGGAAGCCACACATGATGTGGAGTATTACAGAGCTCTACATGAGGCTTTCATTCTAAGATCCATAGATCTCTAGGATATAACCATAAGACAATGATGAGGTCAGGAAGGTTAGCTAGATCTCATGAACCTTCTATGTCTATTAGATCGATTCAGATTCCACCACCAAGGTGAGGAGGGGATGGACCAGTAGTCTAGGATTGGGAGAGATTCAAGGATGATTTCATGTATTATGTATATGTATATTATTTTTGTATACACCTCATGATGAAGGCATATTCTTTTTGTATAGATGTCGATTTGGGAATTGTGATGTATAAATTTTATATGACATCTTGATTGGACATTATACATGGACATTTTAATGATGTATATAGATGATGATTTGTTGTTTTACACATTCTAATTTATTCATGAATGTTTTTAATTTTATTTTCATGTATGGTAAGATGAAATGGTAGATATGATATTGATGATGATATGATTGATTTTTCTTATAGCATGAGCTTCCATTTAGATATTGATATTTAGAAAAACCTATTTTTCTATTGCACAACATAGTTTACATCATGATTATTAAATAACCATGAATATTAACTCATTATGTTCGTAATACAAAGATGCATAGAAAAATAAAAAAGGAAAAAACAACCCAACATACATAGTAGATGTATATACCATGGCTATGAATGAACCAAGATGTTAAGAAAAACACTTGTAATTAGTAAAAAAAAAAAGACAAAAAGTAAATCAAAATCAATATACACGGTAATAGTATACACCATGGCTATGAATGAACCAAGATGTTATTAAAAACATGGTAATTGGTGTAAAGTAAAGAACAATAACAATGCAACATAACTTGAAATAAAATCAATTAATTATGCCCCTAATGTGTTACACATTGATGATTAAGAAAATTTGGATGCCCCCAAGAAATGATACATGTAAGGGGATTAGATCGGGAATGAAGAGTGGGGTCAAGTGACACTCTTGTTAGATCCACTTTGAAATTTAATATGAGATTGAACAGGTCATTTCCCTATGAAAGGATGCATGAAAGGAAAAAAATGAGACCCAATTTTTCCTAGTTGAGGATACACAAAAGGGATAGGATTGATTGTAATTTCCCTAAGAAAGGGTACATGTGAGGGGAAAGATGGTTTTTTTAGATAATTGTAGGATTTTGGAATGATACCTAGGATAATATTATAAACAAATTATTTTATTGATTTGTGTTCAATGTTTTTGGGATTTTTGAATATTTTGAAACAATTACAAATTTTAGGTGATCTAGGACCCATATTAACATTCTAAAAACACGAGACATTTATGAGACTAGGGTAGGAATGGAAATGAATATGAGAGAATAAGGATGATAAACAAATGGTAAACCTCTTGGTTACAAGGAATAAGTGACATAAACTAGTTTGGGATAAAATGGGAAGAGGAATAGGATGAATGAGTTGTAATGTGGTTTTGCTTAAATACCCCCAACACAAGAGGTAGGTATAGCTGATTCAAGATTTTAATATCTTCAAATGAACCACATGCATGGGATATTTAAGCTCTTGACCAGCTTCAGTGGATAGTTTGTATGTGTTAGACCTATACTTTGCAGTAATAACATAAGGACCCAACCAATTAGGTTAAAAATTTCCTTACTTTTCCGATATTTCGTTGTGTTCTTTTTATTTTATTGTAGTAAAAGGTTGCCAATTTCAGATTGTCTTGTTCTTATCCTAATGTTATAACTATGAAAAAGTCAATTATGATACACTCTTAAATGATCAAAGGCATTGAGCCTTTTCTCATCTAGGAGGTGAAGTTCTACAAGATGTGCATGTCTGTATTCATCATCACTGATCGAATATTTAAGGGATATACAGAGTGATGGGAGCTTGACCTCTATGGGTATCACGACTTCAGTTCCATATATGAGTGGAAAGGGTGTAGCTCCTATTGGAGTACAAAAACATATGCAATAGGCCTAGACGGAAGGATAAATTTGTGTATGCCAATTGCAACCATGTTTGTTAAAAATATTTTTAATATGGATTTGAGCATTTTATTGGATGATTATACTTGGTTGTTACACTTTAAATAGTATAGATTTGTCCATTTTAGGTGGATGTGAAAATGTTTGGCTAGATTTTTAACATTTTTATTTTTAAAGGATGTACAATTATATGTAGCAATAGAGGAAGGGTTTTCAAAGTGAAAAATGATATGGTTAAATATAAATTTGGAAATATTAGTATTGATAACATAAGTAAGAGGCATGACATCTACCCATTTGGTAAAATGGTTGGTTATGGTGATAATGAATGTATGGCCATTAGAAGAAGTAGGTTTTATTTTTCCTATAAGGTTGAGTCCTCATTAAGAGAAAGGCCAAGGTTTTGTGATTGGTTGGAAATATATTGAGGGATCATGAATTCTATTGTCGCGTTATTGGAACACAAAACATTTTTGACAAATTTTCAACAATGTGAATTTGTAGTGGGACAATAATAAACCACACATAAAATATTTTTAGCTATATCTATGCCATTTATGTATGCATTGCATATACTAGCATGCACTTTGACTAGGGTTTGGTTATATTCATTTTGATTAAGAGATATTATAAGAGTTCCATCATAACTTCTTCGATAGAGGGTGTCGGAGAGGATAGTGTAGTGTAAAGCATGTTGTGCTAGGTATATTTTGTTTTGGTAATTCATATTATCAAGGGATGTTTTGTCATAGATGAATATCATGATACTAAGGGTTATTAAGACCAATTATTTCACATATCATGGTGGACTCAGGAAAATCATAAGCTGAAATCAGAAGATGTTCTATAAGAAACTCATTGTGTGTTTGATTTAGACCAAACTCTAGAAAATATGGATAGTTTCCATGACACTTGCTAATTTATTTTGTATGTGAGGAACTTTTTCAAATGTGATAAGTTGAAAGTAACCTTTTAGACTATCAACCATGAGCTTTTAGGGGATCAATTTTTCATCCTTTACTTTATATTCACCTTTGAATTGATTGATGACTAAGAGGGAATCACCATAAACTATAAATTCCTTGAGATTCCATGAAATATTAAAATTCAAACCAGATATAAGAGATTCATATTCAAAGTGATGTTGTTGGTGCAAGAAAATCCAATGAAGAAATATTTTTGAATGACATCACCATATGGTGTGACTAGCATAATTCTTACTCTTGATCCGTGGACATTTCAAGATCCATTGAAAAATAGAGTCCAATATGGAATTGCATCAATATATAAGAGTTCTTCATATAGAAATTCATAGTGAAGAGGTTCTAAACCTGGTAGGGGTGCTACAAAGAAGATGATCTCGCAAGGGATTTTCCTAGATTTATTTTTGATTGAAAAATTCCATGCCAAATTCATCGAGAAAAATAACCCAATTGGACATTCTTTTGGTTAGATTAGGTTTGTATAGTAGATACTTGATTGGATCTAATTTTGTGATAAGCTTAGTCATATGATTGATAAAATAATGATGTAGCTCATGAAATATGAAAGTGATGGATAATCATGCCTTCTCAACCTAGGAATATTTGAGTTCATGATAAATCAAGGTTCTACTTGAGATAGTAAACATGTTCTTGTCCTTGATCATTGTGTTGGGCTAATAATGATCCTATTGCATATTTTGTGGTAGACGTATAAAGAAGCATTGGTTTTTCTAGAATAGGTGGCATGAGAACCAAAGGATTTGATAGATATTATTTCAACTTGGAGAAATAATCTTGACATTCTTTATTCCATTTGAACTATAGATCCTTTTTGAAAAATTGATTAAAGTGACGGTTTGCTACTTGCGTAAGATGAAACAACTAATGGATTGCATTTTTGTTCAAGACATATTGTTTATCTAATATTTTGTCGAAGAGGAATTTCCATGATATATTTGACCTTTGTGGGGTCAACTTCAACACCTATCCATGAAATGATGAACCCCGAGAGTTTTTCCAAAGTTACACCAAACACATATATTTTTGGGTTGATTCTCGACTCAGATTCATGCAAGCTTTTAAAGATGGATCTTAAAACTACGTGATGACCAAATCTTGTTTTTTATTTTTCCAATATATCATCTACATAATCTTCCATAATGTCATGTAGCATGTCATGGAATATGATTGTCATGGATCTTTGATAAGTGGCACCTACATTTTTAAGGCCAAAAGGCATGACCTTATAACAAAATGTGCCCCATGGTGTAGTGAATGCTATTTTCGTTTGATCATCTTCAGCAATTTGGATTTGATTATAAACAAGATAACCATCCATTAAGGAGATAATTTCATGGTCTCATCATAGAATCAACGACCATGTCAATATTTGGGAAGGGGAATTCATATTTTGGACATGATTTATTTATGTCATGAAAGTATGTATATATTTTAATACCTGTGGTTTTGTTAACAACTGGTGCAATGTTTGATATCCACTATTAATAGCCAATGGGTATAATGAAGCCCACTTCTAAGAATTTCTGAAGCTCTTACTTGACTCACAATGTAACTTTTGGATGTATTTTCCTTAATTTTTTCTTGATTGGTTTAGCTTCTAGATGACCACAAGATGATGTACCATATGGGAAGGATCTAACCTTCGCATATCCTTGTATATCCATGCAAATACATCTTTGAATTCAAGAAGGATATTTATAAATGCTTTTATTTATGATTTTATTAGGCTCGCACTAAGTCAGTAAGAGCTTAGGATGACCACTTATACCAATGTTGATGCTAATAGTGTCCTATACTAACATTTTTATTATACTTTTCTTGAAAATATGTTGTTGGTTAATGTAGATCATCTATTTTATTTTAATTAGATTCCCCTCCCTAGTTCCTTAGAAATTTTTTAACTAGGAGATATGTATTTTTCTTTTTATTATTTTATTATTTTTTCATTTTTGGATTCTCGATAATGCCTCGCTAAGGTATTTACCATGGGATATTTTGTTTTTCATTTTTTAATTTTTCTATTTTAATAGACTAGGTACTTGAGTTTTCCCCTAAATTAATTAGTTTCATTTAGATCAATATTAAATCTCTTCTTATAATCAAAAAGGGGTATAGGGTCTCGAGTCCCAAGGAACTCTTTGATGGATTAATTGTTTTGAAAGAGATCCACAGATATGTGATTTGTTTATATTGACTTATGAGATAAGGATGTATGAGGTCAAAATCAATGGTATGGATGGAAAGGTCTTCAATTAAAATAGTGTCATCTCGAGTCATCAATGAGGATATTTATGGAACTTATCTCAATGTCCGAGTCAGTATCCTCATCACTAGTCACTACATCAAATGATATAGTGGTGTCCCCAAATTTCACCCCGAAATCGAGACTACCCCATGTCAAAAAAAATTTCATTCTTTTAAAATAATGGGTCATTTTGTGTGTTAATTGCGTAAAGTGTCTCAGTATTGTGTCAAGATACACCCAGAGATTTATATTAGCCAATTTTGCCAAATACCCGGATGCCCGAAATCATTATATTCTATGGTGGGGTTTTTCTTATGGAAATTTGTATTTAATTATTTTGAGCCTCGTTTGAGGCAAATTGTGCTCTAGTTTAACCCTGTTGTGATTGTACATGTCAATATTCCCATATACCAGTAGGGTTTTAACCAGAATGAATTTCGGGCTTTATTTGTGACTTCGCAACGTTTTGTATTTTTGGTGTTTTTCTGTTTCATTTCTGTGAAATTTCTCTAGGTCAATTCCTTTTCCGGTTTGGTCTAATTCCTTTCCTGGAGTATCTGAAGATCATCTATGGACGTTATGCCAGAAGGAATTTGTCATAGGAGGTCCGGATCTCTTTGAAAAGACGAAGTCCCGCACCAAAAGCTTCTTCAAGCGAGGCCACATGTTTGGAAAAAGAGGGTTTGAAGTGAATCATGGGATTTTGGAAGCAGAAAGAAGGTGAAAATTTTGTACTTGCCTAGCAGGGTAATTTTTACCATGAAAGCAATGCCACTTAAGTCAAAATTGGAAAATTGGAGGCAAGAGAGGTGCAAGAATTTCTTACCTACCTTGTAGGGTAAAAATTCCCATGTGAAATAAAAGAAAAATAACTTAAGCCATTGATGGGATTTTAATAACTGCCTTGCAGGTAAATAATCCCATAATGAAAGTCAAACAACTTAAGTGGATCATGGGATTTTTGGAGCTGCCTTGCAGGTAAATAATCCCATTGTCAATTGACTTTTAAAAATAGAAATTGCTCATGCCAAAAAAGTGTGACCCCTTTAGGGAAAGAAGGGCAGCTTTAAATGCATTAAATTAATTAATTTCTTCTCCAATTTTGGCGCCCAGGCTTGTGGAAAAGTCAACAAAGGGAAAGTGGACAAAGGAAGTCAAAATTAGAAGTTCTAAAATTAAATAAATATTATTTATTTAATGCAGCCCCTTCATGTCAAAAAGTGCGCCCCATTTGGGAGAGGAATAATACTTTTTTAAGTATTAATTGATTTAATTAATTCCTATTTTCAGTGGCTAAGGTCAAAGCATACTGTGAGGCTTAAGTTAACTGGAAGTAGAAGGCTAAAATTAAATAAATTTAATTTATTTAATGGCAGCCATGAGCATGCACAAAATAGGCGCCCATTTGAAGAGAAAAACTTATTAATTAATTAATTAATTGCCAGGAATAGGAGGGGCAATAATTAATTATAGAATTATGAGGATTATATAAGCAGGGGCTGCCATAAGGATGAATTAATTAATTCAATAGCAAATAAGTGCAGCCCAGACAAAAAGTGCACCCCATTTGAAGAGGAATTTTTCTCAAAAGAAGGTGTATTTACTGCTAGAAGCTTCCAAATTTGGTGCCTAGGTTTGAAGGATATTGATTTGTGTCTGAATAATTGTCTGCATAGTGGTACAGGTGCTCAGGTGAAGTTGGTAAAATTCATGTTTTCTTTGCATGCAAACAAAGCATAAAATTTTGGGGGAGAGGCTTGATATGTGAAGATTTTTATAATTAAAATCCAAAGTGTTCATGTTCGGTTGCCATCTTTGTCGAATTCATTATAGGTGCTTTTATAAGAGAAAGGGAGCTTAAATCAATGTCTAATGCATTGAACATATCCTCGAATCTGAAGAAATATCTAGATTTACACCGGTTGTGAAGAATTCCGGTCGAATAAAGAGGAAAAGAATTACTCATACAAAGATAGATGCGGCTATGGAAAAGTGGGATGAAAAAGAAATCTTAGTAGAATCATGCATTACTTCTAGATTTTCTCGACATTGGAGACACCGATCTAGATCTAGATCTAGGTCTCATAATTGTAAAAGCTTTTGGCAAAAATTCATCCTCTTGTTTCGACGCGTGTAGAAATCGGTGCATGGAAAATTCCTTCAAGGATCTTATGCATGTGCTTCCAATCTTCCAGTTAAAGCCTTCATTTAAGTTGCATTCACCCGAAGTGATTTCTAGAATTTTTAATTGCTCATATGCAATTAAAAATAAAAAGATGAGTTATTTACGGTAAACATTGCACTGATGCATGTACTAGAGAAGAACCGAAAATATTCAAGGATAAGAAAGAAGACAATTCAAAGGCAATACGCGCAAGCAAATCACAATCACTTACTTCTAGATCCGCTTGTTTCCAGATCTAGCCGGCCTGATCCAACTACTTCTAGATCTAGTTTGGTGAGAATTAAAGGCAAAAGAATCAACTGCATGCAAAATATGAAAAAGGACAAGACTATAGCTTTCCTCTTTCTTCTTCTTTCTCTTATTTCCTCCAACAAAGTAATTGAGCGATCAATTAAATTATACAACTTAAGTGATTGGTTTAAAATCCATTACTTGAAGAAGTCAACTACTTGGAGATAGGAGGCGACGTGTAAAATAGAAGGTTCTATTTTCAATTGCAAATCATGCATGTCATGCAAAAGAGAAATTCCAGGATGGAGATCGCTAGTTGTTTCCTTTCCGACTTCCACATATGTCAGTTCACTAAAAGCTTTCGACTTGTAATCTCCCCTCTACATTCTATAAGTAGAGGAAGAACCTTCAGGTAAAGGGATCATAATTTGTAAGAAACATTCTTGTGTTCCAGACTTTGTGCTGAAACCCCTGATAGCTATTTGAAGAAAAGGAATACAAAGGAGCAGATTTCCGAAGAACTTTGTGTCACGGTGCATTTTGTTTCTATATTTTTATCTTAGATCTACTTATAAACTTTGTGTTATTTTAGATCTAGATCTGAAGTTTCCTTTGCTTATAATTTTATGTGTTGATATCTATTGGTTTCTTCTATGTGCATGCAATCAACTCTGTTATCTATTGATTGGGTTGCACATCTTCCCTATTTATTCCCTGTGTTTTATTATTCCTTCTTCTTTAGAATTTCCTTTCTTTAAACAAATTTGCAAAGATTTATAGCTATGGTTCATGAGCTGCATAGTTAAAGTAAAACCCCCATATAGATACTAGCATATTTTAATTGACAAATCTAACACGGGACCCTCACCGATGAATGAGGTAGATTTATCTCATGACTCGCCAAGGTTTTCAGATATTCGTAAAATCTAGCCAACATATAGGCATTGTTTCAAAGGTTTATAAACATAGACCATGAAGATAGATATTTTCTATGTACATGATAGGATCAAGATGACCTTTTTCATTTGATCCAAGTCCTTTACCCTTCCATTGCATGTTTATTTTCATTTTATGTGTTTTACTATGGTCGTGGGATTCATATCATGTAGCGAGCTAATCTTCGTACAACCAAGATCTAGTAGAACCCTAAATGTGTTCATCCTCTAAATATCCAAACCATTTACAACGAGTTGTAAAATTTTTATAAAAGGGAGCCTCTTTAAGATGGGGAGCATTGGGATTTCCATAACTTCATGGTGATAAAGGTATTTTGGAACTCATATTCTCCAATACCTTTATCAAGGATTTTAAGCTCGGGTAGAGAAGTGGATGTAGAAGGTTGAAGTTTCAAAATTATCTTTGGATCAATGTGGTTTTCATATTTGAAAGGAATTATGTAAGGATATGTAGATATATTCATAGAAGGAAATAATTTTTCAACTTATATATCCCTTACATGAGCTTATAATATTCAAATGGTTTAGTATCAGCGAGTAGGGTAAAATCTTTACCTTTGTAAGGGAACTTTATACATTGATGGAAGGTGGAAGGTACAAATTGCATAGTATGAATCCATAAATGACCAAGGAGAATGTTATATGAGGTTTCAACATCCACAACATGACAAAAGGTGTCCAATGTTTTAGGTCCAACCTTTATGGATAATGTGATTGTACCTGAGGATTTTATTTCACTATTATCATAACCATGAATAGTGATGATGTTAGTTCCTAGACTTTCCTAATTATGACCAGGCATCTTAAAATTTCATGCAACAAATATTCAATTTGGCTCTATTAGTTATAAGTATCCTTTCAATTTTATGGTGGGTTATGAATTTTTCAATGTACCATTAATTTTTGTTTGAATGTTTGGATTCAAAAGGTCATGAGGACCAAATGAAAGGATTGGAATACTAGGTGATAAATTTGTAATTAAGGCTTGAAATTGTTGACTATTGATATCCTTAGGAACATGTGCATCATGAAGTGCATGAGTAAGGATGTATTGAAGTGCAAGTGATGACTTGAGAAATTCCATGAGGGATATTTGTGTAGGAATCTTCTTCTAATTATTTGACAATATCATAGGACTTGGAGGAATACTTAGAATTAGAGGTTTTGGATCAGCGCAGGTGGGGGATTAGGCATTTGAGGTATAGTTGATGTGGAGGGCTACTTGTCCGTAGTTACCAAAACCTTTTTCTACCTCATTATCATGACATAAGTAGGAGTATTAATTTTGACAATGTCCATGGAGTTAGGTGTTTGATTGATGAATGAGATAATGGAATTAAAATCAATTTTATTCGAGGATTGACCCTTGTCTTTAGCTTTTTCATTCGTATCATATTTTGTAAATGGGTCCTTAAACACATTTAGTTTCTCATTTGGTGTATTGGTATTTTATTTTTTCAATATCAGTATCTCTATGATTGATTAAATCATGGATGTGATGAAAAAGTTTTATACAATGATAAGTAGAATGGCCATTGATGTAGTAGGAATCAAAATATTGTGATTCTTTATACCATATAGGTTTAGGTTCACCTTCTTCAAAGGGTATTTTGATTGGATAGGTTACCATATTATCACTTGATAATTGGTGGAGGAAACTAGAAAGGATTTATCCGAAAGTCATGAATTGTCTTCATTTGAATTCATGTGAAGTACTTTATATACTAGAGATTTTGATTGGTTGGGTCTGATTTGTTAGATTTTTATGGTTAATATCTCACCTTTTGAACATGGTGAGTATTAGTGACCCCATAATTCGCAACGCGTTTCAATTTTTATTGATTTTTTTATTTATCATGATTTTGATGATTGTCCTTATTGGATTGATATTTTGAAGGGGTTTTGATTAGGCCCTTAGAAATGAGATCCCTTTCAATTTGTGCTCCTTTTTCAATGAATTCTTTGAAGTTTTTTAGGAAATGCATTTGAATTTGGAATGATAATTATGGATTAATATTTGGAATGAAAATTATTACCAACATTTTTTTGGTACGAAACAAGGAAATATGTTTGCAGAATTCCCATCCATCATTGAAGAAATGATGTGAATGTTTTTCTATTCCTTTTTTTGGTGTTATGCATGTCCATCATAGTGATTTTAGAAACTAGGTTGAAGGAGAAGTGCTTAACAAGTTTTTCGACAAGTTAGTGAAGGTTGTAATTGAGCCTTTTGGAAGGTGTAAAAACCAATCTAAGGCTTGTCCTCCTAAACTATTTATGAAAATACACAAGAGATAGATGCCTTTGTTGTAGGCTACCTCTTGGCATTCCATGAAGAATTATTTAACATGTTCTTGTTGGTCATATTTTCTTTTGATCTGTTCAAATTGGTTATTTTTAAGGATTGGGGAAATAGTATTCACAAAATTTATTTATCAAATGGATAAGGGAAAAGTTATTCAAAATTAAATTGATTTGTTTTATTTTTCATTCCCATTATCATTTATTTCATGCCCTTATATTCTTGTGTGAATAGGGAGTTTTTGAGAGGGATATTTAATGCTTTTTATTTTTCACAATTAGGTTGGACCTTTTCTTCATTATTTTTAGAAACTTTAGATTCTATATTATAAAGTTCCATTGTCATCTCTTGAATTTTGGCTACTAAGGCTTCATTTTATATATCCGTTGAAGCACTAGATTTTGGTTTTTTATTACTAGATTCATATTTATATACGATATGTTTCAAGTTCGATAACAAAAATATGAGGGTAGTTTAGCTACCATTTCTAGGAGACAAAGAAGAAATTGATATATATTTTTGTCTTAGAAGTTAATCTATTTGCTCTTTTTCTTCTTCTAAGATCTTTGTTTTTCTTATTTCTTCCTCTTCATCGAAATATCTTTCTCGAAAGTATTTTTTCAATATTGCCAAAAATATTATAGATTTTGTTTCGATTTTCTAGTATTTTGTACTAAAAAGGGTTAAAACCTAAAGCAAAAGGTGATAAGTGATATTGATAAATCTAATTAAAAATATTGCATTGATATGAATTTGGATTTGATTGATTTTATTAAATTTGGATGTAATTATCTGAAATATAAGACTTTGATTGAGATTTGATTATTTGGATGTGGCTATCCAAAATACAAGACTTGTATTGAGATTGGGTTTTCTTATTTTGATAGGATGTTGTTGATTAATCAAACTTTTATGGAATTTAGAATTATTTTTATTTTTACTAGCTTAGGATGCGAATATCCAAGGGATAGGATTTTTAGCTTCAAATTTTTGGATTGGGTTGAATTTAACTGATATAAATGTGAAACATAAACTATTTTAATATAAAAATTCTATTAAATAACAAAAATTCTTGGCCCCAATCTATTAGGTTTCCTATGGATTTGGGATATTCTCTCATCAATGGTTGTCTCAATGAGTACACACATTAGAAAATTTTGGTTACAAACTTTACCCCTCAATAAATTAAAATGTGGTCATTACCATAGAAAACTATTGGTTTTCCTCACAGGTAATACTACTTAATCAGGATGGGGTACTACCCTTTTTTTTTTGCCAATCCTCTCAATTTACTAGCTACTTTGGGGTTCCTGTGGTACTCCTCATAATGATTTTTAGGGATTTTGCCCAAGTAATTCCCCAAATTATGTAAACAAATATTTAACCTTATCTAAACCTATAAAGATAATGTTTTGTATATTTTATTTAGTAAAGTTTGATTGTCTTTGACCAAGGATACCTACATGCAAGGTGTTAATAGTTTATTACTTCATTTTGGTGATATTTCCAAATGAAGCCTTCCCTGTAAAAATTGATTTGTAGTTCTCATGCAAAAACAATGCTAGAAGAAAATAATGACACATGATTGTGGTTGTTTCGATTCTCAATACCACTCAAGAGTGTGAGAGAAGAGCATACATGGATTTTGATCAAAATAGGAATGAAAGGAGATGACTGTAAATCTAAAAGGTTAGCCCTATTTTAACTTATAGATTAGAGGAAAAAAACTACAGAGGAATAATGAAAATGCTATAAAATTGAGAAAATAAATTAAAATTGAAGACAAAATGCTAGAATAGCTAAGGGAATACAAACACGTAAAGATGAACATAGATGCAAATCATGGAAACACATATACTAGCATGGTAGCATAGCCAAGGAAACTATAGCACATGAAGATGAACACAGATGCAGAGTCACATAATTGTAAGTAATATCTCAGCAGTTTAACTAAGGATATGGTAGTGCAGAAGATGAATGTGAGAATATGTCATAGAAACACATGTAATAACATGGTATTTCAGCTAATGAAATGATATATTAGATTGAGTCATATTAGTGTAGATAAGTAAAATAGAGAAATACAAATGAGAAATACTATTGTATGAAGGAAAATGAAAATACACTTATTTTCATGTTGGCATAGGTATACATATGGAAACATATACATGGTGACACTAGTGCAATTTGTGTGCAACTCTAGTACATATTGTGTCATTGTAGTGCGAGATCACTTGTAGAGACACAAAAATTCCAAAACACTGCCAATTTGACTTGTTTTTTTGAAACTACTCATAGTTTTCTCCATGAAAAGCCCTGAAAAATTGGCCATTGATTCCTAAACAACAAGAAAATCACAAAAAGGTTAGTTTCTTAAAAATGATGAAGAAATGAAAAATGTGTGGGTTTTAGTCCCACTGGGTGTGTTAAAAGTATACAAAGAAATACTACACTATAGAAGAAAACAAATAATCAATTAAAAACTTGATCCTTCTTCATATCTCTTTGTAACCTTGTATGAGATTGTTGAATCTTGGAATGAAGCAACAAACTCAATGTATATCTTGATCAATTTTTTGTGGATGCTCCAAAGATGTTCTGAATGGAAGTAGATTTCAGCTACGAGAAAATTAATCGAATGACTAATTGATTGTTGATTTGTGATCAATTAGACAACTTAATGACATGTAGAATTGAATGGAAATTTGACACAATTCTAATGAAAATCTCACATCTTATCAAGATGATAAATGGAGACGAATGAGTTCTTATTTATATATGAGGGAAAATAATCCCAAATCCATGATTTGTGTGATTTATTTATCTAATCTAAAGCTAAATAAAGTATGATTGGATTGTTTAGTTTAGTTTCTAATTTGATCGAGGATTTGAAATGTTGTTTTGAGCTTGATTGAATGATTTTTCATTGAGTTGGAAAAGGTGGCATGTCTTTTGAATATTTTTAGCTTTTGTATTGAAATATTAAATTCATGTCTTTTTTATTCACCCAAAAAGTGACGTGACTTTTGGATTTGGGGAGATTTGCTTTAATTTTGGAATGTCATGCTTTATGGGATATGTTTAGTTAACTCAAATGTATGATTTGATTTAATCTAAACTTGTCCTCTTGCATATATTTAATGATTTATTTTTCTCTAGTTAACTTGATATGTTAATTAGTAAAGTGAAAGTGGATAAGAGATGAGGTGGAAAATGATATATGTAGGATTTGTTTAACTCTTTTAATATTTAAATTAGCTAATAGGATAGGGGATAAATAATAAAATTTATAACATTAGTTAATTAATCCTAGGAATAAGATATGCATGTAACATGGTCCATAGTGTGAATATTTAATATTTTAAAACCATGTGTGAGAAATAGGAATGTTACAAGATTTTCAAGAAAATGTCATAAAATTTTATTAAACATTGTAAAATAGTAGAATATATCAAAAGTGGTGAAAAAATTGTAATGTATCAGTAAAGTAATTTCGTAGGATGATTTGGGAGGTTTAGAATGCATAATGTGATATTTTAGGGTGTCTACACCTAGTATTCCCAACAAAAATCCTCATAAATATCAGATGGAGTAGGTAAATCAACCATAGCTACCTAGTCAATGTGTTGTTAACCCTAGGAATGATAGGTATGTAACTACAACCCATAATGTGAAAACATGAAACTCATACGTTAATTAAATAAACTATAATAGGGTACACCTTGCTCAGGGAAAAAAATCTTAACTCCCCTTTTCCAATTATATTATAGTTGTCATAAGATAATGGAGAGAAAAAATATTGGACCAATGAACAACCGCCACTTGAGACCACACAAGTCAAAATACCGATAAGGAGAAACTAGTCTCTTTCCTTAAAAGATTAAAGGAAACAACCATAGTTGAATTAGAGCTTATCTAGGAGCTGAAAAACCTTCTCATTTGGATTTCACTTATGTAAGCTCTTAAGGACGTACCTGATTTGAATATAGATATTAAGGAACTATGTATTAAAACACCAAGAAGGAGAAGGAAATATCCAAAGAATATTCAAGTTGATGGAAAAATTGTTGATCTTCTGGTAAGGAAACTCCTTCCTCCTAAGTATTCAGACCCAATTATACCTATAATAATAGTATTAATGGGGGAATTCAAATTCCTAATGTGTTAATATACTTGGGGGCCACCATAAATGTAATGACCGATGATATGTTAATTAAGTTATCATTGAAAAATATACAACCAACTTCTACAGTCTTATAGATGGCTAATCAGTCTATTGCTAAGCCAAATGGTGTCATACAAGAATTTTTAGTTATTTTAGAAACTCCGGGAATACCCTATAGACTTCATGATACTCACATTGTGAATACATAAGATGGGGTACCCTCTCATTTTGAAAATACCCTAACTCATCACGGCTTCCTTATATATTATAGGTTAGGAGACATGAAAATTTACAATGGGATAAATTCTAAAATAATATCCTTATACCCATATGCACATCCTCCGTTAATTCTCTTCATCATTTAGGTAGAATAAATTCATGAATCTAACACAAAAGAAAATATTTCTTCCTTTGCAATTATTACAGTCAAGAGACACATAAATGAGTTAGAAGAATATTATGAGGAAGATAATGAACAACAAATAACCTATAATCATGATGACAATTGGATCCCAGATAACCAACAACAATCTTTGTCATATTATTGTTTTCATTTTTCATATATTATTCCCCCTAGTGAATCATATTTTTAAACCATGGTAGTGCTTCATATAAAACAACCTCAAGTATGTCCTCTAAATGTCCTCGTGCATGATTTCCTCTTATTCAAAACAATTTATCTAGGAACTAAACAACTCATGGTCCTAATAGGAAAAATTTTAAACATTAACAATGGTCTGAATAATGAGAAGGAAACCATGTTATTCTTGGTACTTGTCATACATTCAAAATATTTTTCCCTAAGAATAAAATTATATGAAGGGAATCCATCCTTTTTTTACAAGCATCACATTTACATAGAAAATTTTTAGAACTATAAGACAACCATAGTGAAGGATTAATATTACAATAAGTGACATTGTGAATATTGGAATTAAAATTTGTTACAAGTATATTTCATATACCCTATATCATATAGTCAAAGTGGGTCTATCCTCCTTTCATTTTACCTAAGAAAAATGGGAAGTGGAGGGTCTATATAGACTAGAGAGAACTAAACAAAGAAACCTCGTAAGGATTATTTTCCCTTACAATATATAGACAAAGTACTAGACAACCTAGATGGGAAGAAGTATTATTTCTTTCTAGATGGTTTTATTTGTTATAATCATATTCAAGTATCTCTTAATTACAAAAAAAAAAAAACCACATTTACATGTCCATGGGACACTTTTGTCTATTGAGTCCTTCCCTTTAGATTATTCAATGCTCCCTCTATTTTCCAACGTGTAATGTGGCTATATTTTATGATATAACAAATTAATATGTGGAATATATGGACTATTTTACTATCTAGGGGTACCTTTGATTAAACATTGAAGAATTTAAACAAAGTGCTCACTAGGTGTGAAGAACACCAACTGTCTCTTAATTATGAAAAGTGTTTAATAATGGTCAAATAGGGAATTATCTTAGGACATCACATATCGTATGAAGGAATTAAGGTATACCCTCAAAATATTTTGGTGATTTCATAACTTCCGTTACCTAAGATTCAAAAAAATGTGAGGAGATTTCAAGTCATGAAGGTTATTAAAAATGATTCATCGTAGAATTTAGAAAAATTGTATCATCAATGTTTTCCTACTTATAAAAGATTGTGAATTCATATGGACATTAGAGTTTAAACAAGCATTCAAAAATATAAAATAAAAACATATCTCAACCCCAAAGTGTTGTAGGGGACAAATTAGAAACTACCATTTCATATCTAAATGGATGCATCCAATCAAGTAATTGGAGTTGAATTACACAATGATGGGAAATTTGTGCCATTTACTACATTAGTAAGAATTTGACTCCAACTCAAAAAAATCCACTACGGAGAGATAATTCCTTGTTGTATTTTACGCAATCAATGAGGTTTATCATTATGTCACATGTTATGAGGTAATCATTCATACAGACCATTCAACAATTAAGTATCTAATGAATAAACCCATAGTTAGCGGCAGAGTTGTTAGATGGTTGTTACTGTTACAAGAATTTAACATCACAATAGTTGATAAGCCTAGCAAGGATAATGTAGTTGTTGATTTTTATAAATACTAACTAATTCAAGGGAGAATGAACTAGTTAAAGATGAATTTCCAAACTAACATTTTTTTAATTTCTACAAAGTCGCCATGCTTTGCACACATGGATAAATATTTGGCCACATGGAATTTTACACCATATTTTTCATCTAAATAATAGAAATGGTTAGTAAAATAAAGTTCAATGTTCAAATGGTTTAATGGAATATTTTTTAAATGTGGGCCTAATATGGTATTACGCATGTGTGTATGTGAGGATGAAATATTTGACATCTTAAGATCGTATTATGATGAACCATATGGAGGTCATTACTAAGTCAAGAGAACCATCATAATATATTTATACATGGCTACTACTATCCTTCCTTACATAAGGATGTGAAAATATACATATGGAAATGTGATCAATTCTAGAGAATGGACAAGCCTACACTTTCTAATGAAATTCCCCTCCATACTCAAGTAATTGTTGAAAATTTTGAGAAATGGGGGTTTTACTTTATTGGTCCTATTGATAATTCATCACAAGGGAAGGAGTAAATCCTTGTATACACAAAGTATATGACTAAGTGGTTTGAAGTCCAAGATGTTCCTTTTTCTCTTAACGAAAAAAGTTACAATTTTTCTCTATGACCATATTCTCCATCGATTTGGGGCCCCCAAATCTATTTTTTTATACTAAGGACCATAATTCATGTCCTATTTCATAAATGCATACACTGAATTATATAATCATATACTATAAATCCTCTCCTTACCATCCGCAAGTAAATGGTCAGGTAGAACTTGTCAATCAAGAGTTAGAAAACATACTCACAAAGACTCTAGATATCAATAGGAAGGATTAGGTATAAAAGATACCAAAGGCAGTAAGGGAATACAAAAAAACCATGAAATCAACCATTATATTTACAACATATGATCTAGTCAATGACAAAATCTAATATTTCCTATAGAGTTCAAACTACGAACTCTCAAGACAGAAGTTTGAATGGAGAATTAATATTATAGAAGCACAAAGGGACAAGATATTATAGTTAAATGAAATTGATGAACACATAATGGAAGAAATCTACCATATTAATATCATCCAACAATAAATTAAGTCTTAGCATGACCAACACATCCAAACTAAGAAGTTCAAGGTTGGGGATTGGGCATTATTGTTCGATTCTAAGTACAAAGACTTCAAAGGAAAACTAAAGACTAGGTGGTTGGGACCATATTAGATTGAGGAATATTATGAAAATTAATATTTCCATCTTGTACCAATTGGTGGATAATAGAATAACGTATTAAATGGACATAGGTTCTTCCTATATACAAAACAAACTAATAAAGAACATTTCACCAATCACATCCTATCATGTCTAAAATTTCAATGTATGAAAGAGGTTTCCTCTTTCACTACAAAGTAATTATAAATTCTCATTGGATTCAAAATAAAGAACAATAAGACAATTTCTATATAGGATACTAAAAATTAGGAAGAAAATTGTCTAGCATGTTGTCATGCACACAATCATTATGGGGGAGGGAAAAATCAATTAATTTGTGTTGTAAAAATTATTACTGACAAGATTTTTTTTACAGGAAAATAAATTTTCAAATAGAAACATGGTAGGATAAAATCACTTACGTATGTAAATTATTCTTATTTCTACACAAGTGTGTCTTCTTTGATCAAAAGTAAGTCCATTATTAATAACTTCCAAAATAACAATATTGATATTGGAGCAGAGGAACACAAATTTCTTGATGATGGTGAATCTCTGGAACATAAAAAAGGAGGTTTTGTTTGGGATTCTATTCCTCAAACCTTCAACACTACTGGATAGTTAGTTATGAAAATTTTCACATTGGAGGGAATATTTTTAGTAATTCCCTCCCATCATCTTGTTTTTCTTAATCACTTTTGTTTAAATTCCTCAGTCATCTTTCCATTCTTCATTCTTCACTCGTTTGAGCATTCGGTGAATTTAGTAAAATGGGGCAAGATATTTCATCCCTTACACCATGTTGTTATATTGTTGTTGTATAATTTATTTGATTACTCTATTTTTTATCTCCCTCGGGCCTTTCCCTCCCTTCCTTTTTCTTTATTCCCACCTCCTCCTATCTTCCCCTATCACCTCCACTCCTTCCTCTACTCCCATTTCTTCATCCCTTCCCATGTTCCCTCCCACATCCTCCTCTCCCCTTTTATTATCCCCATTACTTCTCTACCTCCCACCTCCCCTTGTCATTTTTCTCACCTATTTCCCTTTTTCTAGTAATTTCATGTGTCATCCCTATTTCAATAGATCCTTTAGAAGAAAAATGGATAACTTTTATCTTAAGGAAGCGGTCCTCCCACCTCCTCCCATCATGAGGGAGCTGAATCCATTTTGGGTTTTCTCTCCATTGGAAATAAAGGAAAAGAAACCATCTCTAGGGAAGACCCAAAGCAAAGAGTTGATCTTAATGTACAATTATAAGAGATTAAAAATCTTAAGGGAAAAATAGAAGCATGCAGACTTGATAGTGCTGATGTAATGGTGGACAAAAAGATCGACAAATCTAATCAATCGTGTCATAAAAATGGAGAAAGAGATGGAAAATTTAAAGGCCAAGCAATGTGACATCCTCAACATGTATAAGAGTACTTTGGACTTCCTTTCCCTCTTCATTTCTCAGTTTTAAGTTCAAAATAGTAAGGAAAAACCAACAAAGGTACCACTTTCTAGGGATATCAAGAAGGGGCTTGAGAATGTAAAGAAGAGCTTCTAGAAGCTCATGAAATAATTTAGTTCTTTCCCATCTTCTTGGGTGTTGCATGGTGGTTTTTGTATCTTTGTTGTGAAGTTTTTGATAATGTTTTTATCTTTTGTTGACTTATTGATGTATTCAAGTTGTATGTTGTTTGGTTGTCTCTCCATTCTTGTTTTGGTTTCATGTTATGTCTTGAATATATGGGATTTGGCCTTTTTGTAACTAGGTAGGGTCCTAACCAAAAACCTTTATCCTTAATAAAAATAACTTCCAAAAGAGGAGGAAAGTCACTATGGAAGGGATAATACATCAGCTCCACATGAATGAGAGAGGTGAGGATGAAAACTTAATATTTCATTATGCATTCGAATCTAATTTGCAGGTATGAAGATTGGGTCATTGATTTAAGAGTTAATGTACATTTGGATATGTGACTATTAAAACCCTTTCTAAACACTGTATTATCCCTACCATTGTGAGCCCTTCTTTGTGATATTTAACACTTGGAAATTCTCCTTTCACATTCTATAGCAATGTGATTCAAGAAGTATTCAGAGCCTAAATTCATTCACAATATTCTCAAGGATGATCCCACCACCAAAATCATCGAGATGTAGGATGGATTGGTTTATTGGAAAAAAATCAAGGGATTTGATGAGGATATTATGGAATAATTTTTAATAAATGTGGAATAACATCATTCTTTAGTTTTTGGGGTAATAATCCAGGTATGTACTCCAATCCAATGTAGTTTTAATAATTTTACTATTAGGGTTATATCTTAATCATCCCTATGCATATCTAAGACCCCCAAAAACCTTGTCATTTCCCTTCCATTTTCACCTAGCCTCAGATATATCACCTGGCCAAGTTTTTTATTGAGCTTCTTGTACCCTAACCATACCAACACGGTTACCCACAATTGTCACTCCGGTTAATCTGAAACTAACACCAGTCATACCAGACCGATTTCGGTCTCTGTGTTTTTTACCAGAAACCAATAACTGAGCTTCCACTCTCTACCCAATACCCAAAATGGCCCAAAACCTGACCCTAACCAATACCTATACTGATAGAGACCTTGACCTTCAGATTAGTCATAGCTTATCCTGTTGTGAATGAATTTTCTTATTATAGATGAATGAGATACCTAAATCATTTTAACTATAGTAGGATTTTCTTTATTGTTAGCATTAAGTTGTTTTAAATAGTGGATTGACAACCATCTAGGAAGTATCACACTTCCCGGATCTAGCATACACTAGGCAGTCCACTACATATATTGTTTAAATTTCATTTGGTGGTCTTGTTTTCCATTTCAGGTAGTTCCTCCAAGAAAAAAGGAAGCTCTCATGATTAGTTGTGGATCAAGAAGTCATACGTGTGCAACAACCTACAACCAACATTTTAACAGGTATTCCTCCTAGCCCTTTACCCTTATCTGTTTCGTCAACATTCGAAGAAACGCTCTAGAATCAAGTGAAACATTTTGGCATGCCCGGTGGGACCCATTTGGGGTTCTTTGCATTATTTCATTTCTAGGTGAAAAGTTGCATGTTTGTTTCCTTTCTAAAAGGTTCTTACATTAAAATTTCTCCCCTGGAACCTTCTCTTCTTCTATTGTCTAAAAGCAATCGTATTTTGGTGCTTTAAAAAGAACACTTCTTCCCTTTCATTAGTATCACATTAGTGAAAGAGCATCCCTTCTCCTGTTCATCTTTTTGTGTCATGAATTCAAAATTTTAATTTGGGTTTAAAAATCATTTCATTTCATTCTGCTTCTCTACATTAGCTCACATTAATTGAGGGAAACCTATACGCTGGAAGTCATGCCCAGCTGATGGTTGACAAATAAATCGTAGAAAAGCACTTCCTTTCTCTTTCTCTCTCTGAGTCTTACCAAACATCAAAAATTAAAAATATATACACATTCTTAAACAACATCTCACCCGGAAGAAGCTATAGGTGATCACACACGATCACGGTACAGTGGGCACCCCATTGGTTATCTCTGTCCAGTACCCCATCAGAGGATGGCCCGCCCCTACCATAACATAACCTAAAACCTCTCCTTGTAGATCTCCTTCTTTGTAGGAAGCCATCCTCACCAAAAATTCTATTCTAAAGTTCATGATTCAGTCCTTAAATAGCATAAGCTAAATAAACATAATAGAAAAAGAACTCTTAGGATCGTATTTTTCTTAGTGTTTTTCTGTTTGGCTTGCATTTTGAGGTGAGAGGATTTGTTCTTCATTTTCTTATTTCCCTTTACATGCTCCTCATCATAGTTGGTGTATTCCAGCTTCATTTGAGTGTGCCTGGACCATATTCTCATCATTCTCAGAATTTTGGGTTTGATTCCACATCTAATTTTAACTCACAACCATATTTTCTTCATCGTTATTTCAATTTCATAGTAACCGGTGTCTGGTCCTAGTGACCATCATCGGTTATCCTCTGACCATCATTGGTTTCACCCAACCGGCATCGGTTTACTGTTCTTTTGGTTAACCTACCCAAAAGGACACTTGTTTCACCTTCTTTGCTATTCAGAGTCTCTGTCACTCTTATCATATTCATTTTCTGGTAAATTCCATCAGTCAGCTTGCATACTTGGAAAATTATTGGCCTTTTACCTTGTTTTGACAAACTGTCCATTCTCCACAAAGTGACCGATAGTGGTTAACTATGACTGGCATCGGTTTACCCTAACCGGCATTGGTTAGCCTGTGTAATTTTTCCAGCTAACATCTTAGCTCCAATTCACCTACCACCACTTGTTTTTTCCTATTTTTACTATATTTCTGTGTCATTTACAAAAAGTAGTCCTACCACGTCAGTACTTGTTCACATGGTGCTGACCCAAAGCCAAGAAAATGCCCTCATATTCCACACCATTTGTCAACCACTCCCACCTAGTCCTTCACCACCTTCTATTTTATCACCCATGGATCCTACCCAACCTATCACTATCGCCACAGGAGACGAGGAGTTCACACAACTCCTTGACCAAAATCTTGCCACCTTGTAGTTTTATTTGTCCCACTCATCCACTCGAGATTCCTCGGGTCATTTGACATATGACATGCCTGTATCTATCCCCTCGATACTCACTCCTACTTCTGCGTCCAGCCCTCTAGATCTTGGCTGCCCGCATCTGCCTTACCCCCAATCGTTTCATAGTTGGGCCCCATACCTGCTATGACCACCATGTCTACCACATCTATTACACCCACTACATCCACTATACCTTTCGCCAACCACCCAAAACGTAACCTCATCCCCACCTATTGTCTCACATATACCCATAGCTACACAACCACCCCGGTGTCGGTGACCCCTACCCCTTTTAAAAATGTTGTTCTTTCTATTCCACAATCCTTAGCCCCCATTGCCACTAGGGTCACCATGACCCTTCCACCTCCATATATGTACTATCAATAGCCTCCCATTTCATCTATCATTCATTCTAGGTATGTACCCCTATTTCACTTCCTCCTTCTCAATCTACCTATACAACATCACCATATATTGGAATGCCACCTCCATCATATGTCCAACACCAACCTCCTTATGCTATAAGAGGTACCTAGCAATCACAACCTACCAATGACCTAATCAAGTTAATGATGGAAAAGATGTAGACATTGGAGGCATCGGTTTCTGGCACACACAACTCTCTCACCTATGATGAGATTTGTAATGAGCCCATCCACCCATCCATTCCTATTCATCCATATCCCATACATTGGGAAATGCCTAAATTTAACGCTTCAATAGCAAAGAGGACCCGCAACAACACTTGCGGTCTTTCAAACATGGTTGTTATTTGATCACCCATGATGACACTCTACTTTTAAGGACTTTTCCCATGTCTCTTACTGGGCCTACATTAGATTGGTATAGTGGGTTACCTAGACATTCTATCTTCTCATTCAATCAGGTAGCCCAAGCCTTCTTGGATCACTTCTCCATCAATGTTGTTAAGAAGGTTACCATGACTGACCTCTACTCTACGCGTCAATATGAATGACGAATCTATCACATATTTTTTGCTCATTGGCGTAGCCTGATTAATCAACTCACATTCCAACCACCACAAACCGAACTCATAGAGATGTTCATGTGGGCTTGTGCTATACCTATCTCGCCAACCCTGCAGGTGTAAACTTTCTGAACCTTTGATGAGGCATTCACCATGGCATGAAAGTTAGAGATTCGGGCCATCAAAGAAAAGAAAATCCAACTACACAATAAGAACTCAGCATTCAAATCAAATGATACCTCTTCTTCTTCAAAACCACAGAACAATTATTCAAAATCCAAGGGAACCACTAACACAATGGTACTCAAAGTCGGCCTAGCTCATCCATCAAATCAGGTTAGCCCCTCATCTAATTTTTCTCCTGTCAAAAATTTTCAATTTAAATGGGAACAACGGAAATACACCCCAATTGGGGAGCCTTATTATTCTATCTTAGAAAATCTTATTAAAGTTGGGGCTATCACCCTTCCTCCCATAAAACCACACATTGGTTTTGATCCTACTCACCCCACACCCGCGTGGTATAAAGAGCACGAATTTTGTAACTATCATCGGGTAAAAGGTCATAGTGATGGAAATTGCATCACTTTCAAGAACATTGTCCAAGAAATGCTCGAGAAAGGTGAGATAACCTTAGATAATCCAAATACACCTACCAATCAAAACCTACACATCTTCAAGAAACCATTTCCTAATCATGCCCCTTCTTCTGATCAAACTAGAGAGACCTCAACGCATGATACCCATACCCTGTGAGGTCCATGCTATTTTCAGCGACACACCCGTCACTTCCCAATTACCCCATATTCCTTCCATAGAGGAAATCCTAGCCCGAAGTCCTCTACCTGCACTTGAACCCACCTCACCTATTCCTCCACCCATAGAGGAACACCCTTCATCCCCTCCCTCACATGTGAAGGAGCCTCTTGTTAACATCGAGATCATTTCACCTTTGGCTTCTCCACCTAGAGATCCATCACCCCGTAGTACATCTCGACCCATGAGAAGAGGCTTGTTTATCTCCTCCACCCATAGAGGAGCACCCATCATCTCCTCCACCCACAGAGGAGCACCCATCATCTCCTCCACCCACAGAGGAGCACCCATCATCTCCTCCACCCACAGAAGAGCACCCATCATCTCCTCCACCTATCAAAAATCTAGTAAAAATACCTTTACCTCTAGGTGACCATTCTCCATCAGTTACCCAAGATCCTGTGGACTTACTTTCAGCTCTCTTACCCATGGAAGCCGAAGCTAGAAAATTCCCATCTCTAAGACACATTTTATGGGAATCATCCATTGGATCCTCATCAACCTCACCTACAACAGTTTCATTCTCATGCTTAGCCGATCACCTAGATTATGTGGATAGAGCCTTACTTTGGGGGCATCTTCTGCTTCCTGTCTCAACACAAATGCAGAGGTCACTTGCTGACACTTCCACTATCTACCCAAAAATATTTTGGCCAATCAAACCAAACATAACCACAACTATCAAAAATTCTACGATACCACTCATGGATCAACTCACACCCCTACCACAACCCAACACGCATCTACATCCAAACCCACACCTACATCATCTTCCTTGCCTAAACCTATAACTACCTTAGGGGTCATCCCAACCACCTACCTTACTCATCCACCCATCAAATTAGATTTAGCTACCTCCTCCAAAGCCGACACCAAGCTTAATCTGGCACCCAAATAGAAGAACCAATCCCATAGATCTCATACCCCAACACCACCGATTACACCTTCATCACCTTCACCCCTTCCATCCGTCTTAGGACCTCCCCTCCAACATGGTTAAGAAACCTCCACCCACCGGTAAACTAAAAATGTAGCAACCCATTCCACCCTCGGACCTCTACCATACCCAAGCACCCAACATGACTTCCACCCACACCTATAACATCTTTACCACCCATACCTCCAATACCATGATAGCTTCTGCATTACCCCGACATTTCAGTCTCTTTCCCTCATGCCTCCTTCATGACCCATGCCATCTACCTTCACAACACCTCCATTATCCCCATGGGTAACACCCCTTCCACCATCTACCTTTCCCTCTAGATCTCATGTGCCCATATCACCTTTACCCAAGAAGGTGCAACCTAAGGGAAAAAATCTGCTACCCTCCGATAAGGTAGTCAAACCAACCACACACTCTCTTGCCAGTTCATCTACCCTACCCTTACCCAAGCAAACACGACCAACACCTAAGACCACACCAACACCTAAAACCATAGCTCGACCTACTCCCCCTCACATGAAGACCCGACCTCTACAATCCACCACACCTGCACCCAAACCCACTTTCACTTCCCATGGTGATCCACTAGCGGGATCCTATGCCAAAATTTTAACCAACCTCCTTGAAACTTTTGTCATCACATTACCACCGCTCAGACCTTATGACCCTCTCAAACCCAAACCAAAGGGGTTTGATGACACCAAAATTTGTGCCTACCATCATGTGTTAGGGCATGATGTAGAGAACTACAAAGCTTTAAAAACCATTCTTATCCAGTTGTGTCCTCCTGAAGAAAACTTTGACGATGATGACCTTCTCGATGAGGACCACATTTCACCAACACCTATTCCCATAGTTCTTCCTTCATTACCTACTCAGCAATCAAGACCTCCACCCCCACAACTCCTAGAGCCACCCGAGGTTTGAAATTAACATGGTTCACATCAAAGAACTCACCAAACCTCCACCCAAATGTTGGTGTGCCCAACTCATCTCACAAGGTTCCTTCCCACCATTTGGATTTTCCCCTCTTGTCTCTATACTTTTCATGGCTCACCTACTTCACCTACCTCCCCACCTCAAATCAACATGATCCACATTGCTACCCATGCTCAGAAGGACAAAGGCAAGGAAAAGGAAACCGACCCACCAACCAATCCTATACCCAACATACCATCTGCACCCACACCTAAAATCACTATCTCGTGGCCCCACATATCCTATTTCTAATGGGGTCACACACCGCGTGATGCTCAAACAACTACACCAATCCCCCTCAAAATGTCCCTATATGACCTCATCCAAACCTCGGAATCCCATCATCAAGCTCTCATGGAGGTTCTTCAATCTATTGAGGTTTTACCCAATGACCCTACACCCGTAGCCTCCATTATTACACCTCATCATGTAGCCTCTCTCACCAAATTATCACCTTCATCTGCACCTCCACCTACTCACCAGGTAGCCTCCCTTAGCTTCTTAGATGAAGAGATCACACCACACCAAACCGATGACCCAGATCCATCTCTCTTCATCTCTGTCCACATCGATGATATATGTACGATGTGTTATGATCGATGGGGGGTGCTTAGCATTAATATCATTTCCTCCCATGCATTCGCTCAAATGCGCATACCTAACAATTACATGCATAAACATCCCATCATGTTGCATTCATTCAATGATGCTATCACCTCTACACTTGGCACTATCATCCTCCATGTTTTGTGTGGGCCCTGCATAGTTCAGAGTTGTTTTATGTCTTGGAGGGGGAATTTCAATATAACTTGTTACTTGGTAGACCCTGGATTCGTGTTATGGGTTGTGTTCCTTCCACTTTACATCATTGTGTAAAGTTTGAGCATGAGGGACACACCTATACCATTCATTTGACCCATCACCTTTCAAAACTTATAACATGCTTTACCGACCCAATGACGTGCTCATACCTATTAAAGCATCTACCTCCACAACCACTGCCTCTTCACCTACACCTCCACTCACCAAGTGTCACCACTACCTCAACCACACCTACATCCTCCATTCCCACGCCACAACCTCCACGGATGAACCGTTAGCCTCCCAATCCATGTTAGCTCCACCTTCGATCTGACCTCCGACACATCATCTATCCAGCTACCCACATATCGACCACCGATCCCTTAGAAGGCATTTTTCAATGCCTCACTCTAGGGGAGTATCATTTATATAGTGTTAACACATTCCTTACTCCACAAGAGTATGGAAGTCTTCACCAACACCCTCGTTATGATCACCATGCATAGGAGAGCACCTCCTTTATGGTCCTCCTCACCTTCGTACTAGTCTCACCTATGGGGGACTTGATACTACCACTTACACACCTGAACCACCATCACAAACCCGCCCATTTTCCACTGACCTCAGTCACTCACCAATCACCATTTTTCACCCACACCTTCCTGCACCAATATGCATGGAAGGGTTTTGGTTTTGGATTTTATGAGAAAGGCCACCATACCATTATTCCATGTACTACCCATAAACATAACGACCGTAGTGGTATTGGCTTTGTTGAACCACCTACCAAGAAGGCCCACATTGAACTCATTGAGGACATCAGCCCTTCTCCACCTTCTTCCCATGTTCCACCTTCTTCACCACCTTCACCGACAAAGTCGATGGATCTAGAATCCATTCCTCCTAACTTTTTTTTTTTCATAAACACCATTTCCTTGGGGCCTCTGACTTATCAACACGAGGGCGAGGCTCCTCTCTCTCTTCCCTTCCTATACCCTAAAATGATTGATGATGATACACCTTCGATTAACATCATTCAATGTTAGGATGATGAATCTATACTCACCTACCTTGGTGTAGAAGACTCATATATTCATCGGTCATTACCATTTGAGATGTAAACCATGTTGAATGAATCGACTATCGAGATCAACATTCATACTCAGGATGACCCACACATTCTAAAGATCGGACAATCTTTAGATCTTTGCTAAACAGAAGCCATCACTTCTTTTCTCAAAAACCATAACCATTTTCTTGGTCTTACATAGATATGCCCGGTATTGACCCCACTATAGTGGTCCACAATATCGTAACCATTCCGATGCCAAACCCATCAAACAAAGATGAGGAAAATGCACCCTCGCATTGCCCTTCTTGTCAAAGAAGAACTTCAGTGCCTTCTTTCCATTTCCTTCATCTTACCCATTGATTATCCTCAATGGATTTCTAACATTGTCCCTATCACTAAGGTGATAGGGGACTCACATTTGCATGGATTTCCATGACCTCAATCTAGCTTTCCCAAAAGATGACTTTCCCCTACCTGGTATTGACCAACTGGTGGACCTTACTACTAGTCACAGAGATGCTATCACTCATGGATGGTTTCTCCGGTTATAACCAAATCTTGCTTTCCCCTAGAGGATCAACACAAAACTACATTCATTACCCCTTGGGGACCTTCTGCTATCGAGTCATGCCTTTTGGCCTTAAAAATGTTGGTGCCACATATCAAGCGGGCTATGACTTATATCTTCCATGACATCATGCATCATATATTGGAAGATTACATGGATGACCTCCTTGCCAAATCCAAATGCCGCTCGAGCACCTCGCCATCCTAAAAACCATCTTCAACCACCTCATTAAATATTACATTCACCTTCAGCCTAAGAAGTGTGTCTTCGTGGTTCTCTCGGGAAAACTCCTAGGGTTTATCATTTCCTTATGTGGTATAGAGGTTGACCCTGCTAAAGTCAAGGCCATTCTTGAAATGCCTCCACCCACTAATCTTAGGCAACTCCATAGCCTACTGCAAGGCAAGTTGTAGTCTATTCACCACTTCATTTCACAATTGTTTGATCGGTGTCAACCATTTCATCATCTTCTCAAGAAGGATGTCTCTTTTAAATGGGATAATGACTACCACAAATATTTTGAGGCCTTAAAACAATACCTTCTCCAACCACCCATCCTCATTCCACCTAAAGATGATCAACCCTTCTACCTATACATCTCAACTACCGATCATTCCTTGGGGGCCATGCTTGCTCATCGTGATGAACAACATAGGGAGCAGGTGGTTTATTACATAAGCCATACTCTTTTGGACTATGAAACCTGATACACCCATGCTGAAAAAACTTTTCTTAGCCTTAGTTTTCATTGCCACAAAACTCCATCATTACCTACTCAACCAAAAACCTATGTCATGACTAACACCGACCCCTTACACTTCATGTATGCCAAACCTTACCAAAATCAATGTGTCACATGTTGGCTCATGCTTTTGGCTGACCTCAACCTCGAATTCACCCATCAAAATTCCATCAAGGGCCAAGCTATCACCTGACCAATTGGCTGACGCACCTATTTCGGAGATCAACCCTCTAACTTTGACTTTCCGATGAGTCAATTGTTACCCTTTCCCTGGATGAACCCGCTTACCAAATGACACTCTTCTTGATGGTTCCAAGTGTCAGTGTGGGGGTGGGGACTGGTGTTATCCTCATTCCACTTGATGGTGAACCCATGCCTTTATCTTTCAAACTTGATTTTGATTGTACCAACAATATTTTGAATACGAAGCACTCGTATTAGGTCTCTCAAGCTACCTATGCCTTAGATGTTAAGTCAATCAATATCTTTGGTGATTCTAAATTGGTCATAAACCAAGTCAATGGTATATACCAATGTCATAATGAGATACTTCAAAAGTATAAACATCATGTGGACATACTTTTGACCACCTTTTACCACTATGACCTTCACACCATCCCCCGTTCAACCAACAAATTTACAGATACCATGGCCTACTTGGCTTCTCAAATACCCACTTCACCCGCCGATTCCAAAATCTTTATCACATAGTCAAAGACTCAAATCACCCTCTTATTTACCTCGTGAAATTTACTCCATCAGAACCACTACCCCTGACCCAAGTGACCTTTGGTATAAACAATATTCAGACTACCTTTCCCTCTCCATCTTGCCTCCCGACCTCACTCGTAATGGACAACGGGCCTTTCTAAAAAGGTCTCTCATTATGTCATCATGGGTGGCCTCCTCTATAAATGTGGCTTTGATGGCATTCTCTTACGGTGCCTTATGAGTTCTAAAATTCCTTATACCATTAAGGAAGTTCATGATGGCATATGTGGAGGTCACTTCAGTGGCCTTGTTGTTGCTAAGCATATTCTTCACCTAGGCTATTACTAGCCGACACTTAACCATGATTGTTGTGACTACATTAAGCATTGTGTAAAGTTCCAACAACATGCCAACCTTCATCATACACCTAGTCATGCCTTACAGGTCACCGTGACCTTTGGCCCTTCTCTCAATGGGGTTTGGATCTCATTGCAGAGAGATCAATCCCCATTCTTCACAATGACATCAATGGATCATCACTGCTACCAAATACTACACAAAATGGGTTGAGGCCATACCACTCATCTCCATGAAAGCTGAGAAAATATGTGAGTTCATCAACCATCACATTATTTTTCATTTTGGTGTTCCACATCGTCTCATCACTGATAATGGAAAACAATTTAAAAATAAAACCTTACAAAAACTTTGTGACGCCTTCGGCATCCAGTTAAGTTTCTCATCACCTTATTACCCACAAACCAATGGCAAGCCAAATCCACTAATAAAACCTTAAACAAAATTCTCATGAAAGTGGTTAACGATACTGGGAAGGACTGGCATACGCACATTCCTTTCACTCTATGGGCATACCGCACTAGTATCTGCACTTCCACTGCTGCCACACCTTTTTCTCTGGTCTATGGTATAAGAGGTTGTTCTACCTCTCGAAGTCTAGATTCCCTCACTCCACATTTCTCTCCATGACATGCTCAATGATGATGACTTTCATCAAGACCATTTAGCACAACTTGAGTTATTAGATGAATGTCATCTTAATGCTCTTGACCATCTTCAAGTTTACCAAAAACGTATCAAATGTGCCTATGAAAAACATGTCCATGAATGAACCTTCAAGTCGGTGACCTTGTCCTGAAAAGAAAATCAACATGTAACCAAAGAAAAAAAAGTAAACGGGAAAATTTTTCTCCTAATTGGCTTGGACCATACATCATGACTCATACTTATGGATCAGGTGCTTATCGTTTATCTTCACTAGATGGTAAACAGAACCTGAGCCCCTTAATGCCTTGCATCTTTGACCATTCTATTGTTGACTTTTAGTCCTACCTCACCTTCTTCCTCTTTTCATGCTCATCCCTTGAGCGCTTTTCAATTTCCTCCCTTCACTATACCACCCCAATGATTAAACAAGAATCATGTGTGTACCCATCACTTTTTATCTTCTCTTAAATATGTGTACCACACACACATAGCATGGTTCTCATGGATACTTTTCATATTTTTTTTTATGAGATCCCATGGTCATTCCACCTTGCTTTTCTGAACAAGAATCCTATCCTTCACCTTAGTCTTGTCCATGACTTAAAATCCCTCACATGGGATTCAACTCCTTGAGTCAAACTTCCAATAAAATATGACTCCCTCAAAAAGGACATCTCTTCTCTCTACATCGCTGCTATAAATAGACTGCTCCCTCGAAGGACAACTATATAAAAAGCCTTTTTAAAAAAATGAACAAGAAGAAGAAAGAGAGAGAATCTTGAAGCTTCCCGCATCGATCAGCTTCACGAAGACCTCAAGGATTTAATTTCCTCATCCCATATAGACTTCCCACATCGATCAGTCTATCTCAAATATCAGTCAAAACAAAAATCCTTTTAGTCATGGACTTTCCCATTGTGACCTTGGATCTCTTGCCAAAAAGGCATGCTACCTAGTACCATATAAAAACTAACCACTTTTCACCCTCTCACCATTCACACTTTCATTTCCTACCGCCTCAAGGGACCTATTGGACCATGACATTTGGTGATCATGTGACTACTTTTTCACCTTTAGAATAATCAATCATGCAATGCTTTTAGGGTCTTACGTTCATCAGCCCATCTAAGGTTTGATCCACCCATTATGATCCTTACCAATCAGGTCACTTTCTTGCCTCCTCTTATATTTTAAACCTTCTTCATTACGTATTGATTACCTTATACAAGACTTGATCCTTGATGCTTATTTTTGGGTAATTTTCTCCTCCTTCACCATAATCAACTCAAAATCACCCATACCAATGTGCCCACAATTCACCCATACCTAAAAGACCTAGACTCAATCATGCCTATAACATACCCACCCATACTCATACCTCCTCGCATTCTTCCCTAGCTTATGGGAGAACTACATCGGCTTGAGGTCCCTTTTCACTGGGACTATGTAGGCAGCACTCTGAGGGCATGGGGCCCTTGGAGGTTAGCTCGGCCACTCTCTACCCTAACCAATTCATCTTTTATTTTCCTAAATCACATTCTACCCTATTTAGTTTCCTTTTATATCAATAATTGGAAATTAAACCCATCAAACAACAAATTTCTTTCCACCTTTATCATCATCAAACATACATCCATTATGTCTACCCTTTCCTTACCACTATCATGCATGTACTATAAAACATCTTAACCATGACCCATATCATCATTCATTGCACAAATTAATGAATTACAACCTAACTCACTTCACCCATACCTAAAGGACCTAGTCTCAATCCATGCCTAGACCACAACCTGACTCAACTATGCCTAAAACCTGACTCAATCCATGCCTAGACCACAACCTAACTCCACCATGCCTAAAACCTGACTCAATCCATGCCTAGACCACAACCTGACTCAACCATGCCTACAACCTAACTCCACCATGCCTAAAACCTGACTCAATCCAACCATGACCCTAGACCCTAACCTAACTCGATCCATGCCTATGACCTGACTCTATCATGCCTACACTACTTAATTTCCATAACATATACACATCAACATAACAAGATAACCACAACCATGTATACACATAATGACCATAATCATCATCATCTCTATAAATAAAAATATCCAAACATGTGTCTCCATATACATAATCTCAAATATCTTTGGCACGTAGGCTAGTACATATAATCAAATCTCTCAAAACCTCATATATAGCCTCACCATCTTGGACGCAGGCGGTATATGAAAAATATGTAAAACTCTCATACATCCTCACTCTCCTGCACAGGTCGGTATATATCAAAAAATGAATCAAATACATCAAAATAAAGGGATGTGCATCAGGCATCATCTCTTGGACATCCTCCATATTAGTCTCTCTCATATCTCCTCCTGGCTCTGGTCGGCGGCACGATAACCTCTCACCACCTGCGCCATAGGTCGGTCGTTGGGCCCCTACTGGTACATCACTGGAGCTAGCCTCCATGAGCTAGTGGCCTCACCCTGATCTGTCTCGGGGCTCGATGGCCCCCTGTGCTCTCCACGTTGTGAGTACGAGATCTGGTCCTCTGAAAGGTGCGAACAATTTGCCGAGAAAACACCGAGAAAGATTTTCTATTTGTGCTATTAAATAGCCATATAAATAGGAAAACTCTCCATAAAATAGAAAATCAAATATCTATTTAGTTGTGATTGCCGTAACCATACATCAACTCAACACCAATAATATATCCTGATAATATATTAATGGCCTCACCTAGGGCATCATATGATGTAAATACTAATTCCTAAGTCCTCTCACTCAAGGCCTGTTTGCCTTGTACTCTCCATAGATAGGGCGCTTAGCTGCTCTGATGGTGGCCCCATGGCCTCCATGGTGGCCCCATCGGCCTGGCCCCTATACCTATCTATGGGGGACCTGTCCCCACCCCTACCTGTGAACTGGGACCCTGTCCGGTGCCTATGGAGGTGAAATGGCCTCGCACCCTGTGCCCGTGCTACCATACTCTACTATACCTGTAATGCTGAATTGTGCATGTGCGGTGGCCAACTAGCCCTATGCAAACCTGTAACACTGCACTGTAGGGTGGCTACCTACTCCTCATCTCCATCTCCGTCTCCACCCTGGGCCATCTGGGCCTGTAGACTGGCCACCTACACATGCAATGTGGCCACCTCTACCTCTGAAGCTACTAACTACCCTTGTACCATCCCCAATTGGGTAATCAGGGTCACCACCTACCCTGTAGGGCATCTCTCTACATAGTGATGGTGGATAAATATAGCTACCTTAGCCTGGGAGGTACTGCTCGTAGATGGGCTGCCCACCACTATCTATACCTATCTATCACTCCGGCATCATCAATCCATCATGTCTGTCCTGCTCCTCCTGCCTCATCGCACATTATCGGTTGTGGTAGAGGTAATGGCCTCTCCATGTCATCCCTCCTATATTGTGGGAAGGGTGGGGGTATATCCTATGGCAGCCCAAACTATCATCTAACCTTGTCAACTGGGATCATCTCATGCTCCCCTACATGGTGCCCCTCTATCCACCTATAAATCTATAATCCCATAGCTCCTCTGCCATCCCTCTGTATGAGGGATACCCCACATATGGTCTCTAGATAATGTCTACACCATGGAAAATCCCTCCAATAACCACCGATAATATGCTACATCATGAATAGCTTGGTCTTCTCGATGCTCTCCAATAGTAGGCACCCAGTGCACTGTAACCCACTCACACCAAACCTAGCTCGAATGCATCATCCTGGGGCATGCCAATTGAGATGAACACACACAATGTGCTCGTAGGCCCAACAATGAAGAACAAAGGTGCAACATAGGTTGAACCTGTGAAGCCACCCATATGCCCATAGCTCTTTGTATAACTATGCCAGGAATGTTGGCGCCCATGTAAAGTAGGTCCAGTCCATCACCATGTCATGTAACACTCCCATCAGTGATCGTGGGAACCTCCCACCCTCCGCATCTGGTAGTGTGAAACAACATACTACCTCCATCAGTAATACTACTAGCCTCGTCTCCTCTAGATGGGCTGGTACATCTCACCATAGCTCATGATGGCATTATGGAATGTCATCTCTACCTAGTCCCTCACCAAACACTATCAGCATCAACTCCTCGGATGCCTCAAGGAAATCGAATACACCTGCGTCCCCAATATAGGTAACCATGGGATCTTGTACACATCCTCTAGGGTGACTATCATCTCACCCGTCGGTAAGTGGAATGTGTTGGTCATCGAGTCCCATCTATCGATGAGGGTGACCATCAAGCTCGGCTTTTGGACTACATGCCGGTAGTGTCTGACTCCGATCAGACCAACATCCATGACATGACTCCACTCTGACTATCGCAGCCCCATGAACCATCAAGATAGGGGGTGGTACCTTGTCTCATCCACAGTTGGGCTCTCACCTGCATCCAACAACACAATTACATTATTAAAACCGACCATATCTATCCTCACCCATACCCACCACCTATTTACCCATCTACTCCTACCCATTCGACCTCACCTATCTACCCATACCCCTGACCCTTACCAACTCAACTTTACCTATTTTCCCTTCCAACCTACCAACCACCCTACCCTAACCTCCCTACCTACCCAACCAACTGACCAATTTTCTACTCACCCACCACCTACCCAACCCCATGTCACCCTACCTCTTTACATACACTCCCTGACATTACCTATTTACCCACAAGTCTCAACACTTGGCCCTAACCGCCTAACCCTTGCCTATGTTTTCTACCCTATCGACTAGTGCATTGGTCCTCCCAGATTGACCATGGTTTCCCACAACCGGCATTAGTCACCTCATCCGTGACCGATTCGGTTATACCCCACCAACGTTGGCCCACCATTGACCACCTTCGGTCACTATCGCGGTGACAACCCATGACAGTGAGCCCTGGATCTACCCATTTTGTCTCCATCTCTCCCCTCCCCACCCCCATTCTTACCTACAACCCTTCCCACCCAGCATACTACCTATTCCTACCCTCCCCATCCCTCTTTTATCCAATTTCCCCCTAACATTCAAATTTCATTTCCCCCAAACCCATCTTCCCCCACCCAAATTTCTATCCATTTATCTAAACACAACAAACATGGAGGGATATTGAATCTTACTCTCATCTATGCACCTGCCATGGTGGCATGTCGGGCCGCTACACCGGTGGTCCACCCGATCCCTCTCCTACCTTTTGCCATCACCGAATGACCTCTCGCTCTCCAACCAATCAATCGATCAATCTAGCTCGTGGATCCACCTATCAACCAACTATCACCAGCCACGTGGCTCGCCAACTCAGTCCTCTATCTCCCTTTGTCACTTTCCACCTTTTCCTCTTTCTCCTGTCATTTTCTCCTATTTGGAAAATGAAAAATGATTCCGTAAAACATGGAATTTTTCTTTTTATAACCTACCCGACTTGACCGGTGATGGTTTGACCTTGACCGACATCGGTCCTGTGCCCTAGCTTACCGAGGTCGGTCCATAGCAACGGCATCGGTTCCTTGAAACCATCATCGGTTTACCTGCTTAGTCTTTTCCTACCCCCTACCCCCACTTTTTGACCTGAATCCTACCTACCTCACCCAAAGCCTCACTAGGACACTTCCCTTTGTCTTTGTGACCTTCTCATTGACCCCCTCACCATGTCCCCAGTTGAGAACTCATTATTTTTCCCATCCCTCGGCCCTATCCATGTCGTGACCTAGATTTTGGGACCTGGAATGTTGCTAGTGACCTTTGACCTCTTGTGTTTGCTATACCTTGTGGCACTATTACTGTGTTGATGGACATACTGACCTTACCTTGCCTCTTATCATGACTTTTATCCTGACCCAACCCTTGGTGTACCGGAACATACCTAAATGTTCTGCACTTGACCTACATCATGTTTCCTAACCATATCCTATACCTTGGATACCAGAATCACTTCAACCTTGTTTGGATAAACCTATCGACCTTAGACAATGTAGAGTTTTCTGCTCTTCAACCTGGTATCATACTACAATTTATACATGTGTGCGTGTTTGACTATTACTACCTTTGACCTTGACCCATTACCTAGATTACCCGAGTAGACCTTTTTCCTTTTTTCCCCATTACCCACCTTCCTCTTCATCACATTCACCTTTTATCAAACCACTCACCATTCCACCTTCTACCTCATCAGTTCCTGGTTTGAGGGGATCACCTTCACCCACACATGGGGCAACCACATCTTATTTTTTCAGCTGTCACTTACCAATACAAGCTACAAGAAAAAAAGGGGAAAAATGTAGACACCAAAATTGGGTCACACTCCCCTTGGTCCCTCATCAAACAAACACCTTGAACACATTCACCTAACCATGGCCCCTTTCATCTCACTCTAATATTAATTTAATTAAATTAATTCATTATCCTCACAATATTTGTTATTTAAATATCCTAATTGAGATAATAACCTCATATCTACCTCACCCATACACATCATCTAGCCACCTCACCCTAAGACCTATTCTTAGTATGTTGTCATAACTAACTAAGACCTACCAAAAACCTAAAAATCAAAGCCTACATTCCCTCTAACCACATTCCCTGCACGTTAGAAGGAATCTTCCATTCTAATCCATGGAGCAAAACAAACGAGATCCTAGAAAATCAAGGGGATCTATCCCAGTTTAGTAAACCTAGGAAATCCCACCCTAACCGATGCCGGTTACCCTAAACCATTTCCGATCAACCAGGAACCACGTTGGTTACCATTTAACCCCAAAACAACCTTATTTCAAGGTTGGCACATTTATGAGAGGTTGACACATCTTTTGAGAACAAGAGATGAAAACTAGAGTTGCATGCATGCAAGTAGACGAGCATTCGTACACATGCATCAAAGTGCCCATAGCCAACATCAAAAGCACCCACAGAGCCATCTACCTTCACGGGAGCATCGGGAAGTGTCAACACCACATCAAGTTCCTTCCATTTGATCACCCACCATTCCAACTAGACATCAAGCTCGTATAAATAGTAAGTGCTTTGTTAACCAACACTTGTCCATTTATCATTTGGTAGATTCTTTTACTTTTGTTATTAGTTTTTGCTCCCATTTCCATTCCCCACCATCTACCTCCATGCAAACTGGACCATTCCTTCACCCACACCATTGAACTACCCATATCCGGATCTTAATCATCCCTGTGCATATCTAAGACCCCCACGAACCTTGCCATTGCCCTTCCATTTTCACCTAGCCTCAGATCTATCACCTGACCAAGTTTTTATTGAGCTTCTTATACCCCGACCATACCGATGCCGGTTACCCACAACCATCACCGGTTAACCTAAACCGACACCGGTCATACCAGATTGATGTCGGTCTCTGTGTTTTTGACCAGAAACCAAGAACAGAGCTTCCACTCTCTACCCAATACCTAAAACGGCCCAGAACCTGACCCTAACCAATACCTGTACTCTGACAGAGACCTTGACCTTTAGATTTAGTCATAGCTTAGCCTGTTGTGAATGAATTTTCTTATTATAGATGAATGAGATACCTAAATCATTTTAACTATAGTAGGATTTCCTTTATTGTTAGCATTAAGTTGTTTTAAATAGTGGATTGACATCCATCTAGAAAGTATCACACTTCTCGGATCTAGCATACACTAGGTAGTCCATTGCATATATTGTTTAACTTTCATTTGGTGGTCTTTTTTCCATTTCAGGTAGTTCCTCTAAGCAAAAAGTAAGCTCTCACGATCATCTATGGATGAAGAAGTCATACACGCGCAACAACCTACAACCAACATTATAACAAGTATTCCTCCTACCCCTTTACCCTTATCTATTTCGTCAACATTCGAAGAAACGCTCTAGAATCAGGTGAAACATAAACACCAAAGGAAGCATAATAGCCCCTAAAAATAATGCTCCCCATCTAAGGAAACAAAAAATTTAGAGGTTGATCATCGCTCCTAGAGAGTGATTTAGAGGAAGACTTTATAGAAGATATTAAGTAAACAATGAGCTATTTTGTGGCAGCCCCAATAGAAGACCTTACATTATTGTTTGATGAAGAAATAGAGGATGAAAAAATCCTAACTAATATGAGCGTCAATTAAAAATGAAAATGACCAATCAATTTAAAGAAGGAAAAGTCATTAGTTCTATAAATGAAAAAGAGAAAATACTCCAAGCAATGGCTCTATACAAAGAAAAATTTGTTATGAGGTTATTAGAACAAGAATTGGGAAAATTGAAATGGTTTCTCTAGGGAAAAAATCATGTCATTTAGACCATACACAAGAATTGCAAGAAAAAAATAAAAAATGCAATTGGAAAAATGAGTCAAGAATGCGGAGGAGGCGGACATATTCTAGGAAAAATTTAGACCATAGTTTTGGAGAAAATGTTAGGAATTAATTGTTGTTAACATTATTAATTCATTATATTATTATATGAGTTTAATAACTCATTAATAATAATATAATATAGATATTGCTATACGAGTTGTTAAAACAACTCGTATTATTAAGTTAGTGATAAAAGCAAAGATGTTTTTGTTAAAGATCCTATTTTATAGGATGCATATTGTCCTATAAATGTGTAATGTTTCCGTATGGAATAAATATAAAGGAATATCATATTGTTTTGTATTATATCTCTTTGTGTAATTCTATACCAAATTTGAGATTTGGTATCAGAGCGATCATATGTCTATTCTTGAGATCTAGAATATAAAAATGAGAGGTCATTACATAGTATCTTTTTAAGCATAGGGATCTGTACAAATCAAAGAAGTCTAGTCAAATTTACATTGACGGACCTGTGTATTGTTACAACTCATGGATCAATTCTATACATAGTTATGGATCAGGCGTGATGTAGGTGTATGTGACATGATGTTGGTCTACAATGGCGAATAGATAATTCACACAACTATTATTTGATTGGTGTATTAAACACCTGGTCATACTGTCATGTGACTTGCACTCTTAGGCGGCGCTCTATGTGAAAATTGCATCAAACATATTTCATCACATTTCTTCCTTGTGTATTTCTCTACAGAGTCTTTAGCTTGTTTTCCACTACCATTGGATCTCAAAGCTTAGAGTTTGCAACGTGTACTGGTCATTTGAATCTAACACCTCTAAATGTGATAAAACATTAACCAATCATGACTGTCATGAGTAGCTCCATATCTGTATTCAATCGATGAGTGTAGATCTACATACATTGGAAATTGGGCAATACCATGTATGTACATAGCCATGCACATTCACCATGCCATTGAGAAGTCAAACGCACTATACTTAGTCCTACGTCCCTGTCTTCTTGGATCATTTTATGAGAAATCAGTGCAGATCTACTTGGTGTCCAAGATCGACTTTCTACACGTCATGAAGTCCCTCTTCTCTAGTTGCTTCACTATTCTATATCAACACGTGGCTTCAACAAAATCTACCTGCAATCCATACACATAAAAGGTTTGATTACAGTGTGTTGGTTTAATCAATACTGATTTTTGGCTTCTGTGGCGTCATTTTTGTCTATTTTAGTTTTTATTTTCAGTCTATCTGTAGTTTTGTCCCATTTAATGCAAAAAGAGTCGGTCATATACTCATTCCCATAGCATTAAAGTGGAGCCCACAATCAATGTTTATTTCGAGTCGAGTCTATGAGTGTCTACTTAGTCAAGTAAATTTTTATGTTCTATAGTTTTAGAGTTATGTTTTAAAAAAACTGTGTCATCAATAATGTCAAAATGTTGATTACGTTTCAAGTCATTATCTTGTCATTAGTTGGTTGTCAATTTTTGTCAAATTCAATTTGTGAGTGGTTTGTCCATTAAGTTTGTTTAATTGTTAAATTAGTCAATAGTGTCATTAAGTAGATTATTTCATTATTATTTTTTATGTGTTAGTTGTTATTTCGTCAAAATTTAATGTTGTAAAAGTCATGTCAGTGTCAAAATTTACAGTTCATGTCATCATAGTGTTATGTTGTGTGAAAATTGAGTCATTGTAAAAATTGTAAAAAAATTTGCCTTACGGATGCATTTTCGGTGTTACCCGATGTCTTGGTAACCATTGATCCACAAAAGATAAATTTGTTGAGCTAGCAGCATGACACTAGAGGTAATAGGAATTGAAGGTTGGAGGTCATTCAATGACCTCTCATCAATTGCCAATGATAGGGCCGCACAAATGGTTTGGTGACATGTGTGCAGTGTGGTTTCTATTTTTAGTTCATTTTCAGTGTTCCTATTTGCAGTGTGATGGTTTGCTAAATAAACCCTTTTCAGAGATTTTTGGAGGAGTCATGTTTTCAGAATACTCACTTTTGGGAGCAGGAGAAGATTTCGAGGTAGACTCAAGGGATGGTTATCCAGCTAGTGTGAAGCTTGTGGATCTTGGAGATTCGAGTCGGGCACCTAGGGAGGAAGGGAAAGTCCCACAGGAACCCAAAGAGGAAGGGAGCATTCCTGCATAATTCAGCTCGACACTACACCTTTACAAGGGTAAAGAGATAATCTATGGAGTCTGTACCTGGTCTATGTAGTGCTTTTAGGAGGTGGATCAGCTTCTTCGAATATGGTTCTTTGTTGTGTTCACATTAAGGGGGTGAAGATTAGATATTAATAATGTTCACACCAAGGGGGTGAATGTTAGGAATTAATTGTTGTAAACATTATTAATTCATTATATTATTATATGATTTTAATAACTCATTAATAATAATATAATATAGATATTGTTATATGAGTTGTTAAAACAACTCGTATTATTAAGTTAGTGGTTAAGCAATATTTTGTTAAAGATCCTATTTTATAGGATGCATATTGTCCTATAAATATGTAATGTTTCCGTATGGAATAAATATACAGGAATATCATATTGTTTTGTATTATATATGTTGTGTAATTTTGTACCAAATTTACGAGAAAACTCTAACATAAAATGAGCATTTTGTAGTCTTGATAGAAAAAAACTTTAAAACTCCATTTTTACCTTTTGTGAGGAAAATGATGAGGCCCAATCTCAAATTATAACATTACAAATCCAAATGCATTAGTGAAAATAAGAATGCAAAGAAACCAAATATGATCATGTACATCCCCTATTCAAAATAATGTAGCATGAGGAATGCTTAAGTGGATGGGAAAATGTTATGAGTTAAGAAAAGTTGAGTTTTAAAATGAGGAACTCAAGGAGGAAAATTAAAAATTAGAGGAGAATGGAATTATAGAAAGGAGCTTGAGCATGTCCCTTTAAATCGAGAGGTTATCCTTATATGCACGGGAGACCTAAAAACTATTATGCTCTTTTCTTTAGGGAATAACTCCTCGGATGAAAGTTTTTCAAATTGTCTAAAAAGGAACCTCATGATTTTGAGGATGAAAAGTCATTTATGTAGGCATACATAGTTAGTAATAACCAACTTAGGAACTTGCTATGTGAGTTCTTTCTACACAAATTTATTCTTGGGCACATCACTAATTTTATGATTAATATTTTTACTGGAGAAACCCAAATCATGGCCTATATTTTTTTTCTACAAAATCAGTAGGTTTGGAGAGATAGAGTGCAAGAATATGAAAATTAACAAATGAGTGTAGGGTTGGTAATGAGACATGAATTTCTAGACCTAGAAAAAATTGTAACAACATTCAAGGCATGGGTATATGATCCTAAACTCCAGAAAATATTCATTTCTCAATTAAAATAATGTCTTAGAGATTTCAATATATTTATCGTAACCCATTTTTTAGATTTCATTGTAAGATTTTAGAAGATGGTGGGAATTACTCCCTAATGAGCTTTAAAAAGGGAGGTTATTTCTCCAAACAATTTGAGTTGGGATTTGAGAAGGGCACAAGCTCTAGAAAAACAATTAATCCTTTATAGAATGAATGGGTAGGCATGATATATAGACCACCTCTTTTATTGGCACATGTTCCCTCATGGTAATTAGAGGAAGAATAGATTCATGTTTTCTTTAATTAGTGGGAATCAATAATCCATAAAAATAAAGGGCACAATGAACCAAATGAGGAAGCATGAAAGTAATTCACATTGATGAGTATGATGTTTTCCATTGTGTGCTTTTTTTGTCATTAATTTCAATTCCATTGATGGAAAAGGGTGTCATGGTGTAGTATGAGTCTCCATGTTATTTTATTCGGTGTCAAACATGAAGGTTGATTGGTAGTGTCCATGTTTGGTGAGTTCTAGGAGGTCATGAAACTTGGTTTGCTAGGAAGAGTCATGGTATGAGATCTCTAAATTTGGATGTATGTTTTCATGAGTTCATTCATTTTCATTATGGTGTATTTCAGTAGTCTATAAGATGTTAGAATTTTCAGTTTATGAGTTGTATGTGTTGAGTTGGGCCATTTCAGGATTTTTCTAGCCCTAAAGCATGCAGAATGAGGTAGAGGTATGAGATTTTGACCAAATAAATATTTTTAGAGTATGGTAGTAGCATGGTGGTAGTGTACCTGAGGTGTATGGTGAGTTTTAGGTCAGAAATCATAGGTATGATGCATATTTGAGGTCCTTGGGAAGCAAGCAGGTGAGGAACAAGAAGTTTAGCATAGGTGAGTCTTAATGGCTTAAGAGTTTCAGAGATATTTTGTCGAGATGGTGAGTTATATAGATTATATGATGTTTTCATGATTCTTCATGACAAGTTTTAGGTCATTATGAAGAAGATTTTTAAAGATATGCAAGTTTTGGTAAAACTGGGTAAGTTTCAGTGTGATTTTAAAGAAAAATTGGACCTTCTAATGCTCATTGTGAATTGTATGATTTTCATGGGGACATGATATATTTGGAATATATTATTAGGTCAGTTATGAAGGTTTCAAAAAATAATTATGTGGTTTTATTGTCACGTTTTTATGAATGATCGTTAACAAGGTAAAGTGGTTTGAAACCCTAACTAAACCCTAGCTAAGAGCACCTTAGAGAAAAGTGAGTATGCAGATCCTATTTTGATTGGATATGAAAAATTGATGATTAGATGTTTTATAGGACTCTTCCATAGTTCCAGAAAGGTATATTAGATCATGTGAAATTATTTAGGTTGCACCTAAAATGACTTGTTTATGAAGAGTTCCAGTTTAAGGAGAAGTTTCCCAAAGAAGGTAAGAAATAAATTGACATTTTTTTCCCCTATAGTTAATATAGATTTCATGAATGTTTCAGGTCATGGTTGAGATGAAAAAGTGCAATTTTTCCCTATTTGTGAAGAATAGTTTTTGGGGCAATTTGGAGCATCTTGTAGTAAAATTGACATTACGAAGCTACATGAAGAGTTAAGACTCCATTCAAGTTTTTTATCATCCTCTTTCACAGGTATTTCCAAAGGTATATAAAACCTATATTTTTATATGGTATGAAAAATTTATGATCTGTTCTTTTAGGGTCAAGTTTGGAGGATGCTTGTTCTAAGTAGGGTTTTAAATGGATTCATAGGGTAACGTGATGTTTTGAGTTGTTCATGCTTGGTGAAGGTTTTGAGTGATTATATATAAATGATAAGTGTTATCCATGTTTTTTTCAAGTTTGTAAGTGTGTTTTGGTGTGATGGAGCAAGTTGGGCTCATGTTTAGTTCTTGAGTCCTAGAAGGCATAAAAAGTGCATTACAAAGATTATCATTTTTAAAGGCCTTACACTTGGATTTGGAAGGAGTTATAATATGTTATGGAAATAGGATTCATATATATTTCCATTAATGTATGTATTGTGTCTTGTTTAGGGTTTTTATTGGTCATTAAGGTCAATTTATGAAGAATAAGGTATGTTGGATTTCAGGACAAGTTTTCTTAGGTTGAAAGATTGAGTTGGTTGGGGCATGAAATGGATTGGATGATACTTTATATCACCCAGAGATTTAATAGGGATTAATTATTTTCTTAATGAAGACATTTTTATGTCTTTAAAGTATCAACAAGGGTGCAAACTAGTTGAGTTTGCAAATTTGATTTTTAGAAATCTTATTTTGGTGAAGAGGAAAGTTGATGTGGTTTGAACTAGTGATATTTTATGAGTTATAACTTGTATATATATGTGATGTACAAGTCTTGGGAATTCCATATAGTGGTCACATGACATATTCAAGTTCATCTTGAGGGGTCTTGAGGCCCAAAGTTAAAATCAAGGTGTTGGAAACAACTGTTTTGAGAAGGATATGAGCTAGTTGGCACATTTAATGATTTATTTGATTAGTAAAAGTAATGTTTCAACCATTTATTGTGATTATATGTTATATTACTCATGTATGGTGAATTTGGGAGTTTTTCTCATCATGGTTTTGGTGTGAGTGGATTTTCTCATCCTAGAGATGGGGTTTTGAGCATTTTTGTGCAAGATGGATGGTTTTGGGCATGGCCAACCTATATGGGTCATATGTGACAATTTAAAATAATTTAATATAATTTTATTATGATTCATTTGTCAATATAAATTTATAGGACCGACCTATGATGAGTTTAAGGAAGAGAAGAATACAAAAGCAAGATTTTGTGTCATTTTTTTGTTAGTCTTGTCTAAGAGTATGAATAATATTATAATGCATGATTTCAGAGCTGATGTTGTGTGTGATATGTTGAATACTCATTCATGGAATGTGTGCAAATGTTTAGAGCCAAGACAAGGTGTGAAAGAAGAATAAAAAGTGAGCTAGGTGAGCGAGTGTTTGAAGATGAACACGTGAGCTGATTTAGAGATCTTCATCGGTTGTGGAAGAAAACAATTAGATATCATCATCATCATCATCATCGGGATGTTGGGTTGGTGATTAATCATGCTAGGGTTTTTATCCTCCTTGTGGAGTGGGAGATTCACTAAATTAGGGGTTGTTGTTCCTTGTAAGGTTAGAGCTCTACTTAACTATGGGTTGGTGCTCCTTGTGAAGTTAGTGATTCACTAAATTTATTTTTAAATCGATATAATTAAAGGTTCAATGGGTTTTATTCCCCTTGAGGGTTTCCCAAATACATTCTATGTTCTTGTGTTGTTTACTTTTTTCATGCTCTTGTGATTGATGTTGCATATCTTAATAAACACACATTATTATTAATGATGTATGGACAATCTAATTGAAGAATGTATGGTTTTTTAAATGAAATAAAAATCAATGTAGGACTAATTCACCCCCTCATTCCATTCTCCTCCCAACAATTGGTATAAGAAAAGGTCCCTAAAAAGCAAGTTTAATCACTTGAAGGATATTCTCTTGAAGAAAAAAGCCATGGGTAAACCATCAGATGTTGAATAAGAACTCGAAGGAGGAATGAAGTAGCTCGATCGGTGATTGATGGCTTGGAAGATTAGATCAAGTGCATGGAAAATGAGCATAGTAAATTCATTTAGGTTTTGGAGTCACAAATGGAGAACTTTTCTAAAATTGTAAAGTTCTAAAAAGAAGATTGAAGCGAGGTATGAAGATGAGTTGAGATCATTAAAATAAGATTTGGAGTAGGAACACAGTAATTTAAAGACCTACAAAAATCTAGAGAAAATTTCAGAAGCCCTAAATGACATGTTGGAGAACCAAAGAGCTATAAATGAAAAATTTGGTCTTGGCTAGATAGAAGAACTTTCGGATAAGTGTTAACTTTTAAAATCTACCTTGAGAAATAGATGTTAAAACCAATCAAAACATTTTTTTGAAAATCCTTCATTGGGAAGTATTTAGTAAGTTTTGGAGATTCTACGAATCCGAAAATATGAAAAATTTGGGCTTTCAGGTTTCAAGGATTCCTCCCTTTCATAAATTTTATGACAAAGAATTGAAATTTTGCTTTTGGACTTCCAAAGTCTGAAAGCCCAAAAGTCCAAAAATTTGGACTTTTAGGTTTTGAAGTTTTCCTTAAGTAATTGGTGATTTTTGTTTTCGGACTTCCAAAGTCCGAAAGTCCAAGATCTGAATTTTTAGACTTTCAGTGTCGGGTTTTGAATCCCATGTCGCATTTTGGGTAAAATCTCATTTGGAGTTTCAAAGTTTGAAAATACGAAAGTCTGAAATTTTGGACTTTTGGAATTTTACGTTTCGTCACTCTCAGAACCATTTTCATTTTTTTGCTTTGATTTCAAGTCCTAAATTTCAAACTTTTAGGCTTTTAGGTTTCAAAGTTTTCCCATCACCATTCCATGATTTTCACCTCTTGATCTCCGAATTCCGAAACTCCATAGTTCTGAAATATTGGACTTTCGAGACTTTTGGGTTTGGTCTTTGAGAGTTATTTGTGCATTTAATTCTTACCTACTTCCGTATGTGTTGAAATCAAGGCATTAATGTCGAGTTTCCTATTTAAACCTGCAATTTTACCAATCATTTTCACTGACATTTTTCTCTCGATGATTTAGTTTTTACTGTATCTTGTACTTTTTAATGTCATTTTTGAGGTATTTTTAAGTTATTTCCCTTTTGGTTTAATATCTTATGGTTTTTTCCTCCTTGTTCATATTTTTCTTTTTGTTCCTCTCTTCGTATGCCTTGGAGGATGAAAATAGTATTGCTTGCCATTTTTCCTTTAACAATTTGATTTTTACGTAGGAATTCGGTGAAAATTTCATCATGGTCATAAAGATCCTCCTAAGTATTTGAAATTTTCCTCTCGGCACTTCTCATTTTCTTTTCGAAGTTCGAGAGGATTTTCTTTTGAAGTTTGGAGTATTTTCTTTTCAAATTTTGGAAGATTTTCTTTTCAAATTTCAGATTTTTCTATGTTTGTAGGTTCCCATTGTTTGGAAATAGTGTCCTTTTTAGGTTTTGGAACTCTCCATTTCCATTTTTTAGAACTCTCTATTTCAGGTTTTGAACTTTTCTGTTCGAGAATTTGTGGTTTTGAGTTTGATTTTTGGAACTCTCCTTTTCGGGTTTTCGGAACTCTCCTTTTTGGGTTTTCATAACTCTTGAAAATTCTTCAGATTTCAAAGGAAAAATTTGATGTCAACTTCTATAGCCAAGGGAAAGGAAAATATGAAGTATACATTCCTCGGAGTGGCTCCCCATTCTTGTCTGTCTTCAGACTTGGGGAATATAGGAGACACTGATCTCAGACAGATTGATTTTCCAGACTTCTGGGCAAGGGTGAAATCCCCAAACAAGAAATCTTGGATGCAAGCCATATATGATAGTGGAATTGTTTTGGTTGTTGGATTTCTCGCATCCATGCATTGCCCTGAGTTCGTCTTAGCTACAGTAGCTCACTTTGATGAAGACTCCAAGACATTTAAGGATGTTGATGGTAAGGTTGTAATCCACTTGGACCTAGATTTATTTGAGGACTTGTTCAAACTTCCGGACATCGAATATTATGCAAAAATTTCACCGAATTGGTAGTAGAGAATTGGGAAAAGGAAATAGAAGTATGCATAAGGGTCATGTTAAAAATATATCTGGCCAAGAATGTCACTAAACTGCCCAAGACTATGTATCAGTCAGACTTCATCCAGGAATTTAATGACATTATTGTGTTACTAAGTAGAGTTTCAAGCGTTCCCTGTGCAAAGGAATTTTAGGAATGGATGTTCCTATATATAGCTACCATCAAGAAAAGCAAAGAATTTATTAGATTGGGGAACGTATCAACAACTCTATTTTCTTTCATTTAAGAAAGGTATCATCTTCCAAGAGTTTCTACATGACATCCTTTCTAGTCTATGCTACAGTTGTCATGGGGGATTTTACTGGACTAAATACTAAGGGTATTTAAAGTACTTCTTAAATTTATGATTTCTATCCTTAGCTTACACTTTGGAGGATGGAAGCAAGAACTTCTACAAAATTAATGATGCCTTCTTTGTTTTCATTCTCTATTGTTTCGACAAAGAATTATACAACCAAAGGATTTCTAATGAATCCTTCAAGGAAGTACATGAGGGGGAATATTTACCTATAGTTCCCTACATTTACATACATTCAAATTCCTAGTTTTATAGGTGCTCCCAGTAAGCTGCCAAGATGTCCCACTAACAAGTGGGTCTTACTAGAATTGGTTCGATAATTGTTTGACTATGACAAGATTTAGAATAAACAACATAAGGTGGGAAATCGATTCCCTATTTTTATCAGTAGATACACTTTTCCCAAAATATATAAGACAAAGAACGTGGATACAAAGATGTCATAAGTAACTTTGCGGACCTTCCATCCTCAGACCAGTTTTGATTACTAGGGTAAATTTGGTGAAATAGGTCTGTCTAGTTCTCACGTGCCCCAGTTGGAAGACATTTGGATTCATTTTCGGGATGAAATCATCATCCGAAAAATATATTATGAGAGGTTAACTCTGGATGAGATTTGGCAATTTGGTATAGCTGATATTCCAAAAGAAATGCAAGATGATGATGAGGTTTTGGATGCAGCTTACAAAGATAACAACATTTCCAATCAACCATTACCATGGATTGATTGGTATGTAGAAGAATGTTGTAATACCAAGGATAGGGTGGGGCCCATTCTGCAAAGAACTTATAATTGGTTGGCCACCTTGGGAATTTCACCCAGAGGGTTGGATCAACCTACAAATACATGATCCCAATCAACCATGAGTATTCCAACACCTACAAAAGGGAAGAAGTCCATCCAAAGGGGTCAGATAGTTCCAAAGAAGATATAATTTTTGTTGGTAGCCCCTCTTTCTCAAAGACTCCTCTTTCCAAGGTTATATCTCTTGTAATACCAACCTCAGAAATAGTTGAAGTTGTTTATTCTCCAAGTTTCTCACAAGATCTACCATATTCTCTTTCATCGTCACTTCCTCTATCATTTCCTTCCACCTCTATAATCATTTCTTCTTTCCCATCCCCTTCTATGGCCAAGGTGTTCTCATCTCTTCCGATTCTCTCAATAGGGGAAATAATTGGGTCGCCCATCTCTTCTTCACTACCACTAACAATTCCATTTCTTTCCATCTCATCTTCTAATACCATTATATCCACTCTTATGGCCATGATCACATCCACCCCATCCATTATTTCCACCTCCGTTCAAATGCCAACTAATCTTTCTGGTGCTTTTATTTTGACTAGTGCTTCAGGTACTAATTTTTTTGTTCCACTCCCATTAGCATCGGCCATTTTAGAATGGTTTTTTTTTTAGATTCCGAAACAGAATAAGAAGGTGCCTCTGGGGGATGTCATAGACCTAAGTGTATTGGAACCTACACCAAAAAGACAGGCCAAGAGGCCTAAAATTGTTTCCATCTTGTCATTGAATCAATCTAGAGAAAGGGTCATGGAATTTGCTACTCCCATTGAAGGGAAAACCAAGGAAACTATTACAGCAGCGGATTATCAAATTTCTAGATTTTCACTTGGAAAAGAAACACACGAAGGAGCTAAACATGATGTGTAGGCTTCTCTTGGAAATTTTTGGAAAAATATGACAAGGACAAGGCTTCCAAGGATGAGCTCAAAGAAAAGGTTGAGCAACTCACTGCATTATTAAGGAAGGTAACACAACCAACTCCATCTACCGAGGTTTCAACTACTATGGCTCGATAGTTTCCTCTACTCTCGATGATATTCCTTATCATGAGATTGAGAAGATAGGTTAGAAGGGAAGATCGGTAAATGGATGGATGGAGCATATACTTCAAGAAGCCAGTCCTTTAATTAAAAAGACTCTTTAAATATATAATGATTTGCAGGTTGGAAGAGATGCTATTTATAAAATGGATGAATCCTTTTCGAGGATAATAATAATCTAAACTTGAATTTAGCCACATGGAGTGAAATTAGAGAAGAAGATTCAGATCTACTCCTTCAAGAGGATGTAATTGATGATGCTTCAATTTTTTTGAATATCAAAAGGCAATGGAATTCTAGTCTCAAGTGTTGCAAGATTTAATAAAAAAATTGAATGATAAACGAATAGAGATCATGTATGCTTTGAATGACATATAAGAATAGTTTGATATTATTAGTTGTAAGTTCTTCAATGAGAACATTGATGCTCTTCCAAAGGATCAAATCTGGGAAAATTTCAAAGATTTGGTGAAATGAGATGATGAGGTTACCCATACTTTCAGTAGTGACTCTATTGATAGGTTGGTGTCATGCCAGAATTTCACAAGAAGACTAAAGAAGGTCGTGGGTAAACTGAGAAGAATTCTAGCCAAAATCACAAGGGAAATCAAGATAATGGATGTAGTGAATCACTATGCATGTGGGCAGAAGATGGAGAGATTCAGGGAATTATCAAGCATTTCATCGAGTACAAACATCATATGGCTTCTTGGGATAAGGACCAAGGGAAAATTGAAGCTACGAGAAGATGTTGTAGATCCAAGCCAAAGCTAGGTGGCCATGAGAGGACTAATTCAAGATTTGGATCAATCAAAGTTGTAAGGTTGACTGGGTCAACTTCTTGTAAAAAATTTGCTATTTTTATATGGGAGCATGTTCCCTTGAGTTTAAATTTTTAGTTAAGGCCCAGTTATAATGGCTCAACCTAAGGAACTGATAAATAGAGAAGTAAATTAAGTCTTAAAGGATATCAATTTTTTGGAAGAAGTTACTCTTCAAGCTTGGAAGAGTGCTTTGAATATTCAGGAACCTTTCAATTACATTCAGAGTGATATTTTTCCATGGAAAGTTGAGTTATTGTGTTAATGGTTGATGCATTTATGCTTTGTGAATGCCTAATTCCTTAGTATAAGTGGTTGGCTTGTCTTTATCTCAGAGTATCTTATTTCATTATATTAAAAAGTGATATAATTGTGTGAATATCAGTTGTGAAAATTTATCTTCCTTTTGTTATGCAAGCCATATTATCATTGATCCTTATGAATGAAATGGATGTTTGACATGTGTCTATTTATATTATTGTAGTGATTGATTGTGTTTCCAATTGAATTTGATCTATCTATGCATAATTTGCTTTTAACAACAAGAATGTATGCTTCTTAGTTTGTGACATTCTATATCCTCTCCGATTTGTAGCAGGTGAATTTGGTTTGTGGTGCATACACCCTCTTCGAATTAACCCTTCTTGAGTTTGACAATAACCTCTATTTGGTGCATCACCATCCATAGTATAGTTTAAGTTCTTATAAATATCTTTCCCTAAAACACATGAAATGTTAGCATAGGTCTAGATAGCCATTTTATTATACTAGGATTAGTATAACATTTATTTTAGGAAGAGGAATTTGGACTTCTCTAGAGGTTCACATCGAGCCCAAGTCCCACATCTTGAGAAGTGATCCCATGTGTCCTACTCACACCAAACATAATATTCACATTTTGGCCATTCGGAGGGTGCAGTGATTTGGCGAAAAAAAAAATTGGCATGCCGAGTGGGACAAATATTTTTTTACTTCTCTTCATACTTTCAAGACTCAAAGTACCAGGTGACTCCATTTATTTGGATTTTAAGTCTCAAAGTGTTAATTACTTATGCAAAGAATTCAGAAAAGAGATTCTTCAAAGCAAGAGCATGTTGAAATTTCCTTTTCTCCTCCAAAGATAAGTAGAAGAGGCATTTCGTTATCATATGTTTCAGATTTACATCATTAGGGGAATTCAAATCATCTGTACAGAAGGTTTCCTCTGCCAAGGAATAACCAACTACTTGCTACTATGAGACGAAACCAAGTTTTTCCCCCTTTCAATGCAAGTAGTCCTCTTTCATTGGCTCAATGTAAACCTATACCTATTGCGGTACTTAAAAGTTTACCCTTTTACATAGGGGAAACTCATGTTACTCCTATGGAACATATTATTGATGTAGCCAGCATTTGTGCAGTACATAATATCATGAAGGACAACATTGCGGTTAGAATTCTTGCTACCTATTTCAAGGGAAAAGCACTTCAATGGTTTTGAGGGTTAAGTTTTGGTAGTATAACCACTTGGGACAAGTTAGGAGAAAATCTCTGTAAACAGTTTGAAGAAAAGATTGATCACCTATCACTTTTGGAACAACTCACTACCATGAAGAGAGCTCCCTAAGAATACATGAGTAATTTCAACTTCTGATTCCATAAGACCTGGAATAGGATTCCGAACTTATAAAGCCTTCTTCACATAATGCATTCTTGTACTATTTGTGAGCCTTAAATAGCGATGTAGCAATTATGATCTAGTCTAATGGATGGGCTACATTTCCTGATGCCTACGACATTTCCATAAGAGCAGAAAATTCCTTGATTCAGGCTAGAAAGATAACTCCACGGCCGCCAATGTCGTTATCTCTGGATCTTACGAACAATCAGCCTATCATTTCTCCTATTCCAGTAACCTATAATCAACCAACTAAGTTTTCCCTACCTCTTCAAATGATCTCAAGTCACTGCTTTGTAAAGTTTTGAAACGAGCTCATTGCACTCAAGAGGCAAAAATTTCAATACAATCATCCATACTAGCCACAAAATCAGCAATATCGGTCTAATTGTCCTCCTTTTCAAGGGAATAATCAGTTGCAAAATCAAGCTATAAATCAAGCTATGAATTTCAGGCATTTGAAATTTTGGAACCCTCTTGCTGCTAGCTCATCTAGAGCTATTGCACATGTCCAAAATAATGTAGTTCAAGACTACGAATGGTGTTATCCTTTCTCTCAACCCCATAATAAGACTCTTTTTCCTAATGGATTTCTTGGTCAGTCATTATGGTTCAAAGTGTATCTACCCCTTCTAAGCTAACAGAAAACACATCTATACAAGAAACAACAGATCAATCGCAGGCACCTAAAGAAACCACTTTGTGAAACTAGCAAGCAAAAGATTTTTGTGGGTTAAATACAAATTCCTCATCAGTGGGATAAAACACTCATTCCAAGAAGAAAGGAATGGAACTTAAAACTTCCAAATCTGATCAAGCATCCACTTCTCAGCCTCAAACACAAGTGGAGGGTTATAAAGATGTGGGAAAGAAAGCTGCTATTTAGAAATATACTGTTATCCAAGTCCAACAAGCAATTTCTAGAGAAGGATCCCAATGCCCAAACAAGCTTCAAAAAATTTGGAGCTATTACCTTCAACATAGTAGAAAAAATTAAGAAAACCAATCTGAGTGTTACTATGTGGGACACACTCTCAAGTCCTTCTCAGAGAAATTTTTTGCGAGAGGCTCTGAATAGTTTTGGTACAACTAATGGATTGTTAGGTCATGGAATAGAAAGCGCTATGATTTTATGTCAACCGAGAAGGGAAAATTATTCCTAAATCCAACAAACCACCACCATTATATATTTCGTTGATCATTGGAAATTACCTGGTCCATAATTACATGATCGATTCTAGTGTCAGTAGCTCAGTCATGCCCAAACAAATTGTAGATGTACCAGGTATACAATATGTGCCAGTTAGAAGAGGATTTTTTCAGCTAGATGGCATAGCTTTTAAGACTGTTGGAGTTATCAAAGGACTTCAACTTACCATCCATGTATGCCCAATTTTATCATTTACCCAAGACATATCAGTCATTGATCTTCCTCCTCTCTTTGCCATCTACCTATCATAATATTTCACTGCCAAGATGGGTGGTTACCTATCAACTGATTGGTACATATGATTCTTAGGACTTGATATGGAAGAAAAGTGACTATAAGGGGAGGAAACAATTTTCCATAATCACGTAGAACCCTACACTTCTAGTCCTATAAATGGGAATTACACCATCGGAGATCTGGAAGAAGAAGATGTCAATCATGAACCGACCACTCTCGTTGAAGAAGTCCCTGATAGTGTGCTAGATGAAGTAAGTAAAAACTTCAATATGATCCCTACGCTGATTTATTGGTGGATGAAGAATTTGGATGACTATTGTTGGAAGAAACTAGATTGGGTACATACTGCATCCATGAAGAAGGAACAATCATACCTCAATTGGTTAAAAATAACAAACAATTATGAGGGATTGTGGAAATTGTTCTTTGATGGTTTGAGGAGTAAAAATGGGTCCGGTGTAGGAGTTATGTTGATTTCTCTAGAAGGAAACAAATACTTCTCATATTTTTATTACAATTTAGTTGCACTAATAATGTGGCCAAATATGAGGCTCTCATACAAGGGATTCAACTAGCTCAAAAGAAAGGAATCAAGGCTCTGACTATTTTTGGAGATAGTGAGTTGGTTGTGCATCAAGTAACAACCTGCAGCGCATCAAAAATGATCTCTTAAGGTCATACAAGAATCGAGTTTGGAATTTGATAGAGGATTTCAAAGCTTTTGGAATTCATGCAGTTCCTAGAAAACAAAATCAGGATGTTGATAGGCTTGCTATAATTGGCTCGCAATATGACATACTGTGGAAATCATGAAAAAGAATCAACAAGTAGTCAAGATGGTGGTCCATCTTACAGTTCAAGATAATTTAAGTAGCTGAAAAGTATTCAATAGTGACAAATAAATTATTCTTTTCCTACAAGAGGAGGCAGAGTTTTCTGCCAAACACCAAGATAAACTGCAAAATTCATATGGTGATTAGATTATATAGCTGAAGGGAAACAAGCTACCAAAGGGCTTAGTTACCCTTGAATCCATCTTCAATTCAGATGATCAGGCCAAATGACAAAGCACAAACATGGTGGTCAAGGAAGAAGATTTTAAAGAAGTCGAGGTGACAAACAATTTTTTTAAAGATTGGTAAAGTGTGCACTGCTCAAGAGAAGAAATATTTCATCAAATTATGTCAAGAATATCACAATATTTTCACATGGAGCTATAAAGACTTACATGGTTTTGATCCGGGTCTAGCACAACATACCATTGAACTGGACCCAAATTCTAATCCAGTTCACGAAACAAAGGCCAATTAATCCCAAGATTGAGCCACTGATGAGAAAGGAGCTAACCAAACTCATCAAAGCCTGCATAATTTTCCCTATCAAACATTCCTCATGGGTAGCCAATCTAGTGCCAGTAAGGAAGAAGAATGGAGAGATCCGGTTGTGTGTGGATTTTAGGGATTTAAATTGTGCCTTGTTAAAATACCACTACCCTCTTCCATCAATGGAGAAAATCCTTCAAATAGTGGCATAGGGCTCAAATGTTTTCCTTTCTCAATGGATATTCGGGATATAATCAGATTCTAGTCCAAGAATCTGATCAATTTAAAACAGATTTCACTACTAAGTGGGGCATGTATGCTTACAACAAAATGCCATTTGGATTTTCTAATGTAGGGGCTACTTTCCAAAGAGCCATGGACATGGAATTTAAAGGATTAATTAATGATATCATCCTTTTTAATTTGATGAATTAATAGTATACTCCAAACATGCAAAAGACCGTATCACACATCTAAGGAAGGTTTTTCAAAGATGTAGAGAATTTGGGGTTTCACTCAATCCAAAGAAGTGTATTTCGTAGTGCAGGAGGGAAAGTTGTTGGGACATATTGTTTCAACATAAGGGATATCCATTGATCCCTCCTAGATTCATTCAATTATGTTGTTATCTCTTCCAAGTCACAAGAAAGGCCTTCAGAGTTTCTTAGGAACCATAAATTTTGTACAGAGATTCATTCCCCAATTTACAACATTGGATAAACCATTGACAACCATGCTAAAGAATAATATTCCATTCTCATGGACAAAAGAAGGAAAAGAGAGCTTCAAGGCTATCAAAACAACCATTTCTTAAGATACCACATTGGTAAACCTTAGGTTTGATAAAGATTTTATTCTTTATTATTTTGCAAGTCAGGAAAGTATTTCAGGGATTCTTACCCAGAAAAATGATGAATTGATGGAGAAACCAATTGCCTTCTTTAGTCAATCCCTTAAAGAATATGAGCTTAAATATTCATTTTTTGAGAAACAAGTATTTGCAGTTATCTAAGCCTTGAAGAAATTTAAGCACATGTTGTCCAACAACAAAATTCACCTAATGGTCTCCCATCCTAGTGTCAAAGACTTTTTGTTAAATAAAGAGATGAATGAGAAACACACTAGGTGGATTACAAAGGTGATGGAGTATGATGTGCACATAAAATTAGTGAAACTTTCTAGGGGATAGATTGGTGTCGGTAGCTCACTACAGATATAGAAGGAAAAGGCAAGGAAGAGGTTATGCTTTTGAATCTTGTGAAGGAAATGATAGGTCGATTTACAACTTGTGATGATATATGGAAAAATTCAGACTTCCAGGTTTTCAGGTTTCTGATTTTTCCTTAAGTAATTGGTGATTTTTACTTTCCGACTTCCAAAGTATGAAAGTCTAAATTTTCAGACTTTCGAGTTTTGGAATCCCATGTCACATTTTGGGTAAAATCTCATTTGGAGTTCTGAAGTCCAAAACTCCAAAACTCTGAAATTTCATAATTTTGGGATTTGGAACTCTCCCAACCATTTTAAGTTTTTTCACTTTCAGATTTTCGAAGTCTAAAAGTCGAAATTCCAAAATTTTAGAATTTCGAGCTTTTGGGTTTTGGATTTTTTACATCACCATTCCACAATTTTCACCTCTTGATCTCTGAAGTTTGAAACTATGAAGCTCAAAATTTTGGACTTTTAGACTTACAGGTTTTAGACTTTTAGAGTTCTTTGTGCATTTAATTCTTACCTACTTCCATACGTGTCAAAATCGAGAATTAATGTCGATTTTTTTATTTAAACCTATGATTTTACCTGTCATTTTCACCTATAATTTTTCTCTGAAGATTAGGTTTTTACTATATCTTGTGCTTTTTGACGTCATTTTTGAGGTATTTTAAAGTTATTTTCTTTTTGGTTTAAGATCTTATGGTTTTTTTCCTCCTTGTTCATATTTTTTCTTTTTATTCCTCTTATGTATGCCTTGGACAATGAAAATCATATTGTCTACCATGTTTCTTTTAACAATCCAATTTTCTACAGGCATTTAGTACATATTTCATCATGATCCTCAAGATCCTCTCGTGTATTTGAAATTTACCTCTCAACACTTCTCATTTTATTTTCGAAGTTCGGAGGATTTTCTTTTCAAAGTTCGAGATGATTTTCTTTTGAAGTTTGTAGGATTTTCTTTTCGAGTTCGAGAGGTTTGTTTGTTCAAAGGTTCCCATTGTTTGGAAATCATGTTCTTTTCGGGTTTTCAAAAATTTCTATTTTGGGTTTTGGAACTCTCTATTTCAGGGTTTTATAACTTTTCTATTTGGAATTTCAGGGTTTGTGATTTCGAGGTTTTGAACTCTCCTTTTTGGGTTTTTAGAACTCTCCTTTTCGGTTTTTAGAAATCTCAAGTTCGAACTCTCCTTTTAGGCTTTCAAAACTCTTGAATAGTCTTGATTCCAAAGGCAAAATTTGATGTCAACATCTATAACCAAGGGAAAAGAAAAGAGGAAATATACATTCCTTAGAGTGGCTCCCCATTCTTTTCTGTCTTCAGACTTGGGGAATATAAGAGACACTGATCTCGAGATAGATTGATTTTCCAGACTTCTAGGAAAGGGTGAAAGCCCCAAACAAGAAATCCTGGATGCAAGCCATATATGACAGTGGACTTGTTTTGGTTTTGGATTTCCCACATCCATGCATTCCCCGAGTTTTTCTTAGTTGCGGTTGCTCACTTCGATGAAGAATCTAGGATAGTTAAGGATGCTAATGGAAAGGTTGTAATCCGCTTAGACCCCATTTATTTGAAGACTTTTTATAAACTTCCAGACATCGAAGATTATGCAACAATTTCACCGGAATTGGTAGTAGAGAATTGGGACAAGGAAATAGAAGTATGCATAAGGGTCATGTTAAAAATCTATCTAACCAAGAATGTTACTAAATTACCCAAGACTATGTATCAGTCAAACTTCATCCAGGAAGTCAATGACATTATTGTGTTACTAAGAAGAGTTTTAGGCCTTCCCTCTGTAAAGGAATTTTAGGAATGGATGTTCTTGTATATATCTACCATCAAGAAAAACAAAGAATTTATTAGATGGGGGAGCATATCAGTAGCTCCATTTACTTTTAGTTAAGAAAGGTATCGTCTTCCAAGAGTTTCTACATGACATCCTTTCTATTCTATGTTGCAATTACCATGGGGGATTTTACTGGACTAAATGCTAAAGGTATTCAAAGTACTTCTTAAATTTATGATTTCTATCCTCATATTACACTAGAGGAGGGAAGAAGGCACTTCCATAGAATTAACGATGCCTTTTTTGTTGTCATTCTCTATCATTTCGACAAAGAATTATATAACCAAAGGATTTCTGAAGAAGCCTTCAAGGAAGTACGTGAGTGAGGGGATATTTACCTACAGTTCCCTATATTTACGTACATTTGAATTCCTGGTTTTTTAGGTTTTCCTAGTAAGCTGCCAAGATGTCCCACTAACAAGTGGGTCTTACTAGAATTGGTTCAACAATTATTGGACTATCACATGATTCGAGAATAAACAAAATAAGGTGGGAATTAAATTCCCTATTTTAATCGGAAGATACACTTTTCCCAATATCTATAATGCGAAGAATGTGGATGTAGAGATGTCAAAAGTAACTTTGTGGACATTCCATCCTCGGGCCTATTTTCATTACTAGGGTAAATTTGGAAAAACAGGTCTATCTAGTTCTCATGTGCCCCAGTTGGAAGACATTTGGATTCATTTTTGGGATGAAATCATCATCCAACAAAGAGATTATGAGAGGCTAACTCTAGATGAGATTCGGTAGTTTGGTATATTTGATATTCCAAAATAAATGTAAGATGATGATGAGGTTTTGGATGCAGCTTACAAAGATAAAAAAATTGCCAATCAACCATTACCATGGATTTATTGGTATGTAGAAGAATTTTTTAATACCAAGGATAGTGTGGGGCACATTCGTCAGCAGAGAAATTATAATTGGTTGGCCACCTTGGGAATTTCACCCAGAGGGTTGGATCAGCCTAAAAATAAATGATCCAAACCACCCGCGAGTATTCCAACACCTACAAAATAAAATAAGTCCATCCAAAGGGGTCAGAGAGTTCCAAAAACATCTCATTTGTTTTTGGTATCTCCTCTCTCTCAAAGACTCCTCCTTCCAAGGTTGTGTCTCTTGCAATACCAACCTCAAAAATAGTTGAAGTTGTTGATTCTCCAAGTGTCTCACAAGATCTTCCATCTCCTCTTTCATCATCACTTCCTCCATCATTTCCTTCCACCTCTACAATCATTTCTTCTTTCCCATCCCCTTCTATGGCCCAAGTGTTCTCATCTCTTAGTTCTCTCAGCAGGGGAAACAATTGGGTTGCCCATCTCTTCTTCACTACCACTAACAATTCCATTTCTTTCCATCTCATCTTCTAATCCCATTAAATCCACTCCTATGGCCATCCTCTAATCCACCCCATCCATTATTTTTACCTCCGTTAAAATGCCAACTAATGTTTCTGGTGCTCTTGTTTTGACTAGTGCTTCAGGTACCGAATTAGTTGTTCCACTCCCATCAACATCAACCATTCCAGAATGGTTGTTTCGTTAGACTCCAAAACATAAGAAGAAGGTGCCTCTGAGGGATGTCATAGACCTAAGTGTATTAGAACCTTCACCAAAAATATGGGCCAAGAGGCCTAATATTGTTTCCATCCTATCTTTATATCAATTTGGAGAAAGGTTCGTGTAAGTTGCTACTCCCATTGAAGGGAAAACCAAGGAAACTATTACAACAATGGATTATTAAATTTCTATATTTTCATTTGGAAAAGCAACACAGGAAGGAGCTAAACATGATGTGCAGGATGCTCTTGGAAATTTGTTTGAAAAATATGACAAGGACAAGGCTTCCAAGGATGAGCTTAAAGAAAAGGTTGAGAAACTCACTGCATTATTAAGGAAGGTAACACATACAACTCCATCTATCGAGGTTTCAACTACTACGGCTCTGAAAATTTCCTCTACTCTTAATGATATTCCTTATCAAGAGATTGAGAAGATAGGTCAAGAAGGAAGACATGTAAATGGATGGATGGAGCGTATACTTCAATAATCCAATCCTTTAATTAAAGAGGCTATTGAAATATATAATGATTTGAGATGTTATTTGTAAAATGGATGAATCCTTTTCTGAGGATAATAATAATCTGAACTTAAATTTAGCTACATGGAGTGAAATCAGAGAAGAAGATTCATATCTACTCCTTTAAGAGGATGTAATTGATGATGCTTCAAAATTGTTTGAATATCAAAAGGAAATGGAATTCTAGTCTCAAGTGTTGCAAGATTTAATAAAGAAGTTGGATGATAAACGAATAGAAATCATGGATGCTCTAAATGACATATCAGAAGAGTTTGATATTATTAGTTGTAAGTTCTTCAATGAGAACATTGATGCTCTTCCAGAGGATCAAATTTGGGAAAATTTTAAAGTTTTGGTGAAATGAGATGATGAGGTTACTCAAACTTTCAGTAGTGACTCTATTGATAGGTTGGTGTCATGCCAGAATTTCACAAGAAGACTAAAGAAGGTCATGGGTAAACTTAGAAGAATTCCAGCCAAAATCACAAGGGAAATCGAGACAACGAGATGTAGTGAATCACTATGCATGTGGGCCAGAAGATGGAGAGATTCAGGGAATTATCAAGAATTTAATGAAGTACAAACATCAGATGGCTTCTTGGGATAAGAACCAAGGAAAATTGAAGCTGGAGAAGATGTTGCAGATCCAAACCAAAGCTAGGTGGCCATGAGAGGACTGATCCAAGCTCTAGATCAGTCAAAGTTATAGGGTTGACTGGGTCAACTTCTTGCAACAAACTTTGCTATTTTTATGGGAGCATGTTCCCTTGAGTTTAATGACATTTCTATTTTTAGTAAATTTTTAGTTAAGGCCCACTGTAATGGCTCAGCCTAAGGAACTTATAAATAGAGAAGTACATTAAGTCTTAAAGGAGATCAATTTTTTGGAAGAAGTTACTCTTCAATCTTGGAAGAGTGCTTTGAATATTCAGAACCTTTTAATTACATTTAGAGTGATATTTTTCCATGGAAAGTTGAGTTATTGTGTTAATGGTTGATGTGTTTATGCTTTGTGAATGCCTAATTCCTTAGTATAAGTGGTTGGCTTGTCTTTATCTCAGAGTATCTTATTTTATTCTGTTAGAAAGTGATATAATTGTGTGAATATCAGTTGTGAAAAGTTATCTTCCTTCTGTTATACAAGCCATATTATCATTGACCCTTATGAATGAAATGGATGTTTGACATGTGTCTATTTATATTATCGTGGTGATTGATTGTGTTTCCGATTGAACTTGATCTATCTATGCATAATCTGAGTTTAACAATAGGAACATATGCTTCTTAGTTTGTGATATCTTGTATCCTCTCCAAGTTGCAATAGGTGAAGTTGGTTTGTGGTGCATACACCCTCTTTGAATTAACCCTTCTTGAGTTTGACAATACCCTTTATTTGGTGCATCACCATCCCTAGTATAGTTTAAGTTCTTATAAATCTCTTTCCCTAAAACACATGAAATTTTAGCATAGGTCTAGATAGCCATTTTATTATACTAATATTAATACAACATTTAGTTAAGGAAGAGGAAGTTGGCCTTCTCTAGAGGTTTACCTCGAGCCCAAGTCCCATGGCTTAAGAGGTGATCCCATGTGTCCCAATCACACCGAACGTCCTATTCCCATTTTGGCCATTCAGAGGGTGCAGTGATTTGGCGACAAAAATAAGAATGAAGTGAAAAATTTGAACCTAATGATGTTAAAAAAGCTATGAAGGATGATAAATATCTCGAGAAGGTTATTAGGTATCCTAATTCAATGAAATCTATAAATAATTTCAATGGTGTGTGATACTCTTGCAATAATTTTCATCATAGAGCTAGATAATGTAGGAGGTATGTTAAGAATGTGATTCCATAGAGAAATGGTTGGAATAATAATTCCTATTAGTCAAGAGATATTACATGATATATTTGTCACAATAAGGTTTATAATGCAACATTTTGTCATCACGAGTCTCCTAATCATATTTGGAAGAATGATAAGAACCACTTTGAGTTGTATGTTATTATTACAATCAGATTAGGCATATAGCTAGTTTTTTCTTAAAAAGGTATCTAATCAAAGGATTGATGCTTCTAGAGGTAAGAGTGCTCATGTTTACTTCAAGTTATATAAATTAGGTCACATTGCAAGATAATGTAGATCCAAAATGAATACCTACAAAAGGAAGGATGATGTCAAGTCTACACAAGTTGAGAAAGTGAAAGAAGAACTCAAAAATACAAAAGGTGATCCTAAATTTATTGGTACTTCTCATGGTGATCCTATTTATCATGAAGGTTTGTTTTCTATTTTTTAACCTCAATATTTTTGTCTTCCTAATAATACTATCAAGTAGATGATAAAAAAAGAGGTGAGAAGATGAAAAAGTTGATAGAAGACCTTAGTTCCATGTCCTATGAGAGAATGGATGTTTTACCTTGATAGGTAGATTGCAGATTCCTTGGGTGCCTCCATTAGGCTTCATGGGGTCATCACATATGTGATTTTAAGCATGCAAATGTATTTATTTGTCTTATCCTTCATTAACTTTTCTTGAAACATATCTAGTCTCTGTCAAGATGTTTAAGAGTGTATAAAGTCATCAAATGAGACCCTTTATTGATATGTGTTGTTTCAAAGTCATAAATGGAAATCTTTAGGTATGTGACTGAGTTTTATATAGGTATAAAGGTCTATAAGAATACTAAGGTTATTTTTAGATGTATGTTAATGTACAAAGTTTTGAGTTGAATCTTGAATGTGTTTATGTCATAGTATCAAATCCGTATTTATATGGGTATGTCAAGGTATTATCTTAGAAGTCATATAATCAAAATTTTATTACAAAGTGTCAAGTTACAATGTTCTAAAAGGTGTTTTATTAGTCTAATCCTATGAGTATTTGTTATATCTTGAATGTAAGAATGAATTAGTGTTTAAATTGGAAGTTCCATGATGAGTATTTTTTTCAATGTGTGTCGATTCATGTTTACCATCCATGGAATGAGTTCTCAAAATGATATTCATCTTCAGATTTTTGGATATGAGTCAAAGTAATATGCTCCAAAGTCTAAGTTCAAATTTTGGAGGTCTAAGGATGTAAGCTCTAGTGATCAAGGCATTAAAAGAGATGTTACATGTATGGTGGAAGATGTTTTAAGTCTCAAAAGATCAAGGTGAAAATGACATAATGTTCTTAAATCCATGATCAAATATGTTACAGTAATGTATAAAAGGTTTGTATAGGTATATAAATACTAAAAGTTTTTGAAGTTGACTTTATAGTGCTTCCAAGGATTATATGGAAGGAAGGTCTAAGTTATGGCGAGATAGAGATCTACATGTGTTACCATGTGTTCATTCATTTTTAAGGATGAGATGTATTTGTTTATATAATGTATGAGTTAAATGTACAAGATTGAAAAGAGGTTGTAGGGATCTCTAATTTGAATAATCATGGATCTATTTTTGTGCATAATATTGGAGGAAAATGTTGACTCATTCAAGTGATCAAAGCCTAGTATCAAGGAAAGAGGGTATCAGTGCAGTAGAATTATAGGTAAGATCCTAAAATAAAGTTTTCATTGTAAGGTACAATCCTAAAGGACATGACATAGGGTTTTATGGACTTATATTACTGCATAAGCAAAGAAGGATCTTGAAATCTCATAATCAAGGTTCTATGCATTTTTATGATTACCTACATTTTTATATGTAATGTAAAATAGTTCCTTGAAGTTATAATTTTGGAAGGTTTTACATTAATGTGATGTCATTAATATTAATATGATTTAAATAAGATGTTATGAAATATGTCTTTTCACTTCTCATAAAAATGTGCATGTTGATTAAGATATGTGCATTTTTATAACTTTGAGTGAGATGGGACATCAAGTTTTATGAATATTCTCAAGTATGTTAAGAGTAATTTTGACATCATTCCAAGTTTATATGACTATGGTCTACCTAATCAAGTTAGGAATATGTGAGAAAGTGATTAGGTGTGCAAAATGAAATTTATTTCTTATGACCTAAAATAATTATGTGCATTGAATCAGAGTGTTCTATATATAATGATTAAGGTTTTGAGTGTGCATTGGTCTATAAGAAGAATAGACTTTTTCATGACATTTGATTGGAGAAAAGTAAGATACAAGTATTTATGTATTAGGTGTCTCAAGTTTGTATTTTTGACAAAGATGTGCAAAGAAGAAGTATTAGGAAGATTCTTGAAGATTAATTTTTGGGAACATCAATGAAAATGAGGTATTCATCTAGCTGAGGAAAGCACAAGTCACTAATTACATGAAATCTTCTGGGGTTTAGTCCTTGAGAATAAATCATTTGAAAGTGGTGTGTGAAGATTTGGATAATTCTTAGTCATTTGTTGTTGGTATTTTATTGGAATAAGATTTGAAAAATAGGGTATATAGATGACAAAGGTGTTAAGTCTTGTAAGGATAATATGTCATTATTGTGATAATATTTTGTATGATTGTGGAAATGTTAATCTATAGATGTGAATATGACAAGCTACATGCTAGAAAATAGATTTTGGGATTCATCAAGCGTTTGAGATTTTTATGACTTATTGACAAGGTTAAGAAAGAAAGAAAAGTTCTTTGTGTTGGTACTTGCAGTATGTAGAACTAAAAGTAATATTGTGCCAATTTTACTCTAGTTCTTCATCTATTATATCAGAGGTATGAAGGGATTCTTAATGAATCCTCATGGAGAGCTAATGATTATATGAAAGGTTGTTTCAATGTATGCAAAATTATAAAGAGAAATAGAGAAGGATGTCATGATATGAATTTAAATAAATATTGAATGAAGTATGAATGACGTATGAATGAGAAGATTAAGTTCATAATTCTTTAAAAACATGAGAACATTCCTATGTAGTGAAAATTATGCTAAGGTATGTTTGGGAGTTACTTGAAAGCTGTTGTATTTGGGTAAGGTTTATAAAGCTCAGGGGGAGCTAGTGTTTTCTCCCATTAGGTGGATATGAAACTCTAGGAGGTAAGAAGAAAGAGTGATGAATTTCTTATACATAGTGAGAAAGAGTGTAAGTCATGAGATAAAGAAGGACATATTTTCTCGAAAGAAAACCTAGAACACTCAAAGGTTGCTTCAGGGATGTGATGTTTTCCTTGATCCAGATTTCATTATTTACATGCAAGGTGTGGGTCATGTCTTTACATTGTTAGTTAGATATGGGTAGTAATAACCCAATGGAGATTAGTTGATGGTTGTATTGTATGTTTGGGATTGTTCTATATCCTTGAAAAGTTTGTAAAAATGTATCGATAATGTTGTTCGGGGAAAATTTTTCCTAAAGGGTGAAAATGCTGAATTTGAAGGAAAAATTGAGCTTTTGCATTGGATAGACCTAAAAAGAGATGAAATGGAAAAATGAAGAAAAATGGAGAAGCACAGGTTTAGGGGAGCTTGTTTTCAGCTCAAGTACAAGTCTATTGGATCATCTCTTGTTGCTAAAGGAGTCAAATAAGATATATTTCAGTCTCGGAGGAGCTATTGAGTCAAGTAAGTTGTTTTGAGCATTGTTGTCATTGAGTTGTCTTTGTGTTGTCATTTTTCCATTTCTAGTAGTCAGTATAGACTTTGTAATATATGTCAAAGGGGGATAGAGGCATCAAAAACATGGAAAAATAAGTCATGTAGGTGTCGGTCATGTTGGTTGCCATCAATGTTTTTGAAGGTGGTTACCATCAATGACAAAGGGGAGATTGTTGGCCATTGTATTTTTATGTTGTCATTGATGTCAAGTCCATTGATGGAAAATATTTTACAGGGAAAAATTTAGTGGCAAATATTCCATATTTTGAAAATTTGAAAAGAAAAATATTTTCAAGTACAACAATGGACCTTTCACCAAAATTTTCCAATTTTTTTTTTTTCAGGTCGTTTTCACCTACTATTGAAAACTCCTATATAATCATATGTATTTTTCTATGTAGTATACTAGTAACTTACTATTAAGGTATTGTATGAAGTATAATCAAGTATCGTGTAAACAAGTGACAAGGAGTCCAGATCTAGACATGGGACCGAGAATTAGAGTCATGCAAAAAGTATTAAGGAGTGAAAATACATGAAAAGAAAGAAGAAAAGATACGCGAAAATAGAGGATGGAGACGCATGACTAAAAATCATGGAGATGCATGAAAAAAATTCAAGGACACATGACAAGAAATTTTTTGTCGTGTGAGAGAAGATTTGATGTCACACGATAGGAGATATGATGTCACATGACAACAAATTTATTGTCATGTGATAAGACATCTTCTTTCACATGATAAAAAAGTTGTTGTTACACAACATGAGATTTTTTTTCATGTCATAACTTATTTTTTGTCATGTGACTTGATTTTTTTATGTAAAAATTATATTTGCAAATCCTAGAAAATTATCTTATGTCATGAAAGTGGTTCAAGGGATATTCGTCAGGGATATTATAACTCCAATTTCCTATAGGCCTCTTAAAATTTTCCTTGGGGTGTTATGGTGTAGTATGCGTCTCCAAGTGATGTTATTTAGGTGTAAATCATGAAGGTTGACTGGTAATGTCCATGTTTCATGAGTTCTAGGAGTTCATGGAGCTTGGTTTGTTAGGAAGAGTCGTGACCTATGAGCTCTCTTGATTTGGTTATATGTTTTCATGAGTCAATAAATTTTCATTGATGTGTATTTCAGGTGTTAATGATTCGTTAATATTTTAGCATGGTCAATTCACGAGTTAAATGTGTTGAGTTAGGCCATTCTGCGTGCTTGTTTCTATCCCCTGAAGTATGCGAGAATGAGGCAAAGGTATGATATTTTTACCAAATCAGTCTTGTTAGAGCATGGTAGTAGCATTGTGGTAGTGTACCTATGGTGTATGGTGATTTTTAGGTTAGAACGTAGAGGTATGATGCATATTTGAGGTTCTTCGGAAGCAATAAGGTGAGGAACATGTAATTATTAATGGCTAGAGAGTTTTAGAGATGTTTGGCTAGATGGAGACTTTGATAAGTTAGAAGATGTTTTCATGATGCTTCATGACAATTTTTTAGATCATTCTGAAGAATATTTTTGAATATGTGCAATTTTTGGTAAAACCTAGTAAGTTTCGGTGTGATTTTAAAGAAAAAAATGTTTCACCTCAAAGTAATGCAATAAAATAGATAAAGGTAATGGGCATAGGAGGAATACCTATGAATATTTAGGAGAAGGTTGCATGTATTTTTTAATTTGATTAGACCGAATGTGAGAGCTTCCTTTTGGCTAGGAGGAACTACCTGTAAAGCACAACAAGACCACAAGAGAGAGTTAAACAAGTATATGGTAGTGGACTTCCTAGCAAATGCTAGTTCTAGGAAGTATGATACTTCCTAGATGGTTGTCAATCCATTGTTTTATCAAATTAATGAAAATAAATGCGAGAAGTAAAGGTCCTATTGCTAACACTTTGATTTAGGTGTCTCAAAACATTATCAATACGCTAGATTAAACAAAGTATTGAAATATAAACTAATCTAGTATTAGAAAAGGTATGGTTTTGGTTGGGAAAGGTCACTGAGGTGTTAGGCAAGGTTTGGATAAGGTTTTTATGATTCTGGGATGTTTGGTGTAAGTTATGAGCTCACTATTATAAGAAAAATTACCACTCATAGAGACCGATATCAGTTAGGTGACCGATGTCAGTCTTGAAAAATTACCGATGCTATTTGGGTGACCGGTTTTGATAGGGGAAATATGGTGAAAATATTAAAAATGGGTGTTTTGGGTCTCTCTGTGATTGCACAGAGAGTTGAGGGGGTTTGGGGAGGATGATATGATTTTGTTAAGGCTCAACAAGGGTGGTAGAGGTGCTAGGATGGGTGAAATGGTTCAGGTTGATGGAATAGGTGGTAAACAGGTGAAAGGTGGTATTCGGGACAGAGAGGGATTGGATGGAAAACGTAAATGAAATACTTAAGATCAAAACGAAAGCTTAAAAAATAAGAATGAATTACTTATTTGGTAACCTGTAGATATGAAGGTGGTTGATGATTGATGAACATTCATGGGAGATATGGGAATGTGTCCAGTGTCATGGAAATGGAGCATGTGTGCTCTGTTGTGACGATCTAAAGTTGTGGATGAGATGACTGGATGTTGGTGAAGATCTGATGGGCTCTAGTTCGTTGTCTAGTAGCTTGAATGCTCAAGAGTTAGAATGCCAAAGCTTAAGTGAATGAATGAATTGGATAACCCGTGCAAAGAGTTAGAAACTCTTATTTAAGGGTAACTGATGGTGGTTAAGTAAATGGTGCCAACCGAGGGATAACCGGCATTAATTAAGGAGAATTGGTCTAATTTGCCAAAAATAGGGTTTTTCTCCCAAATTTGGCATGGTCTTTGGCTTAGTCTAGGTCTAGGAGTGTTGAATGGCATAAATTAGAGTGTGGAATTAGTTAGAGGATTAATAGGTCATGAATAGTTAGGGTTGGAAAGATTCCTAGTTGGTTAGGATAAGTGGGGACTTGGTCTAAGGCAATTAATAGGTTTAGAATGGGTCTAGGGTGAGGTGGAAAGGGTGAGGTGGATAAGTGAGGTGGCTAGGTGAGTTAGATAATTAACTTAATTGTGATAATTAAATTAATTAAAATGTGTGTAAGTGGGCATGGTGGGGGAATAATATTAAATTAATTAATCGAAGGTGGTTTAGAGGGTTGTGACCCAATTTTGGGTGTCTACAATATGCAAATTTTGGTAAAATCAGGTAAGTTTCAGTGTGATTTTAAATCAAAAGTGGACCTTTAGATGTTTCTTGTGAATTTTATGATTTACATGGGGACTTGAGATATTGAATAGCTTCTTGGGAAGTTATGAAGGTTTCACAAAAAGAACGAGGAGGTTTTATAATCACATTTTTGTGAATGATTGTTAACAAGTTAAAGTGGTTTGAAACCCTAATTTGACCCTAGCTAAGAACAACTTGGAGAAAAGTGAGTATACGGATATTTTTTTTGGTTATGAAAAAATGATGATTGGATATTATAGATGAATCTTCTAGATTTCCATAAAGGTATATTAGAGTATGTGATGGTATGTGGGCGCCACCTGAAATGGATTATTTTTTAAGAGTTCCAATTTAAGGAGAAGTTTTTCAAGAAGGTAAGAAATAAATTGATATTCTTTTTATCCCTAAAGTTTTTCTAGATTTTCATGATTTTTTTAGGTTATAGTTGAGATGAAAAATTGCAAAGTGTGCCATATTTGTGAAGACTGGTTTTTGGGGCGATTTGGAGTATCTTGTAGTAAAATTGAAATTGCAGGAGCTATAGGAAGAATTAAGAATAAATTTAAGTTTTTTTTTTCCAATGGTATATCAAACTTGTGTTTTTATATGGTATTACAAATTTATGAGTTGTTATCTGAGGGTCAAGTTTAGAGGATACTTCTTCTAGCAGGGTGCTAAGTAGATTCATAAGGTAAGGTGATGTTTTTGAGTTGTTCATGCTTGGTCGAGGTTTTTGAGTGCTTAGACATCATTTATAAGTGTTATCCATGCTTTGGTCAAGTTTGGAAGTGTGTTTTGGTGTGATGAAACAAGTTGGGCTCATACTTAGTTCTTGAGTCCTATAAGGCATAAGAAGCGGTGTTGCAGAGATTATCTTTGTTTAAGGCTTTCAAATTTGATTTGGAGAGATTTCCAATATGTTCCAGAAAGAGGATTTATATATATTTCTAATTATGTATTTATTGTGTCTTGGTTGGATATTTTGGTTGGTCATTTAGGTCAATTTGTGAAGAATAAGGTATGCGGGATTTGGGACAAGTTTTCTTAAATCTGAAAGATTGAGTTAGTTGAGGCATGAAATAGATTGGATGATGCTTTCTATAACCTGTAGAGTGAATAGGTATGAATTCTATTATTTTTAAGACCTTTGGAGGTATTAAAAGTATAATAAAGGTTGAGAAATAGTTGAGTTTGCAAAACTACGTTTTGGGCATCTTATTTTGGTTAAGAGGATAGTTGTTGTGGTTTAAACCAATTTCATGAGTTCTATCTTGAATAGATGTGATGTAATGATCATGGGAATTCCATATAATGGTCACAATCCATAGTTGAGTTCATATTTAGGGGTCTTAAGGCCCAAAGGTAAAAACAAAGTGTTGGAAACACTTGTTTTGAGAAGGATATGAGCCAGTGGAACCATTTAATGATTTATTTTATTATTAAAAGTAAATTTGAAAACATTTATGGTGCTTATATGTCATATTACTAATTTATTATGAATTTGGGATCTTTACTAATCATGGTTTGGGTGTGAGTGGGTTTTTCTCATCCTAGTGATGGGTTATTGAGCCTTTTTGGTGCAAGATGGATGGTTTTGGGCATGGCTGACCTATATGGGTTGTATGTAACAATTTTAATGAATTTAATGGAATTTATTAATGATTAATTGCTATAGATAAATGTATAGTACCAACCTATGGTGAGTTTTTGAGAAGAGAAGCTTATAAAAGAAAGGTTTTGGGTCATTCTTGTGCTAGTATTGTGAGACCGAAAAGCGCAATTTGCATAAGAGTGTGAAGGAGTTTATAATGCATTATTACAGAGGTTATGGTGTGTTTTATATGTTAAATAATAATTTATGCCATGTTTTCAAAGGTTTAGAGCCAAGATAAGGTGTGAAAGAAGAATAAAGAGCGAGCTAGGTGAATGAGGGTTTGAAGATGAATTTGTGAGATGAATTAGAGATCTCCATCAATTGTGGAAGAATAAATCATATATCATCATCGAAGGAGGATAAGTTGGTTCTTATTCATCCTAAGGAGTTGTAGCCTCCTTATGGAGTGGGTGCTTCACTAAATTAGGGTTGGTGCTCCTTGTAGGGTTGGTGCTCTACTAAACTAAGGGTTGGTGCTCCTTGTGAAGTTGGTGCTTCACTAAATTTCTTTATTGTGTGTGATATAAGTAAAGTTTCAATGGGTTTTATTCCCCTTGAGGGTTTCACACTTACATATGGTGTTATTTTGTTGTTTATCTTGTTTCATTATCTTGTGATTGATGTTGCATATCTTAATAAGCACACATGGTTATGAATGTTGTATGGACAATCTAATTGATGAATGTATGGTTTGGTAAATGAAATAAAAATAATTGAATGAATGAATCAACGCCCTAGTCCATTTTCTTCAAAAATATGATTATAGAATTTTTGAGGCCTTAACTCAAGGAAGGGAAAGGAGGAATGTAGGAGGACCTGCAAGGTTTTAAGTCTAGTGTAGTGATGAGGCCATCATATGCCTCATCGGTTACACAAAAATGAATAATTTTTTCACTTTTGGATACGTTTTAGATGTATTTAGTGTGATTAAGAGGTATTCTACATATTTTTGGACAAGGAGAAGGTATACATTGATTTTTTCTTTGAATGCCATTATTATCCATTTAAAACTAATGTTTCCTATTAAAAACATGTATTTTTGTCAAAAAAATGTTGAAGAATTAGCTGGGGTGTTGCTTTAGATCATTTCAGTGATTTTGAGATGTGTCAAGATATACTCTAATAATGCCTTAACCCCATGAACCAACATGCAACATGAACCAAAAACTATTCCTACCTACCATTTTGTATGCATAAAACTATGGATTGTTCCAACATAAAGTTTCGATGATGATCTTTTTCAAAAACACAATCGACAGTTCTAACCATTGCATAATCAACTAGAGGATGCAACTGAAAATAAATAGGAGTTGAATAGGGAGTTAAATCAATATTTAGTTAAACTATTATGTCGTTTTAGCACTTTAAATCCACAAGGAAAATAATTAGTTAAGGAAAAAAATTAGTCTTCCTCTATAAATTCTTTTCCTATATCTTCTCTCTCCTATGTTTTCTCTAGTTAGTTATCATTAAGAGGAGAGAAATGTAATAAGTTTTTATAGATAAAAATATCCCCTATTTTTTATGATGAGATATAGTAGGAACGGGAGGTGTTTTTAATACACCATATTCTCTTTATGTTTTACTTTCTGTTAATAAAACCACCCAAGAATATAGTTAGTTCCATTTTATTTGGGAAATTCATGAGTTTAGAAAGAGAATTAATAATGTAACGTCATACGTCTAGTAGGGACTACACACTGTAACAAAACATTTTAAACCGATACAATCTTAAAATATCTAGAACAAATTTTGTTTGAAGTGTTAATTCTAAGTCCAAGGGAGGAGAAAGGGCCCACTCTTTCCCAAGGAGGAGGACAATTGGTATTTTCTTAGAATAGGTTTCTATCACACTAGTAATTAGATTATTGTTGAGATTACTACTTTAGAATTTTACACATTTTCAATGTGAAACATTTTATGTTTAGATTTTTTATATCATTTTATTTGCTTAGCATTTGTCTTTTGCAAATCATAAATCTAGATGAGATTAGCTATCATATTTCCCTTCAATTTATTTCCATTATTAGAATAGTTTTGTTAAAAATTATTACCAACCATTCTACTACATTTATCCTTGAACAAAACCTATATTTCAACAAATTATCAAATTAAAGTGAGGTATTAATGACAACTATTAGTTGTCTCCCATCCATCCCATCCTCATGTCGGGGATATGCTAACATCTATCGTAGTCCCACTAGCTATACCAACTCATGTCACAACCCCACTTCCTATATTATCACTTTATCATTTTGTCCCTACCACTCTAATACCCCCTACACAGATCACTCATACTTTGGTATGTCCTTGTGTAGCTACTTGTATCAATTACATATGTCTTTTTCAATGTACTAGCACAGTTGTCTATGTTATATACTCATTAGCCTCTAACATGGTATATTCATCAAGATGGTAAAAATTTTGATACCAACCCTAGTAATCTCATGTTTCCCTACATCGGTGATGCTCATACACATATCCTACACTTTCATTATCAATGTTACCCAATTATTTTTTTGTCACTAAATTGATGGTCATCCCATGTCTCATATCTTTCTAGTCACATGGGAAAAAATATGAGGAGATATCGGTACCCCTTGTATGTACCCTAACTACGACAGCACCTTGTCAGGACTATACTGTTCCACAATAAAATCTCTTTGGGAAAATAGGTAATACTTAATGCATGCATATACCAACTCTACAAATGTCTTTGGAAAGTTTCTTATAGCTAGGTATGACCTCTAAGTAATATCAGTTGGTTGAGCTCATTAAATGACCACCTATTAAATATCATATATCTATATCCATGTTTTCCTTGCCTTGAATAGATTTATCTAAAGGATCGTGGATTATCATCCTCTAGTGGATCAATTGACCCTATCATGTATCTAGTTGTAATGTTCTCCTAGGCCCATATCTTTTGTAGGGTCATGTGTCATATGCTCTATCCACCCTTGTACACCACCAAGTATAAATATATGTACACCTATCCTAGGATGTGATATAACCAAGAAAATATACAATGATGCTCCACCATGTATACTATAACTCCCTAAAATCTAGTAGATAAATAGCAGCCACTCATTTTAGGTAGTAAGATTCCACTAATAAGATATATCAACACTAGGGGTAGGTCCTCAATTATATCTCTATCATTAATCCATGTTAAGATGATTTTTTTCCTCCTCCATGAAGGAAGATCAAAGAGACCAGCCACTCAATCATCTCACTTATTATCTCAATGGTATAAAAATATATCAGATCCCCAATGATCAATAACTACAAGTTCATATGGAAATATTCTATGGTAATTGTCATCTCCCCTATTAGCAAATAGAAGGTGTTAGTCTTAGAGTGTCATATCTCAGCCATGGCTATCGGTAGGGGTCTATATGTATGTATCGATGGCATAAATGCTATGTATTATAGGCCTAAATCTTCCAAAATGGATCATCCATGAGGTTATGGTGTCTAAAATCACTTTAAGGTTCTCAAAAGCTCCCGAAACTAGATAACTCGTCTTCGCCTATAGTCATCACAAATGCAAGTTCATACTTATCCAATTTTAAAACTTTTATAAATTCATCATTTCACACTTAATCATTTTTGAATCGGTGAATATGCTATTAGTTTTGGAAAACCCACTAAAAATGGTGAATCTGATACTATGTCTAGTGAATCCACCATCTATAGCGAAATCGATATGCCATCGATCAAAATCGTTATTCTTGGTGAAACTAATGAAATGGAGAAACCACTATGACATATAGGAAATATATCATTTTCAGCGATTTCACCACAACCCATATAAAATCCACCAATTACTAGGTGAATCTACCAAAAATGTTATGCAACAACTACATACTAGTGTAAAAATGCTAAGTAAACAAATATTAATTTTAGTGGCCTTATGCATCACCATTTTGGGGCATTTAATACACTCAAAATCATATTTTTCAAAAAATTAAATGAATTGTAATAACATCGACATGATATCCATATCTCAATATCCAACGGTACTCCCGAGACTCACTCCATTTGATGTGTGAGCATTGGAATGGACATCTCTTCTCATCGCAATCACCTAGACATATTTTCTACTAATTGGGATGATGAAAATGATTTTTTTACCCATCCCTCGCTATATATATCCATCACTATGGTGGTTTCGACCACCACAATAGAATGTCGGTCACTTTGATGACATCTTCTTCCATTGTGATCATTTTTCTCTTCTTTCGAGTGTCAATTTCCTTCTTCTATCACCCCATCACGCGTTTAAGGGGTATCATCCATCATACTAATTTGTCTTCCGCCTATGTAAAATAAAATTTCCAGCTATCTTTGAAATGGTTTCACTCATATGACACTACATCAAAGAGGGGGAAATGTAGACACCTACTTTCGCTATGTAATTAAATATTAAAATTGCACTTATTTCTTGGTTTCCCATAATGACCACCTAATTAGAAACCTACCATTAACTAACTAATATTTCCCCTTCATCGTAGAGTAATTAACAACCTTTCATTAACTAATTAACATTTTCCTCTTGGATTCCGAGTTAAAGTATCTTCGTTATTTACACTCCTCTTTTAATTAATTAATTACCCATTTCCCCATCTTTTATTTAATTAATAGTCATTCATTAATTAAATTTGGCTCTCAAACCTCTCTAAACCTCTAATTTCCCTTTGTATTTCCTCCAACTAACTTCTACAATATAATATTGGCCTATTAATTAATCCGAAGTTATTAATTAAGCCTCCCTAACTCCCATGGATCATTAAAATAAATTAATTACTTCTAATTATGCTTATCCATTCCTAATTATACATATCCATTATCCCACATTCACTAAGATTTTCACTTTTCCCAGAAAAGAAATCTATAAAAATAAACCTAGTACTCCCTTCCCAAATACCATGTCCTTATAAGACCTATAATTCTATTGCTAGAAATCTTGCAAAAGTGAGAAAACCCCTACTTGTTAAAGTAGTAAGAGCATAATAAAACATAGATGTTGGTCCATTTTGAGGATATGCATTCCTTTACCAATCTCCCTCCTTGGATCAAAATCATTCATGGTTTTTACTCGTCTCAAAAGGATACCCACATTCTAAAGAAAATTCACACAATGATTGGAGGTTTGAGTTTATTGTGTTATGTTCATGCCAAAAAGTTATTTCCCTTTCTTATCTTTATATTGATGTATTTGCACTAGGAATAGAGTAGGATTTACTTGGTGTTAGATCCTAGTTTAGTTTCTATTCTTATTTGCATACATACATGTATTAGGATCCTACATTTTTATTTCAGATTTATGATCTCTTCCAATTTAATTTTTGAGCTTTATTTTGTGTAAGATATTTAGATCTTATTCTTTGGTATAGTGTTTTACACAACAAAAATTATAATACAAGTCTCCATATATTTCATTCAACATTAGGTAAAAATATATAGGCTTAAGGATATCCACTATTATAGGAAATAACCTTAACAAATCCAACAATCTCCTACCAAATATTTCTATCTACCTGAGTTGTTTTAACAATTCAACAAATAATAATAATGTACGCACTATATTTCTTTACATCCTCCATAGTGCGAACATGGTGAAAACATCCACACACTTAACTATAGTATGATCACCCCTGTGAAACATGTCCTACTATGTGACTCATGATCTTGATCAAAAGAAAGGATCTCTCCTTCCATGGTTTTAAACAGGTTACCAAAAACCTTGACGTGAACAAGCCCCATCAATTATCCACCTTGTGTGGTTTTCTGGATCCTCCCACAAACCCTTTCAAGATCCATGAACTGACTTACTTGGTGCTTTTTTTTTCCACTATGCTTGTACATTAGGGAAGTATATAAGAATCAAAACTCACTTATTACAAAACTACAATAGAACATATATAGGAAAGATATTTCACATTACTTCCTATAAGAATCGCAATGTTCTTAATTGCAACCATTGTTGTCGATTGCTACCACTCGATCTTGAACAACATAGGAAACGCCACGCCACTAGAATCTTCCTTTGGTTTTATGCATTTTGGGCATAAAATGGAAATGAAACATTGGTGTCATGTCCCCGCCCTCACCCCCACCCCACAATGTGAAATTTCCACACAAACACTGAGAAGCAAATTGTATCAAAGACATACAATTGACTCAGATCTTTCTAGTTAAATCTTGTTGCACATGGTCACCATTGCAAGTGAACATGTTCACATGCAAACCATCTTCCAACGAAGTACAATAGTCGAGAGGATCATTGGCAGTCATCTATGGTCCAACACAATTCTTTTCTAGCATCCAAAACCATACAAAAACAGGACACTAAAATCCTAGCAGAAAGAAAAATACACACCACAAAATGTCATCACGGCTTCGTGCGGCCCGTCGTTGGTGGCAGATCGACAAGAGGTTGTTGATCAACATCTATCCTCCTGTGCATCCGTCCTCTAGTGCAATGTTGTTAACTCGGTGAATTTGGTTTTGAGGATCGATGGTTGTTAGGACGTCGGATTCTCCTAAAAATACGTCCTCGTAAGACAAATTTGTTATTTTATTTTTTAGACTTTTACAATGACTCGACTCTTTTGAGAACTTGACTATTAACTTGATTTTGAATATTTTGACTCTTTTGAATTTGACTCAAATATAAACTATTTTAACAATATCGACATACATATTTAAACTCTTGATAATAATAACCCTATTAACAACTAAAAAAACTTTGACACTTAAATTTTTGTGCATATAAAAATAGACCTTTGAAAAACTTTTGATAATACATATATACTCTTAAAAAAAAAACGAAACTAAATACGCTAGACTTAAAACTAAAGGTAAGGACATAAAATACCAAATGAACTTGACCGCGCCACTCAGTAAAAGGCAATAGAGAGATCTGAAAAACCAAAAACAACACGGATTCCAATGCAGGTCGAGGAGATCCATGCGATTGAATTGATTTACAAAACTGATACCTCTCAACTTGAATGTACACTGAATTTTTAATGATACAAGACACGCGAACATAACTTCCAAGACACTCATATCTTGGGGTAATATATTTGAATGATCGCCCCTACGATCCTTTTACACCTAAAAAAATTAAAAATTTATAATAAAACTTTCCATATATTTCATTCAATATTAGGTACAAATATACATACTTAAGGATATCTGCTATTATAGGGAATAGCCTTAACAAACCCAATAATCTCCTACCAAATATTGTTATCTATGTGAGTTATTTTACAACTTAATAAATAACAATAATGTATGCATTATATTTCTATCTATGTTTTAATTCTTACATTGTTTCAAACATTTGATGTTGGTTGTTTGTATTTTAAATATTGGGAAAAGGATTTAGAATTGGTGCTCTCTCATTTTTCCTAGTGACTCCTCTTTTTGGAATTATATCTTGAGCTTTATGGTGGATCGATAAGTGGTTTGAGAGTGGAAACCATATTGGATGAGCATTTCAAATTTCATATTTGTGGTGATATAGAAATGGAATCCATCATTTGTCATGTTGGAGGTTTAGGTAACTCTTGTGTTCATTCATATTTTAATCATTTTATGGGATTAATGAATCAACATTATAGTAATGGTAGAGAAAATAATCATGTTGTGAATGTGCACCTATCTAAACCCTCATTTATTGATCATATATTCAAACTTGCTAATATGGATTGTTTTTCAAATTTTCATTCCCTTTTTCCCTAAAATTATTATAGAAGTGTTGCCCATGATAGTATTCATAGAGAAAAAGGGCAAAGGAATTTAGTTATAAATTTAGTTGATGATTATACGGTTGATGATGAAGGTATAGTTATTGGGTTATTCATTTAAAGTCTTATTGGTGATGCCCAAGAATTCTATTATGAGTGTCCTTCTAGAACTATTGATTCTTGGGATAAATTTAGACATCTATTTGTTTAGAATTATATTGATAATATTGATCATGTCTTAATGTGAAATGTTTCTATAATATTGTGAGGGAGAACAATGAAAGCATTTAAAGTTTTAATCTCATATTTTGGAAGGCATAAAAAAATATTCCAAATCATATTAGACCAAGTGAAGCCTATGATCATATTGTTTATAGTGATGCATTTAGTGTTAAATTTAATTAATATTTAATATGTAAATTCCCACTAACAATTACTCATATTTTCAACTTGGTTTTAAAGTTTTTTTCCCATGTCTATATTTTATTGAGTCGAATCTAAGTTGGATGCTTGCAAAAATGATCTTGATATAAATATTTATGAAAACTTAGGGACTTCAAAAAAGAATCGACAATTTTGGGAATGAATTCAATGATGATGAGTTAGAATTCCTTACTAATACACATCAATATGTTCATGGTATATTTCAAAATTAGATACTACATCTTCAAATGTATTGGAACCATAAGTTTATTATGATAAGGACCCTTTCAAGTTTCAAATGCATGATGGGTATGACGATTTTATGGTTAAGCCTAAATTTTTGTCCCCTTTAAATAATGATGCACTTTTAAAAGGATTTTAGTGAATCTAATTGTGCATTGGTATACGATAGCAAGATCCTTGGTGAATATGATGGATCTAGTGAATTTTTTTGTTTATGATGCTAAAGAAGAACATGTTCATATTTTTCGTTGTGTTACGTTCTCTAATACACTTTTTAATTCAAAGTGTTTAATAACCAATTATTATTTTATAAACAATGTTAATGATGGTTTTGTTTTTTAGAGCAAGTACTTGTGTTATAAAGGAAGAGATTCAATCCATTGATTAGTAGGCTACATAAATATTAGGTAATATGTTTCTTTTATCGGATCCATATGTTTTAGAGATTGATATTTTCAATTTCTTATTTCAACTCTTCACTAGTTATGCTTATGAGGATGAAGTTATACAATCATTTGTTTATGATTTTTGTAAGAAGATGGTGATATTGATTTGATTCCCACTAAGAATTTTGATGATGAAATATCCTTATTGTTTCTAAATTAATAAAATGGTAAAAGGTAAATGAAATAGTAATTGATTCATATCATAACAAGTATTAGAGAATTAGAAGAAGACAACTTACATTCTCAAGAACTTATTGTATGAGCATTATCTTTATGTGACTATATTAATGAATTTTAATTTTTTATGGTAAATAATATATGAATAGTTAGTATCATAAGGAAGTCCCTCCTAAAAAAATTCATGTTCCCACCCTCACTCTCCTTCTACTATATTGTATGAATTTTAGTATGAAATTTTTGGTTGTAATCATGAATCAAATCATCTTCATTTACTAGATCACCGTAGACACCCTTAGATTCATGATCATAAATTTTAGTATATTTCCACAGATTAGTGAAGGAAGTTTGTTAGAGGATCCATTGTGTGATGAGTTTTAATAGTGTTAAGATGATGATTTTTTAATGAGTATATTTCATATTCAAAATATCACTCATTTTATTCTACCGCTAACTAACCAATGTCTTATGATGTGAGAAATGAAAATGTAAGTGTTGTATTTGATATCAGAATTAATATTTATGGAAATGAGTTGTCCCATTTTGATGAAATTGAATATATTAATGTTGATCCTTATGTTCCAAACCTTGTTGTTGATACTTTTTGTTTTGATATGAGTAAGTTTTGGATTAGTAGGATGTGGACTCAAATAATAAGTCAAAGGCTGATTTTTATTTGATGGATAATTGTACATCTATGTTTGGTATTAATTTAGGTGTTAATCAAACTTTTAAGTACATTAGTGTTTATAAGTTCAAGCTTTATAAACCCACTATTATATTTCCTCAAATTCATTTTAAACCAATTTTCATGTGTTGTGAATCTTATGATGACAAAGTGAGCATTGATATTTCAAATTTAAACATTACTACTGATTGTTCACTTGATTTTTAGCTTGGTTCAAATATTTGGAGTTGGAAAGATTAGTTTTGTTTTCAGTAAGATCCTTGTTTTTATTGCTCTATATTTTTATGTTCTAACTTTACATTTGGGATTGCTAAATTCAGGACCAATTTTGGTCTTTATTTTGGATTTTTTTAAACCTTTTTTATTACATTTTATTGAATATATATTCTACATTGTTGAATATAGAATCACGCTTCTCCATTCCTATGAATGAGTTTATTGAGTGAATATTGGAGTACTCTTTTCCTTTTTTTTTTATTTGTAAATGTTTGTATAGTATTTTGTTTTGGAATAAATTTTTATGAGTATTGAAATGTTTTCTTATTAGGATGGTATTGTAGTGGTTTCAAATTATAGAGTTTTTTTAGTTTATTTGTAGCTCGGGATTAAATTAATCACAATTTTGACACATTGGTCTACTTCAACTAATTCTTTTGAAATCTCTAGTTACCCACAAGAGGTACCCATTCTTTTGGAATATTGGAGTACTCATTTCCTTTTTTATTTGTAAATGTTTGTATAGTATTTTGTCTTGGAATAAATTTTTACGATTATTGAAATGTTTTCTTATTAGGAAGGTATTGTAGTGGTTTCAAATTATAGAGTTTTTTTAGTTTATTTGTAGCTCGGGATTAAATTGATCATATTTTTGACACATTGATCTACTTCAACTAATTCTTTTAGAATCTCTAGTTACCCACAAGAGGTACCCATCTTGAAAATAGAGCTAACTTTAGATCCTAAAATTTTCATATCAAAACAAGAAAAATATTAAAAAGCTTTCTCATTTTTTTTTATAGAATTTTCCCTTTAAAAATCAACTTCTTGATGCATTTTTGTCATTACCACTAACCCATCAAGTTTAAGCTTGTAGGTAAAATCTATTAAGTCCACTAATTCCACCTACTTGGCAATAATTGGCTTCACCATGTCCTAGATAGCCTTGTGCTTTGATTTTTACTCCTCTATTTTTTTAGAGCACCAATCATTAATAAGTAACACTAATTTTTGGATTTAAAGACTTCAAAAACTATGAACTTCCACTTCCCTAGTCTAAAAAGTCTTGATGAATGACACTTAGCACCCATAAGAGAAAACCTTTTACCCCAACTCACTTGAGTGAATTGATTGTAAACACATGGAGGTAATCAATGTATTACACATCCATGAACTTTGAAATTTTTGATTCATGTCTCCAATCATGTTTAAGAGTCAATTCTCAACATGTGGCAAAAGAAAAATGTGAAATAAATTGTTAAGGTCTAACATTATCTATAGTGTCTACGTAGTGAGTTAAATTTGACAGTCTTGTGGTGTGAAAAACAAAACACATGGATATCATACCTAGAACAATGGTGGTGGAAAGGGATGTAGTTTTTTCTTATAATTTTTGTTAGATAGCTCTAATTATTGAACTATGTGGGATTATTATATGAAATTTTTTTATCAATGTTTTTGCATCCACTACCATCTATCATTCTATTTTCCACTTCTACAATGTGTACAACATCTCATATGCTTCTCATGTGTTATATGTTTCTCAAGGAATGTGATTAGGTCCCTTGGATCTTTAACAATGCCATGATTGGATTCTAATCGTAATTTGATCCATGGTGGATCTAGATAATCAATCTATGCCTACTTAATCCTCATCTCACATTACCTCTCCATAATTATAAATTTCATTCATTTCTAGTTCTAGAATTTTTTGCTTCATTAATCATCTTTTAACCTACCATTTTTGGTTTTACCTTTAGGCCCTTCAGTTGTTTAGTCTGTAGGTGTTTTATTTAGTTCTATTTTAGTTGTTAGAGTCATGAACAATTGTGATCAATTTAATGCTACTATAATTTATATTTGGGAGAGAAGATTCTTTTAATTGAGTCATAAATGAGATGGTGTATTTGTCTTGGAAGTCTCCATATATTCTTAGGTAATTATTAGGATCTCCATATGCTTACTTAGCGTAAAATTCTAATTTTTAGTCATTGAAACATCAATTTATAAAATCCTTGTGGAATTCTGGTGTCATTTGGACTCCTTAAATTTTCATATGTTATATCCAAAATAATTAATTGTAGTGGTATAATAATTGGAAAATATCAAAGTATGTGATTTACTAATTGATTGAATTGTGGGGAGATATATTAATTGTGAAATTGGTTTTTTTCTTATGATATTATGACTTCATCTTAATATTTATAGATTAACACGGTGGAAAAGCCACATGTTGAATTTATAATGATCAACCCCCTCTTTTACTAAATTTTTATTGTACTTCCGCTTCTAAGACTTGTGTCTTATCATGCATACATTTAGATGCCTCTTAGTTACAAATTTAGCTTCATAGTTTCTTGGATATTTTTAAAGTAAGTTACAAGACTAGAAAGTTATGGATATATGTATATTTATCCATTATAGAAATTTAGGTTTGTCTATTTTTATGTAAATATATGACTATGTCATAAGTGACACTTAATTTGGTTCTTAATCATGGAGGTTTTGTTTGTGGATAAGTATAATGTGTGTTCAATAACCTTTTGTGATAATAATTAAAAGGTTCTCTCCCCTTGACCTTATAGAATAGGAAGAAGTAGAGAAGTGAACCCCCTTCTCAAATTTTCTCTTAAATTCACCCTCAATTTTTGAAGATAACCACTCTTAAACAACTGAATCACTTTTATATCTCTCTTCAAAAACACACAAAAACAATACATGTGATATCCAACATGTTATTCTCTAAGTTATAATTAATTTTTAGTATCTAAAATCAATTAATTAAAAAAATTAACATTTATGGTGACTTAATGATGAGTAAAATTACACAAATAAAAGTTTTATTAAGTGAATTAATTCCCCTCTTATTCTCATTGAATCTTGGATGTTCATGTGTCCCTATATTGAAACCTTAAGGTCTTGGAGTTTTATAAATAATGTGATAGTATTTCTTATGTTCTACATAAATAACTATTAACCTTTGCAACAAGATATTTCCACATAACGTGATATTGTATCTTCAGAGTCTGAAAGTATTGAGATATCACATGCTTTCATGTGTTTTAGTATACTCCTTTTTGGCATTATGAGTATTCCAAATGGACTAATATATAATCATTGTATTCTTGGAGAATCATTTCATTTCCATAACTTTTAATTTTTGTTGTGTCCTTCATAATCCTTTAGAGTTCTATAATTTATACACATTGTGTGATCTTGGAACCTTCTATCTCTTAGAAATTTGAGTATTCTATAAAGTAAATTTGTATGAAAACCATTTATCATGATATGGATAATGGTATGATCTCAAAGACCTAATGTCTCATATTTATTTTAGAACTTGTATGAAATTTATTTACGCCCAAGTATTTCAATTGACCATGATGCAAATATATGGTGAAAGTTTGGTGTCTTGGATTTCTTAGGCCTCGAGATATTTTGAAGAACAATTTACTTAAAATAATTCTAAGTGATACCTTAAAAATTAAAATCTATTTTATAATCATCCCAAGTCCATTGTCTTCACACATAACACTTGAATAATCGTTAAAAGAACATTAACATTAAAAATTAGAATATAATTCGACAAGATAAAATAATAAACATTCCATGATTTTATAAACTTAGGTTCTCAAATTATTTAAAATAAAACAAGAAGTAAAAGTAAAACTCAAAATTTCTCTACAATTATATAAATTTAAAAAATTTAACATATGTATTTGTTTGATTTAACCTTTTTAAAAATTTATTGATTATGATATATATTGTGATCTTTATATATAGTTTTGGGCTCACAAGTTTTATGAAACATTGGTTTGCAATGTTTTACAAGAGAGCTTGGGAAATTTTACCAGGTAAAAACATAAGATAGGTAATGAAAATAGACAGGTATTCAAATGAAATATGCAAATTCTTTCCAAAAAACTTGTAATTTTTTTTTTTTTAATTTCTCCTCTTATGCTTTATTATTTAGATTTTACTAGATAAATTTAACCTCTTGATTTTATTCAAGGTCTCCTACTACGAAAGAATGAGATTTGTGTGGGTCACAACACATGATGAACTTATAGGTAAAACACGCCAACATTTATATAATTAATTAATTATGGCTTCCCAAAATAGCTAATATAAATACTTGTGGTAAACTAATTCAGATTTTCATCAAATAATTGATCAAAATAAATGATTTCACATATTTAGTCAAAACAAATTAAAGGTTAATAATTGTGTGAATGTATTATCAATATATCCATTCTTGATATATTTCAATCCATTGTGAGGTTAGTTTTTAAATCAATATTCATATTACTAATATTATTAAGGATGGTAATTACTTTGTTGGAAACCAATTTTTCATATCCCCTTCCTTGGTTCCACTCTAGGTCTTTCTCCACTAGTATTCATACATTCATAACCTTGGTGGAGTTTACTTGAATCACCATTTTAGAATAAATATTTTGAATTTTCTTCATATATTTGACATTAGCCTTTTTAATTTTTAAATTATAGGGGCTAAGAACCACCGTATCCTAGTTTTAGAAAAATTTAGCCAATTTTTAAATAAAACCTTTCATAATTTCTCTTTATTTTTCATGTAACAACCACTTTGACACTTCAATTATAGGAAATAAATTTTTATAATAAGATCAGATGCTTCCTTGTTCTAAATTCACCTAATTTAGAACCAACATCCATATAGATCAATCCATCATATAACAATTAACCATGTGTAGTTGTATCGATCTGATTAATTCTAATCTCTCATATATCACTCTTTACGAGAAAGTATACCCAATATACTACTTTTTTCCTTTTCATTCAAGGATAATGAAGTGTTTCATTATAAGTTTCTACGTGGGTATCCATCACGAAATACCATCCAACCTCTTACATTTTAGATCTTGGTGAAATCATGATAGTGAAATCGACATCTTACACTACTTTGATTAAAGTTTCAGAGACATGTTTGCCATGCTCAGTTCCATGAAGACACATTCATCAATTGGAACTTTTCTTTCACCTATCACTTAATTAATGTTATCTAGATTAGGATTAGAAATGGTGTTATGAACGATTACTAAAATAAACCATAAGTAGGACACAAGCAATCACAAAAGCCTCCTCGGATGTCCCATACCACATGAGGGTGTCTTTATTGCAAGAGCCCTAAATCTGACTTGGCATCAGATAAGAAGGAATTATAAATGTCCTCATTAGTTTTCGCCTACCAAAAATGTCAATAATAGTAATACATTAATATTAATTCATACAGAACACCAGATAGGGTTCAAAACATTCCGAACAAGACATAATCATGAATTAAAGAATATTCCCTCAATTGATAAAATCATATGTAATATATTATCACCTAACGAACAAACCTTAGATTTAATATCCCCATGTTACTTAATGGTAATGTTTCCTTTTATAGTAAAAGGAAGGTACATTTAATACCTCTTTACTTTATATCGACATTGTTTATTTTGCTAAGCAATCCCTCGCTCACATAGGTGTATATACCGTGATACTTTTTCTTTCGTGTTAACAAGTATACTTGAATAATAAAATCAATATCACATAAATACATGAACTTATTTTTAAATACCCTTGATACTTATCAATTACAACTTATAGTTTGTAATATTTAGGTTGAGTCTTGTAATATCAATGTAATGACCATTTCATAAATGCCAACCTCTTATTCCCTTGATATTCATTAATAAACAATCAAAAGAGGCTATATAGGTTTGCATACCTATTGACATCTATTGTCAAATTAAATATTGTTTCCCAATATATAATTTATCGAGTACCATAATACCAGATGCCTCATGTAACCAAGTAGAAATCAAAACGACATCTTTCATTTTCATATTTATATGAAAATATGATGTCCATTTAAGAGTACTAGGTCTGCATTATTTATTTGTGTCGTAAGTACCTTAATATCACATCCCGAGATGTCATTGCAACCATGCACTTTGTATGTTGATGTACATCCTCAAAATTATTTGGGGTTCTTACATATGACCAGATAACATACATATCTTTCCTAGATGTCATATTCATTTTCTTATATTTTTGTCTATTCCCGTCCAAGTCATAATTGTATCTCAAATAGTTATGTTATACTACTAGCTATCCTTTTGTGATTAATGCTTGCTTATTTAAACAATGATTCTGACCTATAATATATTTAACACATAACACAACCAATACATCACTATTTAATAGCAATACCATCCGCTTCGTGTCGTAGTCATAATCAAATGAATAATATATATATATATATATATATATATATATATATATATATATATATATATATATATATATATTATTAACACAAGTAATATTATTCATTATCTTGGTTACCATAAATTAAAACCTCTTTACTCGTATATACAAAATCAATGAGTCTTAATACAAATTCTCAAGTGTATAACAATACATTCCTTTTTCCCTTTACATTTAATTCTTCCTGATTACAAATGCAAGTGCAAAATATATCTTTCGCTTAGATCAAATAAGAATACATCCTTTTCATTCATGAAATAGGTACAAATATTCAAAGCAAGACAAACTATCATTTTCTTAATTTTTCAACTTGATAATCTTCTCTCAATTCTACAATTTGGGGAAAACAACATGTTTCCATAGGGTTATTTCTTCCTTGAAATGGCATGGGCTTACGAGTCCTTATTCTACCTATTTCATTTATAAGTCAATGAAAATTTAGTGCATCTTTGATTTATACCATACATACTACCAAGAGGCAATAAAATAATGAACTCATTAAATACTTTTCAACTAATGAAAAGTATGCAAAAAAATTGTAACCGTACTTAAAGAGTTCCAAGAAAAGGATCTAATTTCATCCCTTAAACTTAATTCTAAAAGGAGAATATTATTTCATTATATTGTCAATCATATGGGCCCATTAATAGTATTATTTGTGCTTGTTTTAACTTGCTCCTTTTTAATTCAAAGTATGCCTCCAAAAAAATTCATGTCTTACTAACCGAGGTAAATCCCATGTGAAAATATGCTATAAAGTCATGTCAATCCATGCAAAGAGCCCCCAATGTGTTGTATTTTGTCAAAAGCTTGTGCTAACTACACCCGGTTCTCGATGTCCAATAAATAATGGTGAATAATTGGTTTGCTTTGATATATCAAACTTAATCTGGAAGTTTACAGATGGCAATGTAAATATGCAAGGAACAATTTATTTCTCGAAGGTCCGATAAAGTATGTTGATGAGAATTCATGTGAAGCACAATGAAAAACATGGAATCATCCCCATTCCCTAAAGGAAAACACACGTAAGGATATTATTGGAATGGGGAGATGGGCCTCTACTTTCTCAGAACTCTACACTTGGTAAAGTGCAAGATGAAGTTGTAAGTCTGAAACCCGAAAGAGGGTGCATGTCATCTCATTGGTCAAAGTTAGTAAGTAAAAGGAAAGCAAGTATGTGGAAAGGAAGGTTAGGAAGCTGAAAAAAAAGTGAACAAAGTCTCATGGTCCCTCAGGGTGTGTAGTTGATAAAAATAAGTCTGAGATCCGAGATACCGAGAACATGGACCAAGTCTATAGTATGCACAGGCGGGAAAAGAAGTGCATCTCTCATATTACAACAATAGTGCGTAGGTCACCTTGTAAGATCTTCTGAATCCCATTGGTGGTAAAAGAGGTGGTTCATTAATGCACTAGTCATACGAGAGTAAAGCCCTTTAATGCAGAAGATTCATGTAAGATAGATATGTGAGTGATATGATGCGAAAAGATTGCAATGGTTATAATAATTAAAGAGGTTGATAATTATAATAAACTCCCCATAAATGCAATCTGCGGTATTAATGCATAAATCTACGAGCCATTAATAAGGTGACTTGTTTTAAATCTACATACAAACACCCTTAAAGGTTTGATATTTTGAAGACGGTGATGTTGAAAGATAATTAAAGTGAGAAGTGAACTCAAGGATTAGATTTTGGTTGCAGAGATTTTCCAAACAAGTTCCAAAGAGTTGTCAAAAAGGTGAGTTCATCAATCCCCCTATTTCCTGTGATATTTTGAAAATTGGTATAAGAAGTCCAAAGAGGTGTGATAGAGCTAAACCAAAATTATGAAGATTTTCATAACACCCTTGAAAATAAGTTCAGTCTTAGTTCCCCTCTAGAATAGAATTACAGAATTTGATATCACATCGTAAAATTATATGATTTTAAATAGAGGTTATATTCCCTTAAAATAAGTGAGGCCATGAAGCAAATAGATAATAGTTGCATTGACCTCTCTTTGTTTTCTCTCCCACTATGCCATGCCCGAGAACAAGTATGGGTATGTGCCAAAAATTACAATCCTAAAAGTAAAGAAGTCCGAGAAAGAAGTGGGGAGCTGGTCTTGTCTTTCCAGGAACATGTTTTTGATAGAATGCTAGGTTTTCCTCCCACAAGGGAAGAGGGGGCTATCACTAAGGATTCAGCACATGAATCTTGGAATACTCATTTGAAGAAATGGATGAAATATATGAATGACCATTGGTTGAATAGTCCTCGAACTTCTTCCCACAGAATGACAAAGAAATTGAATAGGGATGAATTTATTGAGGAAGTTAGGGATGTGATCATTGTTGAACCGAGTAATGGGTATGGAATCTACTAATTTATTTTAAGAGTGGATGTTTGAATTTATCCAGGTCATACTTTCTAACAAATAACCTCTCCCCTGGGCCAAGATTATAAGTACCTGTATTCATGAGAAAATGATGGGAGTTTCCCAGATAGCGAGAGGAGAAAATCCTAGAATGGGTGAATTATTCATGACCTCTTACCTTATCTATAATGTATATTTTCATAGGAATTTTCTTGAATTACTAATGGATAGATAACTTGATAGTTCAAAGGTGTATGATGTTTTCTATCAGTTGAAATTGGAAAGTTTTGATGCACACTACATAAATATTTCCAATCACTTCTTTACACCTAAAATTTGTTTGTACCAACTAGATTGGGAAAATGAAAGGTTCACCCTTGATGCTAAAATATTTATTACTTAGTATGGGTGTTATTTCATTCAATTCAGAACTTATTCATATATCAAGGTTAGTGGTTTTGATGGGAAACCCTATATGTTGCCCAGATGTGTCAATGAAAAATGGGAATTAATGGAATTGGTCAAAAAATTGTTATTAGTACACCAGATCATTTCTCAAAAACATGTAATGTCCCCAATCAAATTCCCTATAGTCATAGGGAATTATACTTTCCCTAATATTCAGAAAGAAAAAATGTTGGAGGGAGAGATGAACATGTGTATGATAGACAAGTTTGAGGATAGAAAACAATATGATATAAATCATATTTTTCATGATGATTGTGCCCACTTAGGTAGAGCAGAAGCCTCATAATGAGGACTTCTAGATGAGTGTGAAGATGAGAGAGAGAGGTCAAATGAAGATAGTTTTCAATATTGAATTTTTCTTAGATGGTCAACTATGGGGTTATCCATACTCTTGAAGGGTTAGAGGAGGATGGAAATATAGTCAGTGAAAAATACATCGAGGAAAACATTGTTTCACAAACCTTACCACCAGTTAATTAGAAAATCACTGAGAAGAAGTACAATCAAAAGAAAACTACCCATCCTATCTAAATTTCCATAAGGTGGTTGTTTTCAAAAGGAGTGGATATAAATTACCACTAGATCCCATTTTAAAAATAATATAGGCACAATCAACTCATTAATGATGTTATTCCCCCCTTCGGGGTTTATACCACTAGAGAAATTTCATGGAGGAAAAATGTTAAGAAGTTGGATTCATTACCAATGACAGGTGATGTAAGCACCCACGAAAAATCAAAAACTCTCCCTCTTAAAACATCAAGAAGGACTGGAGCAATGCCTCAGGAAGGTAAGTTTGCAAGCCCTATTTTTCATGCTACTCCCTTACAGACTATTCCAACATCTACCTTAGGAGCCAAAGGAAAAGAGAAAGTGATGGAAACTGGTCTTAAGAAGGCCAAGGAAGAAAAAGCATTTGAGGTTCCCCATACTAGCATGCAAGAAATAGAAGAGGAAAAATAGCTTCAGCTCTGAAAGAGGAAAAGAACTAAAACTACTGAATGGGTGGATCTAGAAGAGATGGAGACTCCTGAACATGTAGAGAACCTTGAGGTTCCTAGTGTCTTGTCTATTGCTACTCAGTCTCCTGCAGTTTTTCCTATTGAACAACCTACACCTATGATAACAACCCTTGTTATCCCAACAACTATAGTTACTTCACCCACCAGAGAATAAATCCTCATACAAGCTCATGTACTTGATGTTGCAATTACACCACAACAACATGTTGAGGCCACCCCAGAATCAACTTTACCTATGCATCCCCGTGCTAAGGGGATTCTAGTGCAAACAACATAGGAAGAAATGACAGATGTTACAGTTGTAGTGGCACCTCAGAATGTTGAAGCAAAGGTAGGAGCCTTGGAAATTTTCATTCCCATGGTTGAAGTTACCCCTCAAGGACCTAGTAAAACATATCTTGTTCTGAAAAAAAAGATCGAAAAAATAAGAAAAGAAAAGCGGTGATCAACATTTCGTAAATTGAAGTGAAAAAGATCAATATGAGCCTATGGAAGGAGTTGAAAGTCGGGATATCCTTTTAGAACAAAATACCCGTAAGGAACTTGTGTTCACAATTTCAGAAGGTGTGTCAATACCTTCATCTTCCTCTAAGGCCCTTACAATTGTACTTGAGACCCATGTTCTATAATCACTTGATGAACATGAGTCTCCTATAAGAGAATGGATCAATAGCACTCTTCCTAAGAAGAAGAAGGTAGAGATACACTTGGATGATGATGATTTGCAAATATTGGATCTCCTCACTCTAGCAAGACTACCCAAAAGGTGAAGGTCATCTCTAGGGCAACCTTGAAAAGAAAAGGAGAATGGTTCATAGAAATTGTAACTCCTAAAGCTGATGTTCCATGAATAGAAGAATCCCCATCGATTTCCAAGTCTCTAGGGTCTCTCTAGGTAAGCCCTCTACTGAAGAAATGAAATATGATTTTTCTGTGGTAGTAGAAGGAGTGTTCTAGAAAATTGATGAGTTCAAAGAAACAAAGAGAGATTTAAAGGCTAAGAATGAGGCATTTTCCAACTTAGTCAGAAGATTGAATAAAACTCATTAAGAAGGAGAGATTCAGATCCCAAAGATCACTGGTGAAGATATCAAGAGGGTGATTGATTTGAGTGAAATATGGGAAGCTACCATTCAATGGGAAATTCATTTGGTCACTAGAGGTGAAATGTTAATTATAGAATTTGTAAATAAGTATTCCCACATCTTCAAGAAGGTAGAAATAACTCAGCCATTATTGGAAAAATGTGAGGCCGAGCAGACAATGTGGTAGGATATGTTGCCTAAAATGGAAGTCATCAAGAATTTAGATGATGACATAATTACTAAATAAGGCATTGTATCTCCTAATTCTATGGGCAGTCAGCATGAGTATTACAACATGAAAAAGGTAAGAGTGGAGGTCCTGGAAAATTCTCTTAAAATCCTTGAGAAGGTGAGACATAAAACTACATATTACATCAATCGTCTTCATGATCTGATAGATAGAATGATTGGAAAAGATACTGGAGAGAAAATTAGTGTGGAAATCACTAAAAATATGATCAGACTTTTTCAAGTAACATTTCATGGCTAAACTAGGAGAGCAAAAAAATCAATGTGACTCTCACGAATGAATGGGCATGTACCAAGACAACAATTGATAAAGTAATAATGAAGCTAACACAAACAAAGCAGTTTATAATGAGATTGATGAAATCAATACAAAACATGAAATAATTTTCAACTACCACTCAGGACCTGATGAAGAATTTGTAACTCAGATGTTTGAAAGGTATGATACCTATAAAAATAGGGTAGGAGAAAGCTCAAGCCAAGTCCCTAGAAAGTGAAAAGAAGAACGAAAAGGTTTGTTGGGAATAAGAGAATATCCTTTTTGTGTCCTCCAGATGTCACCACATGTTCTCACTCAGCCCAATCAGAAGAAAAAGGGAATATTTTCAGTTAATAGATATTTTCTTTATAGATTTTGAACTACATGGAGCGAGGATTCAAAGGCCTTCCTGAAGGACATTTTGGGGGAAAATCAGATAGGATAAAAGTATAAGTATGAGGGGTTTTTCCTCATACTAAGGGGGGTTTCTAAAATATTTGGCAAAGAACAAGAATTGATATTTTTACTAAGATATTGCTTATTTGTTTCCTAGAAGTACATTTTGAGTTTTAATCTTTCAAATTCAAGTGTTAAGATGATTACAGAGTATAGTCATTAGCAGGCATTGAGATTTAGTATTACCTTTTTCCCTTGTTAAGAATTTGATGAATTTTAAAATGAAATTTGTCTAACTATGGGTTTGGTTTTTATGTCTGGACTTTAAATATTGAACACTTTGTTGATTAAGTGTATTTCCCGCTCAATTCAGTGTGTCTTGTTTTCTTTGAAGTATAATGGGTCTGTCCTTAGTGATTAAGTTTTGGTAATTTGTTCAGTATTGTATTGTGAGCATTTACTTTACAATGTTGAATGTGATTATAAAATCCTTACTGAAATCATTTTCTTAATGTATTTTGGTAAGCTTTTGAGTGTATCTTGAGCATATGATATTAGGATAAAGAAACACTTCATTAGAATTCTTGCATGAGAGTTTGTGCTAGGTATTTTTAGGATTGTATGAAATATCTGTCTTAATTGAGTATCAATGAATGGAAATATTTCTTTAATTGAGAACCGTGAGAAATTTATGAATTGCTCTGTGTGTTTTGGAATGACATATGGTTTTGAAAAAGCACTGTGAGTAGTGTTATCTCGAGACTTATCTATTTTTGAATCACCTGTCATTATAAAAAAAACTTTAGCCTCATCAAAAACACAAATATCATGTTAGTCATCCTATCACAACATGTATAAATACTATTGAAAGGAAACCTATATTTCACTTTACCCTTTCATAACTATGCAGGAACCAATAGAAATTCCCACTGTCTAGAGTAGCCTAAGTCCTGCTCGAGTGACATTTGCACCATTTAGTGTGATGACTCGTAGGAGTTAAATTGTGCATATATTGACCATGTTCACTCAGATGATACTAAAGCTCCAAAGAAAAGACTAAGAAGCCTTGATTACACTTATCCTTTTTCAAATTCAGGTTACAAAATGGGTTCTCTCACCCTGGTCAAAGGCAGGGCCTAAAGCAGTAGGGAAGGTCATCCCCTTTTCATGTGTCACCCAATCCCATTAAAGTCAGGTTTAAATAGGTTTGTTAAACATCCTCCCTGGCTATAAATGACATACACTTACAGTCTTTCATTCTAAAAGTCCATCAACTTATCTCATTGTCAATATTTTATGGCCCCAAGGGTTTAGTTTCGGGTACCAACATGCTTCTAGCACCGTTGCTAGGAACATTTCCTAAAATTGAGTAAAATTCATGTCTCTGGTAATGTTTATTGCGTATATGTTTTAAAATACATGTCTAGAATGTAGTCCTTTGTTGAGGTTTGAAAAATATAGCCTTATTTGTACTTGTTTGCTCTATATTTCCCTAGTACAAGCGAGATTTCCATTAAATTTGAATTTACTAGGAAAATCTTGGCAAGGATTGTAAATATTTGCGAAGCTTTGTTCATTTATGTGTAAATCTATCTTCTAGTGAATAATTTCAAGTAATCAACACATATAGGGTGTAAAACCCTAGTGGCGGCTCCGTCCTTTGTGAGAATTTTGGCAAAAAAAGTACAAAATATCTAAATCTTGGTTACTTTACTTGAAAATTCTATAAATCTAGAAGGAAGAAGATCCTTTGTTAAATCAGATCCTACTAGAAGATTGTTCCCGAGTTGGGAAAGACTAATCCAAGAAGAAAACAAATATGGAAAGCCTTGGGTGATCAAAGGTCAAAAGAGAAAGTTGTACCTATTGGTGAAAGTGATCAACCTTGGTGGAATATTATACCTCAGACAGTTCTGAATCAAGTAGTCCTCATACCAATTTTTACTCACCAACTCAGGAGGGTCCTTCATTTACAACTAATCAAGGTATTCTTCGACTCTCTCCTTTATTGATTATAAATAACAGAGTACTTTGTGAAACATAATCATTAAAGGATCAATACTTTGAAGATCATACACCAGTACACCAAAGATCCCCAGTTCCCAATTTTTTAACCCTCCAATTGGAACACCTCCTCAAAACAATATGGAAAATCCACCCCAACCTCCATTTGTAGTGAATACTTACAAACCCATAGATTTTCATGGAATGATTGGTTATCCAAATGAATTCCCTCATGAAATCTGAAATAGATTGCCTAGATTTTAGGAAATAATGTTATAAGTGGGGATCAACATCTTAGACTCTTCTTGAATGCTATGGAAGATTTTGAAATTGAACATGAAGATGTGTATGTAAAATTGTTCATACATACCTTAGATGAAGATGTTAGGGAATGGTACAAATTATTTCTTGATAATTCAATTGATTCATGGTTAGAAATGAAAAATTCCTTTAAGATGCAATATGGTGACAAAACGATCCTAGATTCCTTCTGTTTGAGTTTGAGAACATAAAGAAAAATCCTAATGAACTGGTTTCAGATTTTAATACTAGGTTTAGCAAAACTTTGGCAAGACTTCCTATGAATTTGAGACCTAGTGATGATTCATGTTTGATTAAATACTCAGATGCATTTGACAAGAAGGCAACCTATTACCTGAGAGATAAGAATCCTAGAAATTTAAGGAAAGCTTTTACCATGGCGGTGTAGATTGAAAATAATATCAAAGTAGCTGGAAAACCTCCAAAGAGGGAAGGTGTTAAGCTATTAAACCTAGAAAAACCTCAGCCAAGAAAATCATTAGATCTAGAGGAAGTAGTTAAAACCCTAGCAGGGGTAGTTAAAGAGATCTCTTATAAGCTTGCTAGAGTTGAGAAAGGCATAGGGGAAAACCCTCAAGCTGAACATCAACCTCAAGGAAAAAATAGATTTGGGAATCACCCCTAGAGGTGATCATAGAGTTGATGATAGAGGCAAGGGACCCATGGGGTCAGGGAATAAGCAGCCAAACTAGAGAGAAAATAAATTGGTACTTGATCCATTAACTACTAGGGTATCTTTGGTTGAAGAATATCATGTCATTGATTAGTGTGATAAATGTTTTATGCCACATTCCCTTGTAACTCTAATATTGATGATGATGTTACTAATGAAGATTCTTTTGGTGATGTTTTCATGCTAGAATGTTTTGATACTACACAAATAGGGGCTACTTCTATTGAATTTCTAGGTACTAGGACTATCGAATCATTTTGGAATTGTTTGGAATGGGTATCTTTTTCTCCTCTTACTACCAGTGTTGATATAGACATGGTTCAGAATTCTTTTCAATTTCCTAACCATGATTTTGACTATCTGAGGGATTTAATGATTAAAAATATGATGGAGGTACCCCTTCTGAAGAAGATAAGTAACTTTTGATGAACACGGTTTTGCTCAAGAAAAGGATTATAACCTCCATAATAGATTGGTCAAAGGAACTGCTCCATCTTCCAAAATCAAAGTACTGTGTTGAAAAATGTCCCTAAGAATTTCCCAAGAAATATATACCAAATAAAGGACCTGTTCTGCCAATAAGCCAAATACCACTGATGTTTCTCAAGTAGCAAATAATTTTATCCCATTAGAAACCACCATTACTTTGTCTCCCAATACATTTTTTCCCAAGTATGTCACCTGTGACATGGCTCAAATTTTGAGCCAAATTAAAATTACAAAGTGCCTATTGTTGAATTTCTTAGGATTCCTGAGCATAGAAAAAGAGATTTTGAGTACTTAGGATTCAAAGAAGAGACAATGGTTGTGAATAAAAGAAGTAAATAATGTGGATGTCTCATCTACCATAACTGAAGTGGAAGTTCCTCAGGAACAAGAAAGCATGGGGGAATCCCCAGAGATATACTTAGGTACTTCTTTAGTGGAATCTCAATTGGATGTTGATCCATTTTTCACCTCTTTGATTATTGGTGATAGACTTGTTCACAATTGTATGTTTGATTCGGGAGCTTCATGCAATATCATGCCACTAGAAGTTATGAATGAATTGGATATAAAAGTAATGACAACATTTGGAAATTTTCACATTGTTAGCATATGGATTTGCATGCATGTAAATGACATACAACAATGTAGGAATGAAGTCCCTCCTAAATGAAGGTGAGGCTTCCTTTATTGAAAACCAAAACTACATTTACACCTGTACATTAAAATTGTATGTGGGGGATTGGAACATCAATGTAAAGAAAATTGAATGAGGGAGATGCAATGGAATGAAGGAAAGGAATGAATAGAAGTAACATGTAAGAGTTAGGTAAAATCATAGCCTAATATTACATGGATAAGAACAATAAATAAATTAAAATAAATAAAATGGATTTTGCATTAGCTAAATGAGAATGAGTAAAATATTACACATGTGAGCAAGTAGATAATCAAAGCTTGATCACTTTGTGAACTAGAACAACATATTACTAGCATTGACAATAAGATCCAAGACTATATTTACATGCAAGATTCAAAACTTAACATCTAATGAACATAAGAATATAAAATGCTATAAGAGACAATGAATGGGACACAAAGTTCATATTTCATTAACTCCAAAATGTATTATCAAAAGAACACAAATTTTCTTTCTTTGAAGTAAAGCTTGCATAAAAAAGTATTCTATTCTCATCTCTCAAAGTCCCCTTTAGAAATGAGCCCTGAATTCCTATTATAACCCAAAAGTTGATTACAAAGTAGTTAGGGTTTTACATGAACATTAAATATGGCATCTTAAATACCCTTGAATTTTTAACCAACTTTTAAAAAGTAACTGAAAAATAGAAACCACTTAAGTTATAAAAATTGCCAAAACTGAGTTTAATAACACCACTTTATAACAAAAAGCAATGGGTACATGCGGACCCCACTTAAATGACTTAGACACACACATAGACATCCTAGCTAGCAATGTGCCACCTAAATCAAGACACCTAGGATCGAGTGCCTTATCCATTGGGCCAAGAGTTTTCCTATCTCGGTCATACTTTGGAATGAAATCATTGACTATGCTATGCAATCCTTCGGTGACAAGAGATTCGAGCTTGAAACTTGAGTAATTCATCCACCTCTCTGTTTGAGCATCATCCTGGTGTGAGAAATTTTGTCTTTATTCGTATTCGCATTCACAATTACACACAATTATCCACATTCTCCAAATACCTTTCCACGATGAATTCTTCATTTGTCGCGAGATCGTAATCGTTACGTCACCTTGGCTTATTAGGATCTAACTCCTCCTTTTCCATTGAAAGGATCTTCCAAGAGTCAAGATTGCAATTCACTACTGAAGTTATGTCTTTAGTATTTTTCACCATCTTGAAGTGTTTCCATTACGATCTGCTCATGATCATCTAATTTGAGAACCCTCCAACTTTGAGATTGCTCGATGAAGTATTCGCCCATTGCTAATGGCGAGATTTGACAAGGACATGCTTGAATGATGTGGCCTTGCTTGATGATCCATGCAATTAAATTTGTCATTTATTTTGATTTTTTGATGAATAGATCCATAAAATGATTAAGTGAAGACAACTGGTGTAGAAAAGTTTCTCCCATTATTGATCTTTACCGACATCAATGGCTTTTGACTCCGAAAAGACCTCTGCCAATAGCTACGACCTATACTGCATAATGAGGAAGTTAGAGGTTACTTCCGCTTCAGGGCCATTAGAGTTGAATCACCACACTGTGCATGTTTCATGGTATATCTATGCAAGTGATGACCAATTCGGGACAAGCATCAGGAAAATTCTGACCCGCCTTCAGTTGATATGCGATCATAGATTGACCTACGTCGATGTGGCCCAAGTTGGTATTTGGTGATGTTATGATACTCGAATGGAGCATAGAGGTGATTATAATGCCCTGGAATCCATACCACAACATAATTTTGTTTCAAGATGACATGATTGTGATAGAAGCGTGATTTCGGGCTATTACTTCCTTCTTAGAAAACAACACAAATCACCTTTAAAACTACCACGGGAAAAATAGCAAGTCTTGTTATGAGAAAATATCCTTTGGATGAGGGAGTCTATTAAGGTAATAAAAATTTGTGTGTCAAATGGTATTTTCCCCAAAAAAATTCTTTAATCAAATATTAAAGGTCAAAGTTGACTCTTCTAAAAGCTGCTAGGAAAATGCAAGTGAAAAGCTGCAAAGATCTTGTTTGGTTTTAGCACGGGAAAAATAACAAACGTCACCATGTGCATATTAAACTTGGCAATGGAGTAAATGAAGGGGGGAAAATCCAAAAAAACAATTCTTTTCTCTTTAAAATCATCTAAGTTATAAATATCAACTCTCAAAGTGAGTCACCTTGATAGACTGAAAACTACGTGCTGCGAAATCAAACAAATTGCGTTTTATTTGACTCCATGAAAAATATCAAATGAAGTGTTGTACATTTTAATTTTGGAAAAGGAGTACATAAATGTGGGAATAATTCAACAAACTAAACCATTTATCTTGACAATCGCTCAGCTTCGAGATATCAAGCTCCAAAATCGATTACTTCGATAGATACAACCCGCGGCACGTTGTTTCCGCATCTATCGCGTTTTTATTCAATAAATTAATTTTTATTATCTTTTTTTGTGCTCACCTTTGAATGTGTGATATTATTGAATATCCTGAATTTATTGGAGAGCTCTTGGTTAAGCAAATGCATGAATAATTATTTTTCCTAAATACTTCTCACCAATGCGTGATAAAAATGATTTATTTTTAATTAAATTCTCCCATGGAACTTCTTCACCAAAAACCTCTTCGTGAGCACTCGCCTATTTTATTTGGGAATGTAGATCTTTGCTCTATAATGCATGCTCTTTTTTTTGTGGAATAAGTTCTTGCCAACGTGGATTGTTTTTTACTTGGTTTGGTGTGGATATTGCTTTTCTGATGTTGAAACGTGGCACTTTTCCCTTTTTTAATATTTATTCTAACTACATGGAAATTCTCTCTTTTTATTTGTCTTATAAATGCATTTTATTTATTTCTAGGCACATGAGCGGATGTTTTATTTCTAGTTGTCTTCCTTCCCCTCCATGTTGAAAACTACCATATCGCATGCATGGACTTGGCGTGTTTGAATTCTTACCAATGGATGGGCTTCGTTTTCTTTTTCGGGATTTGTTTTAACTTTTTCTTTGTCTTCTTTTGAAGGTCTTAACAAGACATGCGTTGGAAACAATATCTCTTAAAAGTATTGTTTTCTCATTTTTGTTGTGTAATCTTTTTTCTTGTCTTGTTGTTCCCACGTGACTTCTCCAATAAAACAAAAAACAATGCTTTGGATTGTTCTTTAAGGAAAATGTGTGGGAACTTGTAGATAAGGTTTTTTTCTTTGTGTTCATCCTTTTTCTCCCCTCTCCAATGTGGCTTGCCTCCTTTGTGTCAAGCTAACTAGTCGTTTCTTTGCTTTTTTGGCATGGATTATATAATCATTTATTGCGTGGGGATGTTAAACCATGTTGCCTATTATTTTATAGTTGAAAGGAAAGATAAATGGCATTTAAACTATTTCTCCTTTGTGTGAACTATGAATGGATTTTCTCTATATGGGGTGGGACTTTCTATCTCCTCCCTGACACGTGAATGGAACGGTTTAGCAATAGCGTCGGAAAATTAAATGACTGAGTTGAATATGGAAAAAAATTACATTGAAATCTACTTTAATTCTGGTGAATGGCTTGAGACATGTGATAAAAATATTTCTCGGAAATGCTTCTATAGAGGAAATAAGAAGTTAGAAATATTGAAAGCTTCAAAGGTTCTTCACATGAACTTTTCCAATGATTTTGACAGAGAAATGGTTATGAGGATTAAAGAAGCTTCTGTAACCATTTCTTATTTCCGTTAGAATAAACAATTTTCCCTTTCTTCGGTAGTGGGCATTAACTACTAGGGAAAGATGGGAAAAAACTTGGTCATTTGAAAGCAGTTGGCAATTACCATTTATTCCCCATGTGGGATATTGGGAGATCTTTTGTCAATTTTTTCCGGTCGGGTTCGCAATCAACGGAGAAATTCCACAAGCGGGGAAAAAGAAGAATTTTCTAGAAAGCGAAATCTGAGTACGGAAAGCCAAGTTGGCATCCCCAACAATTAGAAGCGGAAGCTTTATTTTCCCCCTCCAATAAAAAAATAAAAATTGTCGATTGATTACTAATTATATTCATATTTATTTTATTAAAAACCCCAAATTTTAATAAAATTGATTTAATCAAATAAAGGGTAATACATTAATTAAATATTAATTAAATGATTATTTAACATAGCTTATGACTGGTGGGAGGATTTCTTTCCCAAAATGGATGAAATGAAAACATCAGAATGATCACGAAAATGATACGATCAAGACAATGGAGATAAATCACGCAAAGTAACACTTTTGAAAAATTTCAAAATTTCCATGTTTATTAATTTTATGAAGTCAAAATTAGCTGATAATAACTGGCTCTAATTGGGGACAAGGAATTTATAGACGCAACAAATGACCCAGGACCCAAATATTTAATGAAGATGATCCTAAAAATGATAGTGCACAAAAATGGGATGATAAAAAGAGAAAAGCGAAAAACAGGAAATGAAACAAACCAAATTCCTAATTACCTATGTACATACGGGACAACCCGTTTTCAATTATGATAGTGCTTGAGATATTGCCTATTTTAGGGAAAAGGAAAATGAGTTCCATCATGATATGTGAAGTAATAGGTACTATCTCCATAGAAATGCCTGATTTTGAAAGTTCCCAGCCACAACAAATCAAACTTCTCATGCTTTCCTTTTGTTTCACGTCTCTTTTCCTAGAGAAGAAATAAGTCATTGATTTAAAATTGCCTCTCGTTATTTTTCATGTCAAACAATCCCTTCAGTTTGGATTGGTGTTCCTCGATCCTATTTTCTACTTGAATTCTTTTTTCTTCAAGCTTACTTAGGAACATGATCATTTTATCCAACACATTGGCGAAGCATTCATCGTCAACTTCTTGAGCTAATCGTAATGCCGGTAACTCCAATGTGTTGGGAATTTGAGCATTGGTTCCATACAAGAGTTGGAATGGAGATATATTGATTGATCTTTTAGGATTTATGTGGTCAACCCATAATGCATCATACAACTTCATTTACCAAGTTATTTTATTATCTTCGACTACTTTGCACACGATAGCAATGATGTTTTTGTTACTAGATTCTGCTTGACCATTTCCCGAGGGTATTAATATGATGAATGAGACAAAGATATTACATACTCATATCAAAAACCTATCATCTCTATAGAAGAAAAATTGGAGGCATTTTCCATCATGATCTTGCGTCGAATCCCATAACGAACCAATATATTCTCTTTGATGAAGTCACATATTACTACAAGTAGATATTTGTTTCACCAAGTATAGCTTCTACCCACTTTTTAAAGTAGTTAGTTGCGGTGATCACGTGAGTATGACCAGCACTAAAATTAGGATTCATAACTCTAATGAAATATAAACCCCATTGTTGAAATGGTTCTTTAATGACAACTAGCTTCAAAGGAAAATCTACCAATTTAGGTCTTACAACAAACTACTTACAAGCTTTGCATTTTTCTACCCATTTCTGAGCATCGAAAAACATAGTGGGCCAATAATAATGTGCTCACAAAAATTTATGAGCTGTCATTTGGGCCAAAGAAATGGCCACCGAAACATTATTATGAAAGGCTTCTAACAACCTAGGATATTGTTCTTTATGGACACATCCGAGGAACATGCCATCAATTCCTTTCTTGAAAAAAGTTTTATCCCAAATGACTTACATGAAAGCTCTCTTTTCCTTAGCTTTTAGATTCTTAGGACATTCTCCATATGTGAGAAATTAGGCTATATTGGAATACCATTTGTTTGTGGTACTGATAAAAACTACCAATGGTAAACTTTCTTCAACTGGTTCTTCTTCGAGTTATCTCGTGGCTCATTCTTTGTGATGAGTTGGCAAAGTCCTCTTCATTAAATTAAATTGGTAGGTTTGATGTCCAAATCATATTTCTAGATCTTAGAGACTGAATTACCTCTTTTAGATCATGGTTCTTATTGTGTCAAAGCATTGATTTAACATGTGTTTTTGAACTAAGACTTTGGTGTGAAAATTCAATACATAGTACTTGAAATGTTTTAAGGATCTCACCACCACGTACACATGTATTTCAACAAGAGTGTAATTGAGCTCATGTTTTTGAATCCATAACTCATGAATGCAATAGGAGATTCGATTCCATCTTGATTGTGTTGATTCGAGGATGACATAGATCATGTGCGGTGAAGCATAACAATAGATAATAAAATCCTTTGTAAAATTGGGACACACTAATGTAGGAGCTTTTTACAATATCACCCTTGATTTTTTCAAATGCTTCTCTTCCTTCCTTTGACCATTTGAAGGATTCTTTCCTTTCATCATATCAATGATTTCTTTGGTCACTTGGCAAAATCTGGCATGAACCTTCTCAAAAATTTCACCTTCCCAAAGAATGAGTGGACTCTAGGATTAATTATAGGAAAGTAAATATTCTTGATAGCTTGAACACACTCAGGGGGTCAATCTTAGTTCCTTATTTATAAAAAATATGACCTAGGAGTTTACCTTCTATAACTCTAAACACAAACTTCTTTGGATTCAGGGAGATCTTATGAAGTCTGCACCTTTGCAATATTTTCTCTAAATCTCTTAGGTGATCTTCTCGCTTCTTTGAGAACACCGTCAAGTCATCTAGGTATATCATGGAAATCTTATCTTTATCATTTAGAAGGTCACACTAGAATTGATCAAATGAAAAAGGCATTCTTCTATGTACAAATGTACTCCAGGGGGTGGTGAACGTGGTTTTATGTTGATCTTCTCTAGCCACTTTAATCTGATTATAACTAGAGAAACTGTCTAGCATGGATAAAATCTCCAATCAAGTTACTTCCTACAAAATATGGTCCATGAGTGGTAATGGATAGTTATATTTCAAGTAATCTTGATTAAGAATGCGTAAATCCACAAAAATCCTAATTTCTCCATTTTTCTTGGGAACTGTACAATATTATCATGTCAAATTGAATGTCGAATAGGAAAAAATATTAATGCATCTAACATCTTTTGAACCTCATGAAATATTTTCCTTACTATCTTGGGATTATACTGTCTTTGATTTTTCCTAAATGGAGTTGTACCGGGCTTCAAGGGTATGGCATGCCCCATTTCCCTAGGTTGGAAAGGCTCCAAGTCTTTATATTAGTAAGCCAAGACATCAAAATATTTGGTAAGGATGCTTATAATTTTTTTCACTCCTCGGGTAAGCAACACTTACCAATGTTGACCGGTGAGGTTTGTCCTTGGTACCAATGTTAACTTTCTCATAGTCAAGTAGAATTCACGAGGTCCTTCTGCTCTTTCTCTTTAATAAACTGTCATGTTTATCGAAAGTTCTTCAAGTGAAACCAATCCTTTTGGAATTTTATTTCCTCACGAGTTGAATGATGCCATCACTAGGATCCTCATTCTCAATCCTTTCTTGAATGGGCGAGGTCGTCGATTCACGAAATGCATAATCACTTCCTTTAAATTAAAACTATTCAAAATTATCCCTCTTTTCAAAGAAGGTAATAATTTTTGATCATCATTGAATACTTGCCAATTTTCTACATTTTCAAGAACACTTGGCCTAAAAACCATTTCAATGGTGTATTTGTCTTGATCAAACTCTGAATGAGGGATCATTAATGAAGTTGAGACTGCTAGAGAATATAATTTGTCATTATTTTCATGAGGGATGGATTCTATGGAAAAAGCATTGAAGACTTCTATCGTGTCCCACACTTTATTTCTGTAGTGTCTCAAATGATCATTCTTTACTTGAAACTGATTTTTAACTTGTTTCACAATCAACTCTACATCTTTGAAAACTTTCAAAAAATTTATCCCTTTCTCTTACGTAACTTAGAGGCCAAGAATTAATTCCTAATATTATGTAGTGTTGTTAGTATTTGAAAATTAGAGTTTAAAAGAAAAAGGAAATATTTTACCATTCGGAGAGATATGAGCACCACTCCTGCTCGAACCTATTGAGAAACAACTTCATTAGAACTCAAGAGTCTAGATCTCATTGGAATCTGGAAAGTGATCTCATAGGTATGAACCTCTACATTCATCATATAACTACCCATACTTGAGTTTTGAAACATGACTTGTGCTTAGTCATCATCATTTTTGTTATGGTGAACTTTTCCTGAGTTTTGGCATTAGCTTCTTCATTTCTCCACTGATAGGGATCATAGCATGAGACCAATCCATTTGAATCTCACCACCTAGATCTCTATAAAATTTCCTGCTCAACAACATACCATATGAAGCAGGAATGTCGGCAACTAGAATGGTTACCTTGACTCACTTTTGAGGAAATTGAGCTAAAACCATTTGAGTGTCTTTAATTTTCCCAATCAGAGGAACTTGTCTTGTCTCCATGGAGTAAAAAGATCTAAATGTTCTCGTACAAGTCAACCCAAGAGCATGTGCTACTTTTGAAGGCATCACATTATCTCGAGGCTCCAGTAATCTATAATGCAATTACTTAATTTACATCTGTTGATTAGAAAGGACACAAAGAAAGGTTCAATATTTTCATTCAAAGGTGTAGTGGCTGCCACAATATTTCAAGTCTTCCCATCTTTGGGAGTTTTCAGAATTCCTTTGGAGGAATGAACAATAGATTTGCCTTTGATAAACTAGACCAATTTCTCAAGTTGGCCCTTTTTGGACTTCAAGTATTATGCCTATGACATGTAAATTTTTTTATTGATGTGATAAATTAGATCACATTTGGGAAAAATGACTATACTTGATGTCTCGATACTATTTCTTTCAAACTTGATGATGACCCACTTTTGAGCTTTGCTTTGGGCTTGGATGATACTAATGTGGGAGAAGAATATTGCTTCGTAGATGATTTATCAACTGATTGACTTGACAAAGGCCCTCCTTTCTTTAAGATAGTTTTGACCTTGGAAACCTCAGTCGCCTTGGACTCTTTAGGAATGTCGTTTGTCTTGGATTATTTGGAAGTTTCCTTAGTCTTATATTCTTTAGGAACTTCCTTGGAGATATTTTTATCTTCCACCTTAGTGGTACCCTGCTCCTTCTTTTGAGAGTGTGTGAAGAAACGAAAGGATTGACTATTCATATCTTCTATAGTTTCTTCATATTCATCTTCTTATTCTAAATGTTACTCGAAGAAATCATTACTCTCTTCTTCAGTGCTTCGATTTTAGGTTCAGATTTTCCAGAGCCTAGCTCTTCTTCGTCAACTTTAATGACCTCAACTTCATCATTACTTTCTTCAAGAACATCACAATTTGAGTTAGTTGTGGGAGTCACTTCAATAGAAAGCCTCGTCGGCCGAGGCCTTGTAATTCTATCTTTGTTGGGAACATATCCTTTTCTTGGAATGTCTTTATAAGGAGAAGGTTTACTACTTTGAGCAACTTTCTTTTTCAAACCTAGCATGTCATTATCCAACTTAGTGAGTATAGCCTCTGAAGCATTGGGGGTTTCTTGACTCTTTCCCTTGAGGGAAGTTATCTTGAATTTTCCCGCCATGATTAATTCATCCTCAATTCTATGGCTAAGGATTGAGAAAGTTTCAAAGTAGCCACTCTATCCCTTCTTAGCTGATAGCAAACTTTTGGTTGTTGTGTGTTAATAAAGAAAAAATTTTTGTCTGTAAGGGTTCAGACGAATCCCGATAGGAACTTTGTTCACCATTTTATATAATTTAGCCACAAAATTCATCATAGGTTCTGTTGGCTCTTTCTTTTCCCGAGATAGTTGGACAAGAAGGGCATGTTCCTCTTCTTCCGTCTTGAATCATTCTTCAAACTTAGTTTTCAGATCATTCCAGGTTTGTAATGCATCCATTTGGAAAATGATGAAACCAATATAAGGCAACGTCATGCAATGTTTCATTGAAGAGGTGAATACAACATATTCATATTCCAATGACAAAACTTCTAATGCAATAAATAAAGTAGAAATGTGGTCATCTGGTGATGTCCTCCCATCCCCATCTAACTTGGGAAGAATCTTCCTCAATCCTCGTGGGAGTTCATTTTGAAATGGTAAGGCCAATGGGCCTCTCGGCATTTCCCATGGTACATTAACCACCATCTTGACTTGTAGTGATTCCTTCCTTACTTTCTCTTTCGGGAATTGAAGTAAGGCTTATAGATCTATGAGACATGTTTCCATGTGGAGGAGATAACTTGAAACCAAACTTTCCTTGAAAGTCAAAAATAGGATACGATTGTAACTTTTAACAACTCTTGTAGCTTGATCTTCTTCATTATCTAAATCCGATGCGTGAGATGAAAATGATAGTTGATCATGCACTTTTCCCAAATAGCTTGCCTCAAATATGATGATATGTCATCTTGATTATCTATAAAAATGAGATTTGGTTCATAAGATAGGTGATTTACATGTAATAGTCATATATATTATTTCCTTGATGGAAGAGGACCACGTCGGTGAACAACAATCAACACATATCCAGGAGGTATTCTAACCATAAGTGTGGGTGATCTTCTTCTAAGGTCTTTAATGTAGATTTCTTTTTCAGTGGTGCTATCAAAAACACAAATTGCTACAAGATTTTGTGGTTTTTCAAGCTCTTGTTTGAAGGTTGGCAACAATGTCTCCTTGAAAATATTTGTTGGGCATAAGGTTCGGTTGAAGAATTGGAGCTTGTGTAGATGGGATAGTTATAAATATTTAACCAAGCACTGGTTAATGATTCCTGAATCCCCAACGGACTCACCAAAAACTGTTAGCATATGGATTTACATGCATGCAAATGACATGCAATAGTGTGGGAATGAAGTCCCTCCTCAATGAAGGTGAGGATGCCTTTATTGAAAACTAAAACTACATTTACACTTGTATATTCAAAATTGTATGTTGGGGGGTTAGAACATCAATGGAAAGAAAAGTGAATGAGGGAGATGGGATGTAATGAATGGAAATGAATGAATAGAAGGAACATGCAAGAGTTAGGTAAAATCAAAACCTACTATTGCATGGATAAGAACAATAAATAACTTAGCACAAATAAAACAGAGTTTGCATCAACTAAATAAGAATGAGTAAAAGGGAACACACGTGAGAAAGTACATAATCGAGCTTGATCAACGTGAATCTGCAACATATTAGTAGCATTGAAAATAAGATCTAAGACCATATTTACATGCAAGATTCAAACACTTAACATATAATGAACATAAGAACATCAAATCCTATAAGAGATAGTGAATGGGACATAAAGTTCATATTTCATTAACTCCAAAATGTCTTCTAAAAAGAACACAAACTTTCTTTCTTTGAGGAAATATTTCATACAAAAGTATTTTCTTCTCATCTCTTAAAGTCACCATTTAAAAATGAGCCCATTAATTCCTTTTATAACCCAAAATTTGGTTACAAAGTAGTTAGGGTTTTACATGAACATTAGATAGGGCATCTTAAGCGCCCTTGGATTTTTCAACCAACTTTTAAAAAGTAACATGAAAAATAGAAACCACTTAAGTTATAAAACATTTGTCAAAAGTGAGTTTAATAACACCAATTTATAAGCAAAATAAATGGGTACATGTGGACCCAACTTAAATGACTTATACACACACATAGACATCCTAAGTCAAGAATGTGCCACCTACATCAAGACACCTAGGATCGTGCCTCATCCATTTGGCCAAGAGCTTGCTTATCCCGGTCGTACGAGAATGAACTCATTAACCGTGCTCCACAATCTTCTAGATGACAAGAGAGTCGAGCTTGAAAATTGAGTAATTCATCCACCTCTCCATTTGAGCAACATCCTGGTGTGAGAAATTTTATCTTTATTTGCATTTGCATTCACAATTACACACAATTCTCCACATGCTCCGAATACCTTTCCACAGTGAATTATTCATTTGTTACAAGACCATAATTGTTATGCCACCTTGGCTTATTAGGATTCAACTCCTCTTTTTCCATTGAAAGGATATTCCAAGAGTCGAGATTGCAATTCACTACATGAAGTTATGTCTTTAGTATTTGTCACCATCCTGAAGTGTTTCCATTTTTATCTGCTCATGATCATCCAATTTGAGAAAGCTCCAACTTTAAGATTTACCGATGAAGTATTGTGCCCACTACTAACGAGAGAGATGACAGAGACACACTTGAATGATGCAGCCTTGCTTGATGATCCACGTAATTACATTTGTCATTGATTTTAATTTTTTGATGAATAGATCCATACTTTTGATGAAGTGAAGACAATTAATGTAGACAAGTTTCTCCCATTATCGATATTTTTCGACATCAATGGATTTTGAATCTGAAATGACCTCTGTCAATAGCTCTACAACCTATACCGCATAACAAGGAAATATGAGGTTACTTATGCTTGAGATCCTTAAGAGTTGATTTTCCATCTTTGTGTAGGTGTCATGGTGTATCTATGCAAGTGATGACCAATTCAAAAAAGTGTCAAGAAAATTGTGACTTACCTTTAGTTGATATGCAATTGTAGATAGACCTACGTTGACATGTCCCAAGTTGGAATCAGAGATGTTATCATACTCGAATGGAGCATTGAGGTGATTATACTTCCCAATAATCCATACCGTAACATCAGTTTGTTTGAAGATGACATGATTGTGACAAAAGTGTGATTTTAGGCTATTACTTCCTTCTTACAAAACTACACAAATCACCTCTGAAACTACCCTGGGAAAAATAGAAAATCTTGTTCTGAGAAACTCTCACTAGATGAGGGATTCTATTAAGGTACCAAAATTTTGTGTGTCAAAGGGTTTTTTCCCAATAAAATTCTTCAATCAAATATTAAAGGTCAAAGTTGACTCTTCTAAAACTGCTAAGAAAATGTAAGTGAAAAAATGTGAAAACCCTATTTGGTTTTAGCTTTGTGAAAAATACAAAACGTCACCTTGGGCATCTACAACTTAGAAAGGGAGCATATGAAGGTGGGGAGAATATAAGCAGATAATTATTTTCTCTTGACGATCATTCAAGTTTGATGGAGAAATATTCAAAGCTTCTTCACATGAATTTTTCCAATGCGTTTGATGGAGAAATGGTTATGAGGATTAAAGAAGCTTCTGTAACCGTTTCTTATTTCTATTAGAATAACCAATTTGCCCTTTCTTTGGTAGTGGGCATTAATTTCTAGGAAATATGGGTAAAAAATTAGTCATTTGGAAAAGCAGATTGGAAAATCACATTTTTCCCCCATGTGGGAAACTGGGAGATCTTTTTCCAGTTTTCCATCCATCGAGTTGTGATCGGCGGGAGAAATTCCACAAACAGGGAAAAAAGAAGAATTTTCTAGGAAAGGGGAAATCCGGGTATGGGAAGCCAATTTGGCATCCTCGACAATTGGAAGCAGAAGCTTTATTTTCCCTAACAATAAAAAATAAAAATTGTCAATTGATTTTTAATTATATTAATATTTATTTAATTAAAAAACCCTAATTTTAATAAAATTGATTTTATCAAATAAAGGGTAATAAATTAATTAAATATTAATTAATTAATAGTTAACATAGTTTATGACCTAGCGGGAGGATTTCCGAAATGGACGAAACGAAAACTAGAATGATCATAAAAGCAGAGACGAACACGATAAAGCACGCAAAGTAACACTTTTGAAATTTTTCAAAACTTCCATGTTTATTAATTTTACGAAGTCGAAATTAGCTGATAACAACTAGATCTAATTGGGGATACGGACTTTATGGACGCAACAATGAACCAGACCCAAATATTTAATGAACATGATCCCAAAACTATGGTGCACAAAAATGGGATGACAAAAGAGAGGAAACCAAAAAACAAGGAAATGAAACAAACCAAATTCCTAATTACCTATGTACATACGTGGGACAACCTTTTTCAATTTTGATAGTGCTTGAGATATTGCTCTTTGTAGGGAAAATACAAATGATTTACATCATGATATGCCAAGTAATAGGTATTATCTCCACATAAATTTCTGATTTTGAAAGGGCCCAACCAAAACGAATCAAACTTCCTGTGCTTTCCTTTTGGTTCATGTCTCTTATCCCGGAGAAGAACTAAGTCATTGATTTGAAATTGTCTCTCCTTAGTTTTCTGTCAAACAATCTCTTCACTTTGGATTGGTGTTCCTCGATCTTTTTTTCTACTTGATTTCTTTGTTCTTTGATCTTGCATAGGAACATGATTGGCGAAGCATTCATCGTCAATTGTTTGACCCAATTGTAATCTTTGGTAACTCCAATGTCATGAGAATTTGAGCATCAATTCCATACAAGAATTGGAATGGAGACATCCCGATTACTCTTTTGGGAGTTATGCGTTCAAGCCACAATGCATTATATAACTTCTTCCGCCAAGTTATTTGATTTTCTTTGACTAAATTGCGCACGATAGTAATGATGTTTTTGTTACTAGATTCTACTTGAATGTTTCCCGAGGGTAGTAATATGATGAATGAGACAAAGATATTCCATACCCGTAACAAAAAGCTATCATCTCTCGTAGAAGAAAAATTTGAAGCATTATCTGTCATGATCATTTGTGGAATTCCGTAATGAACCAACATAATCTCTTTGATGAAGTCATAGATTACATGCAAAGTAGATGTTTGTTTCAGCGGTATAGCTTCTACCCATTTCGTAAAGTATTCGGGATTGTAGAGAGCACATGAGTATGACTAGCACTATAATTAGGATTAGAACTCGATGAAATCTAAACCCCATTATTGAAAGGGTTCCTCAATGAAACTCAAGCTTCAAAGGAAAAGCTACTAATTTAGGTCTTCCAACAAACTATTGACAAGATTCACATTTTTTGTACCCATTTCGAGCATCGGAAACTATAGTAGGCCAAAAATAATGTTCTCAATTTTATTTATTGACACTAGGCCAAATAAATGACCACCACAAACATGATTGTGAAAGGATTCTAACAACCTAGGTTATTGTTCTTTATCGACACATCGAGGATCATGCCATCAATTCCTTTCTGAACAAAGTGTTGTCCCAAATGACGTACTGGCAGCTCTTAATTTGATATCCATCTTTTCCTTAGCTATCATATTCTCGGGACATTCACTATTTGTGAGAAAGTAGGCTATATTTGAATAACATTTGATTGTGGTACTAACGAAAACTACTAGTGGTAAAATATCTTCAACTGGTTCATGTTCGAGTCATCTTGTAGCTCATTCTTTGTGATGAGTTGGAAAAGTCCTCTTCCTTGAACTAACTTGGTAGGCTTGGTCCATATCATATTCCTAGATATTGGAGACCCAATTACCTCTTTTAGATCTGGTTCTTGTTGTGTCGGCATCAATTTAAGCTGCGGTGTTCGAAACTAAGACTTTGGTGTGTGAATTCAATACATAGTACCCAAAATGTTTCAAGGCTCTCACCACCATGTATGCATGTTTTTCAGGGGAGTGTAATTGAGTTCATTATTTTTTTAATCCAAAACTCATGAATGCAAGAGGAGATTCAATTCCCTCTTATTTGTGTTGAGTCGGGATGGAAGATATCGTGTGTGCAAAAAAGCATAACAATATATTATAAAATCATTTTTAAAAGCGAAGCACCCTTTTGATGTAAAATATTTTGCAATAAAACCCTTGATTTTTTCAAATGATTCTATACCTTCCTTCAACCATTTGAAGGATTCTTTTCCTTTTATCATATCAGTGATTTCTTTGGTCACTCGGTAAAATCTGCACAAACCTTCTCAAACAGTTCACCTTCGCAAATAATGAGTGGACTCTAAGCTTACTTATAGGTAAGGAAAGATTCTTGATAGCTTGAACACGCTCGGGTTCGATCTTAGTTCCTTATTTAGAAACAATATGACCTATGAGTTTCCCTTCCGTAACTTCAAATAGAGAATTCTTTGGATTCAAGGAGGTCTTATGAAGTCTCATGTACCTTTGCAATATTTTCTCCAAATATCTCGAGGTGATCTTCTCGATTCTTTGAGAACATAATCAAGTCATCTAGGTATATCACGATGATAATGTCTTTATAAGATACGAATGTCATATGTATAGCCCTTTGAAAGGTTGTGTGAACATTGATCAAACCAAAAGGCATTCTTCTATATGCGAATGTACCCTGGGGGTGGTGAACATGGTTTTATGTTGATCTTCGTATCCACTTCAATTTGATTATAACCAGAGAACCCATCTAACATGGATAACATCTCCGATCCAGTTACTACCTGCAAAATATGGTCCATGACTAGAAATGGATAGTTATCCTTCAAGGAATCTTGATTAAGATTGTGAAAATTCACACAAATCCTAATTTCTCCATTTTTCTTCAGAATTGGTACAACATTAGATATTAAAGTTGAATTTCGAATAGGAAAAACTATTCGTGAATCTAACATATTTTGAACCTCATGAAATATTGTATTTGCTATCTTGGGATTATATTGTTTTTGCTTTTTCTGAATGGAGTTGCACCAGGATTCAAGGCTATGGCATTCTCCATTTCCCTAAGTTGGAAAGAATTCAAGTCTGTATATAAGTAAGCCAAGATGTCAGAATATTTGGTAAGGAGGCTTACAATTTTTTTGTGCTCCTCAGGTGAGCAACACTTACCAATGTTGACCACGTGAGTATTGTCTTTGGTACTAATGTTAACTTGCTCATAGTCAACATAATTTTTAGGCCCTTTCTGCTCTTTCTCTTTGATAAACCTGTCATGTTTATCAAAAATTTCTTCAAGTGAAACCAATCCTTTTAGAATTTTATTTCCTCTTATTTGAATGATTCCATCACTAGGATCCTCATTCTCAACTCCTTCTTGAATGGGTGAGGTCATCGATTCATAAAATGTAGAATCACTTCCTTCAAAGTAAAATTGTTCAAAATTATCCCTCTTTTCCAAGAAGGAAATAATTTGTTGATCATCATTGAATACTTGTCAATTTTCTGCATTGTCGGGAACACTTGGCCTAAAAACCATTTCAATGGTGTATTTGTCTTGATCAAACTTTGAATGAGGGATCATTAATGAAGCTGAGACTACTAGATAATATTCTTTGTCATTCTTTTCGTGAGGGATGGATTCTATGGAAAAAGCATCGAAGATTTCTATCGCATCCCACACTTTATTTTTGTAGTGTCTCAAATGATCATTCTTTACTTGAAACTGATTTTTAACTTGTTTCATGATTAAATCCACATATTTGAAAAATTTCAAATTTTTTATCCCTTTCTCTTCCACAACTTGGAGGCTAAGGATTAATGCCTCATATTCTACAGTGTTGTTAGTATTTGAAAATTGGAGTTTATAAGAAAAAGGAAATATTTTACCATTCGAAGATATGAGCACCACTCTGCGTTGGAACCTGTTGAGAAACAACTTCATTAGAACTCAAGAGTCTAGATCTCATTGGAATCATGAAAATTCATCTCGGAGGTATGAACCTCCGCATTCATCATATAATTACCCATACTTGAGTTTTGAAACATGACTTGTGCTTAGGCATCATCAGTTTTTGTTATGGTGAACTTTTCCTTAGTTTTAGGCATTAGCTTCTTCATTTCTCCACTTATAGGGATCATAGCATGAGACCAATCCATTTAAATCTCACCACCTAGATCTATGTAAAATTTCTTTCTCAACAACATACCATATGAAGTAGGAATGTTGACAACTAGAATGGTTACCTTGACTCACTTTTGAGGAAATTGAGATAAAACCATTTGAGTGTCTTTAATCTGCCCAATCAGAGGAACTTTTCTTGTCTCCATGGAGTAACAAGATCCAAATGTTCTCGTACAAGTCAACCCAAGAGCATGTGCTACTTTTGCAAGAATCACATTATCTGAGGCTCCAGAATCTATAATGCAATTACTTAATTTACATCCGTTGATTAGAAAGGACACAAAAAAGGTTCAATATTTTCATTCAAAGGTGTAAGTGGATGCTAAAATATTTTGAGTCTTCCCATCTTTGGGATTTTCAGAATTCCTTTGGAGGAATGAACAATAGAGTCACATTTGATAAACTTGACCAATTTCTCAAGTCTGTCCTTATTAGACTTCAAGTACTCGCCTATGACAAGGAATTTTTTTTTATTGATGTGATAAATGATATTAAATTTGGGAAAAATTATTGTACTTGATGTCTCGAATCTGGTTCTTTCAAACTTGATGATGACACACTTTTTACCTTTTCTTCGGGCTTGGTTGATACTGATGTGGGAGAAGAAAATTTCTTCGTAGCTGATTTATCAACTGATTGACTTGACAAAGGCCCTCCTTTCTTTAAGATAGTTTTGACCTTGGAAACCTCAGTCTCCTTGGACTCTTTAGGAATCTTGATTGTCTTGGATTCTTTGGAAGTTTCCTTAGTCTTAGATTCTTTAGGAACTTCCTTAGAGCTCTTTTTATCTTCCACCTTAGTGGTACTCTACTCCTTCTGAGAGTGTGTGAAAAAAAAAAGATTGACTATTCATATCTTCTATAATTTCTTTGTATTTGTCTTCTTCTTCTAAACGACACTTGAAGAAATGATTATTACTCTCTCCTTCGAGCTCTTTGACTTCAGATTTAGATCTTTCGAGTTTGGCTCTTCTTCGTCAACTTTAACAACTTGAGCTTCATCATCACTTTCTTTAACCAAATCACAATTTGAATTAGTTACGGGAGCCACTTCAATAGCAAGCCTCGTCGAGCACTTGCAATTATGGATTTTTTTGGGAACATATACTTTTCTTGATATGTATTTATAAAGAGCGGAGTTTACTAATTCAAGCAACTTGCTTTTTCAAATCTAGCACATCATTAGCCAACTTAATGAGTATAGCCTCTAAATCATTATGGGTTTCTTGACTCTTTCCCTTGAGGGAAGTTTCTAGAACTTTCCTGCCATGATTAATTCATCCTCAATTTCTATGGCCAAGGATTGAGCAAGTTACAAAGTAGCCACTTTATCCCTTCTCAACTGATAGCACACTTTTGGTTGTTGTGCATTAATAAATATTTTTTTCTATCAAGGTTCGAACGAATCCCAACAGAATGTTTTTCACCATTTTGTAGAATTTAGCCATGAAATTCATCATAGGTTATGTTGTCTCTTTCTTCACCTGAGATAGTTGGGAAAGAAGGGCATGTTCATCTTATTCCATCTTGAATCGGTCTTCAAACTTAGTTTTCATATCATTCTAGTTTGTAGTGCATCCATTTGGAAAGATGATGAAACTAATCGGAGACAACGTCATGCAATGTTTCAATGAAGAGGTGAATAAAAACATCTTCATATTCCATGACAAAGCGCACATGCAGCAGAAAGAAAGTAGAAATGTGGTCATCCGGTGATGTCCTCCCATCCCCATAGAACTTGGGAAGAATATTCCTCGATCCTGTGGGAGTTCATGTCAAATTGGTAAGGCCAATGGGCCTCTAGCATTTCCCCATGGTACGTTAGCTGCCATCCTTGGAAAGGTGGTATGTAAAGGCAAAACAACGTGAGCAAGACCAATTTCTTGAGATGTAGTGATTCCTTCCTTTCTTAATATTTCAGAATTCATGCAAGGCTTATAGATCTACGGGGCATGTTCCTCCTTGGAGGAGATAACTTGAAACCAAAATTTCCTTAAAAGTAAAAAGCGGGATCTAATTGTAACTCTAGCAACTCTCGCAGCTTGATCTTCTTCATTATCTAGTACTGATGCGGCGAGATGAAAATGATAGTTTCTTGTGCACTTTTCCTAAATAGCTTGCCTCAAATATGATGATATGTCTTCTTGAGTATCTGTAAAAAGAATATTTGGTTGCAAGATAGGTGAGTTACCTGTAATAGTCATACAAATTATTTCCTTGGTGGAAGAGGGCCATGTCGGTGAACAATGATCAACACATGTCCAGGAGCTCTTCGACCACAAGTTGAGTGTTCTTATTCTAAGGTCTTCAATTTAGATTTATTTTTCAATGGCTCTACCAACAACCAAAAATTTATGTAAGATTTTATGGTTTTCTTAAGCTACTATTCAAAGGTTGGAAGAAATGTTTCCTTGAAAATATTCGTCAGGGCACAAGGTTCGGTTGAAGAATTGGAGCTTGTGTAGAGGGGATAGTTATAAATATTTAACCAAACACTGGTTAACAATTCTTGAATCCCTAGTGGACTCACTAAAAACTATTAGCATATGGATTTTCACGCATGCAAAAGTGTGGGAATGAAGTCCCTCCTCAATGAAGGTGAGGCTTCCTTCTATGAAAACCAAAACTATATTTACACTGTATATTAAAAATTGTATGTTGGGGGGGTTGGAACATCAATGGAAAGAAAAGTGAATGAGGGAGATGGGATGGAATGAATGGAAATGAATGAATAGAAGGAACATGCAAGAGTTAGGTAAAAGTAGAACCTAATATTGTATGGAGAAGAACAATAAATAACTTAACACAAATAGAATGGAGTTTTCATCAGCTAAACGAGAATGAGTAAAAGGAACACACGTGAGCATGCATATAATAAGAGCTTGATCTTTGTGAATTAGAAAAACATATTATTAGTGTTGACAATAAGATCAGGATAATATTTTCATGCAATATTAAAACACTTAACATCTAATGAACATAAGAACATCAAATGTTATAAGAGATAGTGAATGAGACACAAAGTTCATATTTCATTAACTCCAAAATGTCTTCTAAAAAGAACACAAACTTTCTTTCTTTGAAGTAAAAATTGCATACAAAAGTATTTTCTTCTCTCTCTTAAAGTCACCATTTACAAATGAGCCCATGAATTCCTTTTATAACCCATAAGTTGATTACAAAGTAGTTAGAGTTTTACACGAACATTAAACAAGGCATCTTAACTACCCTTGAATTTTTCAACCAACTTTTAAAAAGTAACCTAAAAAATAAAAACAACTTAAGTTATAAAACATTTTCCAAAAGTGAGTTTAATAACACCGCTTTATAATAAAAAGCAATGGGTACATGTGGACCCCACTTAAATGACTTAGACACACACATAGACATCCTAGTTAGCAACGCGCCACCTATATCAAGACACCTAGGATTAGTGCCTTATCCATTAGGCCAAGAGTATGCCTATCCCGGTCTTACGAGAATGAACTCATTGACTATGCTCCACAATCTTCCAATAAAAGAGAGTCAAGCTTGAAAATTGAGTAATTCATCCACCTCTCCATTTGAGCATGATCCCGGTGTGAGAAATTTTATCTTTATTCGCATTCACATTCAAAATTACACACAATTCTCCACATGCTCCGAATACCTTTCCATAGTGAATTCTTCATTTGTCATGAGACCGTAGTCGTTATGCCACCTTGGCTTATCAGAATCCAACTCCTTATCTTTTGCCATTGAAAGGATCTTCCAAGAGTTGAGATTGCAATTCACTACCTAGATTTATGTATTTTGTATTTGTCACCATCCCGAAGTGTTTCCATTCTAATCTACTCATGATCATCCAATTTGAGAATGCTCCAACTTTAAGATTGGTCGATGAAGTAGCATGCCCACTACTAACTGAGAGCTGACAGGGACATACTTGAATGATGTGGCCTTACTTGATGATCCACACAACTGCATTTGTCATTGATTTTAATTTTTCAATGAATAGATCCGTACAATGATTAAGTGAAGACAATTGATGGAGACAAGTTTCTCCCATTATCAATCTTTACCGATATCAATGGCTTTTGACTCTGAAAAGACCTCTATCTATAGCTACGAACTATACCACATAATTAGGAAGTAAGAGGTTACTTCCACTTCAGGGGCTGTTAGAGTTGAATCGCCACACCTTTGTTTTAGGTGTTGTGGTGTATCTATGGCAAGTGACAAACAATTCAGAATAAGAGTCATGAAAATTGTGACTCGCCTTAAGTTTATATGCAATCGAGATCAACCTATGCCGATGTGTCCCAAGTTGGTGTCGACGATATTCTCATACTATAAATGGAGCGTAGAGGTGAGTAGAATGCCTGGAATCCATACCATGCAACATCATTTTATTTGAAGATGACATGATTGTGATAGAAGCGTGATTTCAAACTATTACTTCCTTCTTTAAAAACTACACAAATCACCTTTGAAAGCGCCGTGGGAAAAATAAAAATTCTTGTTATGAGAAATGCTCACCTGGATGAGGGAGTCTATTGAGGTACCAATTTTTTTGTGTCAAAGGGTTTTTACTTATAAAATTCTTCAATCAAATATTAAAGGTCAAAGTTGACTCTTCTAAAACTGCTAGGAAAATGCAAGTGTAAAACTACGAAAATCCTATTTGGTTTTAACATGGGAAAAATACCAAACGTCACCTTGCAAATCTACAACTTGGTAAGGAGCATATGAAGGTGGGGAAAATTCAAAGAAACAATTATTTTCTTTTGATGATTATTTGAGCTCAAAATATCAACTCACAAAGTGAGTCACCTTGAAAATCTGAAAACTACATGCGGCGAAATCAAACAAATTACGTTTTATTTGACTCCATGAAAAATATAAAAAAAAGTGTTTTACATTTGAATTTTGGCAAAGGAGTACATTAATGTGGGAAGAATTCAACAAACCAAACCGGTTCTCTTGACTATCACACAACTTCAAGATATCAAGCTCCAAAGTTGATTACTTCAACAAATACAACCCATGACACGTTCTTTCCACATCTATCATTTTCTTCATTAAATTATATTTTTTTTGTTTTTCTTTTTGTGTTGACCTTTGAATGTGTGATATTATTGAATAGCACAAATTTCTTGGAGAGATCTTGGTTATGCAAATGCGTGAATAATTATTTTTCCTAAATACTTCTCACCAATGCGTGATAAAAATGATTTATTTTTTATTAAATTCTCCCATGGAATTTCTTCACCAAAAACCTCTGCGTGAGCACTGCCTGGTTTTTCTGGGAATGTAGATTTTCCTTCTACAATGTGTGCTCTCTTTTTGCGTGGAATAATTTCTTGCCAACGTGGATTTTTTTACTTGGTTTGGTGTGGATATTGCTTTCTTTGCTGAAATGTGGAACTTTTCACTTTTTTATATTATCTTCCAACCGCATGGAAATTCTATTTTTTTATTTGGCTTATGCATGCATTTTAATTCTTTCTATGCACGTGAGAAGTTGTTTTATTTCTAGATTTCTTCCTTCCCCTCCACGTTGAAAACTACCTTGTGCATGCATGGACTTGGTGTGTTTGAATTCTTACCAATGCGTGGGCTTTGTTTTGCTGGCTGGGATTTGTTTTAACTTTTTCTTTGTCTTCTTTTGCAGCTCCTTACAAGACATGCGTTGGAAACAATATCTCTTAAAAAATTGTTGTTTTCTCCTTTTTGTTGTGTATTCTTTTGTTCTTGTCTTGTTGTTCCCACGTGACTTCTCCAACAAAACAAAAAACAATGCTTTGGACTGTTCTTTAAGGAAAATGCGTGGGAACTTCTAGAGAAAGTTTTTTTGCTATATTCTTTGATTTTGCTCCCCTCCAATGTGGTTGGCCTCCTTTGTCTAGCTAAGTGGTCTTTTCTTTTTTTTTTTTTGGCATGGACTATATAATCCTTTCTTTGCGTGGGGATGTTAAACCTTGTTGCCTTTTATTTCATCTTTGGTTGCCAAGATAAATGGTGTTCAAACTATTGCTCGTTTGTGTGGACAACTGTGAATGCTTTTTCTTCTTTATGGCACGGGACTTTCTATCTCCTCCCGACATGTAAATGGAATGGTCTAGCACTAACGTGGGAAAATTGGTGATCGAGTTGAATCTAGAAAACTCTTGCATTGAAATCTCCTTTACTTCTGGTGTATTTCTGAGGGATGTGATAACAATATTTCTCGATAAACGCTTCTATAGAGGAAATAATAAGTTAAAAATATTGAAATCTTTAAAGCTTCTTCGCATGAATTTTTCCAACGAGTTTGATGGAGAAATGGTTATGAAGATTAAAGAAGCTTATGTAATTATTTCTTATTTCCGTTAGAATAACAAAATTTCCCTTTCTTCGGTAGTGGGCATTGGTTTCAGGGAAAGATGGGAAAAATTGGTCGTTTTGCAAAGCAGTGGAAATTCCCATTTATTTCACCATGTGGGAAATTGGGAGATATTTTTCAGATTTTTCATCGGTCGGATTGATCGAGATAACAAGAGAAATTTTGCAATTGGGGAAAAAAAGAAGAATTTTCCAAGAAAGGGAAAATTGGGTATGGGAAGCCAATTTGGCATCCCCGGTAATTAGAAGTGGAAGATTTATTTTTCCTCGGCAATAAAAATAAAACTTGTCGATCGACTTTTAATTATATTAATATTTATTTAATTAAAAACCCCAAATTTTAATAAAATTGATTTTATCAAATAAAGGGTGATAAATTAATTAAATATTAATTAATTAATATTTAATTTAGTTTATGACTGGCGGAAGGAGTTCTCTGCTTAAAACAGATGAAACAAAACCGAATGATCACAAAACGAGATGATCGTGATGAGCGCGATAAATCATGCAAAGTAACACTTTTGAAAAATTTCAAAATTTCCATGTTTGTTAATTTTGTGAAGTCAAAATTAGCTGATAAGACATGCCATGGATTCAAACATGGTTATAGTTATTGGATATTTGAAAGGGCTATATGTTTAGTTGGTTTGCCTATCCAGGAAAGTATTTGACCATAAATGTAGTTATTATGGCTTGCCCTGCTAAATGGGGTATGTTATTGTCAAGAAAATGGGCTGCAAGTGTGGAAACAATGTACATATGGATATGTCATATGCCACCATACCTGTAGAAGGAAAATTGGTGAAATTACATGGAGAGAAAAAGATGCTCCATATCATTGAAGATCCTGCGAATGCCTCTTATGAGGTATTATTTGTTGACATTGATTTGGATAATTTTATAGGATTTTCTGATTTTGAAGATCAATGTATAAATATTGTCACTCATTTACAAGATCCTAGTATTCCTTGGACCATGATATTTGATGGAGCATGTTCTGCAATGGGGAATGGAGCTGGAATAGTTCTCACATCCCCAAAAAAAGAGTCTCATAATTTTTCATTCAAATTAAATTTTGAATGTACCAATAATATTGTAGAGTACGAGGCATTGCTCCTAGGATTGAGAGTTTCTTGGAAACATGGAATTAAAGACCTCATTGTTAAAGGAGATTCTGAGTTAATTGTGAAGCAAGTAAGAAAATTGTATGCCACTAAAAATCAACAGATGAAATAGTATAAGCATGCAACTTGGGATCTTATTGAGATGTTTGATTCATTTAATATCTTGTATCATGAAAGGACTCGAACACGAAGTAGATAAATTAGTTGTAATGCATCACCCCCTTCACCTTGAAACCCCCTTAGTGTGTAATGTGGCACCTTTGCATCACACTTCTCTAATTGTACAATATCTCCATTTTGTAACTATGATCATTTAAAAGAATTTTGGCTAGACACTCCATTTTTTTGTAATTTTTTTATAAAAAATTTACATGTATTCTACACTCTAAATACAAATTTCGTTAGTTTGTGGAATTTCATGAATGTGTATGGTTTTATGGCTATTACCTTTAGAAAATCAATGAAACTGAAAATTATTTGAAGATGATGATCAAATACAAAGGTTCATTGAAAGTAAAAATGAATTCACAAATCAGCACATTGATTTAGAACCTATGGTTGAACTTTGTGATGGGAAAGAAACTCTCTTTGGGAAATAAGTGATCCAATTGAAAACAAATATGATTCCCAGAGGATTGGTTGCCCTTGAATCCAATTTTGACAATGTTGATAGGATAATCAATAGACCCATTTATGTTTCTAGAGATGTTGTAGAATGCAACCTGGGGACTCAAGAAAACCCTAGGAAGGTATGGCTAGGTTGTAATCTGAGCAAGGAAGAAAATAAATCTTATACTAAGTTGTTGAGAGAATACCAAGATTGTTTAGCCTGGTCATATTCTAAATTGAAATCCTATAGAGAAGATCTATTTCAACATGAAATACCTCTGGAACCCAATTCCAAACCTTTTAGGAAGAAACAAAGACCCATCAATCCTCTCCTTTCCCTAAAGATGCAAGAAGAGTTGATAAATCTGAGAGATGGAGGAATCATACAACCTACCAAGTATTCTTCGTGGGTGGCTAATTTGGTGCGGTCGAAAGAAAAATGGAGACATAAGGATTTGTGTGGATTTCAGAATCTTAACAAGGCATCTATTAAAGATAATTATCCATTTCCAAATATGGATAACATGCTACAACTTGTTATAGGATTTGAGTTATTATCTACACTAGATGGGTTCTCAGGGTACAATCAAGTGGTTTTCAAGAAAAACTTGACTAGTTCAAGACTGTTTTCACTACCCCTTGGGGGACATATGTTTATGTCAGAATGCCTTTCAAACTTATGAATGTTGGAGAAAATTTCCAGAGAGCTATGGATGTGGATTTCTCGGGACTTATTAATGATTTTATAGTTGTATATCAAGATGATATAACAATTTTTCCAAGAAAAGAGGTGACCATTTAGGACACCTAGAGAAAATGTTGCTCAGATGCAGAGAATATGGGATTTCATTAAATCCTAAGAAATGTCATTTTGGAGTTCAAAAGGCTAAACTATTGGGACATATTGTGTCAAAGGAAGGGGTCATGATTGATCCTGAAAGGGTGGAAGCGATTGGTAAGGTTCCTATCCCTAAGTCTAAAAAGGGAATTCAATATTTTTTGGCCAAATATATTTTATCAGAAGATTTATCTCTAATTTTGTTGAGATAAAAATCCCTATAACAAGCATGCTAAAAAGACTAGGTCATTAAATGGGAAGGAGTTGTTCAAGATTTCACAAGAATTAAAGAAAAATTAAAGAATGTCGGTCTTGACAAGCCCTAAATATAAAAAGGATTTTCAGATATTTTCTTTTCCTCTGAAAATACTATTGCATCAGTGTTGTTGCAAAAATATGGAGATGGAAATGAAAGGCCTATTGATTTTTTCAAGTAAGGCCCTACAAGGTGCTGAATTAAAGTACACTATCATGGAAAAGCAAGATTTTTCTTTGGTAAGAGCTACTAAATTTTTAGGCCTTATATCTTAAGTTCTAAGATTGTAGCCTATGTTCCCCATATGATGGTTAAAGATATATTGACAGAAATGGAAGTCTCCAAAAACGGTGTCGTTGGGTGAATAAATTACAAGAATATGATATGGAGATATAGACCACCAAATTGGTTAGAGGTATGGGATTGGTGAAGTTGATGGCTGAAAGTAATTTGCAGGTTATGGAGGTGAATGTTGTTGAAGAGGATGGTATGAATCCTCATGAAAAAGTGAATAACTTAGTTTGGTATAAGGATGTAATTTATTATTTGAGGAATTTGGAGTGCCCTGGACACCTAGACAAAAATTAGAGAAGAAAATCAAGTTGGCATCCCAAAAATATGTCATGACTGATTTTGGTCTAGCATGGAAAAATCCAGAGGGTGTATTACTTAGATGTATAACTGAAGAGGAAGTTCCCACAATAATTTCAGAATTCCATGGAGGAGTGTGCAAAGGAGATTTTCTAGAAGAGTAACTACACATAAGATTTTGAGAGAAAGATATTGGTGGCCCATGTTATTCAAGGATACAACTACACTAGTCAGGAGATGTGAAAGTTTTCAACATTTCTCTGGGAGATTGAAGGTTGCGGGTGCTCTACCATTACAACCAGTATCAGTTGAAACTCCTTTCAAGAAATGGGGAATGGATTTCATTGGAGAAATGTTAGATTCCTCAAGTGTTGGACATAGATGGATCTTAGTTGCTACTAATTACTTCACTAAGTGGGTTGAAGCTATTCCCACCAAAAAGGAAACTCACCAAGTAATTATGGATTTCATCTTAAACAATATAATCTGCAGATTTGGAGTTCCTGTCAAAATAGTTGTTGACAATGCCATGAGATTTAGGGATAAACCATTGGTAGCTATGTGCAAAGAGTATGGAATTAATTTGGATTATGCATAAAACTAAAACCCACAAGGAAATGACCAACCTGAATCAAGAAATAAAAATATGCTTAAGATACTCTGGCAAAGGACCCTAGAAGTTAATAAAAGAAAGTGGGGTGAACAACTCAAGTTTTCTTTATGGGAAAACCAAATTACCACTAAAAGAGAAACTGGTAAAAGTCATTTTGAGCTAGTTTATGGGGTTCATGATATTTTTCCCTTGCATACACAGTTGTCTTTGTATACTAGTTCATGCAACAACTTGGAGATGAAGGGAAGTGAACCCTTATGAAGAAAGGATGAACCAAATTCTGGAATTGGATGAAGAAAGAAGAGAATCTCATCAGAAGCACCTGAAATTCAGGGAAAGGCTCAAAAATATTTTTGATAAGAAAGTAACCCCAAGAGAGTTTAACATTGGAGATTTAGTCCTGCTATGGGATAGTAGACATGAAGAAAAGGGAAAACATGGAAAATTTGATGCTCTATGGATGGGGCCATACTCTATTGATATCAGAATTAGGGAGCATACCTTTTTCTTGAAGGACCTAGAAGGAGATCTATTGGAATTTCCTGTCAATGACATACATCTAAAACACTTCTTGGATTGAGCTTGCATAGTTAGGTATGAATTTTTGTACAGTGTATAATTTTTATTTGTTTATTTTTTTTTCTCATTTTGTGTTTCTAGTCTACAGTGACCCATTGTTATGGTATTTCAATTGTTTATGGTTTGTTTTTTCTCATAAGGCCATGATTGTGTCTCTGTTATGACTCCATTTTCCTAATGAATTAAGGCACCTGGTCTATTTGTCGAGTTTTCTATTTGGTTCTTGTGGCACTGCAGGGGTGCCCATCCCTGAGTTGGAGCTGATGTTGGTGCTTGTTTTAACTCACCCCTTTTCAATTCAAAGTATGCCTCTAAAAATTTTCATGTCTTACTAACTGAGGTAAATCCCATGTGAAAATCCGCTATAAAGTCATGTCAATCCTTGCAAAGAGGCCCCAATGTGTCGTCTTTTTCAAAACCTTGTGTTAACTACACCTTGTTTCCGATGTCGAAAAATAATGGTGAATCATTGGTTTGCTTTGATATATAGGACTTAATCTAGAAGTTTACAAATGACAATAAAAATATGCAAGCCAAAAGATATTTCCGAAGGTCTGAAAGAGTACCCGATGAGCATTCATGTGAAACACAATGAAAAAATGTGGAATCATCCTCGTTCCCAAAGGAAAACACATGTAGAGATATTATTGGAATGGGGAGATAAGCATCTGCTTTTCCTAGGCACTCTACACTAAGTAAAGTGCAAGATGAAGTTGTAAGTATAAAACCCAAAAGAGGGTGCACGTCGTCTCATTGGTCAAAGTCAGTAAGTAAAATGAAATAAGTATGCAGGAAGGAAGGTCAAGAATTTGGAAAAAGTGAAAAAAGTCTCATTGTCCCTAAGGGTGTGCAGTTGATAAAAAATAATTCGAGATCTGAGATACCCAAGAACATGGACCAATTCTATAGTATGCATGGGGGTGGGAAAAGAATCACATCTCTCATATTACAACAATAGTGCATAGGTCACCTTGCAAGATCTTCCCGAAGCCTGTTGGTGGTAAAGGAGGTGGTTCATTAATGCACTAGCCATATGGGAGTAAAGCCCCTTAATGCAGAATATTCATGTAAGATAGATATGCAAATGATATGACATGAAAATATTGCAATGATTGTAAGAATTAAAGAGGTTGAGAATTACAAAAAAATCCCCACAAACGCAATCTGTGGCATTAATGCATAAATCTATGAGTCGTTAATAAGGTGACTTATTTTAAAGCTACATACAGACACCCTTAAAGGTTTGATATTCTAAAGTGAAAGTATTGAAAGATAGTTGAAGCAAGAACTGAACTCAAGGCTCAGATTTTGGTTGCAGATATTTTCCAGACAAGTTCCAAAGAGTTGTCAAAAAGGTGAGTTCATTAGTCCCCCTATTTCCTATGATATTTTGAAAATTGGTATAGGAAGTCCAAAGAGGTGTGATAGAGCTAAACCAAAATTATGAATATTTTTGTAACACCCTTGAAAAAATTCCAATCTTAGTTCCCCTCGAATATAATTACAAACTCTGATATCACATCCATAGACTTAGAGGATTTTAAACAAAGGTTATATTCCCCTAAAATAAGTGAGGTCATGACCCAAATAGATAATAGTTGCATCGACCTCATTGTTTCCTTCCCTCCCACTATGCCATGCCTAGAACTTGTATGGGTATGTGCCCAAAATTACAATCCTGAAACTAAAGAAGTCTGGGACAGAAGAGGAGAGTTGGTCTTGTCTTTCCAGGAACATGTTTTTGGGAAGAACTCTAGGTTTTCCTCCCACAAGGGAAGATGGGGCTATCACTAAGGATTCAACACATGAATCTTGGAATACTCATTCAAATAAATGGATGAAATATATGAATGACCATTGGATGAATAGTCCTCAAACTTCTACCCATAGAATGAAAAAGAAATTGAATAGGGATGAATTTATTGAGGAAGTTGGGGATGTGATCACACTTGTTGAAAAAACTAATGGGTATGAAATCTACTGCTTTCTTTTAGGATTGGATGTTTGAATTTATCCAAATCATAGTTCCTAATAAACAACCTCTCCCCTGGGCCGATATTATAAGTACCCGTATGGCGTATTCATGAGAAAATAATGGGAGTTACCTATATTGTGAGAGGAGAAATGCTTAGAATGGGTGAATTCTTCATGACCTCTTACCTTGTCTATAATGTAGCTTTTCACAAGAATTTTCCTGAATTACTAATGGATAGAGAACTTGATAGTTCAAAGGTGTATGATGTTTTCTATCAGTTGAAATTAGCAAGTTTTGACGCACACTACATAAATATTTCCAATCACTTCTTTGCACCTACAATTTGTTTATACCAACTAGATTGGGAAAATGAAAGGTTCACCCCTAATGCTAAGAGATTTATTACTCAGTATGGGTGTTATTTCATCCAATTCAGAACTTATTCATATATCAGGGTTAGTGGTTTTGATGGGAAACCCTATATGTTACCCAGATGTGTCAATGACAAATGGACATTAATGGAATTGGTCAGACAATTGTTATCAATAAACCAGATCATTGCTTAGAAACATGTAATGTCCCCAATAAAATTCCCTATAGTCATAGGGAATTATACTTTCCCTAATATCTAGAAAAAAAAATGTTGGAGGGAGAGATGAACAAGTGTATGATAGACATGTTTGAGGATAGAAAACAATATGATATAAAGCATATTTTGCACAGTATTGCGCCCACTCAAGTAGAGCACAAGCCTCATTATGAGGACTTCTGGATGAATTGTGAAGATGAGAGAGAGGTCAGATGAAGAGAGTTTTCAAGAATGAATTTTTCTCAGATGGTTGACTATGGGGTTATCCAAACTCTGAAGGGTTAGAGGAGGATGAAAATATAGTTAGTGAAGAATACATCTAGGAAAACATTGCTTCACAACCCTTACCACTAGTTAATTAGAATATCACTGAGAAGAAGTATAATCAAGAGAAAAATACCCACCCTATCCGAATTTCCATAAGGTGGTTGTTTTCAAAAGGAGTGGATATAAGTTACCACCGAACCCATTGTTAAGAGAATATAGGAACAATCAACTCATCTTGATAGTTCAAAGGTGTATGTTGTTTTCTATCATTTGAAATTGGAATGTTTGGACAAACACTACATAAATATTTCCTATCACTTATTTGCACCTAAAATTTGTTTGTACTAACTAGATTGGGGAAATCAAAGGTTCACCCCACAGTGCTAAAAGATTTATTACTTAGTATGGGTGTTATTTCATTCAATTCAAAACTTATTCATATATCAAGGTTAGTGGTTTTGATGGGAAACCCTATATGTTGCCCAGATGTGTCAATGACAAATGGGAATTAATGGAATTGGTCAAAAAATTGTTATCAGTACACCAGATTATTTCTCAAAAACATGTAATGTCCCCAATCAAATTCCCTATAGTCATAGGGAATTATACTTTCCTAATATCTAGAAAGCAAAAATGTTGGAGGGAGAGATGAACAGGTGTATGATAGACAGGTTTGAGGATAGAAAACAATATGATATAAAGCATATTTTTCACATAGTATTACACCCACTCAGGTAGAGCACAAGCCTCATTATGAGGACTTTTGGATGAATTGTGAAGATGAGAGAGAGGTCAGATGAAGATAGTTTTCAAGAATGACTTTGTCTCATATGGTTGACTATGGGGTTATCCAAACTCCTGAAGGGTTAGAGGAGGATGGAAATATAGTTAGTGAAGAATACATCCAGGACAACATTTCTTCACGACCCTTACCACTAGTTAAATAGAAAATATCTGAGAAGAAGTACAATCAGGAGAAAACTTCCCATCCTATCTAATTTTCCATAAGGTGGTTGTTTTCAAAAGGAGTGGATATAAGTTACCACCATACCCCATTGTTAAGAGAATATAGGAACAATCAACTCATTGATGATGTTCTTCCCCCTTCTAGAGGGTTTATACCACTAGAGACATTTCATGGAGGAAAAAGGTTAAGAATTTGGATTCATTACCAATGACAGGTGATGTAGGCACCCAGGAAAAATCCAAAACTCTCCCTCTTCAAACATCAAGAAGGACTAGAGAAATGCCTCAGGAAGGTAAGTTTTGCAAGCCCTATTTTTCATGTTACTCCCTTACAGATTATTCCAACATATTCTAGGAGCCAAAGGAAAAGAAAAAGTGATGGAATATGGTATTAAGAAGGTCAAGGAAGAAAAAATGGTCGAGGTTCCCCATATTGGCATGTAGGAAATAGAAGAGGAAAAAAATTCAGATCCAAAAGAGAAAAAGAACTAAAATTGTTGAATGGGTGGATCTAGAAGAGATGGAGACTCTGAATAGGTAGAGAACCTTGAGGATTCAATGCGTTATCTACTTCTACTCAATCTCATGTTGTTTTGCTTATTGAAAAACCTACACCTATGATAGCAACCCTTGCTATCCAAACAACTAGAGTTACTCCACCCACCAATTTAGGAAAAAAAAATCGTCATACAAAATCCTCCACTTGATGCTGCAATTACACCACAATAACATGTTGAGGCCACCCCAAAATAAACTTTACCTATGTAACCTCATGTTGAGGGGATTCTAGTGCAAACAACATAGGAAGAAATGGTAGATGTTACAGTTGCAGTGACACCTCAGAATGTTGAAGCAAAGGTAGGAGCCTTGGAAATTTGAATTCCCACGATTGAAGTTACCCTCAAGGACCTAGTAAAACCATTCCTATTCTAAGAAAAATATTGGATCAAAAAGAAAATAAAAGTGGTGATCAACAACCCTTAGAAATTGAAGTGACAAAATATCAATTTGAGCCTATGGAAGGATTTGAAAGCCAAGATGGCCTTGTAGAACAAAGTGATTAGAAGGAACTTGTGTTCACAATTTCAAAATGTGTTTCAATAGCTTCATCTTCATCTAAGGTCCTTTCAATTTTAGCTAAGACCATTGTTCTATAATCAGTTGACAAACATGAGTCTCCTATAAGAGAGTGGATCAGTAGCACTCTTCCTAAGAAGAAGAAGAAGAAGGTAGAGATACACTTAGACAATGATGATTTACAAATATTGGATCTCCTCACTCCAAAAAAACTACGCAAAATAGTGAAGGTAATCTCTAAGGAAACCCCTGAATAGAAAAGGAGAACTTTACATAAACATTGCAACTCCCAAAGATGATGTTCTGTGAATAGAAGCATCCCCATCGATTTCTAATTCTACTGGGGCTTCTCAGGTAAGCCCTCTACTAAAGAAATGAAATATGATTTTTGTGGTAGTAGGAGTGTTCCAGAAAATTGATGAGTTCAAAGAAACAAAGAGAGATTTAAAGGCTAAGAATGAGGCATTTTCCAACTTAGTCAGAAGATTGACTAGAACTCACCAAGAAGGAAAAACTCAGACCCGAAGATCACTGGTGAAGATATCAAGAGGGTGAGTGATTTGAGTGAAAGAGGGGAAGCTACCATTCAATGGGAAAATAATTTGGTCACTAGAGGTGAAATGTTAATTATATAATTTGTAAAGAAGTATTCCCACATCTTCAAGAAGGTAGAAATAACCCAGGAATTACTAGACAAATGTGAGGTGAAAGCAAACAATGTGGCAGGATATGTTGCCTAAAATGGAAGTCATCAAGAATTTAGATGATGACATAATTACTAAAGAAGGAATTGTATCTCCTGATTCTATGGGAAGTCAACATGAGTATTACAACATGAAAAAGGTAAAAGTGGAGGTCCTAGAAAATTATCTTAAAATCCTTGAGAAGGTGAGACATAAAACTACATATTACATCAATTGTCTTCATGATCTGATAGATAAAATGATTGGAAAAGATACTGGAGAGAAAATTAGTATGGAAAGCACTTGAAAATATGATCAGACTTTTCAGGGAACATGTCATGGGTAAACTAGGAGAGCCAAGAAATTTCAATGTGACTCTCATGAATGACTGGGTAGGTGCTAAGACAACAATTGATAAAGTAATAAGGAAGTTAACATGGGAAAGAGTAGTTTACAATGAGATTGATGAAATCAATACAAAACATGAAATAATTTTCAACTACCACTCAGGACCTAATGAAGAAGTTGTAACTCAGATGTTCAAAAGGTATGACGCCTATAAAAATAGGGTAGGAGAAAGCTCAAGACAAGTCCCTAGCAAGTGAAAAGAAGAATGACAAGGTTTGTTGGGAATAAGAGAATATCATTTTTGTGTCCTCCAGATGTCACCACATGTTCTCACTCAACCCAATTAGAAGAAAAAGGGAATATTTTTAGTATATATATTTTTCTTTATAGATTTTGAACTACATGGAGTGAGGATTCAAAGGCCTTCTGAAAAAAATTTTTGGGGAAAAATCTATTAAGATAAAAGTATAAGTATGAGGGGTTTGTCCTCATACTAAAAGGGGTTGTTTCTAAAAGCTTTGGAAAAGAACAATACTTTATAATTTTACTAAGATACTACTTATTTGTTTCCTAGAAGTACATTTTGAGTTTTAATCTTTCAAATTCAAGTGTTAAGATGATTACAGAGTATAGTCATTAGCAGGCATTGAGATTTAGTATTACCTTTTTCCCTTGTCAATAATTTGATGAATTTTAAAATGAAATTTGTCTATGGGTTCAGTTTTTATGTCTTGGACTTTAAATACTAAACACTTTGTTGATTAATTGCATTTCTTGCTGCAATTTTGTGTTTCTTTATTTCTTTGAAGTACACTGGGCCTATCCTTAGTGATTAAGTTTTGGTGATTTGTTCAGTATTGTATTGTGAGCCTTTACTTTACAATGTTGAATGCGATTATAAAATCCTTACTAAAATCATTTTGTTGATGGATCTTTGTAAGATTTTGAGTGTATCTTAAGCGTATGAGATTAGGAGCAAGAAACACTTCATTAGAATGCTTGCATGAGATTTTGTGCTAAGTATTTTGAGGATTGTGTGAAATATTTGTCTTAATTGAGTATCAATGAATGCAAATATTTCTTAAGTGAGAACTATGATAAATTGATGAATTGATCTGTGTTGTTTGGAATGACATATGTGTCTGAAAAAGCACTGTGAGTAGTGTTATCTAGAGACTTATCATTTTTTTGAATCCCCCGTCATTATAAAAAAACTTTAGCCTCATCACAAAACAAAAATATCATGTTAGTCATCCTATCACAACATGTGTAAATACTATTGAAAGGAAACCTGGATTTCACTTTACCCTTTCATAACTATGCAGGAACCAACAGAAATTCCCACTGTCTAGAGTAGCCTGAGTCTCACTTGAGTGACATTTGCACCATTTAGTGTGATAACTCGTATGGGTTAAATTGTGCATATATTGACCAGGTTCACTCAAGACTGATACTCATGCTCTAAAGAAAATACTTAGAAGCCTTGATTATGCTTATAATTTTTCAGATTCAGGTTACAAAATGGGTTCTCTCACCCTTGGTTCAAGGAAGGGCCTAAAGTAGTAGGGAAGGTCATCCCCTTTGCACGTGACATAAAAAATAGGTTCAAATAGGTTTGTCATACATCCTCCCCAACTACAAATGACATACACTTATATTATGTCATTCTCAAATTTCATCAGCTCATCTGTTGATACTTCCTGGCCCCAAGGGGGTGTAGTTTTAGATACCAACAAGTATAATCTATTAAACATCTCAAGTGGCAATAAAACCCTACTAAACTTAGATTCAAACTTGGTAATTCACTATCAGAAAAATTCATAGAATGAAAGAACTTATAGCACCATTCATTTTACTTGAACATTTAATACTTATTTGAGAATCACGAGAAAAACACTTATCCCCTTACCACCACTTTACTTCTCTAATATACTCAAACGTTAGATTAAAATAGTATAATGTTTGATTTAAGTCACAGTACATGTATTTCTCAACAGTAATTTAATAATCAATCATACATGAAGTTAATAGAGGCTTCACCTCCCTTAAGGATAGTCCTAAGGTTTTGTTTAAGGTTTTCCACTTCAGAAAGAGTAATATATAACCATTGAAAGTAGATGATACATACACTAATAATCATTATCTCACAACAATCCTAAAAATACACCATAATTACAAGTGATTTATATAAGGTGTGATACCGGAAACAATACCGGAAATAATACCCTAAGGTTAATCGATAACCCACAACCATATTTGCTAATGAGCTTCATCATCAAGCTCTTTTATTCATGTTTTTCCTAAGTAAGTTACTTACAAGATAAACACCATATTTTTCCAAATCTGCCAAATATGGATATGGAAATTATAACAAGCATAAATTACATACATTCTTATACATAAATCATAAACTAGAGAACAATTATGAGGTTAGAACAACCTATAAACCCTATTCAAGATAGTTTTGATGATAAATCTCTAGATTTGCATAAATAAACTAAGCAATAATTAATTAAAATCAACACATGCAATAAAAACTACAGAAGATAGAAACTAAATGAAACTATAATGGAACAATTTCTATTGATTATGATAGGGAATTTTACACAATTTCTTGATCCTAAAATCATGGAGTCAAGTCTTATCATTTTATCCTTATATCTATCCTTTATTCCCTAGTCTTACTCTCAATCCCAAGATATTCTCACACATTTCTATCTCTATGAGTTGTTCATGACAACTAATTGTGCACACTCATATATTATTTTATAAATATTAAAAACTATTACTACCAAATAACCCAAACCACTCCTACGTGTTCACACTATGAACAATATTTGGTAATAGTCACCTCCTTAGTGTGAACATGGGGGAAAGCTATATCCTGTACCTGCTCATGATCTACAAAGAAATGAAGTCTTTCAATGAGTACCAACAACTCAAACAATATGAGGTTTTAAAAGAGAACCTCTAACTCAAAAAATGGTTTTCTAGTCGAACCAACCACTACGTAGCAGCGTACATTATTTTTCTCACATCATTGTTTCTAACTTAGAGGGATTACAAAATAGAAATTATGCTCATGCAAGAGCTTTAAACAGGAATGTTACTTCTATTCATTATTACAACATAAAGTAAACACACCACACAACAAAAATAAAATGTCACCAATACCATGAAGCAATCTCTTTGTTGGTGACTAACAAGAGATGTCAATTTGCCTCCATCCTCCTATGCCTCCATCCTCCATCATGATGTTGCTAACTCAGCCGAATTTTTCTTTGAGGATCATTTTACAATTATATTGGGTGTTAGTTCAACCGATAATGCACCCTTACAATAGTAACCAACTTTATATTTAACCAAAATAATAAAGCATATCAGAGTTTTATTGCTGGAAATTACTCACTATTTTTTTACAAAATAATTACAAACGTCAGAATTGTTTCCATGATTTATCTTAAAATAAAAAATATATTTATATAATATTTTGATAGAATTTTCCCATAATACAAATAAACAAACCCAAAAAATTGCAGAAAATTCTGAATCTAAGTTTTTGAGAAAAACATGAATTACAGTCGTTTTTTTAAGATCGAATTGAAAAGGGTGATGGAAGCTTTAAGACTCTTAGATCTACATCCTTGAGGCTATGGTTTTGTCCTGCAATCACTCTTATAAATCTTCCTAACCTGCTCTAATACTAGATGATGATAAATCTCTAGATTTTCATAACTAAATTAAGCAATAATTAATTAAAATCAACACATGAAATGAAAACTACAGAAGATAGAAACTAAATGAAACTATAATGGAACAATTTCTATTGATTATGAGAGGGAATTTTACACAATTTCTTGATCCTAAAATCATGGAGTCAAGTCTTATCATTTTATCCTTATATCTATCCTTTATCCCCTACTCTTACTCTCAATCCCAAGATATTCTCACACATTTCTATCTCTATGAGTTGTTCATGACAACTAATTGTGCACACTCATAAATTATTTTATAAATACTAAAAACTATTACTACCAAATAACCCAAACCACTCCTACGTGTTCACACTATGAACAATTTTGGTAACAAGTTTTAAGGGTATAACACTAATCTAAGATGTATTTTCTTATAGTTAAGAATAAAGGTTAACTCTTTATAAAGATCACAAATAGTTCAAAATAAGATGGACGAATATAAATTCTTACCAATCCCTCATATAAGAAAATCAGGAAAACATGAATACCACTACTTTCACATATGCATCCAACACACTTTGGTTCAAACCGATATCAAGGGTAAACTTAGATTTAGGAAGGAATCAAATACCCATACTTATATTTCGACACAAAAACCTAAATACCCAAACACAAGTTTCATAAATCCATTTTATTTAATATAGAAGATTAACCCATCTCGAAAAATTCACAAAGATAACAAAAATGTTCATCTACTTTTCAATGAAATATTCAGAGTAAGGGAAGGTAAAGCCCATGTCCGGGAATGAGGAGTTCTCTGCAACTTTTCCTTTTTATTTCCTTACAAATTTCCATTGTATTACAAACAACAATATGAGATTTCTAGTAACATAAATAAGAAAACTCTTCCAGCTATTTACAAATGTATATCATCTCCTTTTAACCCCCCAAAAATGACAAGAAAACATCAATATAGAAGAATACCCAGTAAGAGTGCATGGCTCAAAAATGAGCTTGGGATAAAATGGGACTCAAAAGCCCAACAATGTTACATGGCTCACCCAAAATGGGCTTGGCATAACAAAACTGAAAACATCCAAAAATGAACTCAACATTCAAGGCTAAGGTAGCTTCATGAAAGAAGCTTCACCTTTTCCCAAGGGGGTAAATTTACATTAAATGTTGCGTAGTTCCACATTAGTGGTTAATTCCTCAAACCCACCACCATCCATTTCATCTTCCAAACTCTGTAAGGAGGTATTCAAAATAAAATAACTATTAGTTTTCCCATTTGCATGGTCAATCAACCAATGAGACATTATTGGTTTGATCTAAATTATTGCATGGTCGGTTGACCATGACAAATTATAGCCCTTTTCATTTGAAAATTGCCACCCTTATCATTATGCATGCATGGGTATCTTCTTGACCATATAATTATTCAATCAAACAAAAATAATGTTAGCCCAAGGCTATGGTTTACCCATATGATTATTAATAATACAACAATACTTATTCGACATTAAAATGTACACCCAAGTATGGTGTGACTTATGAAATAAAATATCGATCATGCCAAACCATCTATTACATTTTCCATGTTAGTGGCTTACTCCGACATTTATTATGCCTATCGACACTAACCTTCCCCTTCCCGAGAACCAACATTGAGCTTCACGGTCTTTGACCATCACAAAAACAAGGAAGGTTAGTATCATGTAATTAAGCTTGTGATTTTATACGAAGTAATGAATTCTCACCGAATAATCTAATATAACCATGAATAAATGTAGACATTCTTTGTAAGTCACCATTTCCAGCAAGAATAGAAAATTATCAATTTCAACATCAAGTACAATAACCAAACAAGGTATCGAGTTGCACCACATCATCATTTTTTAAAGGGGAAGGTGACCGATTGTACTCGCGACAAAAATGGTGTAAAAAAATGTATACATATACATACATATATATATATATATATATATATATATATATATATATATATATATACATACATATATATACATATATGTATATATACACACACACACACACACACACATATATCAAGTATAAAAATGATATAACAATAATGCCTTTGAAAACTCATACACATCAAGGTAAGTACACTCAAATTCCGAGTTAAAAAAAAGGGTAAGATATAAATTTTACATGCATTACGAGATCTTTGGGAAATAAGCATTATTACATGGTTGCATGTATAATTACGTGTACGTGTGTATATCCTTCTCAAAATATACATTTGTGTATGCGATTACACACAAAGATACACGACAAGGCTTATTGTCTCACCCTCGTAATCCATTCAACATTTTATGACCCATCCTCCCAACATAGCAGACTAAATTTATGGGATGTGACATACTTTCCCCCTTAATGAATCATTTTCCCAATGATTTTCACTCATTAACACAATCAGAATATTCAAAAACCAAATTATATCTAACAGATAAGGAGAACAATCAACATTTTTATCAAAAACTTGTAATTTTTTACATCTGAAATTAACATTTATTTGTTGTAATATCCTATCAACCAGAAAAACTGTCACATAGTCAACAACATGACATAATTTTTTCATTAAAACCAACCATACCATACAATATTATGCAATATATAAGAGAAATAGTCAAAACCAAGTTTTGTAAATCTAAAACAAACAAGGAACCATTGTTTCTCTATTTTCCTAGATCTTCCCGATTGTTTTGTTTTGTTACACACTTGTTTTTCCAGACCTTTCCTTACGTAAATACTATATATTTTTTTAATTTCTCCCACCGATGTTCCATTCTACAATTGGTTTTACCAAATAAACAAAAGGTTTTGTTCTTTTATTCTAGAAATTACACCGATTTTATGGTTGTGTTTCTTCCGATAGTTTATATTTTCTATCTTTTTCCTTTCTATTACTTTTTTATAAAATTCAATTTTGAAGAAGAGTTGATTCTCTCTTTTTCCAAGTTGGAATTTTTTTACTGCAGATTTTTTTAATCCGTTATTGGCTTCTTTGCACCTTAATTTTACAAGTATATAGTCTAAACATATCTACTACACCTAACATATTTGGGTTTTTAATTTCATGTTGGATTTAATTTTCAAATATTCTAGTAATTCATTCAATAATCAAGAAATCCCTTTCGATTGTTATCAATCACTTCAAGTTTTTAACTTGGTGATCATGTTCACAATTTATCGATTCTTTGCTAACATCCTTCTAGTTTCACGTGTCACAAAGGACTATTAGTGTGTCCATGTATTTGTGCTTAAGATAAGTTAGATGGATAAAAACTACCACCTAAATAGTTCTATAACAAAGCTAAGTCAAAATCTAGGCACCATCAAGATGAGAGCTAAACAAGATCAATACTAAGCATAATGAATTAACTTTGAACTAAGATCAAAATAACATGCTAAAGTATTCAAAACCTCTACTTCTCTTGATTATCAACAAAAGAAAATGGACCTATGTAGACTCCATGGTAATCGAATTGATTATTTTGATCTTCAAGAACTTAGAAATGGGAGCTTATCAAAGCTTGGCTACAAGACCCCTTTGATTATTCCCATATGACCCAAGAACTTGGCTAGAAAATGCAAGAAAGGAGGCTTAGCTCTTCAAATGGTGAATTTCTCAAGAATAACAAAAAGCTTATAGTCTATTTGCTATATGTTTTGTTTTTGTCTTCTCAAGGAATTAGGTGTAAGTGTAAAGGTAGGAGGAGGGATCTTTATATAGCCCAATGGATAAAGGAACCACTACATCCCTTTGCATGTGGGATAATAGAGATGTTCAGTTAGTTGTGGATATGGGGGTTTAGATAGGGTTGAGTTAACTTTAGGAGAGTTTAGCTTGTCCTTTAGTGGCTCATGTGGATAAAGGGGGTTTATTAATTGATCAAGATGATTAATTAATAGATGTGCAATCTTATAAAATCTTTTTAGAGGAATATTAACATGATTTAGACTATAGAAGGGGATTAAATCAATTAAATATTGATTTATTTGTTTAATGAAAGGGGAAGCTAATTAATTAATCTAGATAGATGGAAGGATTAATTAATAGAATGTTGTTAAGTAGGGTATTTTTTGGGTAGGCGACTTAATGAATTAGCGTAGTGTAATTAATTAACGACAATAGGAGAGAAGATGAGTGCTTTTGATGATATGTCACCAATTTGCAGGAAAGGAGATAATTAGTGCAATTTAAGTATTTAAATTACTCGGGCATAATTATAGGTGTCTACATTTGCCCCTCTTTGGGGTGGTGTAAGTGATGCCACTTCAAAGATAGTAGACGGATGAAATTTTGAAGGGGTAGAAGAAAAATTAGTAGAAGTGAGAGATGCCCCCTCGAGTGTCGATGGGGTGATGAAGGAAGACAATCGACGATCGAAAAAGGTGAGAAATAGATAGAAGAATGGGCGGGGGTAGAATGCCTCGGTGAAATAGAAGATTAGGGGTGAGAGGAAAGTGATGTAGAAGAAATATGGAGAAGTGGAGAGAAGAGCTTAGCCTCTAGCCTTTGTATTGGAACAACTTCAGTGTCATCATATTGCCAAAAGATCTACGTCATCGGTCCTTATGAAAAATATAAGCATACGACAAAAGTAGAATGATATGAAAAGATATACTGCAAAACAATTGTCCATTTTTGAAAACACCAACCCCATGCAACATAAAAAAATGCAATGCAATATGAGAAGGAAACAAGCTCATTTAATAGGGAAAACAAGTATGAATGCACATATCTAACCCAACAATGGTTAAGATAGTTGTATAAATGTTTTGTTATTAAGACGAAGAGGTCCACATGTTCATGATTGACGAAAAGGGTTAGAAATGATGCCCCGAGAAATGATACATACAAGGGGAAATGATGATGGACATTGGGTCCAAGTAGAAAGATTTTTGCGTAACGAAACAACATCAGGAAACAAGAAATGCCCCAGAGTACAGATGAAGCAAGCAACTAGCTTTGTGAATGGTTGTGAATCCGGCGATCCGCAAGTCATGTTGATCGGTGAAGATGTGAAACAAACTAGTAGGATACGGAAAGAATACCATGCACAAGACACAAGTTTTAGCCATAATAATGATTACCTATTTTTGTAGGTTTTTTACTTTTTGAGGATTTTGTGGAGAAATTTTCCTTATTTTTTTATTTTCAAAGTGATATATATATATATATTTGTTTTCTAAAATGTTGTGGGATGTAGAATAAAATAGAAGAAATATAATGAAGTTCCTAGATGCAAAAGAAAATGCCCCAAGGGGGAAGAAAGAAGAAACATGTGACAAATAATGTCCCTGTATAGTGAAAAAATTAATAAAATAATTATTTTTAAAGTAATTATTCACAAGAGTGTGGATAAGAAGAAAAATCACCTAGGAGTAATAAAAATTGTCCTAGTGAGAAGAAAGGGGTACTAGACAGCAAAAAAATGCCCCAGCACGATGAAAAATGAAAGAAAAATAATTATTTAATTAAAATAATTATTCTACGGTGAACAGAGGAGAAAATGGCGGTCAAAACGAGCCTCCAGGAACCATGATCAGTGAAAAATAGCTTGATATACCCCACCGGGGGGGTAAATCACCACGACCAATTCATTTGTTACCAACCGCTGCTGAATTTTTACCGCGAGGCTCTGACAATGACGAGGATGATGGTGAGAGCATGAGACCAATTGAGACAAGAAGACATAGTCCAAGGGTACGAGCGACATGTAGACGATGGAGTATTTGTGAGTATCCTAACCCTCTTTGTCAATTTTTCAATTAATGCCCATAGAAGTAGGAAACTAGGGTTAGAGTTCGCGTCGACGTGCATGCACGGAGGCGCAGGTGCACTAATGGTGGCGCAGGCTTCATGGTGCATATGCATGCATGCGTAGGCACCTTTGAAAAACATGCATACACACATGCATATACACAACACATATATGTAGACACCACAATAGCACACACATAGAGGGCACATGCACATGTACACGCGCGCAGCACCTAGATGATGGCACAAGCACCTACAAGAAGATGCATGCACCAAAAGGATGACACACACACCACATGATGCGCACATGCCCCAAAGGGTGTGTATGCACACTTAGTAGATGGACATATAGAAAAATACCAAAAATGATGGCATGTAGAAGAAAATTTAGGATTTTGGGTTAACCCTAAAAATGATAGGTAGAATTTAGAAGAAATGTTAGTAATTGACAAATGGAATTATTTTTCGAGAGACGCTTGCTCATGCTTGAGACGTGTGAGTGACATTAATGCATAGTAGAGCTAGAGGGGAGGATGTGGAGACAAGACCGGCGTGTGGTGGTGATACTCCTAGAGGTAGTGGGCCTAGGCCTGTATCGCAGATGCCTTCTATTACTTTGGACCACTATATCATTACCTTGCATTGGCTAAGTAGCAAGTATAGTGAGAGAAAATGCTTTAGGCTTCCTAATGGAGAGATGATAGTGACTCTGGAGGACGTGTGGTGGATTCTCTGTGTACATATCCTAGGATCACTGATCGAGCATATGAGCGACCTTGGGCGGATCAGGGCGGTGGTTAGTGACATGTTCGATAGAGATGATATACCGCATGATGGTATGACAGTTTCCTTACACGAGTGCATATCAGATCCAACACTACACCGAGGGCCATTATACATGATGTCACTTATCAGTGGGTTTTTTCTCACTAATAAGACTAGGACATCCTTTCCTAGGGGTCTGATGACATTAGTGCATGGGATTTTTAGTGGCGAGAGTTATTGCTGGGGCCAGTGCATACTGGCACATCTATACTGGGACCTACATCTGATTACATACCACTGTCAGAAGATGGTGGGGCCTACCTCTCTACTACAGATTTGGTCATGGGACCACATAGCTATTGAGCACCCTATAGGAACCTTACATGTCGATTCCAAGAGGAGTTGTCATATATGGATTGGGTTTTAGTAGGTGATAACATACAATTCCACCTAGGCAACTTATACCAATATCGACAAGAGTTTGACGAGCTGCTAGATAGGGATATCATATGGAGACCTTGCAAGTAGATACAGTGGCAAGAGGACACAATAGAGCTCAGTGTTTTTATAGTGGAACACTTCCTTCTAGGTAGTTGCAACTATATTATTGAGTTACATAGGGTAGACAAATGTTAGCAATAGTTGGGCATGGTGTAGAGGGTTCCACAACTAGACTTGTGGTATGCCCATCGAGACTCCAAGAGGCTGACCATGGGGCTGTGCATACAGGTGACCTGAGCTAGGGCTAAATTTTTATAGGTGGTACCATAGGTATGGGACCCATCTTGACAGGTTAGAGATCTAGGTACCACTATGGATTACATGGCTTGGTATGCCACTATGTTACCATGATGTTTGACCATTCCAAATGAGGCCTAGGCAGCAGGCACTCAACCACCATGAGAGCTTCGTCATGGTGGTGATGAGATGGAGGATGTAGTATCCTGTGACCTAGTTGAACCATTTGATGGGCTACCACACGATGAGTAGTGTGCAATACGGGTATAGGGACGGAGGCTGTAAGGACCAAGACAGCACCCGCATAGTTTTCTCGGCTTAGATTACGAGAGTAGGGATAGTCCTCCAGACCGGCACAGGGACAAGCCCTTGTGGTGCAGCTAGTGGCATAGATAGCCACTTTACAATAGAAGTTACAGTAGATCATAACAGAGAGAGACCAGGCCCGAGCCCAGACTTTAGTAGTGACAATAGAGCGGGATCAGGATCAGGCTTAGGTTGGCCTGGGAGATGACAGTGTTATTCACTTTTAGCAGAGATAAAGCAGATGTCAAGCACAGATGGATCAAGTGATGAGCTTATATCAGTAAACACAAGCCCAACTACAACCTGTGATACTGGAGAGAGACATGTTGAGATCAGAGCGAGTAGTGGGTCATACCAAGCTTTCTTAAGCATCAATAGAGATAACGTCCTTCGACGCATAGAAGACACATCGGTGATAACCCGGAATCACAAAGATCTAGCTATAGCAGAGGCGAGCATCCTACTCTATATCATTATATTATAAGGAAGTTTCCGGCCTGAGCTGCAGGCACCTTCCTACAACCTGATCTAGTAGAGAGGGACCAGGTCGAGAGAGGGCTGCAGTCTTAGTGGAGCAGCCATATGGACGATCGGTGAGACCGAGCGATGATCATGCTATGCCTCCACCACAAGATAGACCATCCACCCCATATGAGATCTCGATTCAGCCTTGATGATTGTATTGATACATATGCCTCTTGATGAAGGCTATGAGTAGCTTGTGCTCGATGTACAACATTTGTTATTATATAGCAGTTTTGACACATACATATGATGAAGGCCTTTTTGATGTACAACAGTTTTGACATATGCCTCTAATGAAGGCCTTTATATTCTTTGATCGATGTATATCATCCATTTTTACACCTCGATGAAGGAACTTTTGATGTATAATGTTGATGTATATCTATTTTTTATATGGATATACCACACATATGTATATATGGACATTTTGACATGACACATGTGTTATGAGATGGACATTGTTTTTATTTTTGATTGAGCATATGGATATATAGATGTGTTTATGATGTTAGCTGATTTGATTTCACATGTATATGTATCCTAATTTTTGATGTATCGCACGTGCTTTTATTTCTAGATGATAGATATTGTAGAGTATATCAAATGTATTTGCTCATGTGATGTGCTAGACTTAGTGGACGAGATGATATGGGTGTGGGGGGGATAGTTTTTTTATATTTGTGATTCCTCTTGCCCCCATTTGGTGATACGATATGTGATGATTAGCTTAGCATTCATGTATGATGTATACTAATATTTTTCTTGATATATGATGTATAGATGATGTTAGATGTGATGATATTTATGGAAATATGATGATGTGATAACAAAATGATGCACATGCAACAAGAAAACACAATCAAATGCTAACAAAGAACATAATGAACCAATACAACAATGTACCATGATTCACTAGCATGCAAGAACACACTTCAATATTCACAAGTAAGAATAAATCTGATCTAATCAAGAAAAGATGAATCCTAACAAAGTATGTCTAAGCAACAAACAATAAAAATGTACAAACATGAAGCAACTATACAAGCAAACAAGCAAAGTAAGAAATAAGACAATGCAAGTAAACTAAAGTGAATGTTTTTGTAAGATTTGTTTTGTGAAACGGGTTTTTATTGTTTTAAGTTTTGTGAAAATATTTTTATATTGTTTAGAGTTTATGCGAAACAATTTTCTATTGTTTAGAGTTTTGTGAAACAAAATTCTATTGTTTTGGGTTTTTAACATTTTTGAATGTTTTTGTGTTTTTCTAATAGTTTTCCGGAGCTATGCACATGTAACCAAGAAAGCGTGGATGCCCTCAGCATTAGATGGGTAATATACAAGGGAAAATGTCACACGCTTACAAATAGGAAGGTGAAGTCACAAAAATGCCCGTAGCATGAGATGGGGAGTAGACAAAGACCATGCCTTCACTAGACAAATAAAAGGAGACAAAGCCGGATCAAGGCTTGACAAGATTAGGCTCACAAGGAATCTTGGAGGCGAACTAGCCCTAGGCTAAGTAAAAGTACCCTCTAGATGTAAGATGCTTGTGAACAACAAATCCTCCCAAGGCACCAAAAACCGGATTTCATCGAAGGACTTATCCAAAGTATCACAATTGTGTGGTTTTCCTTATAGATGACATGTTTTCTCTTTTTTTTTCTCTTTTTCTAATAATTTTTTTGTATTTTGATTATTTTACCATGTTTTTGATTTTTCTTTTCTAATTTTTGTGCCATGTTTAAGCATAGAACCACTTAAGGTGCATGGCATTCATGGGCTCATGGAGCTCATCACCATTAGGGTGAGCAAGTTTGTATGCTCTGTGCCATACTTGGCCACGATAACATAAGGTCCTAACCAATGCAGTTTGAACTTTCCTTTCTTTTCTCATTCTGCCCTTGTGTTGAATTGATTCTCCTTCATGACCAAATCACCAACCTCAAACTAACGAGGTATGATTCTTTTGTTGTAATTTTTGGAGACTCGTTTCGATACACTTTGAGGTGATTTAAGGCACGGATGTGCTTCTCATCTAGGAGCTCTAACTCTTCAATCAATCCAGATCGGTAATCCTCATATTTATCAGATAACCCTAAGAGAGATTCTTAGGGAAGGAAGCTCAATTTCTAACAGGATGATAGATTCCATTCTAAATACCAGGGAATATGGCGTCACCCCCGTAGGAGTGCAAATAGAGGTCTTGTAAGCCCAAAGAGTTGGGTGGATTTACAAATGCCAATTATGACATGTCTTACTTACCATCTTCTCCATTATTCACACCAAATTCTTATTAGTGGCCTCGACCTGTCCATTTCCTTAGGGATAATATGGTGAAGACCATTTTAACCTAATTTGAAACCGACAACAAAGATACTTTACCATTTTATTTTTCAATGATTTTTCGTTATCAGTAAAAATGGTTACAGAAATGCCATACCAGCAAATAATATGATTCATGATGAACTTGGAAATCTGAGCTCCTATTACATAGGTCAAAGGGACAACTTACACCCACTTGGTAAATTATTCAGTAGCCATAATGATGTGGGTGTGGCCATCAGATGAAGTAGGGGTAAGATTCCCTATTAAATCAAGTCCCCATTTAGAAAATGGCCATCGGGTGGTGATGGGTTGTAACGGATGTGATGGAGCATGGATGAAATTTCCATACTTCTAGCAAAGTACATACTTTCTTATATAGTTGCAACAATTGGTTTACATGGTAAGCCAATAGTAGCCTACTCTTAACCATTTTTTGGCTAGAACCATTTCATTAGTATGTGCTCGCACACCCCTTCATGCACCTCTTTAATTTCTTGGACCAAATTTTTCATATCAAGACAACGTAATAGAATCCCATCGTAGCCATGATGATAAAGTGTACCTCCTAAAAGGTGATAGCGGGATATTTGGTGAATTAGGAATTGTTTCTAATGTGATATGTTGAGAGGGAATGTGTTGTCTTTGAGGTAGGTAAAGATGGGATCATACCATGGGAATTGGGACCAACAACATCACAAGCTAGACAATATTTTGGCATGTCATACGCAGGCTGGCATAGATTTTCCACAAAGAATGGCATGTGGTTACTTTCCGGTGGAATGCGGAGCATAGAACCCACTATTTCCATAGCATCTCTGATTTGTTTTATACTCTTGGAATTTATTCAAATGTGATGCGCACAAAATACTCTTTTAGAGTTTCTACCAGCTTCTTATAAGGGATGAGTTTCTCATCCTTAACTTTGTATTCATCATTAACTTGCTTGATGATTAACTGAGAGTCACCCACAATCTTAACATGATGAATGTCCCATTTGATGGTGAGCTTCATCCCTGCAATGAGTGCCTCATACTCTACGATATTGTTCATGTAAGGAAAACCAAGATGAAAATCTTGAGGTATGGGGTCACTAGAAGGAGTAATGAGGACCACACCTACCACTCGAACCATGAAAAGTAAAATACCCATCAAAATGTATCCGTCACATTCCAGAGTCTTCAATGTATAGTAATTAGGCATCTGGAAGATCCATATTCAAAGGTTCAATGCCTTGTAAAGGTGCTTCTGCTAATTGATCAGCAAGTACCTATCCTTTAACCGACTTTTGATGCACAAAATTGATGTAAAATTCACTTAGTACAATGATCCAATTAGCCATTATACCGGTGAGGGCGGGTTTAGACAACAAGTATTTGAGCGGGTCAACTTTGGATATAAGCTTGGTTTTGGTGTTCAATAGATAATGAAAAAGTTTTTAAAAGATAAAAACTACAGCCAAACAAGCTTTTTTGATTTAGGGATAGTTGATCTCATAAGCAATGAGAGTGGGACCGAGGTAGTATACCGATTTTTCTTTGTGACCAAGGTCATATTGGGAAAGCAACACACCAATAACAAATCGAGTACTAGAGATATAAAGTAGGAGCGGCTCACCGGGAGTTTTGAGGCATGAGGACAGGTGGATTGGCCATGTATTTCTTAAACAAGGAAAAGGCTTATTGTTACTCTAGTCCCCAGATGAAGGAAACATCCTTTTTAAGTAGGTGAGTGAATGAATGACACTTATCAACAAGCTGGGAGATGAAGCGATGAATAGCCTGTATTTTTCCCTACAAGTTGTGCAGTTGCTTAATGTTTTTAGGAGGAGGCATCTTAGTAATAATAGACACTTTAGCAAGGTCTACCTCAATTCCCCTTCTTGATATAATGAAACCCAACAATTTTCCTGATAGCATGCCAAACACACATTTCTTTGGGTTTAGATGGACCTTGTACTCTCGTAGGCGCTCAAAGATACACCAAAAAATAGTAGGGTGATCCTCCCTTGTCTTATATTTTCTAAGGATATCATCCACATAGTCTTCCATGATATCATGGATCATATCATGGAAAATTACCATCATTTCCCTTTGATAGGTAGATCTTGCGTTTTTAAGACCAAACGACATTACCTAATAATAGAAGGTACCCCAAGGAGTTGTAAAACCTGTCTTGTGTTGATCTTCATCAACTATCTTGATTTTATTATAAACTAAAAAGACATCCATAAGAGATATTATTTCATATCTTCTTTGTGTAATCCAAAATCATATCAATATTTGGGAGTGGAAAATCATCCTTAGGGAAGGCCTTATTTATGTCCCTAAAATCTATGCAAATTCTAATCCCAACAGGTTTTTTCTAGATGGGGATGATGTTGGATATCCATTTAGAGTAATCAATGGGCCGAATGTATCCTGCCGTAAGCAATCTTTCTAATTCCTCTTTAACCAGGAGAGCCACCCTCGGGTGCATCTTTCTAAGATTCTTCTTAATAGGCTTAGAGTCTGCATGTATAACTAAGTTGTTCATGAAAAAAATTAGATCTAAGCCTATCATATACTTATAGGATCATGTGAATACATCTATAAACTCCCATAGCAACATGGTGAACATTTTATGTTCCTGTGCTGAGAGTGAAGCTCCCAATTTTACTATTTTTGGGTCCTCTTATGTGTCAATGTTTACATCGATAGTATCCTCTACTAGTAACTTTGAAAATTCTTCCATACGTGAAGGATTGGGAGGAAGGTTGAGATCTTCATCCAAGGATGTATCCACTAGATTTTCATCCTTGGCGTGGTAACTTTTATTATCCTTTTATTTTTGCACCTGTTTGTTTGCCAGTGCCTCAAAGAGGTTTTCACTATGTAACTTGGACTTTGATTTTTTCCGAGGCTTTGTGTTGGAAATTTTGCCCTCACTTTTTCTTAAGTTTTGCTGACCACGAAGCTCAGCTTCCTCCTTGAAGTAGGCACATGTATTCAAGTCAATATAGAATCCCTTTTTGTGGTCTCCGATGGGGATTATATCCCAAATTCCCATGAACTCTACAATATCTTCATCATTTTCAAATAGATCTAGTGACATATGACACTGTTTCCCATTCAATAAGGGAAGGGTAAACGAGGTCAAGTGTAGGTTCCCTAGGGGTTATGGTGAGGACAATGATATTCATGAACAAGTTTGTGGAGGTAAGATCCTCATATTGGCTACAATGAGAATCTGTATCACTATCTAAATAGTCATAGTTATCCTCACGTTTAGAGTAGGTAGCATATTTATCATTGGGATGTGCCCCATAAGGGAGAATTCCAATGTTGTACCTTTCTATTTTAAAATGTGGGAAATGCACTGGTTATCATTGTACTTACTCATTCCTTCTCGCATCCTAGGCCCTTATAACCCATGGAGTACATCATTTTAATAGATTTCTTGTATTTAGGGGTTTGATAGCAGGTTGGATGAGTATATTTTGGGACCCAAGTTGTAGGTGGATTCAACAATTTTCTTCACCCAAAGAAGCCTCAAGGTAAAATGACCCAATAGTTTTCTCATTTCTACGTCTATCCGAAATTATAGTTGGGTCAACCTCTAGTCTTAGTTGATAATGAGATGTCCGAAACGAAGAGGGATTATTGCACATTATATTCTCCACATCTGTATTCTAGAACCTTCATCTCTCATGAATCAAAAGGAGAAGTTGATGTAAAGGCACCATGGGCGCAAGAACTGAGAGAATTTGAATCTACCCGGGACTCCATGGCTTCAAATTGAAGAGGAATAACTATATCAATAGAGGGACACGCATAGGTACCCTTATGTGTAAAATTTTTGTGAGCTCTCCAGTGAGTGAAGGGCTCTGAATATCCTTGCATTGTGACAGTGTGTCCCTCACGCTTTAATTTAATGCATTGATGGAATGTTGATGGCACGACTTGCATGGTATGAATCCACGGTCACCTAGAAGCATATTGTACAAAATTTATAAGTCCAGGACATGAAACTTTGTATGATGACAAGTAGGACCGAATTCCATGGGCAATGTGATTGTGCTAGATGACTCCCTTTCCACATTGTTGTAAGCGGTTGTGGTAATAATGTTTGAATCAAGGTCTACTTCAGTATGTCCTAGTTTCTTAACCAACTTCAACATGCATATATTCAACCCTGATCCATTTTCCATAGGCAACCATTTGATCTTCTTATGGGTAACAAATACCTCAATATAAAAAGGAGATTATGTGTTGGATTTTCAATAGGGATTTCCCAATGATTGAAGGTAATGTGTTCAATTGGTCTAATATTTGTTCTTTGCGGCCTGAAGATGTGTAGGATCTACCTCTAGTGGCACTCCCGAATTTCGAAGAGTTTGGCACAAAATGTCTTTATGTAAATTTGATATCTTAAGAAGATCCAAGATCGAAATCTTGGCAGATGTTTTCTCAAGTTTTTCTAAGAGGTTGTACCTACCATTTTACGGGATGGATGGAGAGGGTTCAGGAATCATGAGATGGGAACCCCTTATCACCATGGCAAAATCCTTTCCCTTGATTTGAATGGTGTTCACATGGTCACTAGGAGAGTGAATACATCCAATGAGTGAATCAGAATGATTGTTTTCTTTCTTGTTATATAGGTGGTTTGCTGCTTTATAACTCGGGATGAATCTCCTCGATCTAACTTTGAATCTTCTGACTTACCTTGTTTGGGGAATGGTTCTTTGTATATCCCCATCTTTTCGTTGGGCATTTGAGTTTTTTCTAGGTTTTCCACTTCTATCTCCTCATTTTTGATGAGGTCTTGGATGTAGTGATAAAGTAGCAGACACTTGTCTATTTTATGTCCCTTGACATGATGTAATTTGCAATAGTCATGCTCCTTGTACCATGATGGTTTTGGAGCATTGTCATCAAAGGGTTGTGTCATGGGATAAGTCACCATGTGAGCCACATCCAATTGTTTCAATATAACAACAAAGGCTCAATGAGAGGAGTGAACATTCTTCTTAGGTGGTGGTTGAATAGGTCCTTTGGTTAGTTTAAAATGTTGACTAGTTTGAACCATTTGTACATGTTTGGAATCTATGATCCTATCTCCCACCACGTTTTTGTTTTTGTTAAATATTTTTGGCTTCTCCATAGGTTTAACACTTTGATTATCCTTAGATTGTGACTTAAGAGTTCCTTTAGCAATAAGGGCTTTCTCTATTTGAACACATTTTTCAATGACCTCCTCGAAAGTGCGAACACAATGCATTTGAAGGTGGAAAGTGATGTCTAGATTTAGGTTGGGCACAAAGATACTTACCAGCTATTTTTAGGGAATGCGTAAGGGAAGCGACTGGATATCCCTCTCCACCATTGTAGGAAGCTGGTGAAAGTCTCATTAGGATGTTTTTTGGTGCCACATAAGTCTACCATGGTGATATCACTTTCTATATTGTATGAGAAGTGACGCACAAACCTCTCTACCAATTCTAGCCAGGTAAAAATAGACCCCCGAGGTAAACGAGTGAACCACTCCAAGGCTTCACCTCCTAGACTCTTGAGAAAATTCCATATGAGATAATTATCACTATAGGACACCTCTTGACATGCCATATAGAAATATTTGACATGATCTCGAGGGTCTCCCTTTCCTCTATATTTGTCGAATTCTGGCATATCAATTTTTTTAGGGAAAGTTTAAAGCGTCATAACTTTGTCAAAAGGATGGGAACATAGTTCTTCATATTGATATTTTCTAATGCTCCTCACATTACTCTCTTGAAGAATTGTGAGTGTTTCTTTCATAGATTTCACTTCTTGTGCGAGAAATTGTTCTTTAGTAGGATAAGTAGGGATATATACATGATGATACTTCATATTATCTTCTCCTTGATTTTCCCTATGAAGTTCACTGATTTTGACTTTAGGCATTGTCTTTTGGACATTATTTCTTGCTTCCTTTTGTACATGAGAGGTTAGCAAGGCTAATTATCGACTAAGGTTGCTAATTTTTTTCTGTATAGTGACTTATTCTTCCAAAGGTTCTTCTTCTTTTTCATATTGTGGAGGTTCTTCAACATTCTCGTGTCTTGACCTGATTTTACGTGATACTTTGATAAAGGGTATTCTATGTCCCACTACATTATCATTTCCCACATTGGAGGTAGAAGCATGTCCATGTGTTAACATATCCTCCATGTTGAAAATAGGTCACTCCTCGTCATTAGCAGCGTTATTTGTAGATGGGATTGTTTCATGTTTAGTGGGCATTTTGGCCCCCAATTCTACAACCCGTACCAGCACCCTATCTTTTTTCTAAAAAGGAATTCATCTAATAAGGTGGGGTCAAATTCAAACTTCACATGTGGGGATTCCAATTCATCACCACTATGATCTACCATGTCTTCTATCTCTTTTTCTGTGGAAAATAGAGGCCCTAGATCATGACCAATAAAAGGGTTTGACCCTTGTTTGTTTGAGGCTTCCCAAGCTTGCGCTTTTTGTGCTTTGTATGTTTGCTTCTTGAGCCCTAATCATGTTTTAGGAGCCATGATGTGCAATAGTTTCACCAAGGTAAGTTTTAAATGTGTTCAAAAATTTGTGATCACACCTAAGTGAAATGCAAAATGAATGTCAAGAATATGAATGAGTATAAATGTTAATGTACCAATGTGATAGATTGATAAATCAACAGTGACACAATGTTTAGTACCTAAGCCTATCAAATGAATGAAGTACTTCCTATATTTTTTCTTTAAAAAATCAGTTGGTGTCGTAAGATAATTAACAGGATGTCCTCACTTATGTCAAGTTCAAGAAAATGAACAAGATGTAAGTAAATACAAGAAGTTAATGTGACCTCCTAACAAGGTATACTAGAAGTGAGCCAAAATTCAATTAATACCTATATCCCAAAAAGTGCCAGTTACAATTTGTGAGTGACACAACAATGTTACCAAGATATGTTAACCAAACTTTGCGAGAAAGTAAGGTATTGATATCAAGATGATATTGATATAAAACACACAAGTGGTAGACGTAGCACTTTTCAAAATTGAGGTAGTAATAGAATCAAACTAAAAGCTTAAAGTATAACTAAGAATTGTTAAAATGTGTATAGCGTAAATATAGATATTTAGGTCAAGTTTACAAGAAACAAGATGTAAATACCAAAATTGTAGTGATACGATATAAATAAGGTAACCTTTCTAAGGAAGTTAAAGATGATGAACCATGCCTAAGTAAAATGATGATCTTGATGTGGGTATCAAGATCACAAAGGACACCAATGATATGAATACGCTTCCGAACACTCTAGACATTTAACTTACCCAACCACAAACATGGATCGGTGTAAACGGATAATAAGTGGTAGAAACAATTAATTGCTAATGCAAAGGTAGTCACCCTTCTTTTGATCAACAAAGTGTCAAAATAATGTGAAGGAAGTAGATGAAAATGGGGATGAAAAATGTTGGATTTACTTATACACAGTTTCACCTTGCCTTAAGAAAAGTAAAAAAATAAACAAAAGTAATGCTTCCACGTTTTGTGATGAAATGATGGCTCACAACTCAACACTTTGTTTTGAAATGGTCCAAGTGAGCTCCTGGCCAAATAATATCTTCCTACGTGGTTCTCTCTTCCTAGGTGTTACAAAGCTATCTTAAGTGAGATTGATTTACCCAAAAAGTCACAATGACTAATTTGGGAGTATCTCAGATTTAATTTACCCCCTTTAAGCACAATAGGAAACTAGTGCATCTATGTGTACTCTCATTGGGGTCGCCATATGAACAACAAGTAATGGTAACTCACAAGGAATGACTAGTCAAGTAGGTTGTGCGGAGCACTTCCCGTTTCATCCACAAGGTTCCCTCTTGCGTGGACTACTTTGGGGTTCCTGGTACCACCCCCATTGTTGTAGCTTAAGGTGTTATGCCAAAGGGGTTATGTTCTAGTTGAGTGGATAGGGACGTACCCTTTTCTAAAACCTATAATACAATGTTTTGAATATGTTGTTCTTTTTATCTTTTTTAATTTTGATGTGGTTTTCTTGAACACCTTTTGGCAACCTGTATAACAACTGTATTAGTATTTTGACTTTGTTTCAATTCCACCTTTCTTTGACAAGTGTGTTTTGGTCCTACACAACGAGTTAGTAATTTTCCATAAAAATAATAAACATCATTTCTGATTCTCAAGATCATCCAAGGATGCAAGAGAAGAGCATACATGATGTTTCCAAAATCCAAGAATATGCCAAATGGAAATACACTTAATTCAAACACATCAAGTTAAATAATTCCAATTTAGATATTACTAACAATTTCAAAGCATCAAAAAGACCTAAGAATTGTTTTGATTCCCAAGATCGCCCCAAGGGATGCGAGGGAAGAGAATACATGACCTTATTCTTATAAGAAAGTATGAAAAGTATATCTAGTCTACCAAAAGCATGTAAACATACCCTACAAAAATATGCATTAATTAGATAAAACTTGTAAAGAAGTTAGCACTTTAACATCCTAGTTTTAAGAAAAGCTGAAAAGAAACCTGCACCTCGATTTAGGCATGTGTGTGGGTTAGGCAGATGCACTCCTCTATTTTTTTCATACTTACAGTGCACCTGCGCCACAAAAAAGGCATGTGCACCAAGATCAAGGCGTGTGTGCCAGGGTAGGTAAATAACATTATTAAGATCTAACAGAGTGCTTATGCTAAGGTTAGGCGTGTATCTGTGATTGATAAAAAATAGTACAAGATTTTGAAAAAGCACCTACACCATCGAGATAAGTTCTTGTGCCACTGCAGAGAGATGTCTGCGCACTGGGTTAGTGTGTATACGCCGTCCGATAGGTTTTTTCGTTGTAGTGAAGGCAATACGATACGAAAGAGTGTCTGCGCTTGGGTGAGTACACCTACACCATGGTTAGGTTATGTGGACCGGGTTAGTTTATGTGCACCATGGTTGGAAAATAGAGATTAAAGCTTCGACAGTGTTCTACACCACCCGAGAGGTTTCGCACTAGGATAAGTGTGCTTGTGCCCCAATTAGTGCACTTGCACCACTTCTGTAACCAAAGTACAAGAAAAAAACACAAAAGCTCACAATACTTCAAATTTTAGCAAGTTAGCTTGAAATTAGAAATAACCCATTAAAATGATAGCCATAAATGAGAACCTACAAATATAATACTAGAAAAAATCCCAAGAAATTGAACATTATTTCTATATGTGCATATCAAAGGTTAGCCAAAAACAATAGAATTCAAGATAAAAAAATGTTAAGGGACTAAGGATCCATCCCATTGAGTGTGCCAAATGTGTGCGTGTATTTTTTCTTAAGCTAAGTTAGATGAATAATAACTACCACCTAAATAGTTCTATAACAAAGCTAAGTCAAAATCTAGGCACCATCAAGATGAGAGCTAAACAAGATCAATACTAAGCATAATGCATTAACTTTGAACTAAGATCAAACTAACATGATAAAGTATTCAAAACCTCTACTTCTCTAGATTACCAACAAAAGCAAATGGACCTATGTAGATTCCATGGAAATCAAATTGATTGATTTGATCTTCAAGAACTTAGGAATGAGAGCTCATCAAAGCATGGCTATAAGACCACTTTGATTATTCCCATATGACCCAAGCACTTGGCTAGAAAATGCAAGAAATGAGGCTTAGCTCTTCAAAGGGTGAATTTCTCAAGAATAACAAAAATCTTATAGTTTATTTTCTATATGCTTTAATTTTGTCTTCTCAAGGAATTAGGTGTAAGTGTAAATGTAGGAGGAGGGCTCTTTATATAGCCCAATGGATAAAGGAACCACTACATCCCTTTGCATGTGGGATAATATAGATGTTCGATTAGTTGTGGATAAGGGGGTTTAGATAGGGTTGAGTTAACTCTAGGAGATTTTAGCTTGTCCTTTAGTGGCTCATGTGGATAAAGGGGTTTATTAATTGATCAAGATGATTAATTAATATATGTGTAAGCTTATAAAAGATTTTTAGAGGAATATTAACATGATTTAGACTATATAAGGGATTAAATCAATTAAATATTGATTTATTGCTTCAATGAAAGGGGAAGCTAATTAATTAATAATAATTAATTAGTCTAGATAGAAGGAAGGATTAATTAACGAAGGTCATTAATTAGCGTATTTTTTGGGTAGGTGGCTTAATTAATTAGTGTAGTGTAATTAATTCTGACGATAGGAGAGAAGATGAGCGCTTTGACGATATGTCACCAATTTGCAGGAAAGGAGATAATTAGCACAATTTAAGTATTTAAATTTCTTAGGCGTAATTATAGGTGTCTATAGTTAGAGTATTATCTAACTTATTTATTGTTGAACTTGAAGCTTGATTTGGTATGGTTTTTCCTCCGTGGTTCATCCTTTAATTATGTATTGTTATTAGTTAACAATTTAAGATATTCAATTATTGTAGGTACTCAATAGGTCTAAGAGCTACAACCTATAACTTTGATACCAAAATGTAACAACCACTTTGACACTACAATTTTAAGGAATCTTATTTTAATTATAATATCTCATGCTTCCTTGTTATAAATTCACCTAATTTAGAATCAACATCCATCTAGGTCAATCCATCCTATAAAAGTTAACCATGTACAACTGTATGAGTTGGATCAATTATGATCCCTCATATATCACTCGTTATAAGAAAGTATACCTAGTATACTAGTGGTTTCCTTTTCATTCAAGGATAATAAAGTGTTGCATCTTAAGTGTTTACTTGGGTATCTATCATGGAATCCCATCCAACATCCTACATCTTAGATCTTAGTGAAATCATGATAGTGTAATTGGCAATTTACACTACTTTGATTAAAGTTTCAGAGACATGTTTTCCATTCTCAGTTCCATGGCGTAACATTCGTCAATAGGAACTTGTATTTAACATCACTTAATTACTATTATCTAGATTAGGATCGAGACGGTGGTGTTATGAATAGTTAAAAAATAAACCATAAGTGGGACACAAGCAACCATAGCCTCCTTAGATGTCCCATACCACCCGAGGGTTTATTTATTGTAACATACCTAAATATGACTTGTCATCACATAGAAAGGAATTATAAATGTCCACATTAGTTTTCACCTACTAGACAATGTTATTAATATTAATTCATATGGAACACTAGATAGGGTTCAACACATTCCGAACAAGATATAATCATGAATTAATGAATATTTCCTTAATTGATAAACTCATGTGTAATACATTGTCACCTAATGAATAAACCCTAGACTCAATAGCCTCATGTTACACAATGGTAATGTTTCCTTTTCTGGTCAAAGGAGGGTACATTCAATACCTCTTTACTTTATATCGATATTGTTTATTTTTCTAAGCAATCCCTTGCTCACATAGGCGTATATACCATGATACTTTTTATTTCGTGTTAACGATATACTCGAATAATAAAATTAGTATCACATAAAGACATGAACTTATTTTCAAAGACCCTTGATACTTATAAATTTCATCTTATAGATTTGTAATATTTAGGGTGAGTCTTGTAATATTAATGTAATGACCATTTCATAAATACCGACCTCTTATTCCCTTGATATTATTTGATAAATAGTCAAAAGGGGCTACATGGGTTTGCATACCTATTGAAAACTTTTGTCACATTAAATATTGTTTCCCACAATCTAATTTATCGAGTACCATAATCTTGAATGCCATTCGTAACCAAGTAGAAATCATAACAATATCTATCATTTTCATATTTATATGAAAAAATAATGTCCATTTAAGAGTACTAGGTATGCATGATTTATTTTTGATAGGTAAGTACCTTAATACCACATCCCGAGATGTCATTGCACCCATGCAATTTGTATGTTTATGTTCAACCTCAAAATTATTTGAGTTTCTTACATATGACCGGATAACATACCTATCTTTCCTAGATTTCATATTCATTTTCTTATATTTTCTCTATTCCCATCCAAGTCATAATTATATCTCAAATAGTTATGTTATACTACTAGCTATCTTTTTTTGATTAATGCTTGCTTATTTAAACAATGATTTTGACCTATAATATGTTTAACACATAACAAAACCAATACATCGTTGTTTAACAACAATACCATCCTCTTTGTGTCACATTCATAATCAAATGAATAATCTCTTAGTTATATATCCAAAAATAATTATTAACATAAGTAAGATTTCAGTCATAAGATTGGTTATCAAAAATTAAAACCTCGTTACTCATAAATACACAATCAATGAGTCTCAATACAAACTCTCAAATGACAGAAAATGGTTGTATAACAATATAGACATTTTCCCCTTTACATATAATTCTTCCGATTATAAATGCAAGTGAAAAATATATATTTCACTAAGATCAAATAAGAATGCATCCTTTTCATTCATGAAATAGGTACAAATATTCAAATTAAGACAAACTATCCTTTTATTTATTTTTCAACTTGATAATCGGTCTCCATCCTATAATCTAATTTTGGGAAAAACAACATATTTCCATAGGGTCAGTTCTTCCTTGAGTGGCATGGGATTACAATCCTTATTCTAGGTATTTCATTTAAAATTAAATGAAAATTTAGAGCACCTTTGATTTATAGCATACATAGTACCAACATGCATAAAAAAATGAGCTCATTAAATGCTTTTCAACTAATGACAAGTATGCAAACAACATTAAAACCATACTTACATAGTTCCAATAAAATGAACTAATTTCATCCCTTAAACTTAATTCTAAAAGGAGAATATTATTTCAACATATTTTCAATCATATGGGTCCATTAATACTATAATCTATTAGCCATCTCACATGGAAATAAAACCCTACTAAAATTGTATTCAAAGTGATTAATTCCCTATAAAAAGAGTCACGAGAATGGAAGAAATTATAACACAACTCCTTTTACTTGAACATTTAATAATTATATGAGAATTGTAGGCAAAACACTTTTCCCCCGGCCACATTGTACTTCTCTAATATCCTCATAGGTTAGATTAAAATAGTATAATGTTCATTTAAGCTACAAGTACATGTATTTCCCAACAATAATTAAATAATCAATCATACACAAATGTTAATCAAGGGTTCATATCCCTTAAGGATAGTCCTAAGGTTTTCTTTATAGGCTTACCACTTCAGAAAGAGTAATATATAATAGTCAGAAGTATATTATACATACGCTAATAATCATTATATCATAAAAATCCCAAAAATAAACCATAATTACTAGTAATTACTATAAGGTGTGATACCTCGAAATAATACCCCAAGGTTAATCGATAACCCTCAAGCATATTTATTAATGAGCTTCCTCTTTGAGCTCTTTTATTCATGTTTTTGTAAGTAATTTACTTACAAGACAAACACAAATTTTTGCTAAATCCACCCATTATGGGTATAGAAAATGTAATAAGCATAACTTAACGCACATTCTTATACATAAATCATAAACCATAAAACAATTACAAGGTTAGAACAACCTATCGACCATATTTAAGATAGTTTTAAGGGTACAACAATGATCTAAGATGTTGTATTTTCTCCCGATTAATAATAAAGGTCAATGATTTCTATAGATCAATAACACTTTATAATAAGAGGGACGAATACAAATTATTACCAATCCCTCATACAAGAAAATTGGGAAAACATGAATACCAATACTTTCATAACTACACAAAAATGCAGGTTTAAACCGCTATCGAGGGTAAACTAATATTTAGGAAAGACTCAAATACCCATACTAAGATTTTGACATAGAAACTTGAATACCCAAACACAAGTTTCATAAATCTAGTTTATTTAATACATGAGATTAACCCATCTCAAAAAATTCACAAAGATAGTAGAAAATGTTCATCTACTAACTTTAGAGTAAGGGAAGGTAAAGCCCATGCTTGGGAATGAGTTCTCTATAACTTTTCCTTTTTATTTCCTTACAAATTTCATTGTAGGCTGATAAATAATACAAGAGTTCTAGTAACTTTAAGAAATAAAACTCTCCTAGCTATTCATAGATGTATATCATCTCCTTTCAACCCCCCAAAAATAAAAATCAAACATCAATATAAAATAATACCTAGTAAGCGTGCATGTGGTGCAGGAGTTGTACTTAAAATTCACTTCTCACTATTGATATTTGACAACTTACCTTTGTAAGACCTTCAATTTGACTTTTTATCTCTAACCTTACTTGGACCAACTTTTTTCTCCCCTGCTACTAAGGATCATTCTCATGAGGTTCAATACAACCATTAAGTTTCTTCCAACCCCTTTATATATACCTGCTTTACTACAAACACATACACTTGCATTAGTACTCATATAACAACAATGATGAAGTAGCTACAATACCTTGGCCAATCCCATATCTCCTTCATGATGCAGCTCCATCATCTTTCTGACACCCTTCATGTTCTCTTAGATCCATTCTTAATGCCTTATATCCTTCAAGAAGTCACTATGTTTGTGTACTCTTAACAATATGAGACTAGACTTAAGTAGGCCTCTTAGTCTAATGCTCAAAACCATACACATAGGCTTATTAATAAATCCTAACTCTCCTAGAATCCTTTATCCACTTCAACACAAGGTGTTTAGGCTATTAATTTAGTCATATACTTGAATTAAGGCATAGTTCTCTCTTCTAGGTCTCTTGGCCTAAGTAGCCCTTTAGGCACATAAACTGATTTCAAACTAAAATTATAATGAAATAAATATTTTACTTATACATTGATTTGAACACCCTTTATCCCTTTACAAATATGCAAAAATTCTCAAGGTACCTTTCTTTGTACCATTTCAGACCTCCTTTGTAAATTACACCCACAGCTAGGCCTATTTTTCCCCTAAAATATAACAAGTACACCCTTACAACTATAATCTCACTTGAAGAATCATATATCCAATTAAAAAATTTCAAGGACATGGTGTATACAAATTTTAGTAGCTTGAAACCATCATTTCAATCCTCACGCACTTTAGTTCCCCCTTCTACTTGTACATGTACATCTAGCACTGCAAAACTACATATAAATTTCTCCCATGAGTGAACTGGAACCTGAAACTTCATGAATATTTATTTCTCCCCTAAATAGAGATGCTCTCTAAATTTTATATAAATTGAACAATTAAAAATTTATTTATGGCTTTCCTTAGTTAGGGTCCAAAAGGAGAAAAATTGAGCTACATGACAAATTTCAATATTTCAAGAGCTACAAAAAATTTGAGGTGCTCCATTATTCTTCCTCAAATTTCTATGCATTCATAGAGGTCTATAAGTTCTCATATGGTGACTTCCCTACCTTCATCATTTGTCCTGAATAGGGTAATGACAATACAATCTATAAAAACAAGAATTAACAAGCATATACAGGTCTAAATTACCTACAACACTTTGTTCAATTCATTCATCCTCCATTTTCAAATTCAGTTACCTCTTGAAAAGCTTAAAATACATCATGATTTTTTCTATTACATTCTTGATTCTTGTTCATTCTCTACCTTTCTTTCTAACTAGCCTAGCTAGTTGTTATATTTGACTCCTAAATAAGCTCAACAAACTCTCTAAACTTGGAATTAGGTAAAACAACATTCCAAGCCTTCCTCCATCCGTTATAATCCCTATTTTCACTCATATTACATTAGATATGAACTTATTTAGATGTAAATACAACTAATGCCCCCTTTTTACCCTTACACACTCAACTACACTGCTATTACAATATACTCAATTTTAACATTCACTCACTTACACCTAGACTAACATGTTTGAATGGTCTCATATGACCTTATTATACTTTATCTCTTGATGGTCCTGCATTAGAGTGCCCTTGTGAGAAAATTTTTAGTTCTTGCTCAAATACATTGTAGATGTATTCCTTTTTATTGTCTTCTAGTTCCTTTTGATTCTCCTTGCTTGTTCTTCTTGGTTTGTTGATGTGCTCTTCCTCCCAACCACAACTTTGTACTTACAATTTTATTTTTATTCATGTGTTTTGATTTCTTGTTTGTCTCTTGATCTTCTTCCACCTTATTTTTATGGATTCCAACTCTAACTTGCATCTTTCATACTTAGCTATACTCATTGCATATAGGACTGCATTTTTCATCACATGCCAAGGTTTAAATATATTCTTGACCTGCTCTATCACTATTCCATGTTCATGTTAACACTTGGCTTCCTCATAATATTTCTTCACTTGACCAATGAAATGGAGGTCCTCAATATTGAATTTCAACTCCTTTTCATGCCTAGGGAGTTCATATACCTCCTCAAATGTAATCTCAAACCCTTGTAGCTACTTGTCCTCTCATTCACTATCTTCTTTACTCCACTTCCTTGCATGAGATTCTTCTCTTATGTTTCCACAATGGGCTTCTAGATGTCCACAATCATTTTTTATCAGACTTACTCCTTTTGCCTCATTCTTTGTTGTATTAAAGCTACCATGAAATAGTCTCGCCAATCTCAAACTTATCTTATAGTATCTTATCCTTTTCAACCATTTATGATATGAGTATACTCTTATTATGTTCTTCACTATTTGGATTAAGGATCTCTTTAGGATTCTTGTAACATACCAATGTTTTTTATTACATTCTTTTCCTTGTACACCCAACAACTCCTCTATACCATGTCTTGACTATTGCAACATGAGAGTATCATTGATTTCCTTTATTTGGCTTGACTTCCTATTTTAAAAACATGCTCTTGAAGTGGTCATTTCCTTGACTGATATATAGTTTCTTGATATTATTTTGGTTTCTCCTTGAGGTTTTTCAATACTAGTTGTTATCCAAAATAAGCCCCTGCTTATTTTTGGCTAACTCCTCCTCCTTTTCCTTTGCTGGCACTTAAATGAATTTTTGGCATGCTTCAGGGACTCAAAATTTTCTAGAAATGGCTTCATCAGATAGATAATTTTCTCACCTTTCCAAAAAGGTAAAATTTTCCTCCTAACTCCTTGTAAATCTCAAGTTATGGCTTGGCGGAGTTTTTTGGGGAAAATTTCCCTAGACAGGCCCATGGCCAATGAGAAGGTGCCACGTGGCAGGGTGGAGCGGTGGATGTTGGGGAAAAGTTTAAGTTTTTGGTGCTTTGGTCAAAGGGTGTAAAGGAAAATTTTGGCCCACAGGCCTGACGAAGGAAAGAAATGGGTTGGCGCGGGCCCGTGGAGGAAAACTTGGCATTTAGCCCTTTGGGGGTTAAAATGCCCAAGTCAAATTTTGGCCCGAAGGCCCACCGAGTGATGAGGAGCTGACACATGTCATGGTAGAAGGGTGGAGGCATGGAGCTGTTTGGAAAATTTTTCCAAAATCTAAAAAAGGCACAAAGGAAAAATTTGAAGTGTGCACCGCCGAGCAAACCAGGAGGTGACACGTGTCACCGAGAGAGCGGAGCGTGGGGAAAATTTGGGAAATTTTCCCAATGAAAATTTTAAAAGGAAAAAGTGTAGTTTGGGCCCGCATTTCCATCAGTGAATGGGAAAGTGCCACATGGCAAGTAGAGTGGTGGGGTGCGGGAATTTTTGGGAAATTTTCCCAAATTCAAAAAATGGGAAAATTTTAAAGTTTCGGCCCACCGACCCGATTTTTGCCCCAGTTTTTCCCTAAATCTTCAGAGGGCCATATCTTTTGATCAGAGCTTGGTTTTTCATGTTCTTTATATCAATGGAAATATGTTGAAATTATCTACACGATGGAGGGTTCAATTTTTGATTTTGATGGAGATTTGTGGGAGAAAAATGGAAAAACATCTCTGGCATGCAAAAACACAGAAAATGACTCCAACCACCAAAATTAATGAAGTATGGGCCTCTGTTTTTCTCTGTAAAGAAATGTACTTCAAAGTATGGGATTTTTATGGAAACCCATCATTTTGTAGGCCCATTAGATGAATTTTGTTGGTGGTTGAAGTCCCAAATCAATTTGCCCATGTTTTTTTGCTTTCCCTTCATTCTGCTTCACCATTAAAAGCCAGATTTGGCTCATTTGTAAAAGGTTGGATGTTCTTGCTTCTGCAAGCTCTTATTTTCCCCTTAGTAGGTGGATTTGAAGGAGTTTCAGATCTCTCTTGGAGATTGTAACACAATTTTTGCCTCTTTTCTATTGCAATGTATTGTATCAAATCTGGGCATGATAATGTATGTTTTGTGATCAATTTTCAATCCTCTTGTGCGATTATTATTATATTCGATCCTTCATTGCATTCAGTAATTTGTGCATGTTTTGTTGCTGCAATCTTCATGATTTGTGTCTATGTTTGCAAAGAAAGGAGTTCAAAACTCCTTTGGTGTATCACCTCTCTATTTTTTCTTAGTTTTATTTCCATTTCCATGTTTCTCTCAACCCTATCTCGTTGGTAGTTCTAGAGTAGGAATTTTAAACCGAACCTCTGTAAAATTGCATGCATACACCTAAATAGAGGAGTAAGAACCAACCTCAATCTGGAGAGTTTTCTCACCTTACATGGCCCCACACCTTGAGAAAACTCAATTTTGTGCATTCAAACCAGATGATTTTTCCTTAGAAACACAGATCTATAACTCATTTGGGGGTGTTGTGAATTTGCACTAACAGTTTTGGCACACCCAATGGGACCTTAGAGGTCTTCCACTTCATATTTTGTAGGTTGATGTGTTCCTATGAAGATTTCATCCTTTGGAGGCAATTACAAACACATCTAGCGACTCCATCTGGTCAATAACTCATTCTTTGAGTTGCAGACCTATTTTCCATTCATTCTTCTTTCCATCTCTTCCATCTTCTTTCATTCCATGAAGTTGTGCAATCATGACTTCATTTCCCCATGGAATTTGCATTCACAATAGTATCAATATATTCCACCTCCAACATGCTTTACAACTCCTTCAAATCAGCATTTTGAGTAGATTCAAGATCAGCATGCATACCCATATGAGTAGCAGTGCCAAAATCAGTTTGGCTATGGTTCTTTCCAAGAGCAGGGGTATGCATACAATGAAGAAAATCAAATGCAAGATGCTGATTTGTTGGAGAAAATCCAAAAAATGGAGATTGGCATGGTGCAATCCAGGGCTCAAGCACAAATGAAAGCATTTGGAATCAGTTGTGGAGCACCTTGTCCATGGGTGGGACCTTTTCCAAGGCATTACAGCCCTCAAGAGAAGCTTGACTTCATGATTGCAACACTGCCATTACTTGTAAAGTGGACTGAGGGAATAGAGGTGTATGAGAGGAGTATTCAAGCAACCTTGTCAATGGGTAAGCACACCATCTCATGCCTTTTCTTTTCCTCTTTCCCAATCTGTTTTATCTCAGCAGTGTCAAGTTTTAAACTCTCCATCTATTGTCCCAAAATTTGATTCCATTTCTCCATCTCCTAGTCTCCCATCCCACCTCGATTTCTCTACTCTTTTCCCTTCCAAACAGCCATTCCCTCTAAAGAAACAAGAATTTCTACCTCCTCCACCACCACAAATAATTGAAAAACTAGTTGAGTCACAACCCATCCATCCTCTTGCATTCCCAAATACATGTTGGGAAGATGAAAATCAGAAATCCAGTCAAGGAGAACAACAAGAAGAAGAGCCCAATAGAGAAGAAATAACAGAAAACTTGAAGAGTTGGGCTGCCAAATTTGGGATAACAAAAATCCCCTTGATGGTGAAGCCAAAAGAGGAAGTTGGAGTTGAAGAAATGGTGGTGGTTGAGGCTGAGTTTGCAGCTAGAAGAAGAACAAGAACAAGAGGAAAAGAATTAGTAGTTTGTTGGTGATGAGTTGGGTGTCCATGTTGGCACTTTTCCCAAACAAAATGCTGATTCAATTTGCACTGCAAAATCAGTCATTGTGGAGGAAGAAAAACCAGCTCCAAACCCCATTGAAGAGGAGCAAATGGATGAGATCAAGTCAGTTTTTGCAACAGAAGAAGAAGGAAGCATTATTGATACATTTTTGCTTTCATTGAAGGGGATGATTTGATTGATGAGGCCATTATGGAGGTGAGAAAAACAGGTCCAAATTGTGAGCAAAAGGCACAAGAAATTCCACGTTTCTCCCCTACTTCATCTCTCCAAAAATATGATTTTTGGATGAGTTTGAATTGACAAGTATCATGTTTGAAAATGAAGTTGCACATGGTGAAGAAAATACAGATTTGAAGGTCACCATGGAAGAGGGAAAATCTTTTTTGCAACTGGACAACAGAGAGTTTGATTGTTTATCAGACTTAGAAGAATGTTTGGATGAGGAGCTAGCTGAAATTACAACATTTTCTTCCTCACCATTTGTTCTCCAACATCAAGAGCCTGCTACCACAAAGGAGAACATTGAAAAATAGCAGCCTATGTTTTATGATAGCTCATTGGAACCAAGATTTGAATATTTAAATCTTCCATGTTCTTCATGTGAATAGGAATGGAAGGAGTAAGATATTTGTGCCACTTCTTCCATGTCATTCATTCGGAAGGTTTACAAGAAGGCTCCACTCTTGGAGTTTAAATTTAGAGCTATGGGCACATCCAAAGGATCAGACCATGCCCAATATAGTACTTGGCTTCATTTAAGCCAAAGAAGAAGTCAAAACCAGCCATTCCTACTTCAGGGCATGAGGATGAGCATCAGAGTACCAAGGGTCACCATCAATACCTCTAGGAGTCCAGTGCAATGCGAAGTCAGCTTGATGAGGTATTTTCCATTAATGTTGATACCTTACTGATTTGGGTAGAAGACTAACTTCTTTTGATTTACCACTCATCCTAACAAACATGATCAGCTCCAAATCAATTGCATGACTGCCCATTTTGAAGAAAGGAAAATTTTTTGCATAGCTAGTTACTGAGGGTTTGTTTATCTCACCTTTGCTTCCAGTTAGAGTAGAGTAGGTAGGTTTTCTTTTAGTAGAAGAAGTTCTTGTGCACACTCTGGATATCCCACCTAGGGTATGTATGATTTCTAATTTTGTAAATTTTTTTTTGGTGTTTTTGTGTTGCTCTTGCATAGTCCATTGTAGTGGCATTTTGGTGAAAACAACTCCAGTTCAGTGGGCTTCAAGTGGCTCAAAGGGAAGCTTTCAAAGTTTAGATCAGTTTGTAGGCTACTACTCATGACTCCATGCCTAATGGATGCTTCAAGGCAGCTGATCACTTCATCTAGTAGGCAGATGACCCCTCTGAGTCACCAAAAGTGTTATCCAAAATAAGCCCCTACTTATTTTTGGCTAACTCCTCCTCCTTTTCCTTTGCTTGACACTTAAATGAATTTTTGGCATGCTTCAGGGACTCAAATTTTTTTCTAGAAATGGCTTCATTAGATAGATAATTTTCTCACCTTTCTAGAAAGGTAAAATTTTCCTCCTAACTCCTTGTAAATCTCAAGTTATGGCTCGATGGAGTTTTTTGGGGAAAATTTCCCTAGACGAGCCTATGGCCGATGAGATCTTTGCCACGTGGTAGGGCGGAGCAGCGGACGTCGGGGAAAAGTTTAAGTTTTTGGTGCTTTGGTCAAAGGGTGCAAAGGAAAATTTTTTCCCGTAGGCCCGATGAAGGAAAGAAATGGGTTGGCATGGGCCTACAGAGGAAAACTTGGCATTTAGCCCTTTGGGGGTTAAAATGCCCAAGTCAAATTTTGGCTGAAGGCCCGCTGAGCGATGAGGAGCTGACACGTGTCATGGCGGAAGGGTGGAGGTGTGGAGCTGTTTGGAAAAAATTTCCAAAATATAAAAAAGGCACAAAGGAAAAATTTGAAGCGCGCCCCCGCTGAGCGAACCAGGAGGTGACACATGTCACCGGGAGAGCGGAGCGCGGGGAAAATTTGGGAAATTTTCCCAATGAAAATTTTAAAGGAAAAAGCGCAATTTGGGCCCATATTTCCATCAGTGAATGGGGAAGTGCCATGTGGTAGTGGAGTGGTGGGGCATGGGGAATTTTGGGAAATTTTCCCAAATTCAAAAAATGGGAAAATTTTAAAGTTTCGGCCCACTGACCCAATTTTTGCCCTAGTTTTTCCCTAAATCTTCAGAGGGCCATATCTTTTGATACAGAACTCAGTTTTTCACGTTCTTTATATCAATGGAAAGATATTGAAATTACCTACACCTTGGAGGGTTAAATTTTGGATTTTTATGAATATTATCAGGGGAAAATGGAAAAACGTATCTAGCATGCAAAAAAATAGAAATCGACTCTAACCACCAAAATTAATGAAGTATGAGCCTCTGTTTTTCTCTGTAAAGAAATGTACTTCGAAGTATGGTATTTTTTATAGAAACCCATCATTTTTCAGGCCCATTAGATGGATTTTGTCAGTGGTTGAAGTCCCAAATCAATTTTCCCACGTTTTTGCTTTCCCTTCATTCGCTTCGCCATTAAAAGCCAGATTTGGCTCATTTGTAAAAGGTTGGATGTTCTTGCTTCTGCAAGCTCTTCTTTTCCCCTTAGTAGGTGGATTTGAAGGAGTTTTAGACCTCCCATGGAGATTGTAACATGTTTTTTCCTCTTTGCTATTGCAATGTATTGTATCAAATCTGGGCATGATAATGTATGTTTTGTGATCAATTTTCAATCCTCTCATGCAATTATTATTGTCTTCTGATCCTTCATTGCATTCTGGTAATTTGTGCATGTTTTTTTGCTGTAATCTTCATGATTTGTGTCTATTTTTTCAAAGCAAGGAGTTCAACACTCCTTTGGTGTATCACCTCTCTATTTTTGCTTAGTTTTATTTCCATTTCCATGTTTCTCTCAACCCTATCTCCTTGGTAGTTTTAGATTAGGAATTTTGAACCAGAACCTCTGGAAAATTGCATGCATACACCTAAAAAGATGAGTAAGAACCAGCTTCAATTTGAAGATTTTCTCACCTTGCAAGGCCCCACACCGTGGAGAAAACTCAATTTTGTGCATTCACACCAGATGAGTTTGCCTTAGAAAAGAATATCTATAACTCATTTGGGGGTCTTTGTGAATTTTCACTAACACTAGACACTTGTGATACGTTACAAAGTTAAAGGTTCCATAGGCTTTCCTCTAAACTAGACTCTCCCTTAGTCCCAAGGATTGATTCCTTGATTGTAATTATTTCTCTCCCAACTTAGCTTCACTCAATTTTATTTGCCTTCTCTCTCATGTGTTCCTTCTTGCATGTGGTCACTCCTTGTGGTCTTAGAACACTCCTCATGATCTCCTTATGCTCTGTCTTCATCATTTTGTTCTCTATTTCACACTATTTTTATCTTTTAACTGGTTTTAGTCTCGTAGAGTCACTATATGAGTTGAGTTCCTATCCACATTTATCATTTGTGTTCATTTACACTGCTCTTGGAGTCACTAACATTATAATACCAACATTCCATCCTCTGAAGTCTTCATGAAGTCTGAGATCATGCTCATGGGAAATACCATTTAAACTTCCTTTCTATGGTAGACACCTATGTTGGCTCCTTTTGAATTATTTGGTTTTATATCAAATTATCCTTGTTGCCCCATGGTACTAGGTATAGATTCTTCTCCCTTGATGACTTACCTTGATTAGATTTCATCAGGTTCATAACTTGAAATATTTTTTAAAAATATCCTTCAACTTATTTCCTTTCATCTTCATCTACATTTTTTCCTTGTATGGACTCAAATAATCTTTCTAAATGATGCAACTCTTACCTCAATGTGAAAGTATCAACACTTTCCTCTTCATCATATGTAGGGACAATTTGGTCTTCTTTTCCTACACTAAATTCTTCTCTATAGTTTTTAATACTTGAATTATTGTCCTCAAAGCATGTATATCTACAATTCAACACACAATTATTTTCAAAAATAAGAGTTTATTTTCCATCATTAGTTTCTCTACGCATGATTCTAACTTGTTTTCCACGTGTAGTCTCTTATAGGATTTTTTCTAAACCTTGTTTCTTCAATTTATTCTGCTGGTTTTCATCACTTATGGTGTAGTTATTAGGCTTATACTAGTTCCCTTGAGGATCTTCCTTATTTTCTCTGAATTTTTCTTCATTTCTTCTTGTTGACTTGTCCTCTTCTTGGCTTAGTTTCTTGACAAGGACTGATTGTCCTTTAATTCCTCTATTTTGGTCTTCAAGATACCTTCTTGCTTCCTTCATTCTCATTACACTTTATTTTGTCTTCTCTTGCATTTATTCTTCATGATATTTCATTAGATCTTCAAGGACTATCTTCCATGTCCCTTTTTCCTCTTCTCTCCTCTGAGTGATCTTGTTGTTGTCACACCTACCTAGGTGACTCAACTGACCTCTTTGGTCATCCTTATTTTCTGCGAGAACTTCATGTTATCCTTCAACCTCATTTAGGCTTGTTAACACCCATTATCTTAATCTTTCATGAAGGATAAGACTTGATTCTTGGTCTTCTCAAAAACTCCTTTATGAAAAATATCATGCTTCTCCTTTTACTACCTGCATGTCGGTCCATCAAAGGCACTAAAACATGCTCTATTCCATCCTTTCTTTGATTTTATTTTCAACCTTCCATTATAAACTACCTTCCTATCATATTTCCATGGCCTACCTAGGATTAAATGACATACATCCATAGGCATTACATCACATAAAACCTCATCATGAAAAATTCCAATTTTGAAAGGTACTCTACATTGCTCATTTACAAGAATTTGATGGTTCTTCTGAACCCATGCCACTCTATAAGGTGTAGGATGAAATAACCTCTTTAAACCCAATTTACTAACCATTTCCTCAGACAAAATATTATTAGTACTACCATTATCAATAATCACTTGACATACCTTGCCTCTTGTTGTGCATCTAGTCCTAAATAGACTTCTCGTACTGATCGACTCTGAGCTTTGACTATTATTGATGTAGAAGAATTATTCTTAACAACAATGACTCTCCCTACTTCTTGTCATCACCTCTATTAGTTTTCCTTTCCATATCTGAATACACTACTTCTAGCCTTGTCATCCTTGTGCCTAGATCATTGATTTCATTCATCATACTATCCATCTTTCCCATGACTCCTTCCTAGATCAATTTCATTATCCCATGCAATGATGATTTCTCAATGTTTTCCATCACTTATAGCTATTAATCAATCTCAAATTCTATAAATATATTTAATAAATATTATTATAACCGAGAAACCAACTCGATACCAAAATGGTGCGGGGTTATACTTGAAATTCTCTTCTCATTCTTGATATTTGAAAAATTAACTTTGTAACACTTCAATTTGACTTGTGATCTCTAACCTTACTTAGACCAAATATTTTATCCCTTGCTACTAAGGATCATTCTCACTAGGTTCAATAGAACCATTACTATTCTTCCAACTCCTTTGTATATACCTGCTTTGCTACACACACATACACTTACATTAGTAATCATATAAAAACAATGATGAAGTAGCTACAATACCTTGTCCAATCCTATATATCCTTAATGATATAATTACATCATAGTTTTAACACTCTTCATGTTCTCTTCAATCCATTCTCCATGCCTTATATCCATCAAGAAGTCACTATAGTTGTCTAATCTTAACAATATGAGACTAGACTAAAGTATGCCTCTTAGTCTAATGCTCAAAACCATACACATAGGCTATGAATCAATCATGTGTCTCCTAGAATCCTTTATCAAATTCAACACAAGGTGTTCAGGCTATTAATTTATTCATATAATTGAATTAAGGCATATTTATCTCTTCTATGTCTCTTGGCCTTGTAGCCCTTTAGGCACATAAATTGAGTTCAAACTCCAATTCTAATAAAACAATTATTCCACTTCTCCAGTGATTTGAATACCCTTTATCCATTTACAAATATGCACAAATTCTCAAGGTACCTTTCTTTGTACCATTTCAGACCTCCTTTGTAAATTACACCCAACACCAAGCCTATTTTACCCCTAAAATATGACAATACATCCTTATAGCTATAATCGCACTTTGAAGAAGCATGGATCCACTTCAAAAATGTCAAGGACATGGTGTATAAAATGTCTAGTAGCTTGAAACCATCAATTTAATCCTTATGTACTTTAATTCCTCCTTCTACTTGTACATGTATAAATAACACTACAAAAATACATATAACTTTTTCCCACGAGCAAACTGGAACTGAAAATTCATGGAAATTTAGTTCTCCCATAAGAAGAGATGAGCTCCATATTTTATAAAAATTTAACATTTAGAAATTTAGTTATGGCTTCCCCTAGTTAGGGCTTGAGAGAAGAAAACACGAGATATAAGTCAAATTTCAATATTTCAAGAGCTACAAAAAATTTGAGGTACTCCATTTATCCTCCCTCAACTTTCTATGCCTTTATAAAGGTCTATAAATTATCCTATGGTGAGTGTCCTACCTTCATCGTTCGCCTAAATAGGGTAATGACAATAAATTCTATAAAAACAAGAATTAACAAACATATCTAGGTCTAAATTACTGCAACATTATTCAATTCATCCATCCTCCATTTTCAACTTCAATTATATCTTGACAAGCTTAAAATAAATCATGATTTACTCCATTACATTCTTGATTCCCATTCATTCACCACCTTCCTTTCTAATTATCCTAGTTAGTTGCTATATTGGACTCTTAAATAAGCTCAACATTTTCTCTAAACTTGGAATTAGGTAAGACAACATTCCAAGAATTCCTCCATCCATTATAATCCATATTTCCACTCATATTACATTATATATGAAATTATCTATATGTAAAGACAACTAATACCCCTTTTTTACCCTTACACACTCAATTACACTTTTACAATATACTCAATTTTAACATTCACTCACTTACACCTATATTAACATGTTTGAATGGTCTCATATGACCTTATTATACTTTAGCTCTTGATGATCCTACATCAACATGACTCGAAAATGAGCTTGAGATAAAATGGGACTAAAAAATCCAATAGTGTTGCAGGGCTTTCCCAAAATGGGTTTGACATAACAAAATTGAAAACATTAAGAAATTAACTCAACATTAAAGGCTAAGTTAGCTTCAAAAATAAGTTTTAACTTTTCTCGAGGGGGGTGAATTTCCATTAAATGCGGTTAAATGTTCTAGTGCCATAGTAGTGGCTAATCCACAACCCACCACAATCCATTTCATCCACCAAACTTGGCGGGGAGGTATTCAAAACAAAATAACTATTAGTTTTCCTGTTTGCATGGTCAATCAAAAAATGAGCCATCATTGGTTTGATCTAAATTATTGCATGATTGGTTGACCATAAAAATAATACCCCTTTTCATTTGAAAATTACCACCCTTATCATTATGCATGCATGAGTCTCTACTAGACCATACAATTATTCAATCAAACAACAATAATGTTAGCTTGAGGCTATGGTTTACCCATAGGATTATTAATAATCCAATAATACTTATTAGAAATTAAAATGTCCACCCCGTATGGTGTGAATTATGAAATAAAATATCAATCATGCTAAACCATCTATTACATTTTCCATGTTAATGGCTAATGCGAGACATTTATTACGCTTATCAACACTAACCTACCCCTTCCGAGAACAAATATTGAGCTTCACAGTCTTTGACCATCACAAAAATAAGGAAGGTTAGTATCATGTAATCAACCATGTTTTCATACTGAAGTAATAATTTCTCATAGAATAATCTAATGCATACATGAATAAATTCGTTCATTCTTTGTAAGTCACCATTTCCAGTAAGAGTAAAAAATTATACATTTCAACATCAATTACAACAACCAAGAAAGGTATCAAATTGCATTAGATCATAATTTTCAATAGGGCAGGTGGCCAATTGTACTCGCTTACAAAAAATGGTGTAAAATAACACACACACACATATCAAGTACAATAAATGATACAAAAATAATGCAATGAAAACATCATACACATCAAGGTAATTAAACTCAACTTTTGAGCCGAAACAAGGATACTCTATAAATGTTAAGTGCATTACGGATGCTAGGAAATAAGCATTATTCGTGTGCAATTAAGTGTACATGTGTATATCCTTCTCAATATATACATTCGTTTTTACACTTGCATATACAACTACATGAAAAGGCTTATTATCTTACTTTCATAATTCATTCAACATTTATGACTCATCCTCCCAACATATCGATTTGAATTTGTGGGATGTGACATTTCAAGGAAGTAATTTTCATGTTAGAATTTGTTTTATGACTCCTTAATGTAGATAATTTTCTTTAATCTATGTAGTAAATAAAAACAAGATATCAATTTCATGATGATTATGAAAATTAAATCAAACCAAATTTTGATGTATGGTTTGTGGATTTTAACAACATTCTTAATTTTTAAATCTAAAAAGGGTAGTTCCAATTCATTTAATCACACCCATTTGAGTAATTTTTATGAAGGTGGATCAAAATTAACCATGAACCAAATTATTGGGTTTATAAATTTAGTGAAACTAGTTTATCTTAATTTATTACAATAGTTATCCTAATCAAACAACTATCTATAAAATCATTAATCTATGCCAGAAAGACGTAAAAGTAGTTTAGTTGAAGTTCTTATTTTTGTTTGTTTAATTACAAGTGTCGGTTGCGACTAAATTGTTTTATTTTTTCCAATACCTTTTAGGGTTAAGGTTTTAGAATGTATTATTTTATAATGGTCATTATAATCTAAATAGGGAGGGAGGGATGGAAACCCAATTGGATATTATGTGAATTTTGGTATGGTTGTTTCATTCTTGCCCTATCTATAAACTCAAGGTGGAACTCTCAACCAAAAATGTACTTTTTACAAATATAGGTGTGAGCTAAGACCGTGTCTTATCTTTGATATATATATAATTATATGAACCATTATTTTATGTTTCATTAAACCACATTTCATTCGGTTAGAATTATTAGAGGTATAAAAGCATTGATTTAAATACATGCCCATTTTAAAGAATTTAGTGTTCCTTTCCTTTGAATAAAATGTAATCACACACACACCCACACACACACACACACACACACACACAAAATAACTTTAACATAAAAAAAACTTACACTCACTTGAAAAAATTATATTTTTACTTGGAAAAGGATTGTAATACCATTAATATGGTCCTTTTAGGTCCCTAAAGTGGTCGGAATAACTAAAAGAGTCCACCCACCCTATAAATATGGATATGGGTCTCATTACGGAATGTAGGAAACAATTTCCTTATCAACCACTCCACTCATAAGTGTCATTTATGGATAAATTCTAATTTTTCACTTAACACAAATAAAATAAATGAAATATAGTCAAATCAAATTTAAATTAAAATAATCTATCATTTGGGTCATAAAAAAACACAATGAAATAATGAAAATAGTCAAAGGTCACATGAGAAGGGTTTGGATCCATTTATGGGATGACCCTATCTTGGTGAATGAATCACTAAGGGTTTTGTCTCCTTCATCCTCCAATCATTTAATTTGAATATTTATATATAAATACATATTCTCTTCACACTCAATTCACACATCATATCCAACCAATATATACCTTTGCTAACTCATTAGTTACAATAATAAGAGCATACAATAATTTCAAAATCTCATATGCAACATTCACAGAATTTCCTAATTAGGTTTTTGAGTAAATATATGTAAAATTAAATATAAAATGACACCATTCCTAAATAACTAAGAAAAATATCATTTAACCATTCTTAACTAACACATGATTAATTACAAATAACTTTAAAAATAAAATAAAAATAATACTTCTATCTAGTATTTCAATATTCATAATTACAAAATGAAAATATAAATCTAATAAAATAAATCCATAATACCCAAAGTATATATAAAAAATAAAAACATATTATTCATATCCTCTAAAACTAGTTCTAACACTCTTTTCCTCATATAGAGATATATAACCTTAATGAAATGTGTAACTAAAAATAATCATAATACTCTAGGAACCAAGTGCCAAAATATACCTGTAGAAAACACTATAAGTTGAGGTGAATAATATAATCATAATAAAAATACATACAAAGTGTTGAGTGGATAAAATGGATAAGTGTTAATCATGTGCAAAGACTAGAGAACATGAGAAAGGAGTGCAATAAGGGCACACTACATGCACAAGGGGTCGAGTGTGTGAATGTCGTGCACAAGTACATAGGGTTCTAGGACTTAAACAATTTTCCATAATGTGGATAAAAATAGAAAAGTATAAGATGGAGTAACACTCAAGAAAGATACGAAATAGGAAAAGAACTTGCGGGACAAGGATAAAGACAACATATGTAATAAATATATTAATGGGATTAAAATAGGATTAAAGTAAGGAGTTAATTATAGCTCAATATATTTTTAAGAAAGAGTTGAAAAAACATGCGGGTTATTATTAGAGTACACCTATTATTAGGAATTGCATGTAAACGGTGAAGGGAAAGTCCCCACCATGTATATATATATAGATTATACACTCTTGTATTAACTAGTTCTAGTTTTGGAGGGTGCATCGAGTTTTGGAGTATGTGATCTTGGATGAGCACTATTTAAGAAGGTGGTCTAGTGCATGGATGTATTGGGTATTGATGTAATTTGTTATGATGGACAACTATGTTTAAATTGCAAGGATCACTAGATCTAAGTATGGTTTGATGGGTATTCAAATCTAAATATTCAATATATATGAATGATTTCCTTATTATATGTGTTGCCATAATTGTTATTCTATGATGTATCTTCCTTCATGAATGGTTATTATGATATTTATTATGATTGTACATGTTTAACATCCTGTTAAGAAAATAAAGGAGGGACCTAGTGGTTACGCCCACTTCGGGTGAGCATTCCGACTTGTTTAAATGATGTTCAACGTGCCTAGCTATGTATTAAAATACAAAAATACTACATTTTGGTTCCATTATTAGGACCTCTTTTAATCCGTTCATAAAGATGTTGCATGCACATGGTGTTTTGATTATCTTTGGATAAAATACATATATAGATACATGACGGTCAGGATGCATTTTCTCATACATATATCACTCGACCTAATTTGAATGCTCGCAAGTGGGTGGAAAATAATCTATATGATTCCTTGTATGAGACATTCTTGGATTAGAGTTGTAGATTGTTGGTGGGAAGGTTTTTTATGCAGTTATACCTTGGATTATGCAATTTTGACATACTCATGCTCGTAGAGGAGAACAATTATAGTTTTTACATGAGCTAAGAGAATCATATTTGTGCATGAAATCATTATTTATTAAGCTATTGATGATTGATCTAATAATGGATAACTTACCAATGGTATGCTAAAACCATACCGCGAGCGGGGAAGGAGATAGGTTTGGGAGCGATGACATCGGTCCAAGCGGAGGAAAACTAAAAGGAAGAAAGATAGGTCATGTATAATAATGCACAATAGAGGGAAGTTGAGGAGGAACTAAAGATTGAGAAGAATGATGAGTGGTGGAAGTGATGAGAACCCTACAGAAGGTGAGGGACCACAAGATCATGTCCTCTCTACATTAGGAAAGTGTCCTAGGATACCCCCTTGAGAATCTAGTGCAAGTGAGTCTAAGGAGACAATGAGAATCGATGTCATACATTTGACCCCACTCGGACCCCTAGCTATTGTGTAATGTGCTTGGAATTTTGAAGTTGTTGTAGAAGATCATCATAGTGAAGATGAGCAAGAAGGTAATCAAGTATTACCACATTGGGTTGGAGATATAGGGAGGAACATTTTAGTATCATCATAGCAAGAACATCAGATTAAGGAAACACATATGGCTATGTAATAAGATCATATGTTTGGATAGAGTTTTTTTGGGACCAATTTGGTAGGCATGTCGTTAAGAAAAATAAGTGGCGTGTTACACATTAGAAGAAAAATTATTGGTGGAGTTATTGGACATATAGTTGGTGTCTAATTTAGTAAAACTAATAGGACATAAGGAAGCTCATCTATAGGGCCACATATTGCGATGAGAGTTTCAAGAGGTTCAGACAACCAACGTATGACAGAAATCTTAATGGAGGTTTAGGCTTAGGATCTTGACCCACTCCAGAAAATGTCCACAAAATCCACCACAATACCCTCAAAAACCATAATAGAAAACACCTCAAATCTTATTTAATATGTCTCTTCATTGACACGAGTATAGAGGTTTGGAATATACAGATGAATACACTCATAAGCATGAGTTATTGGGGAGATATAAGGGAATAAAATCTCCTGACATGAAGGAAATTAATTTTATGACGACGCTTCAAGGGCTCATACACATTTTCTATAGAAAACATGATCCATAACTATCTGTAATTGATTATGATGCATTACACACTAGCTTCTTGGATGAGTTTTACATACCAGAATTCGAGCAGTAGAGTATCGGTGTGTTTATTCATGCAAATGTGCAACATGAAAATTCCCAATTTTCAAGCATGACAACGGAACCCAGTGTTAAAATTTTGATTGTAAACCTTCCCAATCCCTCTTCAAGATCAGTGTATTCCCTATATCAGGCCTATCTTTTCCTCCCAAGTTATCCTATGTGTTTTTTCAACATGGACCATAGGTGATTTAGGGATATTAAGTTTATTCATGTAATTCGAGACAAAATTCTTCAAGACAAGATCTTTGAGTAGCTTAAGAAAGGATATTTTCTTGTCTTCCTAAGGTTGGTGTGAACCCCTAGAGAGGAATGAAAATTCCAAACCCATCAATGAGATGTATCAAAGAGCTAAGAACATTTTTCAATTGGTTTTGGAATATTCTGGGAATTTTATGAGGTTTTGGGACATTTTCACCAAAAGCGGGTCTTGGAGGGTGAAGCAGCTTGTAGTGCACAAATAACCCCCTTAGCTTTGGGAAGTGATTCTAGGAGCTCTGTGAAGATTTGAAAGTCAAATAAAACATATTCAAAAAGGTAATTTAGAGCTTTATAGGATGGTGGTATCATATTTTTCACAAGACTCAATCAATTCTTGTAACATATTGATTTCAACATGCATAACCCATGAGTATTTTAAGATGTTATAGGAATAATAAAGGTATGATACCCCTTCCATTGTGTTAAAAATTCATTTCTAGTAAATTTCATATAAATAAGTGTGGGAAATGTTATTTGGGAGCTCTAGTTATGCCTCTGTCAAGTTGTTCGCAAGGTAAGATCAAGGATCTAGTTGATTTCGGGGGTGTACATGTGTCAAGCTCGTGTGGTGACACACTTTTTGTACCAAACATCCAAAAGTTTTAGGACATTTGGGACACAAAACTCCCATATCCTCCTAGATATCCCCCTAGACCTTGATATGACCTTCTTAGAGCCCAAATTATCTATTTAATCCCATGTGCATTATTTTCTAACTCCCAACTACATCCAACTATAGAGCGCCACATGGACCAATTAGATAGGGAAACACTTTTTTTCACCAAATTTCCAAAAATTTTGGGATGGTTGGGACAAAATAAATTCCCACCTCTTGTCTAGCTTCGGGTCACCCATATGACCCCGGGGAGTTGCTTATGAGGCTTTTTCTATCCCCCACTCTTCCACCTTAGCCAATCATCAAGTGACACTTGGAACAATGGGAAATGGGCACACTTTTTTGCACCATACATCCAAAAAAATTTAGATGGTTTGGAAAAAAATTCACCCATGCCCAAGGTGAAGAAATTTCATGTTTTGCATTTCTTGTGATGCTTCATCACTTCTTCCATTTACACAAGAGAACTTCACTACAAAAAAGGAAAAAAAAGTTATCCATTACCATTGCTTCTACCTCTTAATTCACTCATTGAACATCCATTCCCATTTCTTCAATACTACAATATCATTTAAACCCTTTCTTTCTAATAGTTATCATGGCGGATTTCTAAGAAAATCTTCTATGAAAAAATGGTGAAGTGGTCGTACCTCAAAAACTAAAGAATGGGTGTTCTTAAAATATTGGCCACATATAATCCTCTAAAATGCATTCAAGCTGCAAAAATAGAATTTGAAAAGATTCCTCAGATTAATAATGGTAGAAAAAACTCCATTTTTGCATTGACTCTCGTTCCTCATATTTCCCATCAACATGAAGAGCAGGTGAAGCTAAAATTGTAAGTATAGACTCCAAATGAAAAACCTATCCCAATAGAATTGTCATAATTGCAATCAGAGATGATAAAATACCCTATCAAAACATCATTAAATCCATTAATAGCTACCATGGTAACTTCATGTGTGAAGTTTCACTAGGAAAAATTTTCATTTTTTTTCCAAGCAATCTGGATAGGGAACCACAATGAAATTTGGAGCACGTGATCGCGACAAAGAGATAGACACAAAAATATCGTTCCCATCACAAAACGAGGCCAATTTTTCCACTTAATAAAAATGGCATATCATATGCTCTTCTACATGCCAAAAATGGTAACTATCTGGAATTACAAGTCTTATCACCAAGGATAATTAGGAAAGATGTGAAATGGAAGACATGGAACAAATCGATAATTTCCCAAAAAATAGCAAGTCCTCAAAAAAACAACTTGCTAAAAATATAAATGTAATAAAAATATTAGTGCATCAATAATAGAAGAGGATTAAATGTTATAGGAGGTTTAGAAGGTGAAGTTAAAGTAAAACAAGTGATATGTCTGAAAATAACAAGTTATGGTATCACATTCTAAAAATAGAAAGTTTAAGTTATGAGTGCGAGAAAGTTACAAATGACCCTATTTTCACTCATATTTCCACTTTTTGAATTGTTTCAAGATAATGGGGGATTTTATGGTTCAAATAGAGAAATGATAACTTCACAAAGGTCTTGGAAGCATCATCTTGAGTCCAATTGTGTCTAGAAGCATCACGGGTGGTGCAATGAAGAATTCATTTTCTTTACTCAAGGAGTTGGGTAACTTTCAGATTAAGTTGGTCAGAGTGAGCTCAATGACCTAATGAGGTTCATCAATCAGGTATTGATGACGATAATGGTGAGTAGATCTGAGTCCTTCCCGAGCTCACATCGGGAGGTCTTTACACAATGTTTCTAAATACTCATTTTGTTGTTTAGGGTGTCTTTGTATCATAAATGAGGTAACTTGTGATCATCATTAGAGGGAAAAATTATTCAAATTGAAATTTAGTGGAATTTCACATCAGTATAGTAGTGTTATAGAGGTCATCATAAGCCATGATCATCGTCTTCAACTTCTTTGAGGAAGGTCTTCATCAATGATGGAGGTATCTTCATCCTTGGGAGGATTTCTTCTTTCCCCTCCTCTCTCATTCTTTCCCCTCTTTCTTCTATCCCCTTTCTAATTATTCATTGGGCATAATCATTGTATTTTTCTCATTCACTTAAGTTACTTCATAAAGTAACATTGTAAAATTCCCTTTAATTTATAAAAAGGGAACTTATTTCTCACTTCCTAAGAAGGTGAAAAGTCACAAGTTGAATGAGACAACGAAGAGTCATATGGGGGTAGGAAAAGATTCAATTCAAATTTCTATAAATTGTGATGGCTTATCCATTCCAAAGGATCCTAAATTTTTATTCTTGGTATAAATAGTGAATTATTGTAACTTGATTGAAGCTTTGTACTCAACACTACACATGAAATGAAAGATACTTTTCTTCCATTTTCCATTTCTCATGTTTCCTCTTTTCCCTCTTATATGCATGCACTTTGTAATCATGGTGATTAAAGATATATTTATATCTTTGATGAATGGGCCTCGAGATCTGTGTGTCTATGTGGTTTTCATTTGTCTCATTGATATCTTTATTATCTCTTTCATCTATATTAAATGATTGGACTACTCTGGTTATTAGGTGTGAACTTTGAAATTTTCCTACTCAAAAAAATAACCTTCCTTACCTAATTTCCCTCCTCCTCTAAACAATCATCATAATTTCCTCCCTTGTAATCCCGTATAAGCATCTTGCCACAGTTTCAGTAGAGTTTCCTTGTGTAATCCCTAGAATTTTGGATAACCCATAATAATAGATAGGATTAGATTAGTTTTCATTCAATAATGGGAGATGCACCATTCAATGCAGATGGGTGTAGCCCTGTGAAAATTGGTGGAGACACCTAATTTTCCTAACTCGATAATTTTATCACCAAAAATGCACTCAAGCATAACAAAAAGGGATTGTTTGAGAGTGTTAGGGAATATTATGTACATTTCAAGACCTTGTTTTCTAAGATATCCTATGATATTCATTAGAGCCAACATGTGTAGTGATTTGTAGGAGGATTGTTATCACCTATCCAAAGAGTTCTTTCACACAAGACATTCACTTATCTCGTATAAATCCTTAAAAGGATATCTACATGCTGAAGTAGTAGGAAGCATTGACACAGGGGTAAGTCTAATCCTTGAAGCCTATATTGCAGCAATGGCCTCTCAGCTAGAAAATATCTCTGCTAATTCAGCTCATCGGATGTGTAACAAACTTTGGTGTATAGATTGTGAGGTTGAAGGACATATAAAGGATAGCTTCATGTGTAGGAGTGTACGCTTATTGTTGACATTTTGTGAGATCTGTTATAAGAATCATGATGTCTATAATTATCCACTTTTACATCACGTGACACAAATGAATGTCTCTATGTATTACAAAATTAGTGATGTTCATACCCATGAAACATATGATTATTATTTGATTGATCATATTCATAAGGAATGTGAGATAGGGTTGTGCCAAACCACTTTGACAAGTGGCTCACAGAACAAGAAACAACTGCCTAGTGAGGTGTGTAATAACGGTAATGGAGGTTTAAGAGGTGGATTCTAAAGAAAAATTCATAGTTGTTGTGGATGGTTTGTGTGAGGGACATGTTATATGTGTGTATTACCTAATCACTATTAGTGTGAGTGTGCAAATAATCGGTATGTGTGAATTTTGGAAAGGCACACAAGGTTAAGGATTTTCCAAATCTATATTCCCATACATGTAAGAAAAATAATAAGGAAAAATTTATGGCTATGATTAGGATGGGGCACAAAAATCATGAGAACTAGGCATTGAAGAAGATGGTTGAGCTTGAACTCCAGCCCGTATTAGTTCTATGTGTGGAGAATCTACATGCACACATGATTAAGGTAAGGAAAGACCTATGATTATATGGTAAGAGGTGGTACATGTAAAGTATCCAAACACATTTCAGTAGAAGGAAGTTTATCGGATACTATGGGTGTCATCAAGAAGCTACATAGAGAGATTTAATGTTTGAAAGATAAAGTGTGCAAAAGGGAACACATGAGGGGTATTGAAATACCTTAGAAGTATATTTATTATCTTAAGGAAGTATATAGGATTTTGAGGCAAGAGAACATCATATATTTTTGGGAGAATGGTTACATAATAAGATATTGCATGTCGGAGAAGAAAGAGAGTGCTAGATTATTCTTGAGATTTTTCTACCACATGACCATGAATATGACAAAGAAATCATGCTTAATGCAATAATGGTTAGCTGGTTAGTAACATTCTTATTGATACATGTGCAAAGGTTAATGTCCCGACATTAGATGTGTGGAACTAGATGTGAAGGACACCATTACACCCATCTTTGAATGTGTTGTTCATGGAAAATAAAGAAAGGGTCATGCCAATTTGAGTAATCAAAGATTCCTCTATAACTATTCAAGGTCACAAATTTACGAGGTGATTTTGAAGTCTTTGGATCTTGTTGAGGAAGATAACTTCATAACACTTCTAGGTCATCCATGGTGCTATGATAACAATGCTAAATTGTGATTAAACAAGAACTACATGATTTTTGAAAATGAGGAGCGTGTTGTGATATCCTAATGAAAATATTATGCCTTATGTTGGTGCAAATTCTGAGTTTTCACACTTTGCCCTAATTTTCTATATCCATTTTTTGTCAAAAAAATGTTTTATTTTCTCGAGTGGGTAATCTACAACTCATTTTTTCCGATTGAATGCCTTCAAGATGATCATGATGTGGTTATTTTCCCCTAAGTTGAAACAAAATCCAAGTCCCCCATTTGTGCCCTAATTTTTTCATTTATATGGGTTGTGTTGTTTTTCCATTTACCAAATTGTGAAAAACTTGAAGTGGATTGAATCCAAGTAATTTGAGGTTAAAATCCTACTCCCCAGGTCGAAAACAATGTAAAATCATGCTTCACTTGATTTAAAACCGAGAAATCTACATTCCTTGTGAAAAATCTAATTTCCATGGCATCCTCTACATTTTTACATTTTTGACTGGTATACGGGTGTCACCTACCCATCAAATTTATCTTTACAACATATTGCTAACATGGCAGGCTCCTATTGGCCGAGGATGTGTGGGAAAATGTTATAACTTGTCACTTTTTAATTTTTGGCACAAGGAAAATTTTGGTCCAAGCCCTGCATTGCTACAGTGATGTGCCTACGTGGAACAATTTGATTGGTTGGAGGATCGGCGAGTGGTGGAGGTCACTTGGAAATTTTGCCTTCATTTTTGTGAATTTCTCAAAATCTATTATTTGGCCCAAGAGCCCGCGACCAATTGGAGGAAGACACGTGTCCAAGAGGCAAGATGGAAGAAGGGGCCGAAGGAAAATTTTATGAATTTTTTCCTTTATGTTTGTAAGGTAAAAATGAAAAATGGGCCCGCCTCCAAAGAAAAGTGGACATGTGTCAGGAAGGTCAAACGAGAGAAGTGGGAACTTAGAAAAATTTGTTGTTTTTGGTCTCAAAGTTACAAAGGAAATTTTTTTCCCGAAGGCCCATGTCCAATTGGAGGAGGACACATGTCCAAAAGGAGGCGGAGGTTTGAAGCTCGGCGAAAATATTGAAAATCTTACAAATTTTGGTGAAATTTCTCAAAGTCAAAAATTGATCCGTAGCCCCAACAGGAAAATTTGGAAGTGTGCCTCGTATCCAATCAAGGGGCGACGTGTGGCACATTGCAAAGGGAAAAAAGGAGAGTGTGGGCCTGCAAGAGGTTTTTGTGCTTGTGGATGGTTGAAGGTAAGATTCGAGGGTCAGCTCCGCAGCGAATGGGAGACCGCCATGTGATAGGGGAGAGAGCGAGTGTTCGGGCCCATGAATTTTTTTGAGAAAATTTCCTTTTCTCAAAAATAGTGGAAAAATTCATCAAATTGGCCCACAATTTTGGTAGGGCCCACATGTGGACACGTGGTGGGTCCAGGGGCAAGCGGGGAAAATTTTCAAAATTTTCCAAAGGTCAAAAAGGGTTAAAAATGTGTTTTTAAGATGGGGACCTACCCCAATCATGTTTGGACACGTGTCCACCTTGTCCAAAAAAAAGGGGAATATCTTTGACACGTGGAGGGCTAACATTAAAAGTTGATTTTTAAATCAACGGTTGTTGTGTGTTTTCATTTCTTGCGCCATTGGAGCTCCAAGAAGCTTGGAATTGTCATTTCTTCACCAAATCACATGAAATTTTATATGGTTTCACATCCCTCGACCTTCGAATGTAATGGCATCATTTTTATGAGTTAATTTGGTGCCCTATAGTGTTTTTGATGAAATTTTTATTCAAGCCCGTGTAAAAAGGTGAAAGGTGAAAATTAAATGCGAGAGGTGAAAAATGATGAAGTAAAAGGTGGATAATGATTGAAAAACCATGCTGAAATTTCTGAATGACAAAAATGTGACCTTGGGATGGATAAGAATCTGAATTCATGCAATATTTTAAAATATTTGTGCATCCCTGACATTTTACGAGCTGTTTTATAGTTTAATGTCATTTTCATGAAATGGATAAGGTTTCTTGTAACAAATTTGATCCCTAAGCATATTCTTTTCTTGGGAAGCAAGGATCCAAGCTGGCATGAGATATAAAATGTATTTTTGAAGCATTTTTAGAGGAGGGAGATAGAAGAGAGAGAAGAAGAGACTTAGAATTTTCAAGCAAAAAGGGCTGGAAGAAATCCATTTCTCTAGAGAAAACCACCTGAGAGCCATTTTCAATTCCATTTTTGTATCATATTTCATCATGTTGAGTTGGTTTCAGTTGTAAAGCCATCAACAGGCTCTGAGATTGTTCTCATGACTTTCCCCTGCTGATGTATCTGATCATTTTCTAGATTATCTGGTTCATTCTCTTGGCAAAGTTTGCATATACTTATGTTTCAGAATGTTTTCAGTTTATGTTTCTTGCTCATGTTGCAATCTTGTGTTTAGAATCTCTTTGATCATACAGGGTCTCATTTCTTGTTGATGGTTTAATGGCATTTGCAATCTTATATTCAAAAGAGCTTTCATCTAATAGAAGATAAATAGATTTAAAATCATTTTACTGTCCCAGAATAATGAGACTGTTTGTAAACCTTTGGGTGCACCTTAGGTCATGATTAAATAGGGATTCCTAGATACTTTGTTGGTATTTTACTTCAATCTTTTTTACCATGTTATCAAAGGTTTTGTGGAAGAGTGCAGAAATGGGCCTCCATTTGTGCACATATCTTGGTTTAAGGAGCATTTAAAACCTCTGGAGGTATTCTTGTTGTGTAGGTGTTACAAATTCCTTGCAAAGGTTCTCAAAGAAGTTGGTAATTCCCAAGCTAGTCTTGTCTAAAACATCTCCCACAAAATATCATTCAAACTAACTCATCCTACTTACACTACCCCTACATTGCATTGTGTGTCAATAAAAGAATACAATCCTTCCACCAAAATGCACAAAGTATATCAGGGTTTCATCATGTCTTTAGCAGCCTTAGCCTTGTTTTGAAAGCATTTCCATCATTTAGTAGTGACAACTCCTTTGAGTTTAGATAATGGATGCTTGATCATGTTTTCACAAGGCCTCTTCCATACCATATGCAAAGCACAAGGATATCTCCATCTCCTTTACCATATAAGGGCTGCAATATAGGTTCTCTTGCCTTGGTTGATAGGCACAACCTAAAATAGTGAGGGTTAGATCAAAACCCTTTTGAAGGTGCTATCCACTCCCTCAAATCTTGAATGCAAACAAGAAGATATGTGTACTCCCTGGCTACAAATGACATACAAACCATCTATCTATCCTTGAGTGTCTTGTGCAAGTTCATGATGTTCTTGAAGTTGTGAAGGAGATTAAATCTGGATACCAACACTTGAGTGGTGCCACTGCTAGGTAATTCTTTGATTTCTTGGTGGTTTGAAGTGTTTGAAAGGTTTGAGAATTTGTGTGATCAAGTATTTGAGCTGTTACATTCTTGAGATATCATTTCATACTTTAGATCTGCATGTTTTGGGTAAAAATGATTTCAAGCTCAGCCTGCTCTTCTCATTTACCAATAGTTTATATAATTTGGATGCATTGTTTTTGGTTGAATTAAGAAGAAGAAGATTTGATTTGTATGCCCTTGCAAAGTTTTCAGTCATAACATACATTTGATAGAATATTTTAGTGCTTTCTTACACAACTAAGGTGGAAATCCTTAGTGGCAACTCCATGTTGTTGGGATCTTAAAATACCAGTTGTCTTATGCATCTCTGTCATTTGAAACTTTTGTTTAAATCTGTCAAGCTGGAGGGAAGGAGATCTCTCTTCATCAAGGACTCTTCTAAGAAGTTGCTCACCGAATCAAGAAGCTTAAAACTAGAAGGAAGAAGAGTGTGGAAAGTGGTTGATGATTTGGTTGCAAGAAAAGAAATCCCCATAGTTGAATTTGAAGGAGAGTAGCCTATTATTGAATATCATAATTCTTTGTCAAGTAGATCTAATTCAGGAAATTTTCTTGCTAATCTGCATTCTCCATCAGGTGAGGGACCTCCTTGTGTATTTAAAAAACTTGCTTCTGAATCTGATCTTGTGGTTTCTAAGTTTGCTAAAGTTTATCAAGAGAAAGAGCCTTTGGGGGTTGTCATTTTAAAGATCACTCATCTATTCCAATCAGACCCATTACTACTCCTCACCAGCTTGTTTCACCTCCAAGATCACCCCCACCAAAAAATATGGCTCAGCCTAGACCTCCATTTGTTGTTAACACCTTTGGTCCTATAAATTTTGGAGGAATGGATGGTTATCCAAATGCTGTCCCACAAGATGTGAGAAATAGGTTACCAAAATTCCAAGGTAACAATGCCATTACGGTGATCAACATCTCAAACTGTTTGATAATATGATGGAAGATTTTGAGATAGAATTTGAGGATGTGTATATCAAGTTGTTTATCCATACACTTGAAGAAGATGCTAGGGATTGGTACAAGGCTCTACCTGATAACTCTATTGATTCATGGACTAAGATGAAAAATGCATTTAGGTTACAATATGGTGACAGGACTGATCCTAGATTTCTTTTGTCTGAATTTGAAAATATCAAGAAGAACCCAAATGAGACATTCCATGACTTCAATACAATATTTAATAAAACATTGAGAAGGTTTCTTGTCATTTTGAGGCCTTGTGATGAATCTTGCTTGATCAAATATGCAGATGCATTTGATAAAAAGGCAGCCTATTACTTGAGAGACAAAAATCCTACAAACTTGAGACAAGCTTTCACCATGGCACTTCAAATTGAAAATAATATTAAAGCTATTGGTAAACCACTTAAGAGGGATGGTGTGAAGCTGATAAACCCTGAGAAGCCTCAAGCTAGCAAGGGTGCTGATTTAGAAGATGTTGTCAAGACTTTGGTAGGGGATATCAAAGAAATTTCTTACAAATTAGCCCAGCTGAGAAAGGAATTGGGAAAAGTTCACAAGGACAGAAAAGAACTCCAAAATATGATAGATTTGGCAATCATACTAGGGGTGATCAAAGACAAGATGATAGAGGTAAAGGGCATGTTGGATCTGCAAACAGATAACCTCAAGCTCATGAAAATAGAGTGGTGCCTGACCCTTTAACTATAAGGGTTGCTGCTGTTCAAGAAATTGCTGATATGGATTGGTGTGATAGATGTTTTCTTCCTCATCCTCCATGTGAAATGGACTAGCAAGTTATTGAAGATGATAATGAGAATGAAATGGATGATGACATTTGTATGATGGGCAGCTCTTCAGGCTCACAACAAGCAACAACATCAACAGATGTGATAAGTGTAAGGACTGCTACAACCTTTTGGGATTGCATAAAGAGGGTACCATTTCTTTCTCTTCCTCAAGCTCATGATGTAGATGTAGTTCAGGCCTTTGAAATTCCTAATAATGACTTTGAATATCTAAGGGCTTTAATGATCAAGAAGTATGATGGTGGTATTCCTTCCGAGGAAGATAGAAAGTTGTTAATGAATGTTGTGGTTGGACAAGAGAAAGAGTACAATACTAGAAGTAAAGTTGTTAGAGGAGATGGTCCTCAAGCCAAGCCAAAGACACCCTTGCTCACAAGCATTCCCAAAGATAATCCTAGAAAAGAAACAATTTCCAAGAACCCTACTATCCCATGCAAAAATATCAGTCCTCTTCATGCCCAGGCTGCCAAGAATACTTCTCCATCTGATGAACCTTCTTGTTTCCCTTCCAATGCTATTTTACCAAAGAGTGTTCCATATGATATTGCCCAAGTATTGAGCCAAATTAAAGTGAGTGTTCCCATCATTGAGTTTCTTAGGATACTTGAGCATAAGAAGAGAGCATTCAAGTACTTGGGATTGAAAGAAGAAAAGATTACCCCAAGCAGAAATGTAAATGTTGTTGAGACTCCTCTTCAAAGCATTGCTGGCCTTCAAACACCACCACCAATGGAAGATTTTGGAGAGGCACCTGAAGTATATTTGGGTACATCCTTGGTTGATTCCCAATTAAATGTTGATCCATTTTTCACAAATTTTCTCATAAAATATAGGTTGCTTTCAGCTGATTACATGTTTGATTCCCATGCATCATGTAATGTCATACCTCTAGAATTCATGAATGAGTTAGATATCAAAGTGACAACAATATATGGGAAATGTACAACCATGGATTAAAGGGAAGTGATGGTTGTTGGTTGTGTGAAGGGTTTAGTATTGCAACTTGCAGCATATATGGGTAAGAATTTAAAACTTGATGTTGTAATTGTTGATTTCCTTGCCAAATGGGGTATGATTTTGTTAAGAAAATGGGCTGCAAGTGTTGGTGGTAGTGTTCAAATGGACATGTATTTTTCCACCATTCCCATTGAGGGAAGCCTTGTCAAACTCTATGGTGAAAAGAAGATGTTACACTTGATTGAAGATCCCAACAATGCTTTTTATGAAGTGTTGTTTGCTGATGTGGATGTTGACAACTTCATTGGTTTTACTGATGGAAAAGATAGAAAGATGGATAAATCAGAATGCCTTGATATGATAGGTTCTCCTTAGACCTTTCTATTTGATGGAGCTTGCTCCAAAGTTGGAAATTGTGTCGGTGTATTTTTTCTTTCTCCTAGTTTGGAAGAGTTTCCTTTTTCCTTCAAACTTAACTTTGAATGCACTAACAATGTTTCTGAATATGAAGCATTGTTGTTGGGGTTAAGAATTGCATGGGAGTATGGAGTAAAGGAAATTTTTTCCAAAGGAGACTCAGAGCTGGTTGTCAAACAAATAAGAAAATTGTATGCTAGGAAAAATCAACGTATGAAACAATATAAGCATGTTGTATGGGACTTAATTGAAATGTTTGATTCCTTTAATATTCTTTACCATGATAGAAGTCTTAATACTACTCTGTTGATAAGTTGGCTGCACTTGGCTCTAGATTTGACAATTGCACCATTTCACCCTTTTGTGAATATAACATTGAAGTGCTAACAAGGCCAACTATCCCGGATAATGTGAAACATTGGCAGATTTTTGATAATGATGCCCAAGTATTGAGATTCTTACAATGCCAAGGTGAGTTTTCTGGTCAAAACATTGATTGGGAGCCAATGGTATGCATGAATGAAGGAGAGAAACTTTATTTGACAAGGATATTATCCAATTGAAAACAAATACCATTCCTAAAGGTCTTATTGCACTTGAGGCAAATTTTAACAATGCTGATTGCATCATAAATAGAAAGATGTATGCTTCAAGGGATGTGGAAGAGAACAACTTGGGAACTAGGGATAAACCAAGGAAGATTTGGTTGGGCAGCAATTTCAGCAAAGAAGAAAAATAGTCCTATGCCTAACTTTTAAAGAAATATCAAGACTGCCTTGCTTGGTCTTATTCAGAGCTAAAGGCATATAGAGAAGATTTATTTCAGCATGAGATTCCTCTTGAGGCCAAGAATAATCCATTCAGACAAAGACAAAGGCCTATCAATCCACTTCTTTCTATGAAGATGCTTTCTACTTTGGATGGTTTCTCTGGATACAATCAAGTAGTTGTCAAAGAATCAGAAAGACTTAAGACAACCTTCACTACTCCTTAGGGGACTTATGTTTTTGTAAGGATGCCTTTTGGATTGATGAATGCTAGTGCTAATTTTCAAAGGGCAATGGATGTTTCCTTTGCTGGTTATATCAATGACTTTATTGTAGTTTACCAAGATGATGTGACTGATTTTTTCAAGGCAGCAAGGAGACCATTTGCAACACCTAGAGAAGATGCTAATCAGATGTAGAGAGTATGGAATTTCCCTTAATCCAAAGAAGTTTCATTTTGGTGTGCAAAAGGCCAAGTTGTTGGGACATATTGTGTCCAAAGAAGGTGTTATGATAGACCCTGAGAGAGTGGAAGCAATCAACAAAGTGCCCATTCCAAGAACCAAGAAAGGTATTCAATCTTTCTTTGGCCAAATCAATTTCATTAGAAGGTTTGTTTCTAATTTTGCTAAGCTAACTCTTCCAATCACAAGCATGCTAAGAAAGGATCAAATTATCAAGTGGGAGGAGGCTGTCATTCAAGCTTTTGAAGGAATAAAGGATGCACTTAAGCATGCACCTGTTTTAGCAGCCCCAAACTACAAGAGACCTTTCCAAATCTTTTCTTTTGCCTCTGAATTTACTATTGCTTCAGTCTTGTTACAAAAGGATGAGAATGGAGCTAAGAGGCCTATTGACTTCTTTATCAAGGCTTTACAAGCAGCTGAGTTGAAGTATACAATCATGGAAAAACAAGCATTTGCACTGGTAAAAGCAACAAAGATTTTCAGGCCTTACATATTGAGTTCAAAAGTTGTTGCTTATGTCCCCCACACCATGGTTAAAGACATCTTATCAGACATGGAGATATCAAGCAAGAGATGTAGATGGGTCAAAAAATTACAAGAGTATGATATGGATATCCAAAACAACAAATATAGTAAGAGATTTGGGTCTTGCCAAGCTTATGGCTGAGAGCAATTTGCAAAATGTAGAAGTGAATTAGCTAGGGGAAGAAAGGGAAAATATTCTTGAGAGATTGATGAGTTTTGAATGGTACAAGGATGTATTATTCTACCTCAAACACCTATGCTATCCTAGTCATTTAAATAAAAATTAGAAAAGAGCTCTCAAGCTGGCTTCTCAAAAATATATCATAACAGACCTTGGGCTGGCTTAGAAGAACCCTGAAGGTGTCCTCTTGAAATGCATAACTAAAGATGAAGCTCCCAAGTTGATTGCTGACTTCCATGGGGGAGTTTGTGGAGGACATTTTTCTGGGAAAGTGACAACACATAAGATTTTAAGAGCTGGTTATTGGTGGCCTACTCTTTTAAAGATGCAACCCAACTAGTTAGAAAGTGTGATAGTTGCCAACGTTTCTCTGGAAGATTGAAAGCTTCAGGCTCCCTTCCTTTACAGCCTGTATCAATTGAATATCCTTTCAAACAATGGGGAATGGATTTCATTGGTGAGATTTCAGATCCTTCTAGTGCCGGTCATAAATGGATCCTTGTAGCAACTGATTATTTTACAAAATGGGTTGAGGCAATTCCATCTAGAAAGGCAACACACCAAGTGGTAATGGATTTCTTATTGAATCATATCATATGCAGATTTGGAGTTCCAGTTAAGATTGTATCTGATAATGCCATGTGTTTTAGAGCCAAGCCTTTGATGGCAATGTGCAATGAATATGGGATAAATCTGACTTATTCTTCAAACTACAATCCACAAGGCAACGGAAAAGCTGAGTCAAGTAACAAGAACTTGCTCAAGATCATCTAGAAGGACCTTGGAAATCAACAAGAAGAAGTGGGGAGAGCAATTGAAATTTGTAGTTTGGGCTGATAGAATAACTCCTAAAAGAGCAACTGGTAAGAGCCCTGTTTGAATTGGTGTATGGAACTCAGGCTTTGCTACCCTTACACCTGCAATTATCCACTTTTCAGTTTGCCCAACAGTTGGAAGATCAAGAACATGGCCCATATGAATCAAGGATCAATCAGATCATTGAGTTGGATGAAGAAAGGAGAGCCTCTCATCAAAGGCATATCAGATTTAGAGAGAAATTGAAGAGGTTGTTTGATAAGAAGGTCACCCTAGAGCCTTCAGTGTTGGATATTTGGTTTTTCTGTGGGATAGTAGGCATGAAGACAAGGGAAAGCATGACAAGTTTGATGCTCTATGGATGGGCCCTTATGCCATTGATATCAAGATTGGAGAAAATACATTTTTTCTCAAGGATTTGGATGGGGATTTGTTGGAGCTACCTATTAATGACAGACATTTAAAACATTTCTTGGATTAAATCCCCATGTGAGGTATGCACAAGTTGTAAATTTTGTATAGTCCTTGTTTTTGTTTTGTCTTTTACTATTGTTGGCTCGTGGTTTTCCCTTTTGTCCTTGGTAACCTTTTCTTGGTCTGGTTTTCTCGGTCTATTTTTGGTGAAATTTCTGGTTTTTGGGGTTGTTCTACATTTTGACTCCTTTCCCAATGGATTTCTGGAACTTGGTCTACATTGTGATCTTGTGGCACTCACTGGGAGTGCCCATCCCCAAACAGGAGCCAATGTTGGTGCAAATTTTGAGTTTTCACACTTTTCCCTAATTTTCTATATCCATTTTTTGATAATTTTTTTATTTGCTCAAGTGGGTGATCTGCAACTCGTTTTTTCTAGTTGAATGCCTTCAAGATGCTCATGATGTGGTTATTTTTCCCTAAGTTGAAACAAAATCCAAGTTTCCCCCCCATTTGTGCCCTAATTTTTTCATTTATACGGGTTGTGTCATTTTTCCATTTGCCAAATCATGAAAAACTTGAAGTGGATCGAATCTGAGTAATTTGAGGTTAAAATCCTACTCCCCAGGTCGAAAAAAATGTAAAATCATGCTTCACTTGATTTAAAACTGAGAAATCTACATTCCTTGTGAAAAAATCCAATTTCAGGGCATCCTCTACATTTTTACGTTTTTGACGGGTATACGGGTGTCACCTGCCTATCAAATTTATCTTTGCAACATATTGCTAATGTGGCAGGCTCCTATTGGCCGAGGATGTGCGGGAAAATGTTATAACTTGTCACTTTTTAATTTTTGGCACAAGGAAAATTTTGGTCCATGGCCCCGCATTGCTACAGTGATGTGCCTACGTGGCACAATTTGATTGGCTGGAGGATCGGCGGGTGGCGGAGGTCACTTGGAAATTTTTCCTTCATTTTTGCAAATTTCTCAAAATCAATTATTTGGCCCGAGAGCCCGCGACCAATTGGAGGAAGACATGTGTCCAGGAGGTGAGATGGAAGAAGGGGCCGAAGGAAAATTTTATGAATTTTTGCCTTTATGTTTGCAAGGTAAAAATGAAAAATGTGCCCGCCTCCAATGAAAAGTGGACATGTGTCAGGAAGGTCAAATAGAGAAGAGGGAACTTAGAAAAATTTGTTGTTTTTGGTCTCAAAGTCACAAAAGAAAAATTTTCCCGAAGGCCCATGTCCAATTGGAGGACATGTGTCCAAAAGGAGGTGGAGGTTTGAAGCTCGGCGAAAATATTGAAAATCTTACAAAATTTGGCGAAATTTCTCAAAGTCAAAAATTGATCCGTAGCCCTGACAGAAAATTTGGAAGTGTGCCCCCGCATCCAATCAGGGGGTGACACGTGGCACATTGCAAAGGGAAAAAAGGAGAGCGTGGGCCCACAAGAGGTTTTTGTGCTCGTGGATGGTTGAAGGAAAACTTGGAGGGTCGGCTCCGTAGCGAATGGGAGACCGCCACATGGCAAGGGAGAGAGTGGGTGTTCGGGCCCAGAGTTTTTTGAGAAAATTTTCCTTTTCTCAAAATGGTGGTGAAATTCATCAAATTGGCCCGCAGATTTTGGTAGGGCCCACATGTGGACACGTGGTGGGTCTAGGGGGCAAGCGGGAAAATTTTCAAAATTTTCCAAAGGTCAAAAAGGGTTAAAAATGTGTTTTTAAGATGGGGACCCACTCCAATCATGTTTGGACATGTGTCCACCTTGTCCAAAGGAAAAAAGGGGAATATCTTGGACACATGGAGGGATAACATTAAAAGTTGATTTTTAAATCAACGGTTGCTATGCTGCGTTTTCATTTCTTACCGCCATTAGAGCTCCAGGAAGCTTGGAATTGTCATTTCTTCACCAAATCACATGAAATTTTATATGGTTTCACATCCCCTCAGCCTTATGAATGCATTGGCATCATTTTTATGAGCTAATTCGGTGACCTATGGTGTTTTTGATGAAATTTTTAGTCAAGCTCGTGTAAAAAATGATTGCAAAAGCATGTTGGCATGTTTGAATGACAAAAATGTGACCCTAGGATGGATAAGAATCTAAATTCATGTAATATTTTAAAATATTTGTGCATCCCTAGCATTTTACGAGTTCTGTTTTAGTTTAATGTCATTTTCATGAAATGGATAAGGTTTCTTGTAACAAATTTGATCCCTAAGCATATTATTTTCTTGGGAAGCAAGGATCCAAGCTGGCATGAGATATAAAATGTGTTTTTGAAGCATTTAGTAGAGGAGGGAGACAAGAGAGAAGAAGAGACTCAGAATTTTCAAGGAAAAAGGCTAGAAGAAATCCATTTCTCTAGAGAAAACCACCTGAGAGCCATTTTCAATTCCATTTTTGTATCAGATTTCATCATGTTGAGTTGGTTTCAGTTGTAAATCCATCAACAGGCTCTGAGATTGTTCTCATGACTTTCCCCTGCTGATGTATTTGATCATTTTCTAGATTATTTGGTTCATTCTCTTGGCAAAGTTTGCATATACTTATGTTTCAGAATGTTTTCAATTTATGTTTCTTGCTCATGTTGCAATCTTGTGTTTAGAATCTCTTTGATCATATAGGGTCTCATTTCTTGTTGATGGTTTAATGGCATTTGCAATCTTATATTTAGAAGAGCTTTCATCTGATAGAAGATAAACAGATTTAAAATCATTTTACTGTCCCTGAATAATGAGATTGTTTGTAAACCTTTGGGTGCACCTTAGGTCATGATTAAACAGGGATTCCTAGATACTTTGTTGGTATTTTGCTTCAATATTTTGTAGCAGGTTATCAAAGGTTGTGTGGAAGAGTGCAGATTTGGGCCTCCATTTGTGCACATATCCTAGTTGAAGGAGCATTTAAAACCTCTGGAGGTATTCTTGTTGTGTAGGTGTTACAAATTTCTTGCAAAGGTTCTCAAAGAAGTTGGTAATTCCCAAGATATTCTTGTCTAAAACATCTCCCCATAGAATTTCATTCAAAATAACTCATCCTACTTACACTACCCCTACATAGCATTGTGTGTCAACAAAAGAATACAATCCTTCCAACAAAATGCACAAAGTATATCAGGGTTTCATCATGTCTTTAGCAGCCTTAGCCTTGTTTTGAAAGAATTTCCATCATTTAGTAGTGACAACTCCTTTGAGTTTGGATAATGGATGCTTGATCATGTTTTCACAAGGCCTCTTCCATACGATATGCAAAACACAAGGATATCTCCATCTCCTTTACCATATAAGGGCTACAATATAGGTTATCTTGCCTTGGTTGATAGGTATAACCTAAAACAATGAGGGTTAGATCAAAACCCTTTTGAAGGTGCTATCCACTCCCTCAAATCTTGAATGTAAAAAATCAGATATGTGTGCTCCCCGGCTATAAATGACATACAATCCATCCATCTATCCTTGAGTGTCTTATGCAAGTCCATGATGTTTTTCAAGTTTTGAAGGAGATTAACTTTGGATACCAACACATTATACATATCCTATAAATGAGGAGGATTTAATAGAATTTATGTACATATAGTGTGTTACCCAAAAAAATGGATCCATAAAAAGGCATGCTTCGGTGGGAATATGCGCAATATGTTAGTGATATAAACAGTGTGGCATGTGACTATTGTGCCCATGGTACTTATGATATGGTAAGTTGTGAGGTCAAGGTAAGAGTTACTCGGATGATTAGGCCACATATAGTTAGGAATTTGGGAAATTCTATTTTAGCTAGGTATATAAGATACAAGAAACTTGACTCTTTCTTGTGTGTGATGGAATACCGATCAACACATTTTGTGGGACAAGAGCACACCTGGTAGGAAACACATAGAGACAATATTTTGGGCTAGCATGAGATCAAGGTATCCTTTTTGACAAGTTTTATAAGGAATAATCTTCCCTCTTTGATATAAGAGTATGATGGAAAGACTCCTTCTCTGTTACATGTTCAAAACTATGAAAGGAGTTGGGAACAAGGAAAATATGCACCGCCATCATCATTATGGGTGCACAAGTCCTAATATACCCCGTGAGGGTGCGCATGAGCTTGATATGTGCATGTTGAGTTGAAGATAGAGACATCAAGATGAAGTTATATGACTGGAGGTATCATTCAAACTAATAATTATTTTTCTACTAAGCCTCTAGTTCATCAATACTTGTAGGTTTTGAGTTACATCACGTTTGGGGATAATATGAATGATGACAAGATCATGATCTATTTGTTTGGAGAATTTGGTGTTGAGGCATGAAAGGACTTGGTAGAAATAGAAAAAACATAGTTAGGACATGTGTGGAAAGAAAAATAGAAGTGTAAGATTTTTTACCTCATAGATGATGAGAAAGTTGAAGATCTAGACATAATGCAAAAAAAGGGTTAACGTGAAGTGATGGATTCTACAGATGAGTAGGAATGCACATACCATGTTCCCTTGAAGACTACGAAGGTGAATATTTTTACTAAAGGCATTCCTAAGGAGGCTATTATTTGAGATTACTATTCTAAACCTGAAGTTGTGAAGATTTTGAAGCTACTGCGTGACTTTCAAGATCTATTTCCCTAAAAATTTCATGAATTGAAGGGTGTACATCCATCTTTGGGGGAGATAATAATCAAGCTTACAGATAGCACACATCCATTTTAGAAGAGGCCTTATAGGATGAATCATAACATGTGCATGAAGGTAAAAGCGGAGATTGAAAAAATTCTCAAGTACAAGATTATTGATGATATTGAGGAGTACGAATGGATAAGCCCCATAGTGATTAAAATCAAGAAAGATGGTGAGATAAGGATTTGTGTAGAGTATATAGTTCTCAATTATTAATGTATCATAGATCCTTTTCCTATGCCATTCACTGAAGATATTTTTGAAAGAGTAGGATGGTGTGAAATATTTTCATTCACATATAGATTCTATGGATACCGTCAGTGAGGATTGGGTGCAAATATTAGGAGAAAACAACCTTTGTAAATGAATTGGGAATTTTCATATTCTTCGTCATGCCCTTTAGATTGAATAATATGCCAACATTATTCTCGTGCATAGTTTTTAAGCATTCCAAGACTTTATTCATAAGTTTTTGTAGGTATATTTGGATGATTTGACTATTTATGGGATGGTAAAAGATAATTTTGATGACATGCTATTGATGTTTGAGAGATGCGAGACAATAACCGAGAATCTCTCTAAAAATCAATAAGTACATTTTACAACTCCTTTTGGTACTTTACTTGGACATATCATTTGCAAAAAAGGATTGTTGGTGGACCCAGCTAAGATTGTAGTTATTTTGGGGCTAGAAGAGCCAAAAAATAAGAGTGAAGTGTGTAGATTCTTGGGGAATAATGGTTACTATAGGAATTTTATTAAGGGATGTGCCAATATTTCCACACCCCTTTAAGAATTGTTAAAATCCAAAGGAATATTTAATTAGAGTGATGCGCAACAACAAGCATTTGAGACCTTGAAGGAGAAGCTAACCACCACGCCCATATTATGCTTCCCTTCCTCAAACAAGTCATTTCATGTACATGTGGATGCGTTTGACATGGCCATTGACATGGTCTTGGCACAACCATGTGAAGGAAATTTAGATCATCCCATATTCTTTACAAACATGAATCTAATGCCGGATAATAAGAACTATAGACCTACGAAGTGCAAGGCCATGTCAATGACTTATGTGCTTAATAAGTTTAGGCAGTACTTATTGGTCATACCATTTATATTCTACATAGATCAAATGGAATTGAAGTATCTGGTCAATAAGATGGTTTTACGTGGGTGTATCTATCATTGGATACTTCTCTTTCAAGAATTTGACTTCATAGTTATAGTGAAGCCTAGTAAGAGCAACTTGGAACCCGATCATTTGTTAAGGATTAATTCTAGAGAATACATGCAATGCATAGAAGATAATATATGGATGCACATTTTTCAATATTTGCCATGCACCAACTAATTTAGAAGACATTAGAGTATTTTTGTGCATTGTAATTACACCTAAGGGTATGAAGACTTTGTAATAGAATAAACTTGTTATTCACATAGTGCTATATCATCTCATTAGAGGATACTTATTTAAGATGTGTAGAGTTGAGGTATTGTGCATATGTGTGCTAGAGTATGAATGCAAAGATGTCATGGAAGAAACAGGTGGTGGGATATCTAGTGGAAAATATGGAGGAGAAGTGACATTAGGAAATATCTTATTGACATGTTTATGGTGGGAAACATTGTATAAGGACAATAAATCATTTTTCAAGGCTTGTGACCATTGTCAGAGGATAAGTAAGCCTAAAAACAAGGATGAAATGCCACTTTGCACACTATAGGAAGTGAAAATTCATTTGAGAAATAGACAATTGAATTTATATGCCCCATTGTACCACTTATATGCAGGAAAATGCATGCTATATCATTACATGCACATATTACTTGAGGCGAGGTTGTACCTATGAAGGATTTCACCATAGAAACAACAAATAGGTTTCCATGGGATAATATCATAAATAAGTATGGATGTCCCTTGATCCTTACAAGTGATAGAGGGACTCATTGTTTGAATGATTATATCAAAATTCTACTAGCATATTTTATGGTGGCAAATCATAAGACTACACCTTATCACCTAAAGGCTAATAGAACTACTAAATATTTTAAAATATTTTTGGATAGACCTTGACTAAGATATATGGTGTTGGAATAAAGGACTGAGATAATAAGATATTAGTAGTGCTTTTGGGCATATAAAACAACTTAAAAGATGTTGAATAAGGCTACACCTTTTTAGTTGGTGTTTGACACCAAGGAAGTGTTACTTGTGTAATTTTTGTTGTCATCCCTATGTATTGTATGTTGTCTAAAATAACTCCCTAGTTATTTTGATAGCCTACATCCAAATTCTAGCTTCAAGGTTCAACATTACCACGCACATTGGTTGCTTACTTAGAAAAATAATTCTTGGAAGCAGTTCCTCATGCACTATCTTTATTCCTTCCAATTTCCTTGCTTCTCCCTTCTATCTTATTTCACTCCTCTTGCATATAATCTTGGTGCATTATCCATCCTCCCAACAATTCATTCACCCTTCGCGTTCACCTCATACTTTCTTCCCAATAAGCACACTTTCTTGGCATCCTTGTGTGCTTTTCTTCCTACTTCGGCGCATTACCCTATGATGATCATGCTCTATTTTATAATTTCATCTATTAGGAATTAGAGAACAAATATGCGGAAACAATTCCTCAAATCACACCAGGAGGAAACTATATAGTAGAAGTATACATACGTAAATATAATAACATAAATAAATAATGCCTAAAATAAGACAAGACAAGATTTAACGTGGTTCACCCAATGTGGGCTACGTCCACCAAGAACTTGCTCAAATTTTATCATCCACAAGGGTAAATAAAATCTCACAAAGATTCTCTCGATTATGAACTCATAAAAAATTCCAAAGATGTTAACCCACATCTAAACCACAATTGACACCCAATTGCTTAACCTTGATCACTTTTGATCACCTCTTGATCACTAAGACTCAATACCTCTTGAACACACAAGATATCTTCAAGATACCCTAACACCTTTATTTATAGGATTACAATCCTTTAAGAAGTCCAAAAGCTGACCCTAGAAGTTTTAAAGTCATGACCTTTCATCTTCCCATGTCTGGAAAATAAATTGTCATGACCTTTCATCTTCCCATGGCTGGAAAATAAATGGTCATGACCTTTCATCTTCCCAATTCAAACTCCACACTTCAATATTGATTTGAGAAGACCAAAAATAGGCTCCACACCCCAACAATCTCCCACTTGGAGACTGTTCCTACTGAGAAAAGTTCTCAACCCTTCATTATCAACCATGAAGGCCAATCAAAGTTGAACACAACTTCAACTTCTCCCTTGTGACTACCTTGGTCATCATATCTGTAGGATTCTATCGGTATGAATCTTTTCCAGCTTCAACTTATCTTCTTCCAAATCTTCCTTGATGAAATGATATCTCAGTTGAATGTGCTTCATCCTAGAGTGAAAAGTGGATTTCTTCGCTAAATGAATAACACTCTGACTATCATTTTGTAGTCTCCCAACTTCTTTCTTATGACCCAACTCATCAAGTACCTATTGTAGCCAAATCATCTCCTTGATTTCATATGTGGAGGCAACATACTCAACCTCTGTGGTTGATAAAGACATAACCTTTTGTAACTGTGAAATCTAACTCACCGTTGTATCACCAACTGTAAATACATAACCTGTTGTGCTCCTCCAATTATCCAGATCTCCTTCCATGTCCAAATATACATAACCATGCAATGTAGTGTCCGATCCACCAAAAAAAAATGCTACTCCCATGGTTCCTCTCAAACATCAAAGGATCCACTTCACTACCTGCTAGTGCTCTCTACCTGGATCACTCATAAAGCTGCTCACTTCTCCCACTACATGGGAAATGTCATGTCTAGTGCATACCATAGCATACATCAAGCTACCAACTACCGATGATTACAAGTACCCTGGACATCTGTATTTTATCCTCCTTAGTCTTAGGACTCTGCTCCTTTGATAATTTAAAGTTACCTTCCAAAGGGGTACTAACCGGTTTAGCATCTTACACACTAAACCTCTCCAAGACCTTCTTTATGTACTCTTCTTGAGATAACACAAACTTCCTCTCTTTCCTATTCCGAGTTATTCTCATACCAAAGATTTGTTTTTTCTGCCCCAAATCCTTCATAGCAAAGGAGTCACCTAGCTACTTTTTGAGTACCTTTATTTCCTGCATGTTCTTCCCTAAAACAAGCATATCATCCACATACATGAACAAAATAATATAACTACCATCAAGAAACTTCTTGATGTACATGCAATGGTCTAAGTGACACCTAGAGTAACCCTGCTCCTGCATAAAACTGTCAAACTTCTTGTACCACTTCCATGGAGCTTGTTTGAGGACCACATTTGCAACACTAACCTCCTCATTTTGACCAACCACAAGCTCTTATTCAATTTGCACACTAACCTCTCATTCCCTTTGACCTCATAACCCTATGGCTGCTACATATACAATTCCTCCTATAACTCACCATGAAGGAATGCATTATTCACATCCTACTACTCTAAGTACAGGTCTTCTCGTTATTAAACCAAGAACAGTTCAAATAGAAGTAATTTTAACAACATGAGAAAAAAAATCATCAAAGTCTGTACCTTTCTTCTCGTGTAAATCCCTTGACCACCAACCAGGCCTTGTATCATTTCCTTCCTCCATCTTCCTCTTTGGTTCTATACACCCACTTGTTCTCGTAATGCTCTCTTTCCCTCGAGTAGATCCACCAAATCCCAAGTCTGATTTTCCATAAGAGATCTATGCTCTTCATCCATGACCTACTCCCACTTCTTCATGGAATCCACCTTCATTTCTTCCTCAAAGAATTTTGGCTCTCCACTATTAGTGAGAAATAAATAATTCAAAGATGGAGTAAATCATTCAGTTCCCTTCTTACCCTAGAATACCTTCTCACCTCAGATTTTGGGGTTCTTGATGAGTAGGTTCCTGAACTGGCTATGCGAGTAACATGTTGTAGCTGAACCGGCCCTTGGACACCTTACTATCCACAAGTGTCCTCTAACACTGTGTATTATTTCTTTGATTCCTCTTTTTATTCCTGCAACTGATATTTATACATGAATTTTTCATTAAAGACAATATCTCTAGACCAAAATATTTTATTGTCCTTAAGACTCCAAACACGGAAACCAAATTCATCCTCACCATATCCAAAAAATTTGCATTTCTCATACTTAACCTCTAACTTGGTCATATCATCTTTATCAATGTGAACATATACCTCACATCCAAATACTCTAAGAAATGATTAATCAATTTTCTTACTAGACCAAGCCTCCTTAGGTGTACCTCCATCCACAGCCATAGAGGGTCCTCTGTTAATCAGATAAACAAATGTGCTCACTACTTCCACCCAAAACATAAGTGGAATCCCCACATGTAACCTCATGCACCTAGCACGCTCCATGATTGTCCTGTTCATTCTCTCTGACACTCCATTTTCCTGTGGAGTATTTGGAACTGTTCTTTACCTCTAGATCCCATTTATCAAAAATAATTAAGAAATTTATTGTTGTAATTCTCCCTCCATTATTTGACCTAAGAAATTTCAACTTGAGACATGTTTCATTCTCAACCAAGGCTTTCCATCTTTTGAAGGTTTCAAAAACATCAGATTTATTTCTAATGCAATATACCCAAACCTTTCTAGTTGCATCATCAATGAAAGTGACATAATAACATGAACCACCCATAGAGTTTACGTTAGCTGGCTCCTATACATCTGTACGTATGCACTAAATCCAACTTACCCTCCTTCCTGGTAGGTCCAACCTTGAGTAATATCACTCGATTCTGTTTTCCATAAGCACAGTCCTCACAAAAGTCTAAATCTAACTCCTTTAATCTAGGAAACTTTTCCTTTATAATATACATGCCATTTTTACTTATATGAATGAGTCTTTGGTGCCACAAAGTTACATCTCCATCTGTAGAAACTAAATTACAATAATCAACACCACTGGTTAAATACAAAGTACAGTTTTCTTACCTCTTGCAATCACAAGAGCTCTCTTGGTAACCTTCCAATAATCCCCGTAAAACTAACTATACTACCATCATCGCCCAACTAACCCGTTGATATCAAGTTCGCCTCAACTTAGACACATGCCGACATCCTTAAGTATACATGTGTTCCCATTCGTATTTTCACCCAAAAAAACATTTCCTACTATTCTACATGGTTCATCATCACCAAGATATACATGTCCAAAATCTATAAAGTAATGTCTATGTGGGGTGGCATGGAAAGAAGCCCCTGAATCTAACACCCAAGACTCAACAATATTATCTAAAGAAATAATTAAGGCATCTTGACAAACATCACCTACTGCCACATTTACCTCTTTAGTTTCCTCCTTTTTGTTCTTATTATCCCAGAAGAGCCCAACAATCTTTCTTAGCATGACCAACCTTCCCACAATGCCAACATTATAACTTACTCTTGGACTTTGACCTTCTATGATCATTCAAATTCCCATGGTTACCTTTCCCTCTATTCTTTTGTCTCCCTCTACTCTCCACCATCAAAGCGTTTCCAGAAGTAGAAGAATATTTGGTGCTCTTCCTTCACATTTCCTCACTTAGGATCACACCTATTACATCCTCAAACTTCAGCTTTGAATTATTAGAGACTGAATTACTTATAGCCATAACCAAGTTGTCCTAGCTATCTGGTAAAGAGCATAAAATAAACAAAGCCCTGACCTCATCATCAAATTAAATTTTTATCAAGTTTAACATACTCATAACTATATGAAATTCATTCAAATGAACAAAAATAGAACCATTCTCAGACATCTTCATATTAAATAAATTTTTCATCAAAATTATTTTATTAGAGGCAGAGGGTTTTTCATATAACTTCCCCAATGCACTCATGAGACCTTATGTGGTCTTCTCTTGTGATATGTTTAAAGAAACCAAAGATGCAAGGCATAACCAAATTTCCCTTAGTGCCTTTCTATCCAAAACTCCCAATCCTCATTTGACATGGCTATAGGTTTCTTTTCTTTTCTAGCCAAAGGAACATGGAGGTCCTTTTGATATAAGTAATCCTCCATTTGCATCTTCCACAAACCAAAGTTTTTCCCATTGAACTTCTCAACCCTTGATCTTCCCTCATCCTCCATAGCTCCCACTCAAGCTAAAATTTCCTTGTGATTTACCACTTCAACAAAAAACCACCAAATCTCTGATACCAGTTGTTAGGAATTAGAGAAAAAATATGCAGAAACAATTCCTCAAATCATAGTAGTAGGAAACTATATAGCAGAAGTATACATGCAAAAATATAACAACACAAATACATAATGCACAAAATAAGATAAGACAAGATTTAACATGGTTCACCCAATGTGGGCTACATCCACCAAGAACTTGCTGAGATTTTATTATCAACAGGATTAAAACAACTCTCACAGTCTTCTCGAGTTATGAACTCCCATTAGAATTCCAAAGATGTTAAACCACAATTGACACCCAATTGCTTAACCTTGATAACTCTTGATCACCTCTTGATCACTAAGATTCCAGACCTCTTGAACACACAAGATATCTTCAAGATACCATAACACCTCTATTTATAGGATTACAATCCTTTAAGAAGTCCAGAAGCTGACCCTAGAAGTTTTAATGTCATGACCTTTCATCTTCCCACGATTTGGAAAATAAATTGTCATGACCTTTCATCTTCCCATGGCTGGAAAAGAAACAGTCATGACCTTTTATCTTCCTAATTTAAACTACACACTTCAATACTAATTTGAGAAGACCAAAAATAGGCTCCATACCCCAACATCCTCCTAGAATTATTCCTTTAATTTCTATTGTGTGCATTAATTTTGTGTGTCTTCTATTTTCCTTCCATGCATAACTCTTCTACATGTGCTTTTGTGCCTTCTTCTACGCAGTCTCTGTGCCATGTAACAACTTTGTCATAATGAGTGTATCACAAAAACCTATGAAAGTGTACCAACAAGTCACCAAATATTTTCAACCAACTAAAGTGTGACACATGGTAGAAAATGAAAAAATAGTTAATGACATGGGATACACTCTAGATCACTCAAGTTCAAATCTGGATGGGAATAGGTAGGTGAGAAGCTAGAAAATGTCCCTCATGCCATTAATACAAGATCTGATCACTCTAACCACCTAATTTGATTTAGATCTCACCTCCTTCCTTATCCTACACTCCAAATGGACATGGGCAAACACATTTGACATATTTGTAGGCAGATTTATAGGAATTCATTACTTGTTGTTGGTGGTTGAGTTTTCAAATCATATTTTCCCCCTTCTCCTCCTCTTCTCTCATTAATTCATCTATAAATGTAAGATTTTTTTCGTTGTAAAGGGTTGGGCACTTTTATTTTTTATAGGTATTTCCTTACAATTTGAGTTACAGCCCTTTAGATATGGTCTTTGCATGTGGATATCGACCTCATATGCCATTGTAATCAATGTGCATTTTGGAAGTAATAGAAGCATTATTTTGTGGATATTCTCTACCTTAACCTATTTTTATTCTTCTTCCTTTCCTCTCTTTCACATTTTATGTTTTTTGTACTATCTCACACTCATTGCATCTCCTTTTCGATTGTGTCTCATGGAAATGATTGTGCAACTATGTTCTAGATTGTGCTACGCGTGTCTAGCCTTCCTCTGTAAATTTTATTTTGTTTTCACTCAAATATGATCGTGTTCATCCCCCTTCTTTCCAGTGCTACATCCTTCCTTAGTTTTAGTTTTCCCTTTCTGCATATCATTTTATCCCTGGTCCCTTGGCATGTTTTAGCTTAGGATTTCCTTTCCAAAGCATTAGGAGTAATAATAGTAGTAGAAATAGGTAGAGGAACTATCCTTATCCGAAGGTATGCGTCAAGCATGCAAGGTCCCACAAGTATGATATAGTTACATTATTACCTTAATGAATCAATTCAACCCGATCTAAGATAGGTGAAAGTTCGAGCTCCAACATTGTGCACGTAGAATGATTGGATGGTGAATAGGTAATTGATAAGCACATTGAAAATTTGATGTAGTTTTATGAGAGACGTGTTGTTATATGATGAAGTCAAAAGATAGATATAAATCTATATAGAAGGCTTGGCATAACATGTATGTATCAAGAAAAATTCTTTTGTAATTGGGAATATGGTGTTATTATATGATTCCAAGTTTTTGCTTCATCTTGGGAACTCTTGAAAGTTCATTGGTTGGGACCATTTGTAGTAACCAAGATATTAGAATTAGGTGCATGTCAATTGCAGGTGTTGGATGACACCATGTTTCTGGTTACTTCAATGGAAGTAGGATGAATCCCTACTATAAATAATCTTCTTTTTTGTTTGTAATAAGGTAATATTACCACTTAAATTATATTTCCTTTTTTGTTAATTTTTCTTGTTTTTGTTGCAATAAGAGCCTATACTTACGAGGATATGATTACTATTTTCTATATTGATGCAAAAAGGACCACACATATTTTTAGTGTGGGGTAAAATAGGTACAAGGGTGTAAAGGAGAAAATATAACTTTGGAACTCCTTTTATAATTAGATGAGTGAGCGTCCACTAGTATGTAAAAAAGTGCGCAGAAGAAGGGTTAACATGTATGATTGGGAACAAACACACGTGTGCACTAAAGGAATATATTGATACACGTGATGGTGTGAAAGGATGATGTATGAAAGAACATATATTGGTACATGAAATATGGTACAATAAATGGATGGATTTGGCGAAGAGGTTTTGAGATGTTGATGCTTGAAGGATAATAAATTTCTTATATTGGAAACCATGTGATGAGATATGGCCACATAGTGTAATGCGAGTAAGGAATAAATAAAATAAACTACTTGGAAAGTGGCATAGAGGAATGGGTGTGCAACACATGAAGATGTGCACAGTAGGGGTTATAGCTCGAAAAGTAGTATGCGCTCCTAAAGGTTATAGATAGTTGCACACTAAAGAAAGGAAGATAAAAAGTGAAAAAGTGTGGAAAAAATGAAAAATTGTTTTAAAGATAAAAATTGATGGTAGGTGGAGAAATTAATACGGATACCAATATAAAAAGATAAAAATAGGGAAAAACAAGTTTATTATTACATTTTCTTGAGAGACTTGTGTGATTAAAGAGCTAAGAGGTAAAGTGTGAAGAGTAAAGTGAACTAAAAATATAAGATGAACTAGAGTAGAGTGCACAAGGCCTTTGGTTTGGGAGATCCTTCAAGGAAGTATAAGTTAAATCTTAGAGAGAAGGTGTGAGGGTGTGAGTAGGTAAGGATTTGGGTTGATAGAGATGGCGTAGATCTAGGGTTTACAAAATTAGGAAACCAAGAATGTAGGGCATGAAGGTAGGGTAAATGAGAGAACAAGATTTGGAAAGTGTAGGATTGAACAAGAAGATTGGATGTATGACACTAGGGTACAAGTAAGAAAGTAAGTAACCTTCAAAACCTATGGCATATTTTCAATGGGTTTCTGATTTCAAATTAATTTGAAGAGAATGACGACACCGAAGAACAAGACACCTATGGAGGAATTACTAAATAACTAGTTCAAAGAAATGCAATACCCACCTAAGGTGATAGATGGAAATCCATGAATATCAAATCTCATGAAATGAAAAATTAGTGAGTAAAATCGCCAAGAACTAGGGCATGATACCAACATAAATACGGATATTTTATAGGAACTAATAACTAGGAATGTAGACGGGAATATTGTCACTGATTACTAATATTGAAGGATTTTGTGAAGGTAGGGATCTTTCGGTTGTTCAAATTGATCTTCTTTGGAAGGAATGTGCGCCTTTTCTAGTGGTTGATGATGGATGTGCTTGAGGATTAATTCTTCTTCGCGGAAGGAGAATGAGGTTAATAAATAAGTTGATTGCAAGAGTGATTGGGTTATGTGACACTAGTGAATACATAGACTTTAACTTACGTGTTGAGACCAAGATTGAAGAAATAGCTACAAAATTATAGTATGAAAGGGGAAATAGAGCCATGAATGTTTATAAGGTTAATGACCACCGGAAAAGAGTAGCGGCACACTTGGTTAGTTGCAAACTAAGACCTTCGAGAGATGAAAAGAGTTAAATCAAAAATCCTTTATATTGCACATTGGATGGCACACAAAACATAGTACAATATTGTGTAATACATATTCGAGGGAATTTTAGAAGAGGAAAGGATACTGAGAAAGAGGGGATAAAATAAATTGGGGATATATGGTTGTGGATTGTCTTCTAGGAAATTGGTTTCCCGGATGGGCGAGAGGACAATATATGGGTACACCACAGTGTGTAACATGTACTTTTCAAACATCATAATTACAAATTTTTTTACACTTCCCAAATTTAACATATGCCTTCATTGATTTAAGTGTACAAACTAACATTTAAATCCAACAACTTATAATTACAATTCTTTAGATAACAAATCAATTAATCATGTGCATAGTCATGGGTCAACTAGATTCAATGATCCCCCATAAGTTACTGTTTCAAGTTTTTATACAATTTATACCCCTTAGTTCCCTTCTCAAATTTTATTTTATAAGTGTTTCTCTAAGTGTCTACCTAGAATTCATTCAATCGAATCCCATCCATCATCTCACACTTTAGCTAGTACTTGGTGAACTTGATAGTGTAATGACTTACACTATTTAATCCAAAGTTTATGAGCCATGTGTTGCACGCTCTATTTCTAGACTGCACATTTTTCTCTAAAACATGTCCCATCACCATGTAACTTGGTTTGGTTATCAAAATTGAATCAATTGTTTGAGTTAAATTAATTCCAAGTTATGCACAAGATACAAAACTTGTACATCATGTGTGATGAAGCACGAATGTGCCAACTCGGGTTACTAAGGAAGAAATTTCTCACACAACGAATTACATCATCATGTGATCAATTTCTTCCTCATAGCCAAAATAAGTTGGTACATAGGTGACTAGACAAAACAAGACAAATAACCTTCGCATCTTAGCACAACTCAATTCCTTATTGATTACAACATGCGTAAGAAATGGAGCTCGAGGGAAAACTTAGGATAACTATTGTATGAAGTATTCAATGAATGACATGTGTCATTCGATGAACACTACACTACGATATCCATCCAAATTTTTTCTGCGAGTCCCATGTATTAGGAGTGTCGTAACTTATTTCTTTATATTGAATTACTTTTACGACAGGTTTAATTTTCATAATGCAACAATATTTCATCATAATAATTATTCGATCCTAAGGTCCATAACTTAGTTTCGATAATTATTCATAATCAATTCCATAAGTTTGTATATGTACATTCATTAAGAATCTTAATATAATTAGGACAACAGACTACATTATTAATGTAGTCCCTAATTTATTTAAATTACGACAATGTCATTTAATTGCTTAAGTACAAGTTAATTGAACTCATCAACTGAATATAATACAATCATTCCTAATAATATTGTTTACATGCTTATGACTATATAATAAATAGTCATTAATCATTTATCATAATACAAGAGTTCAATCATACAACTATAAAATAATAAACCACATTCATTTATTTTAATGGTTTATATCTCATAATCCTTCATATAGCTTTAATTCTTTTATATATGCTAAAGATAATTCACATAAGAATTGATAAATTAATAAATCGATTGATTAAAACAACTCAATATAATTCCAAGATAAATCTAAGGAACTGAATAAATTATATGATCAACCAAGATCTTTATTACAACAATATCTAAAAATTGAATATAAAACTTTTATTTCTTTTCCCAAAAATTATACAAAAGCTTTAGAGGCCATAATGTCTTTCAAAAATTTATATATTGAAGAAAAATCTCGCATTTACAATAGATAAGTAATGAATACATCTTTCAATCATAATCAACAAGAAATCAACACATCCATTTACAAATCATCCACCAGATAAGACTTAAATTCCACCATCTATAAAAATGTTAGGCAACAGTCTAGTTCGAAAGAACTGGCATGAAAAAGTCATCCATATTATCTTTACAATTTATAACACTAAAATATTTCTATGAACATAATTAAACTAACCAAGATAATATTAAATTCATTAAAGATAACAACCTAGATTTTTCCTTTCTTATTATTTTACCTTTATTTTATAATCCATTAAAATGAACATATGATTTATCAAAATCAAATCATTTATAGAATAATTTATATTACTAACGAGATCATATGTATGAATTTCAATTTCTAAAAACATATCAACTATGTATTTTATACCCCAACATGGTTATTCAATAACAATAAAGCAAGTATTCAACTTTATACTCAAATATTCATTCATGTTTTTATATCATCATATATCACTATACTTAGTCAAGGTCAATGGAAATTCCAAGCCATCCAAATAATTTCAATCAATTTCAAACACTTATTTTGAAAGAATAGTAAAAACCACTCAAGTCATATAATAATAATTATTATTATAATAGGAAATAGTTCACGTCTCTGGCAATATTTAATTATCAAATAATCAATACCTTAATTTTCTTGAATAACCTCAACTTATCCAAATACATTATTACCTTACACCAAAGTAAGAGTAGAAACACTTTATTCTTATGATAATAATTTATTTGCAAAAGGTGCATGAATATTATAAAATACCTTAACTATCTTGAATCACCTTGAAATATTCAAACCGACCCAAGAATTAGCATAACATTCATGTGGAAGGATTCCACAAATCCTAAGAGTAGGGTAAATGTGTTATTCATACAAAATAAGTCTAAAAGTTCCTCTGTTCTCGAGTACACCATCACCAAATGGTTCAAATGAACCAAAAATAATAACAACAGTTCATAAGCCTTCACAAAAATGATGTCTAGTAAATAGGACATAGTTAGCACCGACCACTAAGTGGTCTTAAAAACAAATAAATGATTATGTAGAAGGTTGAAGTGAAGAACTATCCTCGACCTGGGAAAGCGGCTCAGTCACCATCTTATAACAATATCATGAGACCAAAACAAGTTGGCGACTAGGTTGCAGAACCACCATAATGTCACCATACTAAGATCAAATTTCAAATGCTTTACATATGAGTAATATAGTGAATATCCTAATAGGAGAAAACACTAATCATTCATTCCATGGAAATAATAACTTAGCTACAAGTAAGACCGAATCATAATGACTTCATAGTTGATTCCATTCTTAAAATAAATATTCGAGAAGAAATATCGAAACCCCATTAACAAAACTTTAAACTACTAAAACCCAAAAAGAGTTTTCTAGTAGGTCATAGACATTCACACCATTTTCCAAAATTGTAAACTCATTTTAGCAATAATGACGGAGTTATCGATATGACCATGTACAATGAAAGCATCAATCAAATATCAAGCCGAGTTAACACGACAACCCTGAAACTACTCAACTCTTCATAGTCGTGGTCATATACAAACCAAATAATAAGAATATGATAAAGTAAATAGTCAGGGTAAATATAACCCAAGATAAGCACATTCTCCCCACCATGGATGAACTATCAAAACAATGAGTAGATATCCCAACCACATGCACTCATGATAACAAGAATATAATAAAACATGCAGATAAAATACTACACAACCAAGTATACATTCGCAGGAAAATGATCAAGCTTAGATCTAAACCATCCCATTTACGAATCACCATTGTTAAAAACAATAAACAAAAGACCGAATCTTTTTACCTTGTCATTAAAATATCTAAATGCTATAAATGATAAATATGAGTAGAAGACAATCATTTACCTGAAAATTTTCACGAAGTCTTCCTTATCAACCCTTTCACGATCAAACATTCCTTCTTCTTCCCTCCACAAATCTTCCAAAAATCACAAGAAAACCAGACAATAATATCTCCTCAAATCGACCCTAGATTTCCATTCCATCCATAACCCGACCTTAAATATTTCCATAGAAACTAAATAAAGTAAAATTTACATGCAAGGTATAATAACAGTTGCATAATAATGTATATGAACAAATTTGTATGCAGAGCTTGCATGTAGAGAAAAAATACCAAACATGAAAAATGAACACAAATAATCACTTAGTTCGCGCAATAGTTTCCTCGAGAAGAGTTTTACTTCTCCCGAGGACTATGGGAGAGAATTAAATTCATTAAATGCAATAGTACATATTCTCACACACTTCCTCTCTATCTCTCTTATTATTCACCAACCACTAACTTTAGCAACCCCAACACCCTAACATCAAATCTTTGTCATTTGTTTGGGTACTTATCCACTATTTAATGATTAGGGATTGTTTAATTAAACCCTTAAAAATTTTCCTAGTCAACACATGTGCTTGATGTGACGTGTGAAAAGTTTAACTTAGCTCGGGTGGCGTGTAAGGTGACTAGCTCAATACAAGCTTTCCGGGGCTCGAGACAAGCTTTCGATCCACCCATATAACATTTCCACATTTTAAACATAAATTGAACTTTATTAAGGTCTCATAATAAATTAAAACCAAATTCCATATTATATATATAACTATACACACACACACACAACTATATACATGTATATATATATATATATATACATATATATATGTGTGTGTGTATATACATGTGTGTGTGTGTGTGTGTGTGTGTGTGTGTATATGTGTGTGTGTGTGTGTGTGTGTGTGTGTGTGTGTGTGTGTGTGTGTGTGTTGTGTGTACATACATATGTACACGCATATATCTTTGTCGATATCAAAAGAATTTTAATCATTTCCCCAAATAAGTAAACATTGGTTTGAAGGGCCTTATAATGGATTTTAAAACTATATTTAAATAAGAAACTGGGTATATAACCCCATCATCAAATATACCTTTTCTTTCTAATAAGGGTCTTCACGAAAATAAACATCACAAGGATCGTAAAATCTAATGACTCTGATTGTTGCAGAAGTAAAAATAAGTACACAATTGTAAGATTGATTAATGAAGCAATCAAATAGAATAAATCAAGTCATTATTATCAACATATAAATAATGAAATCACAATATTAAAACAAAAAACATGATTTTTTATACTATACTTTAATCAAACAAAGCATGATAACCAACACAATATCACCTACAACCAAAAAAAGTATCCATTCATCCAAGTTAGACTAATGGGGTATGACATACCTCTCCCCTTAATTATCATCATCCCTAATGATTAATTCATATCATTCACAAAAATTAGAACAATCAGATAAAATTATACTCATAAAAATATCACAAACTCGAATATCATCACTGAAGCTTACAATTAATCCATTTCCATAATCTTTGTAAACAATAATTTAACAGGCTGTAACAGCCTAAATTTTACCAAGTTTTTTTCCAAAACAACAAAAGTTTTATGATGTTTTCCATTAATTCAATCAATAAAATATCAAAATTATAGTATCTGATAACAAATCCTTATGTTTATCACTAAAAAAATGTGGAAAATAAGTAATCATTTCTTCCAAATTCTCCCAAGTGGCACTTTCTTTAGAAGATGTGTCTCACTGGACCTTACCCTAACTTATTTCTCTATTTCACAAGTACATATTACAAGTTTCCATCACCCTTATGGGTTCAAATATGATGACACCTGGATCCAAAACCTATAAAGAGTTCCAATTAAGTACATGTGATACATACTTTCTAAGAAATGAGATATGAAAAACATAACACATCTTAGAAATGCAAGAGGCAATGCTATCCGGTATGCTATAGGGATAATTACTTCAATAATCTCAAAGGGTCCAATATAGTAAGGTGAAAGTATGGATGTCTTTCCAAACGAAATAGAAATTTTCTTAGGATTAACTCATAAGAAAAATTTATCTCCTTGTTCAAATTTTCTATCAACTCTCTTTAAATCAACGTAGATTTTCTACCTATCAGTAACCTATTTTAACCATTCTTGAATGAGTTTAACTTGTTCCATTTTAATTAACATTTCAAGTCCTATAAATTCTCTATCTTCCACACTTTACCGAATGAAAGGTGTTCTACACTTACATCTATACAAGGCCTCAAAAGGAGCCATTTTCAGCGAGGAGTGATAAGTTTTATCATAAGAAAACTCACTAGTGGTAGGTATTCTTCCCATTTGTACTTCTTGTCCATGTAGTACATCTTGAGCATATATTCCATCACTTGATTAACCCTTTCAAGTATGTGCATATGTTTTTGGATGGTATGCGAACTGAAATTCAGCTTTGTTCCTAAAGCAATATTCAAGGTTTTCCAAAAATGATAAGTCATCCTAGGATCTCTATCTAAAATTATCAATTCAGGTACACCATGCAATCTAAAAATATCATGCATGAACCTTTTTGCAAGCATAGGTGAATCATCTTTTAGATTCCCTAGTATGAAATGAGCCACTTTTGTTAACTTGTCAACTACAACCAAAATTACATCATGTTTATTCCTTTACATAGGCATTCCTTGCATGAAATCCATACTGATTATTGGCCATTTATAGTACAAAATGCTATAAGGGTACAACAATCTGCTTTGGATACAAATGTTCAACCTTAACTCGTTGACATGATAAGAAATGTGATACACAATTGACTATATCCTTCATCATCCCTTTCCAAAAGTATTTTTATTTTACATTTGAAAGCATCTTAGTCACTCTAGGATGTCCAGAATAAGGAGAATCATGATCTTCCTTTTTCAATTTCGTCCTTAGTTCACTTTCTAAAGGTACGTAAACTCAATTTTCAAATCTTAGGACTTCTTCATTATCAAATCTAAATCCTTTTTATCTCCTATCATAATGATTTGTAGGAAGAACTACTTTAACTTGCTAATAATAAGAATCAACTAACATTGCTTTCCTTACATCATCCTCGAATTGGGTTCTCAAAAGAAAAAGGGAGGAAGTATGCTTCCTATGACTTAACACATCCTCCAATATGCTTTCTTGACCTTTTATGTAATCTGATATCAAAATCATATTGTGATAAAAACTCCAACCATCTTCGCTACCTTGCATTTAAGATTGGCTACGTAAAGATGTATTTCAGCCCAAGATGATATGGTTTTAATTCAAAGGTATTTCCCAAAAGGTAATGTCTCCAAAATTGCAAAGCATACACAATGGTAGCAAGGTCTAAGTCATGGGGAACATAATTCAGCTAATGTACCTTGATATTTCTACTTTCCTAAGTAATAACATGATCATTTTACATAAAAATATTGCCTAAGCCTTCACCATATACATATGTTACTATTGTAAAGTTCCCATTAGGATCTAAAATTTTTAATATAGGTGTTGAAGTTAATTTTTCTTTCAATAAATTGAAATCGTTATCACACTTTTCAGACCACATGAATTTATTTTCTTTTTTCTACAGTGTGGTAATTGGAGCTATAACTCTTGAGAAATCCTTAACAATTTTTGGTAATATCCAACCAATCCCATGAAGCTTCTAACTTCATTTAGATTTTTAGGTGCTGACCATCCTATTATTGCAGTAATTTTTGATGGATCTATAGAAATTCCATCCTTATTTAAGATATGTCTAAGATATTGCACTTCATTTTGATAAAACAAGCACTTAGAAAGTTTACCATATAGTTTTATCTTCCTTAACACATCTAAGATAATTCTAAGATGTTCATTATGCTCTTCAATGCTTTTTTAATAAATGAGAATATCATCCAATAATACTAGTACAAACTTGTCCAAGTATGCTTGAAAGATATTATTCATTAGATTCATAAAATATGTTAGAGCATTGGTAAGCCCAAAGGGTAACACGGTGAATTCATAGTGTCCATACCTTGTTCTACAAGCAATATTATGAATATCTTCTTATTTTATTCTCAACTAATGGTATCTTGATCGGAGGTCAATATTAGAATAAACTGATGCTCCATGCATTTGATCAAAGAGATCATCAATTCTTAGAATAGGATACATATTTTTGATTGTGGGTTTATTAATCATTCGATAATCGATGTAAAGCATAATTTTTTATCATTACTTTTTACAAAGATGATCGATGCTCTCAAGAAGAGACACTTGGTCTTATCAAGAATTTAGATAAAATCTCATGAAGTTGTTCTTTAAGCTCCAAAAGTTATGTTGTAATTCGGTAGGGATCCTTAGAAATTGGTTCCGTTCCCGATTTGGTATCTATGACGAAATTAAACTCTCGTTGGGGTGGAAGACTAGGTAATTATTTCAGAAAGACATCATTTTACTCTTTAATGAGTGAATAATATTCTACTAAACCTTTAACTTCATTACAAAAATTTGAAATTTTTATTGCATAAAGTATATAACTTTTGTTTTTAGCCTTCTTTAATGTTATCGCCCTCAAAATCCCCCTCATTTTCTAATTCAAATTTGAATATTTTGAGCTCACGCCCTCCAGAAGTGTTCAAGTAAAGTTGGAAGTCCGAAAAGATAGAGAAATTCATGCTTTGAAATTGTTTAAACCTCCAGTCTGCACATTTTGATAAATTTTCCATTTTCCTGTCTGGACCCGTGAAAATTTTATTGTTGTCCTCATTTGAATGAAATTGTCAATATTTCTATGGCCATGGATCATTGAACCTTGTATTGTTTTCAATTCCTTGGTTCATGAAAGAAATTTGAAAATTAGGCACAAAATGGTGGAGTTTTCTTCTTCTCTGCATTTTTTCCACAGTCGTGAATGATGGGCATTTTCTTCCCCATCAAATTTTGGCTCCATTATCCATGAGTATGTGGACATATATAATTGGAAGCGGGTCGGAAAAGAATTTTGAGGTTTTGATCCTCTTTGTAAAAAATGGCTAAAAGGCATAAAGTGACTTGCAACCCCAATAAGGCTAAAAGGAAAAATTCAAATCTTGAGCCCAGCTGTTGGAAATTCAAAGTGGGGAGGTGCATCATTGGGTAGATTTGAGAATTTGAGCCTTGTTTTCATTAAAGGGGCTTAAAGTTAAAAAGCGACCCGCAGCCCTGCCCACACTAAGGAAAAAGTCAAATATTAAGCCCGCATCAAAAGAGTCAAAGCAAGGAGGTGGATCGTCAGAGCCTTTTGAGTTTTTGAGCCTTGTTTCCAAGAAGGAAAAAGTCAAATGTTGAGCCCGCATCAAAAGATTCAAAGCGGGGAGGCAGATCATTGGAGCCTTTTGAGTTTTTGAGCCTTTTTACAAAAAGGGCTAAAAGGCATAAAGTGACTGTAGCCCGATCATGCTATAAGGAGAAAGCCAAACATTAAGCCCACATCGTAGGTCAAAACAGTGGGAAGGTTGTTAGAGCAATGTTTGTTTTTGAGCCCACATTGAAAAAATGTAAAATTATAAAAGTGACCCGTGACTCTGTCTCCACTCAAGTGAAGCCACATGTCAGGCTCATATCAAAAGTGGAAGGGTGGACCAAAAATGTAAAAATGCTAAATCTCTATAAAGTCAAAAATGTAGAAAGCATCCTCCATGCCCACTCCGATAAATTTCTACCACGTGGAAGGCTCTGGTTTAAATTTTCAAATGCAAGATGAATGGTTCAAATTCAAAGTACAAAATGAGTGTAACAACTGCATTATGAAAAGTCTGGTTTTTCTCACCATTGGCGTTTCTTTGCGAATCAAGAATTTGAATGGACGTGAATGATTGAAAAGAAATTGTAAATCATTTCTTGCTAACAAAGAAGAATTTGTAACTGTTTCTTAGAGGATATTTAATGGCTTCTTCATGCCATTATATAGGGTTGGTAATTGATCTTGTAAACTCAAGAGTATATTGTACTTTGAGAGAACAAAGGAGATAATCATTTTCTTCCATTCCCCCTTTTCTCAATTTTCTCCATTTCTCCACTATGTACAACTTCTGTTTAAGCATCAATACAAGAAGAAGGATTTTATATCTTTCTTTGACTGAGGGGTTTCATGATACTTTGTGTTCATCAAATTCTATTTGGTCTTGTTTCCATTTATAGGGTTGTTTCCTCTAAATTTAGTGCATGTGATGAAGTTTCTAACTAGTGCATGCAGGAATATGATTTTCTATCTGCAACATTAGTTTTCCTACCTATTTTCTCACTACCTTTCCCACCTTGCAGATAACTGCAAGCATTTTCCACAGGTCAATTGAGTCTTTCTTTGTTGGATCCCCTACTAAAAGTCCACCATAGAAATCCACCTTTTCACGCACATGCATATATGACATTGATTGATCGGTTAAGTAGATGGACTTAGATTCCCGAGATCATTGAAAAGGAATCCACAAGTTTTTCCACTGAAAAAATTCCTTGCTAATAGTTTTTGGTTTCCACCATGGGGAGATTTAGTAGCATCTACACCTAAATTCGACCGCAAGATCAAAAAGATAAAATTTCTAGAATTTGAATGGCTATATGAGCCACATGAATTCAAATCATGGCTATTTTGGGAAATCCTCATGTTGAAAGACCCGAATTACTCTTCCACATCCAAGAATATGTTGCTTGATTTCAAGGAAGCTATCTAGCATAATAGAAAAGTGCTAATCACTACTTCATTACCACAAGAATTATGGACCTTGAAGAAGAATGCACTGCTGAATTGGAGAGGCAAAGGAAAATTCCAACACTGCAAAGAAGAGCATATATTTTCAAGTGGATGATCGAAGATACACCCAAAGAATAGAGACAAGGAGGAAAACTGATCCCATTTTTGAGGAACTTTAAAGGAGACAAGAGCTACTCGGAAACAAGAGGCTTCCTTCTCAAGCAACCATCACGTTGGGAACCTAAGTGTTACCAATCCTTTGGATGATGAATTTCCATACATCAATGAGAACCTTGAATAATTCACCGACATAGAGACCGAAGAAGAAGATAGAGAAAGAGAGGCAAGATCCGATGAAGAAATAAGAGCTCAACTTGAAAAAATTGAGAGAATTCAAGTTGAGGAAGACAAAAGAGTAGCAGTAGAAGTCGTAACCTTAGCAAGGTTGGAAGATAGAAACATAAATAGAATGGGGATTCGAGCATGAACGTGATCGTGAGGCCCGTAGGAATAATGTACCATAGGGAGGAAACATCGATCCACCGGCTCTTGCTCAACCACTCCATGAGCTACTAAGAGGCTTGAGGAAAAACTTCCCAAAATTTAGAGGGGATGGTTTTGAACTCCTTGAAGAGCATGTAGCAGCATTTATCACTGCTTTTGGTGTGTTGGGTGTTGAGGATGAAGATGTGTCAGTCTGACTCTTTATGGAGTCACTTCAAGAAAAGGCTGCCAAATGGATCTACATGTTGCCCCCAAGGTCTTTCACTTGTTGGGACGATATAAGAAGTGAATTCGAACACAGGTTCAAGAGCATAGAAAATTTTTAGGATCTTTTAGTCCAATTGGTACAAATGAAGAAATAAACCTCCGAGTCAATGAGGGAATTCGTAGAAAGATATGATAGAGTGATAAGAAGGATCCCTGAAGATGTGGTGCCTCTAAAAAAAAAATTGAAGAGGTTTTTCATCGTGCTCTACCATCGGGAGTAGGTTTCTTCCTTCAAAGAGCCCAACTAAGAACATTAAGGCAAGCCCAGGACTTTGCAATAGAAACCAATGATGATATAATCCTTTCTAGTAAAGTGAAAGGCCCAAATGGGAAAAAAAAGGTTCGAGAATTCAAACTCTCTGTCACCACAGATCCGATGCTCCAAAAAATGGAAAATGACTTGGTTGCCTTGAAGAAGCGAGATATCTCGATCATAATGCGAGAATGCTTCAAGGAGACCAAACCCTCCGAGATAGGCCAAGGATTTCTCCACCTCCTCATTGGATTTCTCTTGAAGCACCACTAGTCAATGCCATCTGTGACTCCAAAGAACTAGAGGAGGAAGTAGAAATTGAAGAACTTGAAGAAGAAAATGTGGAGGACAATGAAAGCTATCTTGAGGTCGAGGAAGTTGATATACACAATGGCCTAATTGATTACGTTGATGATGAAGATGAGGATGATAAAGAAGCTCCAAGTTTCTCATGTGTTTTTTCACTCGTGCAAAATCTAGGAAAGGTGCTTCATCCTCAATGGTTGTGGTAAATAATAAGAAGAATAAAGAATATTCTCCTCCAGAGGTCACACAAAATAAAATCATCAGTAGAGGATCACCATTACCACCTTCTATAGAGTTGGCAAAAGAAAAACCAGAATCACTGGTTGTCAGGGATCATGCTACTATGCCAAGTAAGTCATCTAATTCTTCTCCCAACTCAAAAGTTGCTAAGAACAATTCTCCTTTAAATGTTGTTCCTACAAATACATTTAAGGTTCAATCAAAAGCTACACCATCACCCCCTTCCAAGCCAATTGCTACACCCGAAAAGGAGAATTCAACACCCAAAATAGAAAAGCCTCTACCATGTAAATCTTCCTCCATTTCTAGAACCTCTTCCTCACTCACCATAACCCCATTTGACTTTGTGGAACATACAAGAAAAACCAAATTCTAGCTCTCAAAAATAGAATACCTACGTACACACCCTGCCTAGTTTCATAGGTTCATTAATATAGTTTGTGGTGGTAACCTTATATCCTCGAGTCCTAATTATAAAGGATTACTACCCACAATATCCACACCACCTTCCCAAAACAGTTATCCCTCGGTGCCTCCAAAACCAACATGGTTGAACCTTTCTACATGTCACTCCTCATTAAATGCTTCGCCTAAATAATTGTATCATAGATTCGGAGCCTCGAAAATGTGATTCTAGTCAAAGTTAAAAATGCTCTAGGCATCACCTTGACTGAGTAAATGGAACCTACTATTCAATGGAATCCAAACAAGTGCCATTGGTAGGAAGAATAAAATATGCACAAGTAGCACTAGCTGATTTTCAAGACAAGAAGGTGCTCCTAACCATACTAGTAGAAGACATCCCAACATCCTTTGGTATGTTGTTGAGTAGGAGTTTCTATAGAGACTGGGTGGAGAGATAAACACGTATTGGTTATCTACAACTATCCCGAGAAAAGGCAAGATGAATAAGTTTTTACCAAGTAAGAAAGATGAAGTTCATAGTATGAAGGTCTGATGATTTGAAAGCAAACATTCTCTTTCAAGATTGTGGGCTAGGAAACTACTTTCTCACATTAACAAAAGAGGAGAACTTTCCACTTCTCATGGAAGAAGAGGAAGATCAAATTTAGACAATGGAATTTTATTTTAGTCATTTTAGTGTGGGCTTAGAAGCTGGTGTAGTATTGTACTCTCCTTCAAATTAGTTGTACTCATTTTCCTACAAGCTATAATTTGATAATACGAATAACACTTTGCAAAGTATGAAGCACTACTCTTAGGCATGAGTGTAGCGAGAGGACATAGGAATCAATAAACTAACATGTTAAGGTGATGCAAAGGTTATAGTAAAGCGAGTCAGCAAGAATATCGGGTGAAGAATCCAAGACTCGGCATTACGAAATAGAGTGTGGGACTGCATTGAATCTTTTAATGCATTTTCCATTGAAGCTATTCCAAGGGAAAAAAATGAAAAGTTTGATTCTCTTGTAGTCTCATCTTCCCTAGTGACACCCCATTCTTATTTTGGTAAAGACAAAGTGACCATTGAAATGGTATTCAAGCCTAGTGTACCAGACAATGCAAATCATTGGCAAGTCTTCAATGATGATAACCAAATTCTAGCCTTTTTAGAGCAAAGGGATAATTTCAATAATCTCTTGTTCGAAGGAGGTGAAAATCCACACCGAGAAGTAGTCCCAAAAGAAGAGAAAGAAGGAATTGAAGGTATTGATGATGAGGGAGTAATCAAATTGAAAGGGAAAAATTTCCTAAAGGCCTAGTCTCTTTAGAAGGCTTCTTTGACAAACATGATAGATTCATTCAAGAGAAAGAAAATAAATCTTCTCGGTGCCTATCGATTTTGATAAAGAAAAAAATGGTACCCCTGGAGGAGCCAATGGTGGTCAATATTGGAAAATGTTGCTCACCTAAAGAAAAAAAAAGATTTTTGCATTACTCAAGAAATAATCAGATGTCTTGGCCTACTCTTATGATGAACTCAAATCCTTCCAGCCTAAAGGAAATGCATCACTTAATTCCTTTGAAGCAGGTGTCAATACCTTCAAGAAGAAATAAAAGCGTATAACCCAAATATTGCTGATACCATCAAAGAGGTGGTAATGAATATGCTTAATGTAAGGATCATATTTCCCATCCACTATTAAATGTGGGTGGCTAACATTGTGCTAGTGTGGAAGAAGAATGGTGAAATAAGGATATGTGTAGATTTTCGTAACCTAAACCAGGCATCACTAAAGGACAATTATCCTCTTCCTATCATGGACCATATCCTACAAGTAGTCACTGGATCTGAAATGCTTTCATTACTTGATGGATTCTTAGGATATAATAAAATCAAAGTGGCAGAGGAGGACCACACCAAGACAACCGTTACAACACCTTGGGGCACTTTTGCCTATAGCAGAATTATTGTTGGCCTAATCAATGCAAAAGCTACATTCCAAAGGGTGATGGATTTGGCCTTCAAAGATATGAAGCACTACATTGACATATACCTTGATGATATCACAAAGTATTTTCAAAGAAGAGGGGAGATCATATCTATCACTTGGAACAGGTACTTATAAGGTGTAGGAAACATGACATATCACTAAATCCAAAAAAGTGCATTTTTGGAGTTACAGAAGGAAAGTTATTGGGGCACATCATGAAAAAACATGGAGCACACATTAATCCTGAGAGGATTAGATCCATTCAAGAACTAGCCCTGCCCACAAGCAAGAAAGGAGTTCATTCCTTCTTTGGAAAGGTGAACTTTATTCATCAATTTGTGCCTGAGTTTGCTGAGTTGATGAAGCACATCACTTCCATGATGAAACCACAAGTAAACCTAAAATGGAACAATGAAGGGAAGGTATAATTCTAAGATATCAAGACATCCATTGCCAAGGCTCGGAGTCTTATATCTCTAGATTTTAACAAAGAATTCATCATGTATTGTTATGCATCAGAACATACACTCTCTGTCGTTCTCGTTCAAAAAAATGATGAAGGCGTGGAAGAAATTATTGCTTTCATGATTTTTCCTTTGAAAAGGCATGAGATAAAATACATACAATTGGAGAAGCATGCCTATGCAAAGTGGTCAAAGCTATAAAAACTTTAGGTTCTACATCCTCAATTCCCATATGATGGCGATGGTCCGTGATAGTGTAATCAATTCCATGTTGACATAGCAGAATCCCAGAGCTAAAAGAGGAAATTGGATTGTAAAGACTCAAGAATATGACTTGAAGATTCAAACCTCCAATCTGGGAAGGGGAAACGACTTGTGCAAGTTGATTTTTGAAGATGAAACACTCAAAGTTCAACATGGAGAAGAAAACTATGCTTGCTCAACTTGTTTAAAAGACAACCCACATGTTCTCTTTGTCACCACTACTGATGAGTGGTATGTTGATATTACATATTACCTAAATTATGGTGAATTCCCTCCCCATATTGATTACAAGAAAAGGAGAACACTCAAGATGAAGGCAGCTAAATTTGTAATCTGGAATCTTGCACTTTACAAAAGAGTCTTGGATGGTTGTTTCCTCAAAGTGCGTAGATAAAGAGAAACAAGAAAAGTTTCTTAAAGAATACCATGACCAAGCACGTGGTGGGAATTTTTTAGAAATGGTCACTACACACAAGATCCTTTGAGGAATGTATTATTGGACCACCATCTTTGTAGACACTCGATATTGGGTTTCTAAATGCAAAGCATGCGAAAAGTTTTTGGAAGACCACAACTTGCAAGAACCATTTCAACGGTGGGGGATGGACTTAATTGGTGTTCTAAACCCTCACTCAAGCATGGGAAACACATATGTACTCAAAAAAATAAACTACTTCACTAAATGGGTGGAAGCCATTTTGGCCAAACAAGCCAACACTGAGACAATATGCAACTTCATCAAAGAGAATATCATAGTCCGTTTTGGAGTGCCACATAATATTATATAAGCAGATAATGCTACCTATTTCTCTTCAAGAGAGCTGATTGAGTTTTGTTATAACTACAAAATCTCCCTATCTCATTCTTCTGACTACTATTCAAAAGGAAATGGACATGCCGAATCAAGCATCAAGCATATTGTGACCATTTTCTCGCAAGCTTGTAAAAGAGAATCAAAGGAACTAGAAAAAATGATTGTACGACACATTGTGGGTGGATAAGATCACTACCAAGAAGGAAATAGGTATATCACCATTCCAACTATTGTATGGAGTTGAAGCAAAAATTCCTCTCACGATCGAGATGTTAGCTCTTAAGATGCTACAAGCAATAGAAGATGGTCAGTACAAGGATTCCATTGACAAGAGGATCCTCTTTCTTGATAATCTGGAATAAAATAGACTCTAAGTGGTGGATCTCATTAAGGAGCACCAATTGAACATAAATAATATTTTTGATAAGAAGGCCAAGGCAAGATAATTCAAAGTTGGAGACTTTGTTCTCGCTATGGGACAAGAGAAGAGAACCTAAAGGAAGCCATGGAAAGTTTGATTCATTATGGCTTGGCCCATTCTAGATCCGTGAATTTTACGGTGAGAATGATTTTATTCTCTCATATTTGGATGGAACGCCAGTTGGAATTGCCTCGGATTGGGAAATACTTGAAATTGTATCATCAGTGAAAGTGGGTTGTCCCCCACCTTGTACCATAGGTGATTGTTAGGTGTGTTTCCCTTTCCATTGTGTGGTTTGTTTCCCCTTCTGTTTTGTGTCATGTGTTTCCTTCCCATTGGTGTTTTTGTGTTTCCTTCTTCTGATCTTTCTTTCTCAATGTTGTATATGACTCTGCAAGGCCCAATGGATAAGGCATTGGTCAACGAATTACAAGGTCTAGAGATTGAGATTCTGGATTCCCATGTCATGTCTTCACTATGCTTAATCTATGTCATGTCCCCAAGCTAGAGCCAGCTGTTGTTGCCCTCAAAATCCCCCCATAATTTTCTAAGTAAAATTCAAATATTTTGAGCTCACACCATCCATAAGTGTTCAAGTAAAGTCAAAAGCCCGAAAAGATAGAGAAATGCATGCTTTGAAATTGTTTAAACCCTCTCATCTACACGTTTTGATAAATTTTCTATTTTCCTATCTGGACTGTGAAAATTTTATTGTTGTCCTCATTTGAATGAAATTTTCAATATTTCTATGGCCATGGATCATCAAACCTTGTATTTTTTTCAATTCCTTGGTTCGCGAAAGAAATTTGAAAATCAGGCACAAAATGGTGGAGTTTTCTTCTTCTCTGCATTTTTCCATAGTTGTGAATGATGGGCATTTTCTTCCCCATAAAATTTTGGCTCCATTATCCATGGGTATGTGGACATATCTAATTGGAAGTGGGTTGGTAGAGAACTTTGAGGTTTTGAGCCTCTTTGTAAAAAATGGCTAAAAGGCATAAAACGACTCGTAACCCCGATCAGGCTAAAAGGAAAAAGTCAAATATTGAGCCTGTCATTGGAAAGTCAAAGTGGGGAGGCAGATTGTTGAAAATATTTGAGAATTTGATCCTTTTTTCATTAAAGGGGCTTAAATTTAAAAATTTACCCGTAGCCTCACCCACGCCAAGGAAAAATTCAAATATTAAGCCCGCATCAAAAGAGTCAAAGTACAGAGGTAGATCATCGGATCCTTTTGAGTTTTTGAGTCTTGTTTCCAAGAGGGAAAAATTCAAATGTTGAGCCCACATCAAAAGAGTCAAAGTGAGGAGGCGAGATCATTGAATCCTTTTGAGTTTTTGAGCCTTTCTTTAAAAAGGGCTAAAAGGCATAAAGTGACCTGCAACCTCGATCATGCTATAAGGGATAAAGTCAAACATTAAGCCCACATCGAAGGTCAAAGTAGGTGGGCGGGCTGTCGAAGCAATTTGTGTTTTTGAACTGCATTGAAAAAAGGTAAAATTATAAAAGTGGCCCGTGAATCTATCTCCACTCAAGTGAGGCCACGTGTTAGGCTCACATCAAAAGTAGAAGGGCGGATCAAAAATGTAAAAAATGTTAAATCTCTATAAAGTCACAAAATGCAAAAGGCATCCCCCACGCTCGCTCCAGTAAATTTCTCCCATGTGGATGACACTTTGGTTTAAAATTTCAAAGGCAAGATGAATGATTCAAATTCAAAGTACAAAATGAGTGTAACAACTGCATTATGAAAAGTTTGTTTTTTCTCACCATTGGTGTTTCTTGCGAATCAAGAATTTGAGCAGAGACACGAATGATTGAAAAGAAATTGTAAACTGTTTCTTGCTAACAAAGAATAAGTTATGCGACCCGCAACAGTGAGAAACGAACCACTCTAAACGCCCAAAGGTATTCTGAAAATTGTTGTAACCAGCACATCATTGTGAAGATGGGAGGGCCTCCCTGCCAGATTGAGCCGTGCGCGGACCCTGACTGGAAAGAAAACACTGAGCTCTGGAACATTCTTAGCATCGGCGGATTCACCAACTTTGTGGAAAGAGTGCAAGGACATGATCAAAGCATCTCTGTTCGCTTTGCCAAGGAGTGGAATGAGAGGACGGTCGACTATGGAGGGCAGAAAATTCTTATTAATGAGGAACTCATAGCCGAAGCGACTGGCCTCAGCTTGGAAGGATACCGCTTCTTCAACAAGAGGGTTATCAAAGAGGTTGAAGAGAGAAGATTTGTGGAGGAGGAGGAGAAGCTTATATTCAACACCGCGGGTCTGCTTGTTAACTCAATTCCATCCCCGTATGATGAAGTCACCCGCATGATGATTCGCTTCATATCCTTAGAAGGCAGGTTTGTTACTGTCCCTGCCAAGCACCTTGTCTTTTTGAATCACTTTCGTAGGAGTAGGTTGGTTTGCTTCCCTCACTATCTGTTAAATTCTCTTGAACGCTCCATTTTGGAGTTCCAGAAGCATACCCGGGCGGTTCCCTTACACCAAGGGCTTATTTTGCTTATTCACAAGCACTGCCTTATTAAATTCCCCGGTCTCCCTTCCTCTCCCGGCCCGGCTTTGTTGGGTTCCGCTGCTGCCAGTCCTGTCTCCCCTGCTGCCCCTGCTGCTGCCCCCGCCTTCGGTGCTGCTACCCCCATGCCGGCTGCTCATGCTTCTCCTTCTTTTCCTCCTGTTGCTGCCCCTGCCACCCACCCTGTCTCTACCTCTAAACGTGTCACCAGGGCTTCTAGGAGACTCAACCTTGAGTCTCTGCTTTGAGGGTTGAACCTTTGGAGGACATTGCTCGTGATCGCTTGAACATTAGTAGTGCCGGTCCCAGGCGGAACCAACGGATAACCCTTCTAGGAGATTGGAGGCCTTAGAGGCTGAGCTTAAATTGCTGAAGGATGAGGTTAAAAACCTTGCTAAGCAAAAAGGCAAACAAAGCATTGAGGGGGAAGGGAGCATTGGCAATAGCCAGATTGATGACATATACAAAAAACTGACCTCCTTAGACTCCCGCCTAGGGAAGATGAAGACTAGGCATGAGTATAATATTGCAGCCTTCAGGGCCATCGAGGAGTTCATCGAAGGTCATGCAAGAAGTGTTTCACATCTTAGCGGTGTCCCGGCTACACTTTGGGGCAATGAGAAAGAGAGCAAAAGAACCAGAGAGGAGCTCGATAAGACGGATGCTGCTCATATGACCACGTTGGGCATGTATCATGCTTGGAAAAGAGTAAAGATGAGTATTGATCAAGCGGCCAAGAAGTAGTCCCACTACTTTTGCTGGTCCTTATTGTTTTTATTATCGCTTCTTGGTTGTAGGCTTTGCTGCTTTTTTGCCGTTGTTTTTTGTTAAGTCTCGTTTGTGTAGCTGTTCGGGCTTCGTTGTTCTTTGTTGTAACTTTTGTGCTTTTTGCTCTGACTTCTCTCTCCTCTCTCTTATTCCAGCTTTTAGGCCTTCTTTTGTACACAAGGGTATAGTCCCTTTCAAAAAACTATTTACCAATATTAAAACAAAGAATAAGTTATAACCATTTCTTAGAGGAGATTTAATGACTTCTTCACGCCATTGTACAGGGTTGGTAATTGATCTTATAAACTCAAGAGTATATTGTATTTTGAGAGAACAAAGGAGATAGCCATATTTTCTTCCATTCCCCCACCCTTTTCTCAATTTGTTCCATTTCTCCACTATGTACAACTTTTGTTTAAGCATCAATATAAGAAGAAGGAGTTTCTAGCTTTCTTTGATTGAGGGGTTTCATGATACTTTGTGTTCATCAAATTCTATTTGGTCTTGTTTCCATTTGGGGTTGTTTCCTCTAAATTTAGTGCATGTGATGAATTTTCTAACTAGTGCATGCAGGAATATGATTTTCTACCTGCAACATTATTTCTCATACTTCTTTTCTCACACCCTTTCCCACCTTCATACAAAATTCCCCCCTTGCAAATAATTGCAAGCATTTTCCGCAAGGTCAGTGGAGTGCCCTTGTTGGATCCCCTGGCCGAAAGGCCACCACATAAATCCACCTTTTCACACGCATGCATATATGACAGTTACACCGGTTAAGTAGAGGGACTTAAATTCCTAGAGCATTGGAAAGGAATCCACAAGTTTTTCCACCTGACAAATTTCCTTGCTAACATTTAGTTACATGGCTGATATTTTTCTAATCTGAAAAACTTCTTTTTAATCTGTGAATTTATGTTATTTTTCATAGGCCATCAAGGTACTTAATTCACTTTTCTAGGCATTCTATAGTTACCTTATGATGAGATAATCACTTTATACCTATGAATATGGCATATGAACCTAGAGGAGCTAATTATAAGTCAAATTTAGTGGTAAAGCTTAGCAATTCAACTGTTGTACCAAACAAACATTATTTAAGAGTGTGTACAACATTGTTCCCATCTTGCCTGAGACCATGAATTTTTCATAGAACCAACTTTTATTTTAAGTTTAGATGTGAATTTTGTTGAAACAAAACATTCATTAGTACTAATATCAAATAAAATGGTTACAGATAATCCATACAACTTACCTGCAACTTCAGCTAGTGTATCCTTCATTTTAGCTTGCTTATTAGTCACCAAAACATGAATGTGATGTTGTTGTTTCTCATATTTTTTCCTTTGAGGGTAGTTATTAGCATAATGATCTAGACCACAAATTTAGCAGCCCCCAACAGTCCTTTCCTTTCAAATTTATTTTCAATGTTAGCTATATTTTTAGCCCATTCTTTTTGTTATTTGCATTAGTCTTAGCTACTACTATGTTTTTCTTTCCATTTCCATTACCCTTCCTATTTTTATAGTTAAATTTTTTCCATGCCACATTCTTAGGTGCTAATAGTGATGGTGCACTAACATTTTCTTTTTATTTTCCTCTCGTGTGCGAAATAACATGCAATTTTTTTTGTCTCGATTTCCTTCTCGAAGATAGATTCCATAGTTGATGGCCCATGTACATCAACTTCACCTCCTATCACTGAATTTAACACCATGATAAATTTCCTAATGTGGAATTTTTCATCCATTTGCTATTGAAGCATGTACTTGAGAAGTTTCGTTAACTTCTCCCAATACTTAGTCATTGTCATTTTTCCTTTTGTTAGTGTTTGAAATTCAGACATCTTTTGATCATAATAAAGTTGGGGTTACTAATATTGTTTGAAGTATGCCTTAAATTTATCCCAAGTTATACATGCCTCATCCACTTCACACTCATCCTTCTAGTTGTCCCACCTTGAGGATGCCTCATTGGAGAGCTACTAGGCTCCCCAAACTTCCTTAGTTTCTTCCGAGAAGTTCCTTATTGCAATTTACTTCTCCATTTCATCGAGCCAATTCTTAACTCCATAACCCAAGGTGCTACAATTGAACTTTGATGGGCTGATCCTCTTGATGTTTTTTGAAATTTCAACTAAGAGGTTCTCTCTTATTCTCGGTCGGTTAACTTCATTAAAATTTATATTTGTGTTAACATTATCATTAGCAGTTTGTTATTTGTTGCATTAGGATCTGCAACATCACTATTTTCAGCATTCGGATGCTCATGTGATGATTCTTCACCATCACTTCCATGATCACTAACGTTTCCTAGGATTTACCATTCCAAAACAACTATCCTATTTCTTGTGTCCTTAAGGGAAGAGAGAATCTCATCCAACTTCTATCTTGTGGTAGCTTCAACAACGACAAGTTGGTTTTTCACAATGTTTCCCTTTTTCTAACCATGTTCTCTATTAGAAAATAATTTAATTTTTTGTTTGCGTGATAACTCGTAATCTTTAGCTCTGATACCGAAATGTAACATCTACTTTTCAAACATCATAATTACGGGATTTTTAAAAAAAAATCCCAAATTTAACATATTCGTTCACCGATTTAAATGTACAAACTAAGATTTAAATCCAACAACTTATAAGTACAATTCTTCAGATAACAAATCAATTAATCATGTGCATATTCATGGGTTAAGCTGGATTCAATTATCCCCCATAAGTTACTCTTTCAAGTTTGTATACAATTTATTTCCCTTAGTTTCCTTCTCGATTTGATTTTACAAGTGTTTCTCTAAGTATCTACCTATAAGTTACTTGAACTCTTCAAATAAATATAATACTATCATTCATAATAATATTGTTTACATGCTTATGACTATATAATAAATAGTCATTAATCATTTATCATAATACAAGAGTTCAATCATACAACTATAAAATAATAAACCACATTCATTTATTTTAATAGTTTATATCTCATAATCCTTCATATAAATTTAATTCTTTTATATTTGTTAAAGCTAATTCACATAAGTATTCATAACTTATTAAATCTAATTGATTAAAAAAACTCAATATAATTCCTAGTTAAATCCAAGGAACTGAATAAATTATATGATCAAATAAAATCTTTATTACAACAATATAAAAAAAGAATATAAAACTTTATTTCTTTTCCCAAAAATTATACAAAAGCTTTAGAGGCCATAATTCCTTTCAAAAATTATATAGTGAAGCAAAAGTTTGATTTTACAAATAGTTAAGTAATGAATACATCTTTCAATCATATTCAACAAGAAATCAACACAACCATTTACAAATCATCTGCCGGATAAGACTTAAATTCCACCATCTGTAAAAATGTTAGGAAACAATCAATTCGAAAGAACTGGCATGAAAAATTCATCCATCTTATCTTTACAATTTATAGCACTGAAATATTTCAATGAACATAATTCAACTAATCAACATAATCTGAAATTCATTAAAGATAACAACCTATCTTTTTCCTTTTTAATTATTTTTCCTTTCTTTCATAATCCATTAAAAGGAACATATGATTTATCAAACTCAAATCATTAAAATAATAATTTAGATTACTAACAGATCACAAGTATGAATTTCAATTTCTAAAAACATATCAACTATGTCTTTTATACCCCAATAGGGTTATCTAATACAATAAAGCAAGTATTCACCTTTATACCCAAACATTAATTCATTTTTGTATATCATCATATATCACTATACTCAAGTAAAGGTTGATGGAAAATCCAAGCCATCTAAATAACTTTAATAAATTTCAAACACTTGTTTTAAAATACGAGTAAAAACCACTCAAGTCTTATAATAATAATTATAATAGGAAACCATTCAATTCTCTAGTAATATTTAATTATCAGATAATCAATACATTAAACTTCTTGAATAGCCGTAACTTATCTGAATACATAATTCCATCATACCGAAGTAAGAGTATAAGCATTGTTTCTATCATCATATTTTTTTTGAAAAATGTACTTGAATATTATCAAATACCTTAACTATCTCGAATCACCTTGAAATATTCAAACAAACCCAAGAATTAGCACAACATTCATGTGGAAGGATTCAACCAAGCTTAAGAGTAGACTAAGTGTATTATTCATACAAATTAAGTCCACAAATTCCTTCGTGCCCAAGTACATCATCACCCAATGGTTTGGTGAACCAAAAATAATAACAACAATTCATAACCCTTCACAAAAATGGTGTCTGGTAAACAAGACAAATTCAACATCGACTACTAGGTGGTCTTAAAAATAAATAATTGATTAAGTGGAAAGGTCAAAGTGACCAAACTATCCTTGACTAGGGAAAGTGGCTTGGTCATGATCTTAAAACAATATCATGAGACCAAATCAAGTTGGTGATTGGGTCATAGAATCACCATAATGCCACCACACTAAGTTCATATTTCAAATGCTTTTTATATGAGTAATACAATGAATATTCTAACAAGAGAAAACACTAATAATTCTTTCCATGGAAATAATAACTAAACTACAAGTAAAACTGAATAATAATGAATTCATAGTTGATTCCATTCTCGAAATAAATCTTTGAGAGGAAATATTAAAACCCCATTAACAAAACCTTAAATTACTGAAACCCAAAAAGGGTGTTCTAGTAACTCATATAAATTCATCCATTTTCCAAAAATGTGAACTCATTTTAGCCATAATGATCTAGGTTATCGAGCCAAGCATGTAAAACAATAAACATACAATCAAACCTCAATCCGAGTTAACACAAAAATCCTAAAACTACTCGACTCTTTACAGTTGTGGTCATATACAAACCAAATAATAATAATATGATGAAGTAAATAGTCAGGGTATATAAAACCCGAGATAAACATAGCCTCTCCAATGTGGAAGAAATATCAAGACAGGCATAGATATCCCAACCACATGCAGTCACGATAACAAGAATATAATAAAACATGTAGATAAAATACCACACAACCAAGTCTACATTCATAGGAAAATGATCATGCTTAAATCTAAACAATCCCATTTATGAATCACCATTGTTAAAAATAATAATTAGAAGAACAAATATTTTTACCCTATCATTAAAATATGTAAATGCTATAAATGATAAAGATGAGTACAAGGTAGTCTCTTTCCTAAAAATGTTCACATAAGTCTTCCTTATCAATCCTTTCACAATCAACCGTTACCACTTCTTCCCACCATAAATCTTCAAAATCTCAATAGAAAACCAAAAAGAATATCTCCTCAAATGAACCCCAAAGTTCCATTCCATCCATATCTCGGCCTTAAATATTTCTTAGAAACTAACTAAAGTCGACATTACATACAAGGTCTAATAAAAAATTACACAATAATAGTCATGACCAAATCTATATGCAGAGCTTGCATGGAAAAAAAAAGACCAAACATGAAAAATGAACCAAAAATAATCACTTAGTTCTAGCGGTAGCTTCCTTGAGAAGATTCTTGCTTCTCTTGAGGACTATGAGAATGAATTAAATTCATTAAATGCAATGGTACATCTTCTCCCCAACTTCCTCTCTATCTCCTTACTTATTTGTTGTCTACCAACATTGGTGACCCCAACACCCCGCCATCAAATCTTTGTCATCTATTTGGTAAGTTATCCACTATCTAATGGTTAGGGACCATTCAATTAAAATGTAAAAAAATTCCTAGTCAACACATTGGCTGATGTGGCCTATGCCAAGTTTAACTTGGCTCAACCGGCAGTGAGGTGACTAGCTCGATCAAGCTTGGATGGGGCTCGATCAAGCCACCGACTCACCCATATAACATTGCCACATTTTAAACATAGCTTGAACTTTATTAAGGTTTGTAATAAATTAAAACTTAATGCCATATTATATATATATATATATATAACTATATATATATATATATATATATATACATATATATCCATGTATATATATATGTGTATGTATGTGTGTGTGTGTGTGTGTATGTGTGTGTACACTTTTACATGCACATGTATACACATATATCTCTATCAATCACAAGATTTACATTCATTTCCCCGAACAATTCAACATTGGTTCAAATGGCCTTATAATGGATTTCAAAACTATACTTAAATAAGAACTTGGGTCTATGAACCCATTATCAAATATAACTTTGTTTGCAAATAAGGGTCTTCATGATAATCAACATAACTAGGATCATAAAATCAAATGATCGCACATTGTTTGAAGTAAAAATAGGTACAAAGGTGTAAGATTAATTAGTGAGGAAATCAAATAGAATAAATCAAGTCATTATTATCAACTTTATAAATAATGAAATCACAAGATTAAAACAACAAACATAGCATTTTATACTATAATTTAATCAATCTAAGCATTATAACAAACACTAAATCACCTATAGCTAGACAAAGTATCCATTCATCCAAGATAGAATAACAAGCTATGAAACATCGGGAAAAATCCCTTGTAAATTTTTTTATCAAATTTACATATGAGGGAGAAAACTCAAATCCTTATAGGTTCACTTGGAAAAATGGTATAGGATAATTTGTGTGGAATTTTAAAATGAGTTTCGCATGCCCAAGGAGTTTTGAAGTGGTAAAAGAAATAAGAAAATTTTGTAGTCATGCAACACTTTAGCCTTGCAATATTTTTTATAAAGAATGGGAACATGTGGCTGTGGTACAAATTACCATTTACATTCACCACCAAGTGCTTCAAATTTTTGATAAAAAAATTAAGGACACGCGCAACATAAATTTCAATATAGAAAATGTTGGCTCAGATTAACATACATTGTATAAGATATATGGATACAATTCCAGTCCAACATACTTAGAAATGATGGATTTAAATAATTTGGATCTCAATCCAATTATGGAATTGACAATTGGAAACATGGTATGCAGAGTTATTTTCAATCTATGACCAAATATGAATGATGGTAAATAATTTTAAGCGTGTGACTCCCACATGCCACATACAAGAAAGAAACATATAGTGAAGATTCCAAAGAAAAGGCATGAGGATACTCCATCACGGTGAGAAGAAGAAGAAGATAATACATTGGATTAGAGCCAGAGAATGGAGATGCATAACAAAAAGAGAGAATAAAGTAAGGGTTCAAGATCTTCACATCAAATTAAAGGGTCTCCATCAATAGCGTGGCTAAAGAAATTCCATTGAAAAAATTGAAGATGGGCCATAAGAGGCATCAAGTTTTTTTTTTTATGAGGAGGAGGACTTGGAGAAAAAGGAGTTTTAAGAAGTAACACGTGAGGATTTTGTAAATGGAGAGGATGAAGATATGGAACATCCGGTGAAAATAGAATCAAGCCCATAGAGAAACCAAGAGCAAAGAGAAACATATTTGCATAAAGAGATCCCACGCAATGAATATGTTCCAATACATGAAGAGGAAAGGAACAATGCACATGAGGAAGAGGATCTGAAGAATATAAGTAAAAGGGTGATGAAGTGTATGCCATTAGGGAAGATAAGGGTTTTGTGGAGAAGAAAGTAACAAGCTATTCACTATTGCAAATGATACACTAAGGACAATGCAAAAAAAAGGCAAAGGTGATGTTGGTACCCAAATCAGTTCTCCTTTGTAGTACAACAACATCAATAGGTGAGTAGATTGCCTAAAGAATGATAGATCAAGATTTAAGTCATTTTATAGCTTATGGAGGATCTCATCATCTCTTTTTCCCTTGAGCATGGAGAATTTAGGTAGGATCTGTGATGAAGGTATGACCTACCCTCCTACTCTAGGATTTGTCTTTAGCTAGGGTGAGAAGACCTATTTTGTAGTCTATATTTTTAAGGGAAATGAATATATCAACAAGTATTTGAGACTCCTTTATAATGAAATTGATAAATAATCTTGGGAAGACATGGTAAATTCAACAAAGTATAAATCTTGCGAGTTGTCACTTTAGACAATGTAGATGTCTCCTAAAACAAGGCTTAGACTACTAAAGACAAAAGTGAAACCAACGTTCTTATGCATATTTTGGCTTTAACAAGGCCATCATGGGTAGCTCTGGTGGGATTTTATTGTTTTAGATGTATTTGGTTGGGGAACTAAGCAAGATAAAGTTGATTATACCAAATTTGAGAGAACTTTTAACAAATTCTAGGAAATCGCCAAGTAAAAGACAAAAACACCTCAAATATCTCACAATACACCTTCAAATAGAAGATGTAGATTCATGGAAACCCAAAAATTCACGGTTTCACATAGTATTTGAAAGTTCGAGACATAAAATATCATGCCAAAGACTCAATAAAACATCAAGGATCCAAAATTTGTGACACCTAAGATATACTCATATGCTTATAAATAACCTTTAACAAAATGAAGACAAAATGACTTTAAAACTGTTTATTGCACATATGAAATGAAATCTCTTCTCAATAGTACAATTTCAATTTCCAAAATGCTACCAGAACGATAATTATTTATGTGATTTAAAGGGATTCATAAAATAAGACTATAACAGGAATATGAATAACTATTTTTAAGTATTTCATCTTAAAAGAAAATACAGTAATGCTCATGATAAAACAAAATTAAGTCAAAGACTCAAACAAATTTATCAGCAAGGGAAATTTTGATTTACAATCTCACTGTTTGTCAATGGGTGTACACTTGCAACCATCTTGACATGATTTAGTTTGAAAGATTATATAAATTAATAGGTTTCTCATACAAGTTCTTAGGAAAATGGATTTCTCTGAGTTTTCCTTTCTCTTCTAAAATTTCAGAAAATTTAACCCCCTAATGTGAGAGTATATGCGTCACATTTATACGATTTCATTCACTCACTCTTCCCTTTCACCCCCAAAAGCATAAATCTTCAAGAGAATATTCCCATATAATTTGATATATATTATTCTTATGAATATGCCTCGTCTAAATATTTCCACGTGGAAGAGTTACAAGCCTTTCATGTTTTCCTCCATTCAAGTATTATTGGGATGCCATGTCATCTTATTTTGACAATTGTTTAATTAGTTTTTCATTTGGTGAATAAATGGCTTATGGTTTCAAAGTGCTTCCATATGGTTTTATTTGATAGGTAATCACATCTACCTTTTTGAGAATCCTTCTCGGAGAACACATTTATTTTCATGCCTTTCTGAGCTGATCATTCCCACATGGTTTTTTTCATATCAATCCAATCATCATCTTTCTACATAATGCCAATTTATCTCACATGTATTTCTCCCGTGTAGATATCTCATTTAAATCTTAGAGGCTATTTCACCATGATTACACCCAGCTTGACTGGTATGCCTCAAATTTCCTATAAAAGCACACCATTTCACTTTATTGATTCATGTTTTTAATGAATATAGGTGTTTTGAGGAAATTCATTTGCATTATGGAAGGAACACCAGTTGCAACCAATTTGAAAGATATTTCCACTGAGGATTTGCATTTTATCTTTGATTTTTCAGGTCTAGATGAAGCATTTTTGAGAATTTTGTTTGATATTGTTGATCCTGAAGACTACACTGGGCCTTTGACAACCCAAGTTGTTTGGGTTACACTTGTAAGAAGACTTATCAGGATAAGTCCCATTTTCTCTACATTTTAGATGATGTATTTTCATCTGTTTAGGCTTGAGCCTCGAGAAAACACTTAAGGCCTTGAGGAATTTTTGGACTGTGAGTAGGCCCAGTGTGTGAGGTTTGGAAAACTATAAATGCCCCTACCTTTTTGATGAATCATTTGTTATGAAAGAAATCAACATAGAGTCTTATGTTCTTGATGAAGGAATCTTGTTAAATACAATGCCTACTCTTTCTCGTAAGCTAGATGAATTGGAGCAACATGTATGAATTTCGGAGATAAAACCATCAGTGAGTGTACCTTGTCAAACTCCTGAATCATCACCACCTTTTGTGAAGAAGTATAAGGGTGAGTCCATCTCTAGGCCTCCTACTCCATCTGCTCTAGGATCTCCTATGGTTACACTTCCAACTCAAACTTTCAAGCCATCCTCCACTTTCAAATCTACTAGAAAAAGGCTCTCCCTAAGGGTGGTATGGATATGAATGAATGGTTTCCTCTCATGAGAGGAAGTTGCAATTGATCAGTTTGTTGGGTGTTCCTTTTCCAACTCTGTATGAACTCTGGGCTTTGGGTATGTCTCACACACTAGTAGGAGAAATTATATTTGTTCAGATGGCATTAGGAATAGATGAATTTATTCTCAGGAAAAATAGGCTAGTGAACAAGCTTCCTCTTTACAAAGCATATTTTAGGATGTTAGATAATTAGGTTTCTTCCCTATGTTTCATTTTTATACAACTCTCGAATATATATATATATATATATATATATATGTAATATTTTCTTCATGGATTGGGGCCCGCATAGATCCCTATTTTGATTTTTTCAAAATACAAAAGATAACAAACATTTCATTAGTTTATATGCTTTATAATGGACATGAAATTTTATCCAAGCAATATAAAAATCTAATGCATTGTATCAAATTACATTTATGCCGAGAGTAGAAAATTTAAAGTAATATTCATATTTCATGAAACAAAAGTAGAAAATGAAACAAGAGTTACAAACGAAATATGATAAAAAATAAAGTTCAAGAAATAAAATCCTAAGATTGTTCATCGTTATTTATATCTGCATCTTTGTATTCTTCACTTTCTTCTTCCTCTGTTAGCCTTGCTACATATTCATCAAATATTTGGAACAATTCATTTATCTCCTCTTTATCTGGCCCTGTGTGGTATTAGAATATGAGGGTCTTCTTGGCTATTTCATTCACACAATGTCCCATCTTTTGTTTATACTCCAATGGTCTTTCCCTTAGTTCTGCAATTTTGTTTTCTATTTTCCTCATTTTTTTGATAACTTCATAAGAGAAATTTTCTTTTTGGATGCTCTTTTCAAAATAACTGAACAAGAAATCAAATTTTAAATCACCATAACTCTTCTTAAACTTATAAAATACCATATCTTCTAGCTTTGAATCAATGGTGTCCATAGTGTCATCAACCCACTTTCTTTTAGTCTCCATCTTTTCTTTAATCCCATTCAAGACCTCCACTCTAATCTTTGTCAACTCTTCCATGGCATATTGGGTCCCCCTCTATTCATGTGGCACAATCCCTTCCTTTTCAACCAAATATTCCTTAAGTTGAGTAACACGGTTCAATTTGGGAAAAATTCCCTCAAAATAGAAGATCTCATTGTCACATTGCTCAATTAATTCATCAATTTCATTGAGTTTATTTTTGAGGTCTTCATATTTTCTCTAGCTTCTTCAATAGCTTCTTTTCCCTTTTTGATCAACCTTTCAACCCATGTGTCAACAACCTGAACCTTCTTAACAACTTTAACAATATACTATAGTCCTTTAATGGTAGTAGAAGATGCTCTTTCTTGATTTTGATGCCCCAACCAATTCAAAGTTCTTCTAATATCATGAATAATCCTTTCATCCTTATCATCAAACTCATCTTCATCCCGGTTAAGGGGAGTCATTGGTTTTCCATCTATCCCTTGGTCAATATACAATTGACTCACAATCTATGGATCATCTATAATTCCCTGAGGTATCACAACAATCTTGAAATCAATAATCTGTGTGAGGTTCATTATTGAAAAATCTCTCGAGATTGAATTCTTCCTCATCCCTGCAATTCATCTAGTAATCCTCAAAATCAAGCTCATGTTCAAAGGCATTTAAAGTGTTAACTATTTCACCAGATTCTTAAAAATTAATGAAACAAATAGAGGGTGATAGGCCAAGGAGGAATACATGTTTGTGATGTCAGTTGAAGGTTGTGCGTGTGTTTTTATTTCTGATCCAATGCTGATTGCAAGAGCTCCCTTTTGGCTAGGAGGAACTACCTGTAAAATGTAAAACAATACCACCAGATAGAGTTAAATAAAAAAATGAGTGGACTACCTAGTAGAAGCTAGATCTAAGAAGCATGATGCTTCCTAAATAGGATGTCAATCCACTTTTATATAACAATATTAATGCTACCTAAAATAAACATGAAATAACAATCTTATTGGAATTGAAATGATTTAGGTATCTCATGCAAAAAAATAAGAAAGGTCAGATAAAAGGTGATTGAGGTCAAAATGGGTTAGGTGATGGGCTAGTATTGGGTTGTAGGTCTGGTATAGGCTCTGGGTAAGATCTGGTAAATATTAGGAGTGATTCGGGTTGTTAGGGAATGGGTATGAGCTCGTTGGTTTGAGGTATGTTTCTAGACATAGTAACCAATGTCGGCTATGTGACTGATGCCGATTTCGTAGGATGACCAATGTCAGTTGGCTAACCAATGTTGGTGGGGGCAGTTAGTGAAAGGCTCTTAGAAACTAGTTTCCAAGCTCTCTGTGATTTCTCGAGAGGCTAGAAATGGTGAAGGTGAGGTCGTAAAATGGCCTTAGTGACTCAGGGATGACTAGGAGAGGGTGAAGATAGGTGAAAGGGATAGATATGGTAAGGTGATAGGTTGGTGGGAGGAAGGAGGTGTATGGATGTATAGAAAAATAAATTATTGAGAGGAATGATGATCTTAAAAGAGAAAATAAAAATAACTGAAGAGATGTTAGGTACTTACTGAAGAATGGGTCTGGAGAGTGTAGGTGATGAAAAAATGGTGGCAGAGATCCAAAGAGAAGGGACGTCGTGTATGTGCCATGGAAGTTCAATCCTCCATGCTTCTCTATGTGAATTCATGATCGTGAAGAAGGTGATGGATGCCAATGGTTGTTGGTAGTGCTCCCAGGTGCTTTCCTTTTCTTGAGTGCTTCAGAAATTTGAGTGCTCCAAGTCTCTGTTTGTATGAGATCTTGAATTGAATGACCAACCTTAGCAAAGGCTTTTGGAAATGTATTTAACCTAATTGGTGATAGTTAGGGACTAATGTCAATTGAGGTATAACCAACATTGGTTAAGGTGGGAATATCTAGGTTGGCCAAAAATAGCCTGATTGTTGTTATTTTTGGTGTGGTATTCAATCTTCATCTAATTCTCGAGTGATAAATCATGGAATGATGAGTAAGATTCCTCTTAGTTTTGTTAATAGGAGTTAAGTCTAGGTTTAGATTAAGTCCTAGTTGATTAAGATAGTCTTAGAATTGGTCTTAGGTCATTAATGGGGTTTGAGTGGGTCATGAAGTGAGGTGGCTAGGTGAGTTGGCTAGGTGAGATGGTTGGGTGAGGTGGTCAAGTGAGGATGTTAATTAAATTAATTAAGATAATTAATTCAATTAATCATGTGCACTATGGGATATGAATAGGTAAGGTATGGTTAATTTAATTAACAGGGTTATAAGGGTAGTTTGACCTAAGTTTGTGTGTCTTCATTAACCACCCATCTTATATCATAATTAGACCTTTCTTCAAATATTTCCATATCAAGCGTCTTCATTTCATATTCCATTAACCTAGTTTTTATAATAGAAGGGAAGGAATATCTTCCAATATTGACAGGAAATTTGATATTTGTCTTATGCTTCCCAACAATTAGCTTATGAATAGGTGTTAAATTCCTTTCTAGCTCACATAGGGCCATTTTTTCATCTAGGTATCTTGGAAGCTTGCATGGTTTCCCTTCAAATCCACTAACTCGATGTATGTGAACTTTTTGTATTGAATAAAATAACATCCATACTCTATTATTGTTTTCCTAGCCTCATCTAAAATTCTGTATTGTTCCCATTTTAGTTTAAACAAACATATAATAGGTGAAAAAATGCATCATTTACCAATCTTACTTTTCCTGTCCAATTACTAAAATTGTAATTAAAGAAGATCCCATGCATCTGGAATTGTTTGAAATCAGAACATGGTATAAGGCTAGGGAAACATTTGTGGCATGCAATGTTGTAGATCAGGTATGTCATCATGTAGAAGTCAAGTTCTCCAATGCCATCCATATTAATCTTTGTTCTTAATTCTATTATATGTGACAGGGTGACTCAAAGAATAAAATTTTCCCAACATATATTTCCATTTTCCCCAAAACAAACAACATGTAGGTGCACATGCACTCCTTGAACTCATTTTTCATTTCTAAACCATCCATTATAATTAACATTACAATTACATCTTCTACTTCTTCAATAAATTGTTCCCTAACCAATCTCTTAGGGATTCTAGTGGTTTCCTTCTTCTCTGCTAAGAGCCATTTAATATTTATGATCTTGGCATATTCCTTTTTCTTGGCCTCATAATCTTGTAGGGCTAAATAAATACCTAAGGTTATTGGATTTCTAATCATAGGAAATTTTAGCATTATCTTGATGGCTACAGGCATCAAAGTTAGTACTACTTCACTACTTCCATCTAACACTTCCCTCTTTTCTGGGTTATAATTCATAGCGTAAAGTCTCACCAATTCTAGACAATGTATTAAGGGGGAATGGTACCAGCTAAAGCAATGTTCGTTGGCTTGAATTAATTTCATGGATTTTCTCTTATTAGGGATATTCAATATTTACAATAATTCATTTAGGTTGACATTCATTAAATCTGTATATGTGATCTTATCCAGATCACTAGTGATTTTAGATGCAATAGAAAAACTAGATGGCATCATATTCATCTTTTATGTCCTAATTTTATTATCAATTTCCTTGCAAATGATGAAAGGTAAAAAGGTATCTCAGTTCTTACCAATTTTTTGTGTGTAATTCTCCTTTTCTTTGAAGACTCTTCAAACCTCTAGCTCTCAATCAGGCTCTACAATCAATCTCACACCATCCTTCAAACAATTCTATGAGCAATGGCATCTCGAATCTCGACATACGATAGAAAAAATATCATAGCATTTGAATACTTCAAACATTCCTCCTTGATTTTTTCAAAAATGCATTAATGACGACAATCATAAATGTGTTACATCATGGCCATCCATTCTGATTTCCACATTTTTGAATTTGATTCGTCCATGTGGAATAATTCTATGCAATGCATGCTCGGGGTTTTTTTGCATTTTTTCATCATTTTTAAACGTAGAAACATTTACTTGTTTGACCCAATTTCCCACGCTTGACTTCCACTCTGATCTTGGCACGTTTTTAAACCCTAACAATAGAGGAGCTATAGGCCCTTTTTGAATATTTTATCATTTTCTCAATTACACCCTAAGTTACCAATTTTACCCGAGGACCCACTTCTCCGATCTTTACATGAGAATGTGCCACATGTCCTTGACAGTCTTGGGAGCCTTTCTACATTTTTTCACTTTATTAACTCATTATCAAGTAACACTATCACACCTTGATTCCCTGTTCCAACCAACTTTTGACATGCATACCTCTTTGGGAGTGGGGTCAATTACTTGTTCGCATTCTTTGACTACGAATATTCGTCGGGCCTTAGAGGCAAGTTTTTAATTTTTTAATGTTATAAAAAGTTATAACTTTACATACAAAGCCCTACATACCACAACCAATGGAAACACACCACGTATCATCAGGTGGTAGAGTAAAACATGAAATTTGAAACACGGCCAAAAGATGATGTACATAGATATTTATTAGGATCAAGCACGATTTACAATTCAGTTTTTACATGTATATATAAGAACAACACGTCTATCACGTTCCTCAACCAAAAAAGAGGATTTACAACCTAAACACAAAATTTTCAAATAGATTTATCATGACTGTATCATTTGAACACACATTTTAGCATGGGAAAACTAGACAACGTAAAATTTTTGAAGGAACACACAAGACATAGGGCGAGATCAATTTGAGCACCAACACCGCTCTCGATCGGGGATGGGCACCTCTCTGTGGGTGCCACAAGAACCATACGATATAAAAATACCACAGACCAAGTTCTAAAGTCTATTGGGTTAAAAGTTAGGTAAAACATACACAAGGTCAAGTAACAATAACATATCTGTCTAAATCGAACCGAGAAACCAGGAAAGCTCGGTCATTATAGACTAGGAAAATAAAATGGAAACAAAAACAAAATACTATACATTGTACAATGATTCATACCTTATTTTTAAATAATTCAAGGAAATGTTTATGATGCTTGCCATTAATAGGAAACTCAAGTAACTCTTCATCTAGATCCTTTAGGAAAAAGTGTGCTCACCATATATTTCATCGCCAATGGAATAAGGGCCCATCCATAATGCATCCAATCTTCCATGTTTCCCCTTATCCTCATGACTACTATCCGAAAATAATATAATATTTCCAACATTGAAATTTCTAGGAGTTACCTTCTTGTTAAATAGCCTTTTGAGATTCTCCTGAACTCTAGATGTATTTGGTGGGATTATCTTCTTTCATCATCTAACTCAACTATAGTGCCCAATTCCCTTTGACACTTTTAGATATTGATCTTGATCTTTGTTGATCTTATTATGGACACTATTATGTTTTGTTTTAATATGATGGTTAGATGTTAGATCAAGGATTATTATTGATCTAGATTCGGTTATTATGCGTGATGATTACGCAGAGACATTTTTGTATATGTGAATGATGATATACTATTTGACATGGACATATTATAGATGTTGATTTGGACATGTGACATTGGATATTGTGAGTAGACCTAGTATGGAAGATTATTGATGATGATATAGTTGATTAATTAATTGAAAATGATAATGTTGAATTCTTGATGTTGTTGTGATTCATGTGTTTAGATGACCTTGAAATGTTGTTTATATAATTTTGGATGTTCTAATATGGCCATGAGACCGAAGGAGGTATTTGTGTTTTGTAGGTTAAAATATCACAACAATGTCGGGGGACTGGAGACTAACCATATTAGAATTCTGGGTGAATTCAACAAGGTCACCATGGCAATTGTTTTGTGTGTGTGTGTGTGTGTTGTGTTGTGTTATGTTAGGGATTCCCATGGAGGGGGATTTCCATTATATGTGACCATGGGGTTGTGTATTTAGTAATGTGGTTTCTTTATTAATGTTTGCATGTGTTTATTTTGTGATGTGTTACCCTTTTCATTAGTTATTATATGTTGTATTAATGTTGTGGATAATCATGTGTTAAAATAAATAAATTAATATGTCATAATAATGTAATTAATGAAATTGTTGATCTTAAATGTAATGTTGTAAGAGTGTGTAAGAAATGTGTAAGGGATATGTAAGAGAATGTAAGGTAGATTTTGGAGTGTGAAACACTTCATCCTCTTGGGAATTGAATTTGTCTTTGGAGGCTTGTGGGACAATTTAAAATTTTCTCACACCTCTTAAAATTATTCACCAACAATACCTATGGTTTAGAGGTTAAATTTAGACATTTTTAATGCATTGTGAAATGACTAATTGTAAGTTTTAATTGCACTATCCTACATGTTTTAAATTCAGTCCTTTTGGGGTATGGGTTATTTTGGAGTGTGTAAGTTAATTTGTCATTTTAGTTATTATGTTTAGGTGAATGACGTTGAATTTGATCTTGGGGTTGATGAAGAATGATGTGGCATCCACATGGATCCACATCATCCTCTTCTCTTCCCTCTCCTTTAAAATTCAAACTCGTTGCTTGTTTGATGGTTGTTGAAACTTTGCATACTTTCCTTGGGGGCAGAATTTCTTGCTGTTTTGGAGTCTTGCTTATGGAAGAAGATAGGAGACCATTGCATGTTTGTGTGGTTCTGATTTTGGACTGAAATTGTGGCATTTGGAAGCTTGTTTATCTTGGAACAAAATCAATTTTGAAGAGGTAGGAACTTGAGCCTTTTGAAAATGTTTCTTTCTCTTGCATGCATGTATGAAATGGTGAATGATGTTTTGTGTGTGTTGGCTGGTTGGGTAGAATACTTAGGACATGTTGTAGGAGAAGGCTATGGGGATTTTAATTGGGGGCATAAGGGAATGCCAATGGCATCATGTTTATTATGGAGGGAGTTTGGGATTGAGATCCACCATGGAAAATAAATAGCTTGCATTTCTTACTCTTGGGGGCATAAGGGAGAAACTTTGGGCAGGCATAATGATATGTGAGATGGTTTATTTTTGTGGGTTATATTGGTGGATTCCCATTTCCCATTGGCGAGGCATAAGTAGTTCCCCATAGATACTTGCTCTTGTTGGCTTGCTTGATGAAGCCTCAAATTTTTTTGCACTTGTTTAATGTAGTTGTGAACTGCATTCTTCTTGAAATGTGTTTTGAATGTGAAAATGTTGCATGTTTGTTGTGGAAGCTTTTGTTTCCATGTGTTGTATTACATCTCTTATTTAAATATGGTTGGGGATCGGGGGACAATGAGGAAGGATGGCTTCTCCCTTTTCATTAGATATCTTGGTTGGGTGGAGAGCATTTCCTTTCCCCCTTCTTTGTTGTGATCAAGATGAAAAGATGAAGAAACTAGCATGTTATTGTTTTTGAGCAAGAGGAATATACAGTTTGACAGTCCCTTCTTTGAGAAAGTTCATTGTAATCCTTCCCACTTTGGAGTGGATGAATTGTATAGAAATTTGTAATGTGAATATATTTGTATTGATAATGGAAGATTGAAATTGGAATGTGAAATGTAAAGAAGTTATATTCTACTCTCTATTTTGAAAGGAAATGTGAAAGGATGTTACATGCATTGCATTTTGTATTTAGAAATCAAATGGAAAAGAGATAAATTGTAAATTTGTTGTTGGAAATCAATAAAGGAATGATCTACCTTCTCATACTTGCATGATTGTATTGGAATTGAATTGCTATTGTAAATCAAAATCTCTGTTGGAAAGAAGAATGCGTATGAAGGAAAAGACAGTGTTTTGTTCTCTTTGAAATGAGTTGAAATTTGGAAATCAGGATTTGTATAATTTCCATTGAATGGTTGATTGAATCAATTAAATGTATTAGACTAGATTAGAAATAAGTTATTACACTTAAATGATGAAATTGATAAATAGATCCTTTAAAAATTTTGATCACTGGCATTGTAAATTCTAAAACTGGTAAATTTAAACAAAATGCATAGTTTGGACCAGCACTTAACAATCAACTTGGGAACCTTAAAATTCTATATGATATATTAGTAATGAACTCAATTTGACAAAGAAAACTTAAGAAAACAACTCAACCATTGCTAATTCGAATACAATCCCTCTAACAGTTGTTTTCTGTCATTTGTTGGAAAAAAATACAAACTTGAATCAATTGGACAAATCAACTTTCTGAAAAACACTCTAAACCCTCCCTAGATCAATTCTCCATGTTTGTTTGACATGTTGAGTGAAGGAGGAAACCAAATTTAATCAAAAATGAAAGTTGGAAATTACCAGCTTGCAAATTAAAATCCTACAGATTATTTTTGTAAAATTGACCCTTTAAAATTCATCAAAAAGTAAATTTTATGCTTCTTGTGCAAAGAGGGCATTGAGATCTTTCCAAAAGTCCTCGTTTTCCCAAAATTGAGCTTTCTAGCTCAAGTTATAGCACTTTGAAGTTTTGTGCTTTGGCAGAAAATTTGGAAAAAATTTAATCAACGCCTTGCATGACCCAAAACATTTCCCGTCATTTTGCCTTAGAAAAGTTTTTGGAAAAGTTTTGGTTCGAGGAAATTTTTTCCATTTTCCTGCCACAGCTGCAACCAATCAGAGGGCACCACATGTCCTCTTGGGGCTATGGCGGAGGTGTGACTTCCTTTTTAACCCTTAGCCTTTTGAAATTTTGGGGAAAATTTTTCATTTTTGCCCCCGCCATCCGTAACCAATTTTCATTTTCCTTCTCCATCGGGCACAATGCGCTAAATCCTCCTGCCGCTCCACCCCTTCCCTATTTTCCCGGCATCGTCTCCCGGCTTCCACGTGTCCCTAGAGGACCGTCGAGGTGTGGGATGTTTTTGACCTTGCGCCCATGCAATGGAAAATTTTCTAGAGCCACCCCGTGACCCACCAACCCACCAAATGGGATTTCACCTTGCATGACACGTGTCCCCCTTGGGGAAAATTTAGCCCCAAAACTCGCCTTCTTGCGATTTCTCACACAAGTCACGCCGACCATTTAAAATATCTTGAGTTCTATAAGGAGTTAAGAGGACTTCTTTATATGGTTGGAAAGGTGAGAAAATTTCCTATCCAATGGAAATGATTTAGGGAAATTTTAGAAGTGTTAAGTATGATAAAAATCCTATTGAAAATCTGAGGCTGCTAGAGAGCAGGCATGTGGGTAAATTACTCCTTTAACCTAACTAAAACATATAACCCTAAAATTTGAACCTTGTGAAATTGTTGATAGTTAATGAAGGGAACATATGTTTTAGTACATTGGTCTTGTTCTAGAACATGTTAGTGAAAACTAATGTCTTACAACCTGGTTGTAGACACTTCAAAAAAAAAAAATTATCCCATAATTTTTCTAGCTAACCCTAGGTTATTTTTTGGGTCTCAAGTGGTTGTTTAAATGGGCACTAGAGTTTGGTATCAAAGCAGTGGTAAAGTATCTCCTCAACTTAGTGAGGAGCATAGAGGAGAGAAATCCCATGTGGAGTCATCCTGAGAAGAGTCACCACCTAGGAGACAAGGTGACGGAGTTCAGAGAATAGAGAGAGGTCTCGGAGCCCTAGGCTTAGGGATGAACGTACTGAGAGACCTAGAGGCCAACAAACCACATCAGCGGATCACATCAGGGAGATCCTAAAGCTTCGACCCTAACATTACTCAGGTGATATGGGTGGATTTTAGGCGAGAGGCCTCTGCTAGTGAGATCGATCGGTTGCTTTAAGCTTTGTCCTTGTTCTAGCAACACAAAATCTCGTGTTGTGATCCATCTACTGAGGGATGGAGTAGGAGTATAGTGGAGGACAAAGGAGTAGAAGCTCCATGTAGATTCAGAGATAGTGACCTAGGAGCTATTTGAGGAGAGATTCAGGAGTAGATATTTATCATGGAGGTTCATATAATAGAGGATTGACGAGTTCCATGACCTCCGATAGGCTTCTCTTTCTAGTAGTAGAGTATGAGAGTAGATTTATAGATCTACTCCAGTATGTAAAGTATATGCAGGATTCATAGGTGTAGATTCATAGGTTCATCTAGGGCCTGAATTTAGATATTAGAGGTGCAGTGCAGATCCACTGTCCATAGACATTACCAGAGGTTGTCGAGAAGGCCTATATTATAGAGGAGACTCGGGGTAAGACCCAACAGGATAGGGACCGAGTCTAGACCTGCATTTAGCGAGATGCATGATGGTAATTCAATGGGCTCGGTACCTCTTCCTCGTGGTGGATAGGGTACAACACAATAATACTTTAGGCCATAGCAGCAGCAGTCCCCGCCCACCTCATAGACCTCCACAAAGCACTGATGCACAGAGAGGTCGGAGTATGGGGCCTCCTCCTAGGGGTGTCATCAAGACATAGGGTGGACCTAGATCTCAGTTAGTGGGAGCTTTCAAAGTAGAGGCCACATGAGACCATAGCTATATCATTAGGATCCATGTCATAGACTTCCACAACACCTACTAGAGGTGCTACTTCTTGGAGAGGATCAGGTGGCTACTTTGGATGTGGATTTGTGGGACATTTTTGGAGAGATTTCCCTCAGAACCCTAACAAGGGTAAGTAAAAGGATGTCATAGCTAACTGTAGATGACATGGGACATAGCCACAAGATTTATGTAGTGGTTGAGAACCACCAGGTAGAGCATCAAAGTATAGTCATTGAGACCATAGGTAGCATTGGTGGTATTCCTACCTCTGTATTGTTTGACTCTAGTTCTTTCGATTCTTTTATTACACCATATTTAGTTGAGTGATGCATGCTAGTGGCTATTAGGCATGGTCATTATTGGGACATTGAGATGGATTCAGAGCCAAGGTCTCTGTAGACTCCTTGGTTAAGGAGTGTGTTGTAGATTTGGAGTATTTCACCATTACCTCGATCTCTGTACTCTTCCTTTGGGATCAAATGGAATCATTTTGGGTATGGATTGGTTATCTACACACAGGGCCAAGATGGATTGTTATCATAAGACTATAGCTTGTGTAGATGATTTAGGAGTTGAGTCGGTGATCTCGGGGTCAGGAGACCCATTTCTATTCACACCATTTCTGCTATGTAGCTTAAGTGGTGTGTGCGATGGGGTTGTTAGATGTATGTTGTTACAATTAGTGACAGATCAGAGGATGGGTCTAGTGGACCATCGCTAGATGATCATCCCATTTTGAGAGATTTTTAGATGTTTTTCTAGGGGAGCTACCGGGGATGCCACCCCCATGTGAGATTTATTTTCATATAGATCTAGTACCTGGAGTAGAGCCTATCTCACAAGCACCTTATAGGATGACCACCCCGAGCTCTGTGATCTCAAGTTACTGACTTGAGGGCATTTTGGAGAAGGGCCTTATCCATCGAGTGTATCCCCTTGGGGTGTACCGGTGATCTTTGTGAAGAATAAGGATGGATCCTTGAGGTTTTGTATTGATTACCGCTAATTTAACAAGGTAATGATCAAGAATTGTTATCCTATTCCTTCTATTGATGACTTGTTTGATCATATGAAGGGAGCCACAATTTTCTCTAAGATTGATCTCAAGTCGAGGCTATAATTAGTTAAGGATTACGGAGGGAGACATTCATAAGACTACTTTTTGTATGAGATATGGGCACTATGAGTTCACAGTGGTGCCTTTTGGTTTGATGAATGCTCTGCTGGTGTTTATGAGTTTGATGAATGGGGTATTCGGGACCTTATTGTATATCTTCATGTTCATCTTCCTAGATGACATTTTGATATACTCACATATGTGTGAGGAGCATGAGGGGCACCTTCGCCAGGTTCTTTAGTGTCTTCGTGAGCAGCAACTTTATGGGAACTTAAATAAGTGTTATTTCTTTTAGAAAGAGGTGCAGTATTTGGGTCATGTCATTTCTAGGGAAGGTATCGCAGTTGATCCTTCCAATATTAGATCCATTATGGATTGGCTAGCACCCACTATAGTGACCAAGGTGCAGCTTCATGGGATTGGTAGGCTACTACTAGAGATTTGTTCAAGAATTCTCTCAGATTATGCACCCTATCACTTCCCTTCAGAGGAAAGGAAAGAAGTTTGTTTGGTTAGATAGATGTGAGTAGGCCTTCAGGACACTAAAGGAGTGCCTCACTACAACACCCATTCTTGTAGTGCCATATTCACAGGGTGAGTTCTTCATTTACACAGATGCTTCGTTAGTAGGGCTTGGAGGTGTGTTGATGCAGGATGGCAGAGTAGTAGCTTTTGAGTCTCGTAAACTCAAGGATCACAAGCTTAATTATCTGACCCATGATCTTGAGCTTATAGAATTTTTGCATGATTTGGTTAGATGGATAAATTTTCTTCTTGGACGAGAGATTCACACTTAGGACTGATCATTTGAGTCTTCGCCACCTCTTCATGTAGCCCAATCTCAACGCTCGTCAGTGACGTTGGATGGAGTTGCTTTGTGAGTATGACATGGAGATAAAGCATTTGAAGGGGAAGGAGAATGTGGTAGCATATTATCTTAGAAGAGATATACATGTGGCTATGGCCACTACAATGAGCAAAAATTTACATAGTAGGATTATTCAACAAATTCCTCTTGACAGCTTCTACATTGTAGTACGAGCAGAGATCGAGTCACAGAGACCCCTTGAGGGGAAGTTTGATGGTTTTTCCTTAGAGGTAGATGGTCTTCTTAGGCACAGAGGCCGGATATATGTTCCTAGAGATGGAGGCTTGAGGCAGGAAATCTTGGTAGAGGCACATCATGCACCCTATTCAGCCCATCCTGGGGTGAAGAAGATGCATGCCACTTTGCGATAGTTGTATCATTGGAGAGGACTTCATAGAGACGTGGCCCAATTTTTGTCATGGTGTTTAGAGTGCTAGAGAGTTAAGGCTAAGCATCAACATCCAACAGGCCTTCTTTATCCTCATGCCATACCGGAATGGAAGTGGGACACCATTTCCATGGATTTTATTGTTGGGCTACGATGTCGAGATATCACCATGACGCCATTATGGTCACGGTTGATAAATTGACAAAAGTGGCTTACTTTTCTCTCGATGAAGACCACTTATACAACTAGAGTAGTGACACAAGTATATTTGGATGAGATTGTAAAGATTCATGGATTCCGTGGAAGATCATTTTGACGCGATCATTTGTACACTTCACACTTTTGGACTACCATGCAATATGTCCTCGGGATGAGGATCAACTTCAACACAACATATCACCCGAGATAGATGGATAGACCAAGTGATTGAATCAGATTTTAGAGGATATGCTCAGGATGTATGTGATGGATCTGTAATCTAAGTGGGAGAAGTACCTGTACTTAGTGGAGTTTTCCTATAATAATAGTTTTCAGAGTTGTATAGGCATGGCTCCTTTTCAGGCATTGTATGGTAGAGAGTGTAGGACACCTCTTAGCTGGGATAGGTTAGAGGATAGAGTATCTCTTAGACCATCTCTTCTACATGACATGGAGGAGTAGGTGGTGTTGATCAAATAGAGATTACAGGAGGCGTAGGATAGGAAAAAGAAGTATGCGGATCAGCATAGGATTGACCATAGCTTTGATGTGGGCTTGAAGGTGTTACTTCGTGTCAGAACAAAAAAGATCCCTATCTGTTATGGAAAAGGTTCTAAGTTAGCTCCTATATTTTTGGTCCTTTTGAGATCTTAGAGTGTATAGGCCCTTTGGCCTACCATCTAACATTGCCACCCATCTTGTCTCGCATACATGATGTGTTTCATGTTTTGGTTCTTAGGAGATATATTACAGATCCTTCTCATGTGTTGGATTGGACATCATTGCAGGTGTAGGATTAGGGGCAGGTGATGGTGGAGCCCATCCATATCATAGATTGCAAGACCCTAGGCCTTCGAGGTAGAGATATTGATTAGGTACGGGTGTAGTGGGACAGATACGATGAGACTGTAGCCACTTGGGAGGATGCCATAGTATTACGAGTGTAGTTTCCACATTTTTTCTAGTGACTTCTAGGAGGAAGTCGAGTCTAAGGGGAGGGGATGTAGTGCCCACTTCCCTTTGATACTTTTAGATATTGATCTTGATACTTTGTTCATCTTATTATGGAAACTATTATGTTTTGTTTTAGTATGATGGTTAGATGTTAGATCAAGGATTATTATTGATCTGGATTCAGTTATTATGCATGATGATTACTAGAGACATTTTTTTATATGTGGATGATGATATATTGTTTGACATGGACATATTATAGATGTTGATTTGGACATGTGACATTGGATATTGTGAGTAGACCTAGTATGGAAGATTATTGATGATGATATAGTTGATTAATTAATTGAAAATGATAATGTTGAATTCTTGATGTTGTTGTGATTCATATGTTTAGATGATCTTGAGATGTTTTTATATAATTTTGGATATTCTGATATGGCCACAAGGCTAAAGGAGGTATTTGTGTTTTGCAGAGTTAAAATATCACAACAATTTTGGGGGACTGGAGACTAACCATATTAGAATTCTTGGTGAATTCAACAAGGTCACCATGGCAATTGTTTTTTGTGTGTGTGTGTGTGTACTTGTGTTATGTTAGGGATTCCCATGGGGATTTCTATTATATGTGACCATGGGGTTGTGTATTTAGTAATGTGGTTTCTTTATTAATGTTTGCATGTGTTTATTTTGTGATGTGTTACCCTTTTCATTAGTTATTATATGTTGTGTTAATGTTGTGGATAATCATGTGTTAAAATAAATAAATCAATATGTCATAAGAATGTAATTAATGAAATTGTTGATCTTAAATGTAATGTTGTAAGAGTGTGTAAGAAATGTGTAAGGGATATGTAAGAGAATGTAAGGTAGATTTTGGAGTGTGAAACACTTCATCCTCTTGGGAATTCGAATTTGTCCTTGGAGGCTATATTTGGAGGCTTGTGGGACAAGTTAAACTTGTCCCACACCTCTTAAAATTATTCACCAACCATACCTATGGTTTGGAGGTTAAATTTAGACATTTTTAATGCATTTTGAAATGACTAATTGTAAGTTTTAATTTCACTTCTCTTACATGTTTTAAATTCAGTCCTTTTGGGGTATGGGTTATTTTGGAGTGTGTAAGTTAATTTGTCATTTTATTTATTATGTTTAGGTGAATGATGTTAACTTTGATCTTGTTATTGAGGAAGAATAATTTGGAAACCCACATAGATCCACATAATCCTCTTCTCTTCCCTCTCCTTTAAAATTCAAACTCCTTGCTTGTTTGATGGTTGTTGAAACTTTGCATACTTTCCTTGGGGGAAAATTTCTTGTTGTTTTGGAGTCTTTCTTGCGGAAGAAGATTGGAGACCATTGCATGTTTGTGTGTTGCTGATTTTGGACTGTTATTGTGGCATTGGGAAGCTTGTTGATCTTGGAACAAAATCCATTATGGAGAGGTAGGAACTTGAGCCTTTCGAAAAAAATTCTTTCTCTTGCATGCATGTATGAAATGGTGAATGTTGTTATGTGTGTATTAGCTTGTTGGGTAGATTGCTTAGGACATGGTGTAGGAGAAGGCTATGGGGATTTCAAATGGGGGCCATAAGGGAATGTAAATGGCATCAATTTTATTGTGGAGGAGTTTGGGATTGGGATCCACCATGGAAAATAAATAGCTTGCATTTCTTACTCTTGGGGGCATAAGGGAGAAACTTTAGGGGGCATAAGGATATGTGAGATGGTTTATTTTGGTGGATTCCCATTTCCCATTGGGAGACATAATTAGTTCCCCATAGATCCTTTCTCTTGTTGGATTTCTTGATGAAGCCTTAGTTTTGTTTGCACTTGTTTACTATAGTTGTGAATTACATTCTTTTTGAAATGTGTTTTGAATGTGAAAATGCTGTAAATTTGTTGTGGAACCCTTTGTTTCCATGTGTTGTATTACATCTCTTATTTCAATATGGTTGGGGCTCGGGGGCCAATGAGGAAGGATGGATTCTCCTTATCATTGGATATCATGGTTGGGTGGAGAGCGTTGTGTTTCCCCCTTCCTTGTTGTGATCAAGATGAAAAGATGAAGAAACTAGCATGTTGCTGTTTTTTAGCAAGAGAAATATATAGTTTGGCAGTCCCTTATTTGAGTAAGTTCATTGTAATCCTTCCCACTTTGGAGTGAATGAATTGTATAGACATTTTCAATGTGAAGATATTTTTATTGATAATGGAAGATTGAAATTGGAATGTGAAATGTAAAGAAGTTATATTCTTCTCTCTGTTTTGAAAGGAAATGTGAAAGGATGTTACATGCATTGCATTTTGTATTTAGAAATCAAATGGAAAAGAGATAAATTGTAAAGTTGTTGGAAATAAATAAAGGAATGCTCTACCTTATCATACTTGTATGATTGTATTGGAATTGAATTTGCTATTGTAAATCAAAATATCATTGGAAAGAAGAATGCGTATGAAGGAAAAGACAATGTTTTGTTCTCTTTGAAATGAGTTGAAATTTGGAAATTAGGCTTTGTATAATTGTCATTGAATGGTTGATTAAATAAATTAAATATATTAGACTAGATTAGAAATAAGTTATTATACTTAATTGATGAAATTGATAAATAGATCCTTTAAAAATGTTGATCACTTTGGCATTGTAAATTCTAAAACCGGTAAGTTTAAACAAAATACACAGTTTGGACCAGATTTTAAGAATCAACTTGGGAAACTTAAAATTCTATATGATATATTAGTAATGAACTCAATTTTACAAATAAAACTTAAGAAAACAACTCAACCATTGCTAATTCAAATACAATCCCTCTAATGATCATTTTTGTCATTTTTGGAAAAAAATACAAACTTGAATCAATTAGACAAATCAAATTTTTGAAAACACTCTAAGCCCTCCCTAGATCAATTCCCCATGTCTTTTTGACATGTTGAGTGAAGGAGGAAACCGAATTTAATCAAAAATGAAAGTTGGAAATTACCAGCTTGTAAATTAAAAGCCCGCAAATCGTTTTTGTATAATTGACCCTTTATACTTCATCAAAAAGTAAATTTTATGCTTCACGGGCAAAGACGGCATTGAGAGATTTCCAAAATTCCTCTTTTCCCAAACCTCCGAGCTTTCTAGCTCAAGTTATAGCAATTTTAACTTTTTGTGCTTTGGTGGGAGAATTTAGAAAAAAATTCCCTGGTGGGCCCGTAACCCAAAACATTTCCCGTCAGTTTTCCTTTGAAAAGTTTTTGAAAAATTTTGGTTCAGGGAATTTTTTTCCATTTTCCTCCACTGGCCACATCCAATCAATTTTTTTGACATGTCCTCTTGGGGCTATGACGGAGGCATGGCTTCCTTTTTAACCCTTAGCCTTTTGAAAATTTTGGGGAAAAAGTTTCATTTTTGCCCTGTCGGCCCACAGACCAATGAGAAGGTGCCACGTGGCACCTTGGGGGTGGCAGTGGGGAGGGAGGACCCCTTTTTTTTTTGGTTTTTGGCTTTGGGAAATTTTTAGAAAATTTTCCCGTGGCCCCGCATCACCGCCCCCACCTCGGGATTTTCTCCTTCCGTGGGTGCGTGGACCCGCACGTCCCTTTCTCCATTTTTGTCCTCCCTTCGGCGTAATCACCAAAACTTCTCCCGCCACTCCACCCTCCCCTCTCCTTCATCTCCGGTGGCTCTTCAAGTGCCACGTGTCCCCGGATAAACCTGTGGGTGTGTGAGCACTATTGAATTTTCCTTCTTAAATGCGGCACAATGCTCTAAATCCTCCCACTACTCCACCCCTTCCCTGTTTTCCTCGGCGTCGTCTCTGTGGCCACCACGTGTCCCTGGAGGACCCACGAAGGTGCAGGATGTTTTTTGACCTTGCCCTCACATAATGGAAAATTTTCTAGTGCTTATTTGTGACATGCCAACCCACCAAATGGGATTTCACCCCTGCATGACACGTGTCCCCCTTGGGGAAAATTTAGCCCCAAAACTCCGCCTGACCATATCTTGAGTTCTATAAGGAGTTAAGAGGACTTATTTATATGGTTGGAAAGGTGAGAAAATTTCCTATCCAATGGAAATGATTTAGGGAAATTTTGGAAGAATTAAGTATGAGAAAAATCCTATTGAAACTTTGTGGCTGCTAGAGAGCAAGTGTGGGGTAAATTACTCCCTGAACCTAACTAAAACATATAACCCTAAAATTTGAACCTTGTGAACTTGTTATTAGTTAATGAAGGGAACATATGTTGTAGTACATTGGTCTTGTTCGAACCTGTTAGTGAAAAATAATGTCTTACAACCTGGTTGTAGACACTTCAAATAAAATAAAAAAATTATCCCATAATTTTTCTAGCTAACCCTAGGTTGTTTCTTAGGTCTCAAGTGGTTGTTTAAATGGGCACTACATCAACAATTTGATTAATCCTTGCATAATAAGGGCTAATTTTTTCATCCTCAAGCTGTTATATGAAATGGTAAGAATATAATTACATGTTTAGGGGAAGAAGGGCTGGACTTCATAGAATAGTTCAAATGGGCTCTTTCCAGGTGGATCTTTTAGCAATATTTTAGTCTGCCTAAACAACAAACTTCAACTACTCACCCCATTTCTTTTTGTTAAATTTTAGTGCTCTTATGATTATCTTGATTTTTTTTTTTTTGCTTGATTTAGATTTTCCATATCCCTCAAGATTGTAGTTAGATGCATATGTCAAATTTATCCCATATTCTTGACACATATCCACTAATGGTTTAACTTGAAAGCTCATGGAATTTTTAGTAAATATCTTTGTAGGTACTCCAAACCTGCAAATAATATGATTCAAGATAAAATCCATAACAATTTGATGAGTTACTTTCTTGGTAGGGATAGCCTCAACCCATTTTATGAAATAATCAGTGGCCACCAATATCCATCTGTAGCCTTGCACTTGAAGGATCTTAAATCTCTCCAAAAAAATCTATACCCCATTGTTTAAAAGGGGATTCAATTGAAAGCGGTTGTAAAGGAGAATACGAAGCCTTTATTATTCTTGAAAAACTTTGACAACTTTCACATTTTCTTACTAGCAAGGTTGTATATTTAAAAAATTTGGGCCATCAATATCCTACCCTCAAGATCTTGTGGAGTTACTCTTCTATCAAAGTGACCACCACATAATCCCCCATGAAAATATGTAATTAATTTTGGAGCTTCATCCTCTGTAATACATCTTAAAATAAACCCTTTAAGATTCATCTAAGCCAACTCATAATTAGTGATAATATACTTATGAGAGACTATTTTGAGTGTCCTTATTTGATTCTTATATAAATTCCCAAGACACTCCAAATTCCTGAGGTAAAATATGATGTCCTTATACCATGTAGAGTTAACTAGTTTCTCATGGAAATCCATATTTCCCTCCTCAACTTCATTTACTTCCATCACTTGCAGATTACTTTTTGCTATTATCTTTTCTATGCCTAGACCTCTAACTAGTTTAGTGGTCTAAATATCCATGTCATATTCGTTCTATTTGTTCACCCATCAACATCTTCTACTGGATATTTCCATTTCTAATAAGATTTCTTTGACCATAGTGTGGGGAACATAAGCTATAATATTGAAGCTTAAGATATATGGCCTAAAAAAATTTGTTGCTCTAACCAAGGAAAAATCCTACTTCTCCATGATGGTGTATTTCAACTCAGTTCCTGCAATGCTTTACTGAAGAAATAAATTGGCCTTTCATTTCCTTCCTCATCCTTCTGCAATAGTACAAATGCAATGGTATTTTTAGAGGAAAAAGAAAAAATTGAAAGTTTTTTTATAATCAGGGGCTGCTAAGAAAGGAGAATTTTTTAGTGATTCCTGTGAAATCTTGGATAGCTCCCTCCTCTCATTTGATAATTTGATCCTTCTTTAGCATACTTGTGATGGGGATAGTCATCTCAAAAAAATTGGAAATGAATCTCTTGATGAAGTTTATCTGACCAAAGAAGGACTGAATTCCTTTCTTAGTTTTGGGAATAGGAACTTTTCCAATAGCTTCCACTCTTTTAGGATCAATCATGACCCCCTCTTTTGACACAATGTGCCCAAAAAAATATTATTTTAAACCCTAAAATGAAACTTTTTAGGATTCAATGAGATGCCATATTATCTACATCTCAACAACATATTTTCCATATGTTGCAAGTGATCATTATTTTTCTTAAAAACACTGTCACATCATCCTAGTATACAAAAATAAAATCAGTTATATATATTGAGAATGTAACATCCACAACTCTTTAAAAAGTAGCCCCAAAATTCATCAGGACAAATGGTATTCTCATGTACACATAAGTACCCCATGGGGTGGTGAAAGAAGTTTTGATTCTTTTTTATTACTTTACAACCACCTGGTTATACCATGAGAATCCATCTAGTGTGGAAAAAAAAATCACATCCCGTGACTAATTACAACATGCTATCAATATTAGGAAATTGATAGTTGTCTTTGATTGAGGCCTTTTTCAAATTTATAAATTCAACACACAAGCTTATACCTCCATTTTTATTTCTAACTAACATTAGGTTTTTTGCACTCATGAAGAATATATTGTTGGTTGTATGATGCCTCCATCCCTTAATTTCTTTAACTCTTCTTGCATTTTGAGGGAAAGGAGTGGATTGATTGTCCTCTTCTTTTTCCTAAATGGCCTAGCATTAGGTTCTGAAGGTATTTCATGCTTTGGAAAAAATATTCCCTATATGATTTCAGTTCTGAATATGACCATGCCAAGCAGTCTTGGTACTTCTTTAACAACTCAAAATAGGGTTACTTTTCTTCTTTACTCAGATTACTACCTAGCCATATTTTTATGGGTTTTTCTTCATCCCAAATTGTTCTCTTCCACATCTCTTGAGGTTGACATATGTCTATGGAAAACCCTGTCAACATTGTCAAAGTTTGAATCTAAAGTGACCAAACCTCTTGGAATAGTGTTGGTCTTCAACTGGATAATATCTTTTCCAAATAGGGTCTCCTTACCATCACAAACACAAACCATTGGTTCCTAGTCCATACATTGGTTTGTAAATTCTCCTTCATTCTGCAAGAACCTCTGAACCTGGGAATCATCTTCAAAGACTTTCCAATGTTTTACATTGTCAGGGACAGATGGTCTTGACAACACTTCTATATCATAGTCACAATAAGGAGACATTGTACAATTTTCAAATTTGGATCCCAATACTACCAACCTATCTATAGCAACATTTTGACTTCTGTTATGATATACTATGTTGAAAGAGTCAAACATTTCAATAAAGTCCCAAACCGCATGCTTATATTGTTTCATTATTTTATTCTTGGTTGTATACAGTTTCCTAACTTGCTTGACTACTAATTATGAGTCTCCTTTAACAATTATATCCTTGATACCATACCTCCATGTAATCCTTAAACCCAAAAGTAGTGCTTCATATTTAGAAATATTATTTGTGCACTCAAACTTAATCTTAAAGGAAAATTTAAAAACCTCTTGTTTTGGAGACACAATGACAAATCCAACACTATTTCAAGACATCAAATTTTAAAGGATACCAAATTTTTCAAGACACTTACTCTTATCAATATCATGTTCTTAAAAATCTACATAGCCAACAAAGTTGTTGATATGCACATCTACATAAAATACTTCATAAGAAGCATTATTAGTATCTTCAATCAAGTGCAACATATTTTTCTCACCATACAACTTGAAAAAGTTCCCTTCTACTGATATGGTGGCATATGATATATCCATCTCGCACACTTCCACCCACACTAGCAACCCACTTTCTTGATAACAACATACCCAATTTAGGATGGTAATCCATAATAACTACATTCATGGTCAAGTACTTACCAGGGTAGGATGTTAATTATGCAACTAATCCATTTACATAACCTATCAATTATACCTCTCTTGAATCAATATCAGTGCATTTTCCAAAGGATATTGTTACCTTGATGTTTAGTTCATTCATTACTTCAAGAGGAATCATGTTACATGAAGCTCCTGAATCAAACATACAATTATGCACAAGTATATCCTTGATTATTAAAGTAGTATAAAAAGGATCAATTTCAAGATGAGATTCAACAAGGGAAGTACCCAAATACACTTCAAGAGATTCACCCAAATCCTCCAATACTTTTGGCATTTCCAACTCTATAATCACAAGGGGAAGATCCACACTATTTACATCCTTACCTAGGGGCACTACCTCCTCTTTGAATCCCAAATACTTGAATTCCATTTTCCTATGCTCAGGGATCCTAAGAAATTCAAAAATGGGTACAATGAATTTAATCTAGCTCAAAATCTAAGCAATATCACAGGGGACATATTTGGGTAATATTATGTTGGGAGAGATAGTAACTACCCCTTCTTGTGGGATGAGGCTCTTCATGGTTTGGGCATGGACTAGGGGAATGATTTTATTGGGAATTATTGGACCCTTGTTAGGTGTATCCTTCTTAGGAGGATCCTTTGGGATATTAGTGAGAAGTGGAGTTTTTGGCTTGGCTTGTGGTCCTCCTTTAACAACTCTACTTTTGAGATTGTACTCCTTTTCCTGAGCAACCACTACATTCATCAAAATCTACTTATCTTCCTCAGAAGGAATTCCTCCATCATACTTATTAATCATTAATGCCCTTAAGTACTCAAAATCATGGTTGGGCATGTTTCAATCCTGGACTATATCAAATTCAAAATCATTATTGGAAGGAAGAGGAGGTACCCATTGGATGTCATCCAAAAAAAATTCTACAGTTTTAGGACTTAGCAACTCAATGGAAGTGGCTCCTTGGTGTGAATTATTAGGGAAATCCATCTTACAACATCACCAAAAGTATCATCATCAAATTTCCCTTTAGTTTCCTCATTTAGATCACAAGGGGAATATGGAAAGAAACACTTTTCACATGTAGTGCCCACTTACCTTTGACACCTTTTGATGCTGATCATGACAACATCGGCTATATTATGGACATTATTATAGTTTTGATTTAGTATGATGTTAGATATTTGATTATGGATTATTGTGTAATTTGATTCTTATATGATTCATGATGATTATTAGGGACACTTTATATGTTGATAATGTTATACTATTGGACATGGCTATATGATAGATGTTGTTCGGACTTGTTATATTTGGATATTGTGAGTAGCCCTAGAAATGGAAAATTATTGGATAATGATATAGTTGTTGATAAAAATATAATGATATTATTAGATTACTTTGATGTTGTTGTGATTCATATATCTAGATGATTTTGGAAATTTAATTATATTTATATTATTTTAGATGTTTTGATATGGCCACAAGGCCGAAGGAGGTATTTGTGTTTTACAGGTTAAAATATCACAACAAACATCGGGGGATTGGAGACCAACCACATTGGAATTCTAGATGAATTCAACAAGGTCACCATGGCAACTAGTTTTGTTTGTGTGTGTGTTTGTTAGTGTTAGGGATTCCCATGGGGGATCACCTTTAAATGTGACCAAGGTATTTTATGTATTTCTTTTATTTTTGGTCCCTTTGTTATGTTTTCATGTGTTTATTTTGTGATGCTTTCACCCTTTCATTAATTATTAAATGGTGTGTAAATTTTAGGAGTAATCATATTGTTTAGTTAATTAATTAAAAGATGTCATAACAATGTATTTAATAGAGTTGTTGGCCATGTTTTAAAGTGTTATAAAAATGTGTAAGTAATATGTAAGTGACGTGTAAGTTAAATTTTGAGAGTGAAACACTCAACCTTCTTAGAAATTCGAATTTGTCCTTGGAGGGTGATTTTCGAGGCTTGTGGGACAAGTTAAACTTATCGCATACCTCTTGAATTTACATACCAACCTTTCCTATGGTCCGAGGGTTAAATTTAGACCTTTTCAATGGATTTTTACAAGTCAATTTGAATGTTGTAATTGCACTTTTATTACATAATTTAATTTGAGTCCTTATGGGGTATGGACTTGTTTGAGTGTGTAAGTAAATCTATCATATTATTCACCCACCTATTTATTATGCATTGGAGAATGAAGTTGACTTTGTGTTTGGGGTTGAGGATGTGTGATGTGGCATCCTACATGGATCCACCTCATCCTCTTCTCTTTCCTCCTCTATAAAATTTGAATTCCTTGTCTTATTTTGGATTGCTTCACTTTTGGGAGACTTCTTTTGGGAAAATGTTCTTGTTGTTTTGGGAGCTCTTGCTTGGAGAATTTTTTGGAAGATTTTTATATGCTTGTATTGGGTTGATTTTTGGATTGCTTGCATTGGAAGGATCTTGTTGTTTTGAACTTGGAACAAACTCCATCATGGAGAGGTAAGAGCTTGGCTCTTGGAAATAATCTTCTTTTCCCTTTTATGAATATGTAAATGCTGGTATGTTTGTTATTGTTGTGGGCTGTGGGTAGATGGCCTAGGAATGGTGTAGGAGAAGACTATGGGGTTTATTATGTGGGAGGCACAAGTGTGTTTTAGGGAGGTATAAGGGTGGAGGGAGTTGGGATTTGGGTTCCATATTACAAATAAATAGTTTTCGTTTCTTTACTCATTATGGGGTGCCATAAGAGGTTAGGGAGGCATAAGGAAATGTGAGGAATAAGGGGTACTTGGGGGAGGCCTAAGGAATGTCAGGGCTTTGATGTACTATTGTTTTTGGTGATTTGTCACTTAGGTGGTGATACCCATTTCCCCATTTGGGAGGCATAGGAATCGTCCCCCGTAGTTCTTTCTCATTTGGCTTGCTTAGTGAAGCCTTAATATTGCTTTTCATGTGTTATTGTAGTTGTAAAAACTACATTCTATTTTGGGTGTGTTTTATTGTGAAAATGTTGTGTGTATGTTTTTGAAAGCTGTTGTTGCCATGAGTTGGATCACATCTTTTATTGCATTGTTGTTGGGGCTCGGGGGCCAATGAAGAAGGATGGATTTTCCTTTCATTAGATGTCTTGGTTGGGTGGAGAGCATTGCCTTTCCCCTACCTTTGTTGTGATCAAAATTGGAAGAAAGAGAAGAATGCATTTCGTTTTCTGGAGCTGAGAAAAGACAGTTTGATAGTCCCTTGTGAAATGAAATCTCATTGTAACCTTTCACTCTTGAAGTGGATGACCTTGTAAATGTTTGTAATGGAAAGATGTTGTACTGACTGCAAGTGAAAATTGAAAATATAAAAGAGTTATAATCTATATGCTATTTTGGGAAGAATGTAAAAGAATGATATTGTTTTTATATATTGTACTTTGAAATCAATTAGATAGGAGGTTATATGAGTTTCATTGGAATTATTGGAAGTGTTTAACTTGTTCATATGATATTCTTCAATTGGAAAGTTGTGTTTATCATGCACTAGGAAGACCCTGTTTTGAAAGTGGAAATGTGCAAACACGTGAAAAAAAAATGTATTATTTTGCCTGTGTCAATAAATGATTTTTGGAAGGAATAAAAGAAATAATTTGTAAAGTTTTCTATTGGAACCAACAAATGAATGTAATGCTTTTCTCAAATTGCATTGTAGTATTGAATCTGATCATTTCAATGTATTGGAATCTCTATTTGAAAGGAACAAATGCTTGTGAGAAAAATACAATATTTTATCTTTTGGAAATGTGTAAAATTGGAAATCAGAATTACATTTTGGTCTTGAATGGTTTGCTTTGAATCAACTAAAATGTGTTAGATTGGAATTGGAATGAATTTTAATACTTAGAATATGAAAATGGCAAATAGATCCTTTAAAATTTGATCCTTGTTTTTTTGTAATTTCAAACTAGCAATTATCAAAAACCAAAAACACACATTTCAAACCTGCAACAATAAAATAACAAATTAAATAATTAAATTGAAGTGGTAGGCTCTAAATGAATTCATCTTGAGATTAATCCTCAAGAATGTTTTTAGAAAACTTAGTAAAATCGGCTAGAAGCTTTTTTGTCATTTTCATAGATCATTTGTTTGTGAAATGTTGGAAATTTTGAATTGAACCTTGATCAAACAAATTAACCCTTGAAATCTATCCTAAATTCATATAAGAAGTATCCCCCATGTCTATTTGACATGTTGAGAGATGAAGAAGATCAAATTGAACAGATCTAACAAGTTAAAATTTATCAGTTCGCACTATAAAATCCTGCAGATGTTTTCTTAAAATTGACCACATAATATTTATCAAAACCAAAAATTAATGATCTTTCAGTACAAAGAGGACGCCGATATATTTTCAGAAAGTCCTCATTTTCCCCAAACCGAACTCTCTATCAAAATTTATGGCCTTCTAAAGTTTTCTTCACTTAGCATTAAAATTTTGGGAAACATTTTTCATTGGGCCCCTGACCCAAATTTTTCCCTTGGGGTTTAGGAAAATTTTTGGAAAAATTTTCAAAATTTTCTCTATTGGCCCATAGCCAATCAAAGGCTGCCATGTGGCACCCTGAGGTGACAGCAGAGGGGTAGATCCTCTATTGAACTTAGTGTTTTCAGAAAATTTTGGGAAAATTTTCAAAACTTTCCCGTCGGCCCACAACCAATCAGGGGATGCCACGTGGAATCACGAGGCATCGGTGGGGAAACATATCCCTTTTTATATTTTGAGTCTTAGAAAATTTTTGGAAAATTTTCCAAGTTTTCCCCACTCCACCACGGCCCGCAGCCATTCAGGGGCTGCCACGTGGCATCGCGAGGTGTTGGCGGAGGCGGGGTCTATGTACCCTCTTAACCCTTCGGGGCTTTAAGTAATTTTTCTCCTCGCCACCCCACCTTCCCCACGTTGGCTTATGAGATGCCACATGTCCTTTTGGACTCATGGGAGCATAGGCACAGAGCTAACCTTTCACCCATGCGGGAGAATTTGCAAAATGTCTCCCACTGCCCCGCCTTTCCTCATTTTTCCTTGCGGTGCGTTATAGGGTGCCACGTGTCCTTTGCAGACCCGTGGAAGCGTGGGTACAAATGTTATTTTTTCCCCATATGGGAAATTTTTACAAAAGTCTCCCCGCAGCCCCCAACCTGCGCTTTGGGCAAATTTTCTCCCTTGGGCCGTAGGCCCGCCCTTGGGGAAAATTTTCACCCCAAGGCCCACCGGCCCATAACTTGAAAAATATGAGGAGTTAGGAGGACTTCTTTATATCAATGGAAAGGTGAGGAAATTTAATATCCAATGAAAGTGATTTATGAAAAATTTGAATGTGTTAAGTATGAGAAAAATCAAGTTGAAACTTTAAGCCTACTAGAGAATGGGTATGGTGAGGAATTTTTCCTATGAACCTAATTGGAACTTCTAACCCCAAATTTTGGACCTTATGACCTCTAATAATTATTAATAAAAGGAAAGTATACTCTAGTAGATTTGAATAGTTTTGGAACCTGTTAGTGACAATTGTTGCCTTGTAACATGATTGTAGATTCTTTTAATAAAAAAAAATTATTCCATAATTTTCCTAACTAATCCTAGGTTGTTCTTGGGTCTCAATTGGGTTGTTTTAATAGGCATTACACTTGGTATCAGAGCATTGGTTCAAAATCTTGGACCATTGGGCACACTAGAAAACTGGAGACATGAAACTTAAACCTAGCACACTTTTAAATCTAGAAAACAACTTAGTTCAGAAATTACATATTCTAGTAAACATGAGAATTAAATAAAACTTAGAAAAATGAATTAACTCTCACCTTGGTCTATGCAGGAGGCACATACAGAATGAGGGGAATTTTCACATAGACCCATATTTACCACCACTAGATCATGTTGTAGCATTATCCTACCCCATATTTTATAGACTCTTTAGGATGTTAATGCCACTCTACGTGGAGGATCAGTAGGAGGACATGCAGCCAGACATGACAGAGTCCCTTCCATTGAGGGTTAGGTATCTCCTCAACCCAATGAGGAACATGGAGGAGAGAAATCCCATGCAAATTCAGCCAGGGTAGAATCACCACAGAGGGGATAGGGTGACCGAGTTTTAGAGCATAGAGAGAGGTCTCAGAGCCCTAGGCTTAGGGATGAGCATGCAGAGAGACCTAGAGGCCGTTAGACCACAACTGCAGATCACATCAGGGAGATCTTAAAGCTTCGACCATCACATTATTCTAGTGACATAGGTGGATTTTAGGTAGAGGCCTGGTTAGTGAGCTTGAGTGGATGCTTCAAGCTCTATCCTTGTTCTAGCAACACGAAATCTCATGTTACGATCCATCTATTGAGGGATGGAGCTGGTGTTTGGTGGAGGATAAGAGGAGTAGAAGCTCCATGTTGATTATGAGACAATTACCTGGGATCTCTTTGAGGAGCATTTTGGAGTAGATATTTTTCATGGAGGTTCATACAATAGCAGATAGATGAGTTTCATGACCTCCAAAGGCATCTCTTATAGTGGCTAAGTATGAGAGTAGATTTCTGGATCTACTCCAGTATGTTGAGTACATGCAGGATGAGTAGGTGCGGATCCATAGGTTCATCTAGGGCCTGAATCTAGACATTGGAGGTGCAATGTAGATCCATTATCCACAAACATTAGTTGAGGCTATCGAGAAGGCCTATATAGTAGAGGAGACTCGGGGAAAGACCCGGCAGGCTAGAGATTGAGTCCGGAGTCACATACAACAGATGTAGGAAAACAAATCAAGGGGATCAGTACCTCTTCCTTGTGGTGGATAGGGTTCAACACAATCATCTTTTAGACCCCAATAGTAGTAGCATCAGCCGTCCCACTACCCTATAGACCTCCTCAGAGGTTTGATGCATAGAGATGTCAGAGTATGGGGCCTCCTCCTAAGGGTCCCATCAGGACACATGGTGCCCAGAGAGCTCACTAAGTAGGAGCTTGCTAGCAGAGACCTTAGCAAACCATAGTCAGATCATCAAGATCCACACCACAAACCTCCATAGTACTGACTGGACCTACTACACAGGGAGAGGATCAGGTGGTTGTTTTCTTTGTGGTGTTACTGGACATTTTTGAGAGATTTCCCACAAAACCCTAACAACAAGGGTAATACAAAGATCTCAGAGCCTACTATCTTTGATATGGGGCGTATTCATAGATGTATGCAGCAGTCGAGAACTCATTAGGAAGAGCATCAAAGTATAGTTCTTGAGAGATAGTAGTAGCATTAGTGGTATTCCTACCTCCATCTTGTTTGATTTTGGTTCTTTTGATTCTTTCATTGCACCATATTTAGTATAGAAATGTAGGATGGTGGTAGTTAGGCAGGGTCATAGTTGGGATGTTGAGATTTCTTATGGAGCCAAGATCTATGTAGACTCCTTAGTTAAGGAGTGTGTGGTAGATTTGGGACCTTTTCCACTACCATAGATCTCTGTATCCTTCCTTTGGGATCTTATGGAGTCATCTTGGGTATGGATTGGTTATCTACACACAAGGCTAGAGTGGATTATTACCACAAGATTATATCTTGTGTGGATGATTTGGGAGTTGAGTCAGTGATTTCAAGGGTCAGGAGACCCATTTTTATTTCACACCATCTCTACTATGCAGCTTAAGTGGTGTGTATGATGGGGTTTCTAGATGTATGTTGTTATAGTCAATGATAGATCAGAGGATGGGTCTAGTAGACCATCACTAGATGATCACCCCATTTTGAGAGAGTTTGTAGATGTCTTTCCAGGGGAGCTACTGGGGTTACCACCCCACATGAGATTGATTTTCATATAGACCTAGTTCTGGGAGTAGAGCCTATCTCACGAGCACCTTATCGGATGACCACACCAGAGCTCTATGAGCTCAAGTTGTAGCTTGAGGTCTTTTGGAGAAATGCCTTATCCATCCTAGTGTATCCCCTTGGGGTGCACCGGTGATTTTTGTGAAGAAGAAGGATGGATCCTTGCGGTTGTGTATTGATTACTGCCAGCTGAACAAAGTAACGATCAAGAATCATTATCCCCTTCCACGCATTGATGATTTGTTTGATCAGATGAAGGGAGCCACGATTTTCTCTAAGATTGATCTTAAGTCAGGTTACCATCAGCTGAGGATTTCGGAGGTGGACATTCATAAGACCACCTTCCATACATGAGATATGGCCACTATGAGTTCATAGTGGTGCCTTTTGGTTTGAATAATGCCCCCATGAGTGTTTATGAGTTTGATGAATGGGGTATTCAGGACCTTCTTAGATCGCTTCATGCTCATCTTCCTTGATGAAATTTTGATTTACTCACGTATGTGTGAGGAGCATGAGGGGAACCTTTTTAGGTTCTTCAGTATCTTTGGGAGCAGTGGCTTTTTGGGAACTTGGAGAAGTGTGCATTCTTTCAGATGGAGGTGTAGTATTTGGGTCACATCATTTTTAGGGAAGGTATCATCATCAATCCTTCCAAGATTAGAGCTATTATGGATTGGCCAACACCCATTATAGTGACTGAGGTGTGTAGCTTCATGGGATTAATAGGTTACTACCGAATATTTTTTAGGACTTCTCTGGATTGCACACCCCATCACTTCCCTTTAGAGGAAAGGGAAGAAGTTTGTTTGGTAGAAAATGTGAGCAGGCCTTTAGTAAATTGAAGGAATGTCTCACTACAACACCTATTCTTGTAGTTTCAGATCCACAGGGTGAGTTTTTTCATTTACATGGATGCTTCTTTAGCAAGGCTTGGAGGCATGTTGATGTAGGAGGGTAGAGTAGTGGCTTTTGAGTCTCACAAACTCAAAGATTATGAGCTTAATTATCGACTCATGATCTTGAGCTTGTGGCAGTTGTGCATGCTTTGGTTTGATGGAGACACTTTCTTCTTGGTCGAGATTCACACTTAGGACAAATCACCTAAGTCTTCACCATCATCTTCACGACAGCCCAATCTCAATGCTCATCAGTGGCATTGGATGGAGTTAATTTGTGAGTATGATATGGAGATAGAGCATGTGAAAGGGAAGGAGAATGTGGTGGTAGATGCTCTCAGCAGATGGAGACATGTGGCTATGGCCACCTTAGTGAGCACAAATTTGTGGAGTAGGATTCTTCAACAGCTTCCTCTTGACAGCTTCTACATTGCAGTTTGAGCAGAGATCGAGTCTCAGAGACCCCTCGAGGGGAATTTTTATGGTTTTTATTTAGAGGAAGATGGTCTTCTTAGGAACAGAGGCTGGATTTATGTTCCCAGAGATGGAGGCTTGAGGCAAGACATCTTGGTAGAGGCACATGTGCACCCTATTCAGCCCATCCCGGGTGAAGAAGATGCACGCCACCTTGAGATAGTTATATCATTGGAGAGGACTTCGAGAGACATGTGGCCTAGTTCATGTCATGATTTTTAGAGTTCCAGAGAGTTAAGGTCGAGCATCAACATCCAGCTAGCCTTATCTTTCCTCATGCTATACCAAAATGGAAGTGGGACACCATTTCCATGGATTTCATTATTGGGCTACCGATGTTGAAATATCACCATGATGCCATCATGGTCACGGTTGATAAATTGACAAAAGTGGCTCACTTTTCTCTAGTGAAGACCACTTATATAGCTAGATAGTGGCACAGGTATATTTGGATGAGATCGTCAAGTTGCATGGGATTCTGTGGAAGATCATTAGTGACCGCGATCCTTTGTACACTTCCCATTTTTGGACTACCATGCAGCATGCCCTTGGGATGAAGATCAATTTCAACATAACATATCACCCCGAGACAAATGGATAGATTGAGTAGGTGAATCATATTTTAGAGGACATGCTCAGGATGTATGTGATGGATTAGTAGTCTAGATGGGAGGAGTACCTATACTTGGTGGAGTTTTCCTACAATAATAGTTTTTAGAGTTCTATAGGCATGGCTCCTTTTTAGGATTTATATGGTAGAGAGTGCAGGACACCTCTTAGCTGGGATAGGCTAGAGGATAGGGTTTCTCTTGGACTAGCTTTGTTGCAGGACATGGAGCAAAGTAGGTGGTATTGATTAGACAGAGACTGTAGGAGGCACAAGACAAGGTAGAAGAAGTATGTGGATCAGCGTAGGAATGACCATAGTTTTGATGTGGGCATGAAGGTGTTCCTTCGTGTTAGGCCACATAAGATCCCTATCCATTATGGAAAAGGTTCTAAGTTATCTCCTAGATTCATGGGTCCTTTTGAGATCTCGAGCATATTAGCCCTTTGGTCTACCATCTAGCATTGTCACCTAGCTTGTCTCGCATACATGATGTGTTTCATGTTTTTAGTTCTTAGGAGATATGTTGCAGATCCTTCTCATGTGTTAGATTGGACATCATTATAGGTGCAGGATCAGGGGTAGGTGATGGTGGAGCCCATTTGCATTCTAGATCGTAGGACCCTAGGCCTTGAGGTAGAGAGGTTGATTAGGTTCGGGTGCAATGGGACATAGATATGATGAGACTGCAGCTACATGGGAGGATGCCACTTTATTATGAGTTTAGTTTCCACATTTGTTCCAGTGACTTCTAGGAGGAATTTGAGTCTAAGGGGAGGGGGATGTAGTGCCCACTTCCCTTTGACACCTTTTGATGTTGATCATGACATTGTTGGCTATATTATGGACATTATTATAGTTTTGATTTAGTATGATGTTAGATATTTGATCATGGATTATTGTTGACTTTGATTCTTATATGATGCATGATGATTATTAGGGACACTTTATATGTTGATGATGTTATACTATTGGACATGGTTATATGATAGATGTTGTTTGGACTTGTGATATTTGGATATTGTGAGTAGCCCTAGAAATGGAAAATTATTGGATGATGATATAGTTGTTGATAAAACTATAATGATATTGTTAGATTGCTTTGATGTTGTTGTGATTCATATATCTAGATGATTTTGGAAATTTAATTATATTTATATTATTTTGGATGTTTTGATATGGCCATGAGGCTGAAGGAGGTATTTGTGTTTTGCAAGTTAAAATATCACAACAAACATTGGGGGATTGGAGACCAACCACATTGGAATTCTAGATGAATTCAACAAGGTCACCATGGCAACTAGTTTTTTTTTGTGTGTGTGTTTGTTAGTGTTAGGGATTCCCATGGGGATCACCTTTAAATGTGACCAAGGGATTTTATGTATTTCTTTTATTTTTGGTCCCTTTGTTATGTTTTCATGTGTTTATTTTGTGATGCTTTTACCCTTTCATTAATTATTAAATGGTGTGTAAATATTGTGAGTAATCATATGTTTAGTTAATTAATTAAAATATGTCATAAGAATGTAATTAATAGAGTTGGTGGCCATGTTTAAAAGTGTTTAAAATGTGTAAGTAAGTAATGTGTAAGTAATATGTAAGTGATGTGTAAGTTAACTTTTGAGTGTAAAACACTCCACCTTATTAAAAATTCAAATTTTTCCCGGGAGGCTGATTTTGGAGGCTTATGGGACAAGTTAAACTTGTCCCATACCTCTTAAATTTACATACCAACCTTGCCTATGGTTGGAGGGTTAAATTTAGACCTTTTTAATGCATTTTTACAAGTCAAGTTTAATGTTGTAATTGCACTTTTCTTACATAATTTAATTTCAGTCCTTATGGGGTATGGACTTGTTTGAGTGTGTAAGTAAATCTGTCATATTATTCACCCACCTATTTATTATGCATTGGAGAATGAAGTTGACTTTTTGTTTGGGTTGAGGATGTGTGATGTGTGGCATCCTACATGGATCCACCTCATCCTCTTATCTTCCCCTCCTCTATAAAATTTGAATTCCTTGTCTTGTTTTTGGTTCCTTCACTTTTGGGAGACTTCTTTTGGGAAAATTTTCTTGTTGTTTTGGGAGGTCTTGCTTAGAGAATTTTTGGAAGATTGTTGCATGCTTGTATTGGGTTGTTTTTTGGATTGCTTGCATTAGAAGGAGCTTGTTGTTTTAAACTTGGAACAAACTCCATCATGGAGAGGTAAGAGCTTGGCTCTGGAAATACTCTTCTTTTCCCTTTTATGAATATGTAAATGATGGTATGTTTGTTATTGTTTGTGGGCTGTGGGTAGATGGCCTAGGAATGGTGTAGGAGAAGACTATGGGGTTTATTATGTGGGAGGCACAAGTGTGTTTTAGGGAGGTATAAGGGTGGAGGGAGTTAGGATTTGGGTTCCATATTACAAAGAAATAGCTTGCATTTATTTACTCGTTATGGAGTGCCATAAGAGTTGGGGAGACATAAGAAATGTGAGGAATAAGGGGTACTTGGGGAGGCATAAGGAATGTCAAAGATTTGATGTACTATTGTTTTTATTTGTAACTTAGGTGGTGATACCCATTTCCCCATTTGGGAGGCATAAGAAGCATCCCCATAGTTCTTGATCCTTTGGATTGCTTAGTGAAGACTTAGTATTGCTTGTCATGTGTTATTGTAGTTGTAAAAACTACATTCTATTTTGGACTGTGTTTTATTGTGAAAATTTTGTGTGTATGTTTGTGGAAGCCTATTGTTGCCATGAGTTGGATCAAATATTTTATTGCATTGTGGTTAGGTCTCTGGGGCCAATGAATAAGGATGAATTCTCCTTTCATTTGATGTCTTGGTTGGGTGGAGAGCGTTTCCTTTCCCCTACCTTTGTTGTGATCAAAATTGGAAGAAAGAGAAGAATGCATGTTGTTATTCTGGAGCTAAGAAAAGATAGTTTGTCAGTCCCTTGTGAAATGAAATCTCATTGTAACCTTTCCCTCTTGAAGTGGATGACCTTGTAAATGTTTGTAATGGAAAGATGTTGTACTGACTGCAAGTTGAAATTGGAAATATAAAAGAGTTATACTCTATATGCTTTTTTGGGAAGAATGTGAAAGAATGATATTGTTTTTGTATACTGTACATTGAAATCAAATGGAAAGGAATTTGTATGATTTTCATTGGAATTATTGGAAGTTTTACCTTATTCATATGATATTTTTCAATTGGAAATTTGTGTTTATCATGCACTAGGAAGACCCTATTTTGAAAGTGGAAATGTGCAAACACGTGAAAAGAAAATGTATTATTTTGCCCTGTGTCAATAAATGATTTTTGGAAGGAATAAAAGAAAAAAGTTGTAAAGTTGTCTATTGGAACCAAAAAAATAATGTAATGCTTTTCTCAAATTGCATTTTAGTATTTAATTTCATCATTTCAATGTATTGGAATCTTTGTTTGAAAGGAAGAAATGCTTGTGAGAAAATACGTATTTTTTCTTTTGGAAATGTGTAAAATTGGAAATCGAATTGCATTTTGGTCTTGAATGGTTTTCTTTGAATCAAATAAAACTTATTAGATTAGAATTGGAATGAATTTTAATACTTAGAATATGAAAATGGCAAATAGATCCTTTAAAATTTGATCCTTGTTTTTTTGTAATTTCAAACTGGCAATTATCTAAACCAAAAATGCATAGTTCAAACCCAAAACAATAAAATAACAAATTAAATAATTAAATTGAATTTTTAGGTCTAAACTAATTCATCTAGACATTAATACTCAAGAAAATTTCTTAGAAAACTTAGTAAAATCGGCTGGAACCATTTTACTATCATTTTGCAGTCGTTTTTCTATCAAATGTTGGAAATTTTGAATTAAGCCTCAATCAAACAAATTAACCCTTGAAATCTATCCTAAATTCATCTAAGAACAATCCCCCATGTCTATTTGACATGTTGAGAGAGGAAGAAGATCAAATTGAATAGATCTAACAAGTTAAAATTTATCAGTTCACACTATAAAAGCCTACAGGCCGTTTTCTTAAAATTGACCCCTTAAAATTTATCAAAACCAAAAATTAATGAGCTCTATGTAAAGAGGACGTCGAGATATTTCTAGAAAGTCCTTGTTTTCCCCAAACTGAGATCTCTATCAAAAGTTATGGCCTTATGAAGTTTTCTTCACTTGGCATTAAAATTTTGGGAAAATTTTCCTGGCGGGCCGTGGCTTGAATTTTTCCTTGGGGCTTAGGAAAATTTTTGGGAAAATTTTCAAAAAAATTCTCCTCTGCCTCACCAGCCTGAAGTTAATCAAAGGCTTCCACTTGGCACCATGAGGTGACAGCGGAGGGGCAGATTCTCTTTTGAACTTAGCGTTTTGGAAAATTTTGGGAAAATTTTCCAAACTTTCCCACCAGCTCGCAACCAATCAAGTGATGCCACGTGGCATCATGAGGCATCGAAGGGAAATGGATCCCTTTTTTTCTTTTACATATCAGAAAATTTTTGGAAAATTTTCCAAGTTTTCCCCGATGTTTCACCGGCCCATAGCCATTCATAGGCTGCCACATGGCATTGAGAGGTGTCAGCGGAGGCGCAGGTCTATGTACCCTCTTGGCCCTTTGGGGCTTTAAGTAATTTTTCTCCCCACCACCCCTACCTTCCTTGTGTTGGCATAGGAGATGCCACGTGTCTTTTTTAGACTCACGGGAGTGTGGGCACAGAGCCAACTTTTCACCTATGTGGGAGAATTTGTAAAATGTTTCCCGCCACCCCACCTTTCCTTGTTTTTCCCCATGCTACCGTAGGGAGTGCCACGTGTCCTTTGCGGACCTGTGTGAGCATGGGAAAAAATGTGATTTTTTCCCCTCGTAGAATTTTTTTTACAAATGTCTCCCCGCGGCCTGCCAACCCACCCTTTGGGCAAAATTTCTCCCCTAGGCCCGTAGGCCCGCCCTTGGGGAAAATTTTCACCCCAAGGTCTACCAGCCCATAACTTGAAAAATATGAGGATTTAGGAGGAATTATTTATATCACTGGAAAGGTGAGGAAATTTCATATTCAATGGGAGTTATTTAGGAAATTTTGAATGTGTTAAGTATGTGAAAAATCAAGTTGAAACTTTAAGCTTTGTTAAAGAATGGGTATGGTGAGGAATTTTTCCTCCGAACCTAATTGGAACTTCTAACCACAAATTTTGGACCTTATGACCTTTGATAATTATTAATAAAAGGAAAGTATACTCTAGTAGATTTGAATAGTTTTAGAACCTATTAGTGGTAATCTGTTGGCTTGTAACATGTTTGATATTCTTTTAATAAAAAAATTGTTCCCTAATTTTCCTAACTAATCCTAGGTTGGTCTTGGGTCTCAATTGGGTTGTTTTAATAGGCATTACATCACACTAATTGATAACATGGTTTTATTCTACCATGGAAACTTTAGCAGTCAAAGAATCAGGGACCAATCTATTCTCTCTTAGTTGGTGTTGTTTATTTCCTGATCCCACAGGCCATTTTCCTCTCTCATCTGATCTGTGATCACCTCTAGGATGATTCCAAAATCTATTTTGGCCCTGAGGTTGGTGTTGGCCTTGAGATCTCTACCCTATTCCTTTCTCTACTCTAGAAATTTTATAGGAAATTTCCTTGACTGCTCCTACTAAAGTCTTAACTACTTCCTCCAGATCAACTCCCTTTCTTGTCTAAGGCTTTTAGGGTTTATTAACTTGACACCCTCCCTTTTAGGAGGTTTCCCTGCTACCTTAATATTATTTTCAATTTTCACTACCATAGTGAAAGCTTGCCTCAAGGTTTTAGGATTCTTATCCCTCAAATAATATGCAACTTTCTTATCAAAAGCATCAGAGTACTTTATTAGGTAGGATTAATCACTTGGCCTCAAAATTATAGGCAATCTAGTTAAAGTCTTGTTGAATTTGGTGTTAAAGTCTTGAACAGGCTCATTGGGATTCTTCTTTATGTTCTTAAATTTTGATAGAAGAAATATAGGGTCTATTTTATCCCCATATTATGATCTAAATGTATTTTTCATCTCAGTTCATGAATGAATTGAATTATCTGGTAAGGACTTATACAAATCATGTGCATCCTCTTCTAATGTGTGGATAAACAAATTTATATAGACATCTTCATGTTCAATCTCAAAATCTTCCATAGTATTGACAAAAAGTCTTAGGTGCTGGTCACTAGTAATAACATTATTTCCTTGAAACTTAGGTAACCTATTCCTTACTTCTTGTGGAACTACATTAGGATATCCCACCATGCCTATGAAATCTATGGGTCCAAAGACATTTACAACAAAGGAAGGTCTAGGTGGAGGATGAGCCATGTTATTTTGAGGAGTTGATCCTATAGGATGATTAAAATGGTGTGGGACAAGGGGCCTTTGAGGTAATGGCATATGGTCTTAAAAGTAATGATCCTTTAAAGAATCAGTCTCATAGAAAAATTGATTAGCTCTAAGTGATAAAGGAGGAAGATGAGGAATACCTATATTAGTCATAAATGAAGGCCCCTCACCAATTGGAGTATATAAATTTGCACAAGGACTGCTTGATCCGAAACTATCTAAGGAACTAAACTAATCTTCTATCATAGGCTAATCACTCTCAACCACAAACACTACTTTATCTCTCCGATCTTTGACCTCCCAAGCTTTCTAGACTTATTTCTTATTTGGATTTGTCCTTCAAATCTCTGGAAACAACTATCTAGAAGGGTATGTCTTGAATAAAGACCTTCTTCCATCAAAATTTACAAATATCAACAACAAATTTCAATTATCAAAGATTAAGACACTGACATTTACAAGAAAATTTGAACAAATATGGAGTCGCCACTAAGGATTTGCACCTTAGATGTGTAAAACATTGCAAATGACTTGTCAATTGTAAATGAATACTTAATTTCAATAAATCTTGACAAATATTAGCATCCTTTGTCAGTATTTATCCTTATCCAAGAAAATTTAGTGCAAAGTTTGCTTAAACTAGGAAATATCACGTAAATAACTCTGATCTTGCTTATTTTTCACAAATCTCAACAAAGGATGACATTTAGACCACATATTTACATCTAAACATGTATGAAGCATTACCAAAGGTTGATATTTATTTGTATTTACACAAATAATCACTGAAAATGATGTCATAGTGATGTTAGTACCCAAGTCGACTCTCCCTTTGTAGTCGAGCAATATAACCGGAGCTAAGCAAGATTCCTAAAGAATGATGGATCAAGATTTAAGTAATTTTGTAGCCGGGGAGGATATCATCATCTCTTTATCACTTGAGCATGGAGAAGTTAGGTAGTACAGTGCTAAAGGTATGACCTACCCTCCTAGTTTAGGATCTACCTTTAGACAGGGTGAGAAGACCCATTTTATAGTTTGTATTTGTAAGGGAAATGAATATATCAACAGTATTTGACACTCCTTTATAAGGAAATTGAGAAATAACCTTGGGAAGACATGGTCAATTCAAAAATTCTAACTCTCATGATTTTTCACTTTAGACAATGCAGATGTCTCCTAAAACAAGGCTTAGACTACTAAAGACAACAATGAAACCAACTTGTTTATGCATATTTTGGCTTTAACAAGGAAATCATGGGTAGTTTTGGTGGGATTTGTTGGTTTTAGATGTATTTGGTTGGGGAATTAAGCAAGATAAAGTTGATTATACTAAATTTTAGAGAAATTTTAACAAATGTTGGGAAATCTACCAAGTGAAAGACAAAAACACCTCAAATAGCTCACAATGCACCTTCAACTAGAAGATGTACATTCATGGAAGCCCAAAAATGCATAGTTTCACACAATATTTGAGAGTTCAGACATAAAATATCATGCCAAAGACTCAATAAAACATCAAGGATCCACAATTTGTCACGCCTAAGATACACTCACAGGCTTACAAATAACCTTTAACAAAATGGAGACAAAGTGACTTTAAAACTGTTTATTGCACATATGAAATGAAATCTCTTCTCAATAGTACAATTGCAATTTCCACAATGCTACCAGAATGATAAATCTTTGTGTGATTTAAAGGGATTCCTAAAATAAGACTACAACAGGAATATGAATAACTATTTTTAAGTATCTCATCTTAAAAGCGAGATACTGATAATGCTCATGATCAAACGCAATTAACTCAAAGACTCAAAATTTTTTTATCAGCAATGGAAATTTTGATCTACGGTCTCAATGCTTATCAATGGTTGTACACTTGCAACCATCTTGACATGATTTAATTTGAAGGCTTATAGAAATTAATAGGTTTCTCGAGAAGAGTTATTAGGAAAATGGTTTTCTCTTAGTTTTCTGTTCTCTTCTAAAATTTAAGAAAATTTAACCCCCTAATGCGAGAGTATTCTCATCATATTTATACAATTTCATTCACTCACTCACTCTCCCCCTTTCCCCTCCAAATCATGAATATTCAAGAGAATATTCCCCTTTACAACATATACTTTGATTTATATTACTCTTATGAATATGCCTCATCTAAATATTCTAGGTGGAAGAGTTACGAGCCTTTCACGTTTTTCCTCCATTCAATTATGATTAGGATGCTATGTCATCTTATTTTGATAATTTTTAATCATTTTTTCATTTGGTGAATAAATGGTCACTTTTTATGGTTTTAAAGTTCCTTTAGATGGGTTGATTTGATAGGTAATCACATCTTCATTTTTGAGAATCCTTCTCGGAGAACACATATTTATTTTCATGCCTTTTTGGGATGATCATTCCCACATGGTTTTTGTCATATCAATCCAATAATCATCATTTTGCATAATCCCAACTTATCTCACATGTATTTCTCTCTGTATATATCTCGTTTAAATATTATAGGCTATTTAACCATGATTACACCCAGTTTAATCTGGTATGCCTTAAATTTCCTATAAAAATATCATTTCACTTTATTGATTCATGTTTTATTTTTTGAATATAGGAATTTTGAGGAAATTCATCTCCATTATGGAAATAAAACCACTTACAACCAATTTGAAAGATATTTCCAATAAGGACTTGCATTCTATCTTTGATTTGTCGAGGTCCAGATGAAGCAATTTTCAGTATGGTGTTTGATATTGTTGACCCTGAAGACTACACCATGCCTTTAATAGGCCAATTTGTTTGGGTTCCACTTTTAAGAAGACTTATCAGGATAAGTCCCATTTTATCTACATTTCAGATGATGTATTTTCATCTGTTCAGGCTTGAGCATTAGAAAACACCTAAGGCCTTGAGGAAGTTTTGGACTATGAGTAGGCCCAATGTTCAAGGTTTGACCAACTATAAATGCCCCTACATTTTGATGAAGCATTTTTATTAAATAAATACCCTTAGAGTCTTATGTTCTTAATGGAGGAATCTCACTAGATACAATGCCTACTCTTTCTCGTAAGATGGATGAATTGGAGCAACGTGTCTCAATTTTGGAGACAAAACCATCAGTGATTGTACCCTCTCAAACTCCTGAATCATCACCACCTTTTGTGAAGAAGTATAAGGGTGAGTCTAGATCTAGGCCTCCTACTCCATCCACTCCAGGATCTCCTATGGTTACACTTCCAACTCAAACTTTCAAGCCATCCTCCACTTTCAAAGCTACTGGAAAAAATCTCTCCCTAAGGGTGGTATGGATATGAATGAATGGGTTTCCTCTCATGAGAGGAAGTTAAAATTTATCAATTTTTGGGTGGTCCTTTGTCAACTCTAGATGAAACCTGGTATTTGGGTATGTTTCATAGATTAGAAGGAGACATTATATTTGTTCAAATGGAATTGGGAATAGATGAATTTATTCTCAGGAAAAATAGGCTAGTGAACAAACTTCCTCTTTGCAGAGAGGATTCTAGGATGGTAGATAATTATGTTTCTTCCTTATGTTACCTTTTTATGCAACTCTCAAATCTATATATGTAATCTTTTATTCATGGGTTGGGGCCCTTATAGATCCCCATTTTTATTTTTTCAAAATAAAAATATAACAAACATTTCATTAGTTTATATGCTTTATAATGGACATGAAATTTTATCCAAGCAATATAAAAATCTAATGCATTGTATCAAATTAAATTTATGCCAGAGAGTAGCAAGTTCAAAGTAATATTCATCTTTCATGAAACAAAAGTAGAAAATGACACAAGAGTTATAAATGAAATATGATAAAAAAAAGAAATTTTAAGAAAGACAATCCTAAGCTTGTTCATCATTCTTCATGTCTATGTATTTGTATTCTTCACTTTCTTCTTCCTCCGGTAGCCTTGCTACATATGCATCATATATTTGGAACAACTCATTTATCTCCTCTTCATCTGGCCCTGTGTGGTATTGGAAGATCAAGGTCTTCTTGGCTATTTCATTCACACAATGTCCCATTTTTTGTTTATACTCCAATGGTCTTTCCCTTAGTTCTACAATTTTGTTTTCTATTTTCCTCATTGTTTTGATAACTTCATAAGAGAAATTTTCTTTCTGGATGCTCTTTTCAAAAGAAATGAACAATAAATCAACTTTTAAATCACCATAACTCTTCTTAAACTTATCAAATACCATATCTTATAGCTTTGAATCAATGGTGTCCATAGTGTCATCAACCCACTTTCTTTTAGTCTTTATCTTTTCTTTAATCCCATTCAAGACCTCCACTCTAATATTGGCCAGCTCTTCCATGGCATATTGGGTCCCCATCTTTTCATGTGGCACAATCCCTTAATTTTCAACCAAATATTCTTTACATTTAGTAACATGATTAATTTTGGGAAAAAAATCCTCAAAATAGAATATCTCATTGTCACATTGCTCAATTAATTCATCAATTTCATTGAGTTTATTTTTGAGGTATTCATATTTTTCTCTAGCTTCTTCAATAGCTTATTTTCCCTTTTTGATCAGATTTTCAACCCATGTGTCAACAACCTGAACCTTCTTAACAACTTTATCAATCTGTTCCATTCCTTTAATGGTAGTAGCAGAGGCACTTTCTTGAGTTTGACTAGACTGGCCAATTAACTGTTGCAAACTAGAACTCAATGTTTTGACTTGTTCTTTTAATTTCCTTTTTGTTATCCTATCTTCATCAACCTTTTGTAACAAGTCACTAACTACCTCTGATACTCCTTGCTTCAATTGATCTCTTGAAGGTTTTCCTAGAGGAATAAGTTGGACATTTTAATCACTTGTTATATTATCTCTTGTTTTTCCCTCATGAGGGATTGCAACTTCCAACATTTTAGACCCAAGTGGATCAGTGTGAGTCTTAGTGATAACTATAGATTTGTTGGAATACCTTATAGGTTTTGGGAAGGCCAAGGCTGTGACCTCTATGCCTTCCACAAGGATAATATATTTTTCTTCTTTTGAAATTATCGCTCCCATCCAACCCTTTTCAAGAGTAGTATCAACCTTCATTTCCGGCAATGTTTTTTTGGATTTCTCAGGGATAAACACCAACTGTTTGTATACCTCTTGCACATCTCGAACTGATGACTCTTCATGTTTTTCCTCTCCAACTCCCAAAGTGTTTTTATTTGAGTTCACCTTGTATTGGTACTTACCATGATTGATTTTCTTCTTGATCCTAGATTTAGGGTTAACCAACTTCTTCTAGAGTCATACCAATAGTTAGAACATTTTCTCTATTCATCTACCCACTTGGTGCAATCAAAAATTATAAAGTTTCTTTGGGGTTCCTGAGTTGGTGATATTTCCTTGGGAAATTATTTTCCTTCTATAATTTCTTCCTCATTTAGAGGTTATTGCTTGGTGGGAACATTGTCACAAACCGGAACACTAACTTCCTTTCGTTATTTTGATTCCTCAATTGGTGAGATGGTAGGATGGATCTCAGTAGTTAACTCTTTACCTTTATAAATTCTCTCATTTTCATTAACCTTCTCCTTTGTACCCATTTATTTTGCAACTTCAATTACCTTTTCTTCAACAAAATTTTCTTGCTGTGGTGATTCACTTCGAGGATTTTCTTCAACTAATGTCTCAATGTCCATAGCCTCCCCACCAGAAATTCCTTGGGCCTCTAAATTATTTACCTCTAAAATGGTCTAAATTTTAGGAGGTACTTCGACATTATAGATTATGACATTAGAGATTTTGATGCAATGGTTTGAACATAGATAGATTCCTTGACTTCCTCACCTAATTGAGGAACATCTATACCTTTTACTTCTTGTTTTTCAACTATTATTTCAGATGCCTTAGATGTAGGAACTTCTTCATTCTCATATACATCTACTATCTCAATCGGGCCTAATGTGGATTCATGTAATTGATCAAAATAAGGGACACTCATACCTTTCACTAGTGAAGCAAGAGATACTGGTTGTATAATTGGCCTGTCTTGGTCAACCTATTGTCTTGGTGATGGAATTTCTTGATGAGCCATGAAGACATATCCTCCTTTTTGTTCCTTGATGGGCATGAGAGGATTAATCACTTCATCATTTTTATGTTTTTGTCTCCTATGTGTATGATCACCATCTCTCTTACTAAGGGTTGTTCAAATACAATCTTTTATTTCTTCTTTATCCTTTCAAATTACTTGAGGTCTTGTGTTGTCCTTCCCTTGGCACTTGGTGATTCAAATTAGACATTAGAACTTGCAATAGCTCCTCTCATCATTTTTTTAGTATTCGGGACTTTGGTAAAACCTCTTAAGAGAATTTATGTGTGGCCAAAACTTTCCTTTTGATTGTAGTGGAACTGAAAAATTAATAGGGAATTTTCCATAGACTTTAGAAGCATTTCCTCAGTTTTCTGCTTCAAAGCAGACATGAACGTTCCAATTCCATTGGCATCAGAATTCCATTCATCCATAATTCCTTTAGTGGGCCTCCTTGAAGGTAATTGAGCGGATTTTACACCTAAGGGATCCATTATGTCAGCTCCTTCCTTTAAAAGAGGAAGGCCATCCTTCAAATTTCCCAATTCCCTAAATTTATTGAGAACCTTTGTATTTTGAATAGATAAATCAATGCTCTTATGTGCCAACCAATTCAAATTTCTTCTCATTACATGAATAATCATGTCATGTTGATCATCTAACTCATCTTCATCCCACTTTAGGGGAGTCATTGGTTGTCCATCTATCCCTTGGTCAATATACAATTGACTCACAATTTGTGGATCATCTATAATTCCCTTGGGTAACGCTGCTGGGTAACGCGCTTTTGTTTCTCGGCGGTCGTTTTACTGTTTTTCTGCTGTTGTTTTGCTGTTATGTCTCGTCTGAGTAGCTGTTTCGAGCTACGTTGAGCTTCACTGTAACACTTGGATTTTGATCCATTAACTCTGTTTCTCACTCCTATTCCGGCTCTCAGGCCTCTTTTGTTTTCAAGGGTATAGTCCCTTTCAAAAAACTATTTGCCAATAATTTAAAAAAATATTGAAATCAATAATCCATGTGAGCGTCATTCTTTAAAATTATATGAGCTCGACTTCCTCCTCATCCCTGCAATTCATCCAGTAATCCTCAAAAGGAGGCTCATTTTCAAAGGAATTTAAATTTTTAACCACCCCTCTTATATAATAATTAGACCTTGTTTCAAATATTTCACTATTAAACCTTCTTCATTTCATCTTCCATTAACCTAGTTTTTATAATAGAAGGGTAGGAAGATATTAAAATCTTGATAGGAAATTTGATATTTCTCTTATGCTTCCCAACAATTAGCTTATGAACAGGTTTTAGCTGCATGTTTAGTTCACATAGGGCCATTTTGTCATCTAGGTATCTTGGCAACTTGCATGGTTTCCCTTCAAATCCACTAACTTTGACGTATGTGAAATTTTTGTACTGAATAAAATAACATCCATACTCCATTATTGTTTTCCTAGCCTCATCTATAATCCTATACTATTCCCATTCTGGTTTAAACAAACATATAATAGGTGCAAAAAATGCATCATTTACCAATCTTACATTTCTTGTCTAATTACTCAATTGTAATTGGGGAAATATCTCATGCATCTAACATTGTTTGAAATAAGCACATGGCACAAGACTAGGGAAATGTCTATGGCCTGCAATTTTATATATTAGGTATGTCATCATGTAGAATTTGAGTTCTCTAATGCCACCAATCTTAATCTTTGTTGTTAATGTTATCATATGATCATGGAGTGACTCAACAATAAAAGTTACCAAAAAAATTTCCTTTTTCTCCAAAACAATCCACATGTAGGTGCACATCCACTCCTTGAACTCATTTTTGTTTCTAAACCAGCCATTCTAATTAGCATTACATCTTTTTATTATTCAAGAAATTGTATCCTAACCAATCTCTTAGGGATTCTAGTGGTTGCCTTATTTCTCTGCTAAGAGCCATTTAGTATTTATTGCCCTGACATATTCCTTTTTCTTGGCCTCATAATCTTGTAGGGATAAATCAATACCTAGGGTTATTAGATTTCAAATCACGGAAATTTTAGCATTATCCTGATGGCTGTAGGCATCAAAGTTAGTACTACTTCACCACTTCCATCTAACACTTCCCTCTTTTCTGGGTCATAATTCATAGCGTAAAGTCTCACCAATTCTAGGAAATGTAAAGAGGGGGAATGACACCAGCTGAAGTAATGTTGCTAGCTTGAATTGATTTCATGGATTCACTCTTATTAGGGATATTCAATCTTTATAGTAATTCATTCAGGTCAGCATTCATTAAATTCATATATGTGATCTTATCCATATCACTGGTGATTCTAGATGCAACAAAAAAACCATATGACATCATCTTCATATTTTATGCCTTAATTTTACTATCAATTTCCTTGCAAATGATGAAAGGTACGAAGGTATCTCAGTTCTTACCTATTTTCTATGTGTAATTATCCTTTTCTTTGAAGACTCTTCAAACCTCTAACTCTCATTCTATGCTCTGTAGTGTTTGAATAATTGAAACATTCCTCCTTAATTTGTGTAAAAAAACATTAATGGTGGCAGTCATAAATGCGTTGCATCATGGCCATCCATTCTACTTTCCACATTTTTAAATGTGAGCCTTCCATGTGGAATAATTCTATGTAATACAAGCTCAGGAGGCTTTTTACATTTTTGCATCATTTTTGAATGTAGACACATTTATTTATTTGACTCGATCACCCACCTTTGACTTAAAATCCAATCCTAACACGTGTTTAAATCCTAATAGTGGCAGAGTTGTGGGCCCTTTTTAAATTTTTTTCATTTTCTCAATTGAGCCCAAAGTTACAAATTTGACCCGAGGACCCACTTCTCCGATATTTACATGAGAATGCACCATGTTTCCTTGACAAGTCTCAAGTGTCTTTCTACATTTTTACACTTTATTAAATCATTATCAATTAACACTATCAGACCCTGATTCCTCGTTCCAACCTAATTTTGACATGTATACCTCTTCGGGAGTGGGGTCAATTCCTTGTTCTACATTATTTGACTACGAATATTCCAGGGAATATTCATCAGGCCTCGGGGCTAAGTTTGCAATTTGTGAATGTTATAATTTTTTTATAACTTTGCATATTGATCTGTCATACCGCAACCAATGGAAACAAGCCACGTATGATCCAAAGGATGAGTAAAACATGAAATTTTCAACATGGCTAGAATATGATGTACAAAGATATTTCTTAGGATCAAACACGATTTACGATTCATTTTTTTATAGGGATCTTCAAGAACAACACATCTATCACGTTCTTTGACTGAAAAGAGGATTTACTACGTGAACATGAAATTTTAAAATAGATTTATCATAATTGTATTATTTGAACACACATTTTCATACAGGAAAACCAGACAATGTAAAATTTTGAGGGCATGCACAAGAAAAAGTGGTGAGATTAAGTTGAGAACCAATATGGGAAAAGGAAATGACCCCCTCAGCCACCTTTTATGTCATTCATTGATGACCCTATAAAAATATTAAGGGATAGACTATAGAGTTTGGTCCCCAAAGAATAATTATTTGTATGTGACATATTAAGGATGGATTGTTACACACAAAAAATATGCTATCATGGAGCATGCATATGCATGAATATGAGCGAGAATTTGAGGTAAGAGATGATTATTATTCCAAATTAAGGTTGAAGAAGGATTCATGGACATTACACAATGTCATCGACCCCATGAAGCTGAAAAATGAATAAACGGGTAATGTGCTCAACAAGTTGGAACTTGAGATAGGAAGGAGAAGTCTAGAAAAAGGGTCTAATATGAGGAGAATGATGAATGGGGCAAAGGAAAAGGATCAATGATACAAAATCTAAAAAAAAGAGATAAGGGATCAAAAGAAGCTAACAAGTGATGCATATGATAAAGGAGGTGAAATGATAAAGAACATCACAAGTGCATGCATTGAACTTGTAGATTAGGCCTAGGATGTGTATTAAATGGAGTTTAATTATTTTAAAAAATTAGTGTGCATGATGCTAATCGATAGGAAAAGTGGGAAATTGTCATTAGGATAATTATTAGCTAAAAATTATAATAAGAATAAGGAGGCAATCTGTGAAAAGATATCAAAATATGAGGAACTAATCACAGAGATCAAGGAGGACACTAAGAAGGAAGAACTGACATGTGATAATCCCAAAATTTTGACCCAATTCTTAGCACGCATGTTACGACAGATGAGGAGGAAAAGTTAAGAGTGATTCAAGCTACCATGAAAAATAATAAGCTTGAACAAGAGAAGGTCATGTGTAAGTAGCATCCAAAAGAGAATTGATCAAAGCCATGAAAGACATACTTAAGGAAAGCTCAAGGAAATACACACCATGTTCATGTATAGGGTGGATGCCTTTGAAAGTGTGACCATGGACTTGGATGCAGTGGTGAAAGATTTAAAGGAAAAATTTGATGAATTGACATTTGAGAAAATATCTAGTATTGTTGAAGTTTGATTAGACAAAGTTGTAAAGGAGTTGGCAAGATGGAAGGAGTTAGAAAATATTTTGAGCATGGATTTTTTAAAGCTTCTCTAGTCACCTCAAACATGATTTTGGATGCATGCATTAGTAGGATTATCATTCTTTGATTCATGGAGTAAATGGCCATATTCTTTATTCTTCAAGGTTCTTTAATTCTTTGATTCATTCATTCTTTGGAGGATCATGTTCGTTTCAAATATTATCAAGGATAGAAAATACCATTAGTGTGGGGTAATGTTGAGTGGAAAAATTGGCTAAGTTCTATCCATGTAAAGATACTAGAGACCACATGTGATGGGTACATGAAGGGTCACATAACATGTTAAAGGGATCAATGCACACAATTTTGCACATGAGCACACATGGTTCCAAGACTTGACCAATTTTCCGAGAATGCGTATAAAAATAGAAAAGTAGAAGATGGAGTAACGCTAAAGTAAGATCTAGAATAGGAAAAGCACATGCAAGACAATGCATGAAAACAAGATATTAATAGGATTAAAATAGGATTAAAGAAAGGAGCTAATTATAGCCCGATTTATCATTAAGAAAGAGTTGAAAAATCATATGATTATTAGTAGAGAATTCCTATTATTAGGAGTTTCATGTAAATGGTGAAGGGTAAGTCCCCACTATGTATATATATAGATGATGCACTCTTGTATTAACTATTTCTGGTTCTAGAGAGTTTTTCATATTTTTGGAGTATGTGAGTCTATATGAGAACTATGTGAGCATGCATGCTCTAGTGCATGGATGTATTGGGTATTGATGTAATCAACATAATTATTATTTAATAAGTGATTGTGGTAATGAATTGATTTTTTTATGATGGAAAATTGTGTTTACATTGCAAGGATTACTAGATTTGAGTATGGCTTGATGGGTATTCAAATCTCAATAGTCGATATCTATGAATGATTTCTTTATTATATGTGTTTCCATAATTTTTATGTTATGATGTATCTTCTTGCATGAATGGTTATTATAATATTTATGATGATTATGCATTTCTAACATCTTGTTAAGAAAAAAGGAGGGACTTGGTGGATTCACTTGCTACAAGTGAGCATTCAAAATTTGTTGAATGAAGTAACAATACGCCTAGCTATGTGTTGAAAAACAAAAATACTACATGTACTAAGAAATTTGAATTACACCCCTTCCTTATAATAATACTTCCTTCAGAATTCACTAAAACATGTGAAAATGTTGTACTCACTAATTTAATAAAAATATAATTAAATATAATTACATAGTAAGCTGATATGAAAAAATACAATAAAGATACATATGTTAAGCACTTGAGCAATAAAAGATATAAAGAAATAGTTGAAATAAAGTACTTAGTTGATTCCTATGTGATCTATAAATGTTCGGGGATATGTAAAGTGTTGGATGGGATGAAAATAGTGTCACAACTACTCCCTGTAAAATTTGGAACTTGAGAATAAAGTTGGGTAGGGGAATACAGTGATGGAAAAGGGCATCTATGTGTTGATGATTGTTCCTAGGCATCGGTGAATACAGAGAAGCTCATAATATTATTTTTCCTATGTCACTTTGGGGTTCAATTTCTAATCCTTATTAGTCTCCTTTTATTCTCTCTTTGATCACCAAGGGTACTGTAACTGCAAAAAAACTCTAACTACCTACACAATCCCACAAACACATCAAATTAGATTTAAATATGCACAATGTGAAGTCATACTAACTCTTGACGGTAACCCACTAAGTGTACTTATAACCGGGAGTTACAACTCATTCCAAAATCCATGTAGTTTTTGTGCTTGTGTGTGGAATAGTTTCCTTAGGTTTCCCTTTTGTCAATGTCACTAAGATAGAGAGCTATAACTATATAATATGCAAATGGGTGATATGGAATTCAACATTTCCTTTCCTATGTATGTGTGTGTAACCCAAAAATATTGTCCCTTTGATGCTAGTGATAGTATGTAGATGTGATTTCCTTAGAATTGCTAGCCAAAATAATAAATTGTAGTTTGTATATATATATGGATCTCTTTTTTGAATTTTGACACTAGTGACATGAAAGGCCGACTATGAGCTCAGGATAAGGATAAGAAAACTAAAAATACCAACCACATGTCAAAATAAATAAAAAGAACAAAGAGGATAAAAACACCCAAAATGGATAGGAGCACATGGGCGCTAGTGTCCAGAGTGAGAGTTGGTGTCCTAGGATAGATGAAAAAGATGTGAAAAGACAGAAAGACGAGGGATCCTTGTAACCCAACCAGGCTGGGTATAGAAATGACAGATGTGAGCGAGAAAGATAATATAAACAATCAAAGAAAGTGGATGGATAAGGGATTGTGTCATCATTGAATAATTTTCTTACTTAAGATCCATACATATAATAACATACTTGAAGACATAATAAAATAGTAGTATGTGTGTTATTTTGTTCCTACATTTCCCCCTTTTATGTTATTTGCAAGGAATTCGAGTAGTTTAAAGGAAGTAAGGAACATACCTATTAAAATTCTAGAGAATCCATATTACAAAGTACGTGTAGAATGTAAGAAATTTAGTATGGAAAACCATTAATCAAATTTTAAATCCATGTGGTGTAAGTGGAGATAGCAAACCGTCATAAGGAGAAATTGGACAAATATCTGAAATGAATTGGATATTTTGGATATTTTGAATTATTTCCAAACGAGATTGAATAGGTAGGAGTGATCAATTCCTAACCCAATTTTTTTTTAAATGGAAATTTTTGGCATCCTACCACCAAAATAAGAGTGTTGGGGAGAGATTTTGTGTTTACTCTCCATCCATTATTTCATCCCCAAAAGGTATAATCATTATAGATGGATAAAGACTAAATTTAGTTCCGATTTAGTTTTGATTGAAGGACCTAACTCTATTCAATATCATAACTCATCATAAGAACTCTTGATCTGATCATGCAACATGGATGTCAATACCATCATCTATCTTATGAAAATGAGAACAAAGAACTTGATCATATTATCATGAAATTTAGATCTTAGGTAGTACAACTTTGCATTAGCAAGGTGAGATCAAGGTATTTATCTATGGAGGATTTCAGAATTTATCCATAACTGATTCTTAGGGTTTTTATCACTTAATCCTAAATTTTACAATGGTTTTAATAATTGTGGCATGTAATCTTCTCCTTAAATTGTTTCATTACATTGAGAACACACTTTTGCAATAAGAGATCACTACTCTCAACCCTTTATTCACACTTACACTCTTTGATCAATCTATACACCCACCACATAGCGTAATGAAGGATATGGAGATGGATATAGAGAAGAGATGTAAGCATGTGATTCTAGGTATGATCAAGGAAAAGAGGGCCCAAAATCCACCTGGGAATGGGTGGTCTCCATGTAAATCCCCAATACTGAAAAAGGACCCGCTAAAGAAGAAATTATGCACCACATATCTTAGAGCGGTCACTATTTCATAGTCACAGATGTGCTTATTAAAAGAGTGGTGCAGAGAAATAGAATAAATTTGATTGGGAAATTCAATGAGCTAAGACCCAATGTGGATTTCATCAGAGATGGGATTGCAAGAAATAACAGTTAAAAGGAAGTATGGAAAACTATCTTCTTAATAAAGGATTCTTCCTTGTTCATTTCAACTTTCTAGAAGACTTTTCCCGATCTTTGGTTGTAGATCCCTATTTCTTAGGAAACATGGGTTTTTTCTCAAAGAGGTGGTCTCCAAGATTTGATTTAGACATAGAGAGCATTAATGGTATGCCCCTGTGAGTCAATATTTTGGGATTTCCTCTTAATTTCTAGGATGAGGAGTTTCTGACAAGTATAACAAAGTCTCTAGGTTCCCTAGTTCCTTTTGATGAAGAAACCAAAGCGTAAAATATTGACATCTACTAGAGTCAGTGTGAATGTTGATATGGAAATATATGTACCCAAAATATTTGTTGTGCACTCAAAGATGGGTAGTTGGAAATAGACACTTAAATATGAGACATCTATTGCTAGATGTAAAAAATGTAATAAATTGGGCCATAGTGTTAAATATTTCCCAAAGAATATCATTCATGGTAGCAAAAGGGAATAAAAAAAGATAATGGAATGACACGAGAAACTATTTGAGGTAAAATCTCAGGAAGAAGGGAAAAGAAAATATATTTACCAAGAAACCAACAAAAAACTTGAAGAATTTATGGACAAAGAAAACCCCTTTGCATACTTTGAAATCTAGGAGACAATTTTCATGGAGAAAGGGAGGTTTTTATAGAAAAATAAATAAATTATCTTGTTATACAATTCATAGAGATAGAGGAAGAGGATGAAATAAAAAATAAAGATGAATATTCATTAGAAATGGATTAGGAAGAATCAAGAGAAGCATCAGAGCAGAGAGAATAAATATTTCAAGCTCAAAGAAAAGTAACAACAAATGACAAGGAAGGATTGGAAACAATTCTAGATGAAGAAAAATACCCAGGAAAGGATCAAATCAGAATAAGAGTGAGGAAATCATAGTGACTCCCATTAAAGGGAAAAGCAATACCCAAGAAGCCTCATCCTCTAAAACCCCCCAAAAAGTTGATGTAGGGGGATGAACAACTAGAGGAAATTTGTCTAGCAAAGAGGAGAAAAAAAGAACCACAGAAAAGGAAATTGCAGCAGAAATAAAAAACTTTGGACTTCAAAGGGCCCAAAAAACCTCATAATATTAACATAAGAGGCCTCAATAGAAAAATTATAAAGTAAAATCTTACTCGTTATTACACTTTGTTTTGTTTTTGTCTTGGTTTTGGACTATTCCTTAAGTGTATTATGACCAATTTTGGGATGGTTTTGTGTTATATGATCTAGTTGTTTTTATGTGTGTTTTATATTTGACTCATGAAATGTTTATTGTCATATTTGGATTGTAGATCCTTATTGTAACAGGGTAGGGACCCTGCCAAAACCCTCCTTTTACTAATTATCAAAAACATTTATAAGCCCACCATGTTCTATATGTATCTAGTATAATATTGCATGAATATTCTATTTGGAAGCATCAATGAGGTCTTAAGAGTTTCTTATAACTTTATAACTAAACATCATATCATTTGTAGATAGCTTTTAATGTCTTTACTTACCAATATGTATGATCCTTCATAAATTTGTAACTTCCCTGAGAATTGGTTTACCTTGAAGACCACTCAGAATTTGCATGAGTATGGATTGGATGGTCCTTCCTTCCTATGAAATATTTTATCCATGTTTATGTTCCCTAATCCCTTCAATAATGTGGTCTCCTCATTTTAATCATAAATAAGAACTTGATATTCTAATCTCATCATGCAAAACTTTGGCTCAAGAACAAATAGTCTACAACAAAATTATGTCATGTATATATTTTTCTTCACAAGGAAAATTTCTCTACAAATTTGATATATTTTATAAGTCTCTACAAGGAACATATGTTCCAAATTTCATCCATTTTCGGTGTGGAATTTAAAATTTATGACTATTTTCCTAGCAAACATTACATCAAACAGTTTGCATGCATTCTCATTAGTAAAATTTCTGTCATCAATAACTTTGTACTAACTTTGTATTATGACTCCAAACTTGTTTTATTTACAATAGGGATGACCAAGGGTCATACTTTCCAAATTTCAACTCTTCACTCCTCTGGTGCATAAGTCATCGCAAATTCTTCTCAATATGCTTTGTCTTATGTTTCACGCTTTACTACTCCTAAGGTTGTCCTATAAATCTTCCATGTGAGACCTTAAAACATCATAATTACTTTTAGATATGGTTTAGGAGTCTGTTTAGATCATATGTTCCTAATTTTATCCTTCATATCCTTAAAATCCATGAGATATGATAAATCTTCTATTAAACCCTAGTTAAGGATTTGAAGGCCCAAGAGGTGAATATTTGTGATAATTTCTTGTTTCATACATCTCAAGACTCAATATTTATATATTTAGATCTATATTCTCCCTACACACATATCTAGTACCTTAATACATGCTTTCACTATTTTACTTCTCTTTACACACTCATTAGCATTTAGAAAACAAAAGGATACAATATTGTACAGTCAAACCTTCGAGAGAGATAATAACAAAGTAAGCATTATGATTGTAACTAGTGCTCATACCAATTCAAATTTCCTTCATGTGCATATGAGGAATAGGATTAAATACAAAATCCATGCTCATAAACTTTTCCTCCATGTTCATGACCACTAATAGGGTCTGTATCATTACAAAATTCATTCCTCCAACACCTTTTGTTCATCTTCTATGAGCTTCTTCACTCCATGCATGCTAACTCTACTCTACCTTCCTAATATCCTTCTTTCTATGGATATATTTAACCCATTCCTCCTTGGATTTATCATGACCAAAAAAACTATCTATCTATATGATCTCCTATCTAACTTGAGACTTATTCTATCTTCCTTGTTGAGATATTCTCTCAACTTACAAAAAACAATAGAAATAGTTGTTTGCCAACTAAGACATAGCTAGGACAACTAAGACATGATCCTCCAATATCCTATAACATCCTAATTCTCCTCCTCCCATGTAGGCTAAGCATAATAACAAATCATATCTTCCTTTACTCTCATGTAATGAGATTTTACATACAAATTCAAATATAAACAATAAACATGGTTTTGGAGGGAAACTTATTCAAACACCTAGTACATAGTACTAATGCCTTGAGAAGGCTTCTTATTACTTGTTTATTATTATTGTGGCATCATGATATGCTCCTTCATCACTTGATGAAATATTAAAAAAGTAGTATGTGTGAGATTTTGTGTCTACATTCCCCCTCCCTTTATGTTATTTGAATGAAACTCAAGTCGTGTAAAGGAAGTACATACTTGTAAAAAGTCTAGAGAAGCCATATTGCAAAGTGTGTGTATAATGTAATATCTTATAGTGTGGTGAACCATGGATATTTTTTTTGATCCATTTGGCATAAGTACATATAATAAATGGTTGTAAGGAGCACTTAGAGAAATAGCTTAAATGACTTGGAGATTTTGGAGATTTTGAATTTTTGCCAAAGGAGATTGAAGAGTTAAGGAGTGATCATTTCCAAACAAAATTTTATTTGTAAATGGGAGGATTTGGGTGTCCTGCCACCAGAGGAAGAGTGTTTGGGAGAGAGGTATAGTTTTACTCTCCATCCATGACTGCATCCCTAAAAGGTCTAACCATTATAGATGGATAGAGACCAAATTTAGTTTTGATTTAGTTCCAATTGAAGGACCCACATAAGAACATTATAGGAGAGGAAATGGCATCTCATTTCCCCCATTCCTATAGTAATTGGTGTTACAATTTGAATAGTATTTGATGGATTCCAAGTTAGGTCATATGGAAGTGATAATAATGCAATGCAACTCCCAAGTTAGGTCATCTAGGAGAGATATTAAATGTTCTTGTTATACCAATTGATTAATTTGATTTGAGTGATAGAAGATTGTTTGAAATAATATGTATATTAGAGATTATTCACACAGAGGTTTTTCTTTTTCCTTAGATTAAGTCATTTTAGGGAATATATTTGAATTAGTAGAAAGTATTGATTTTTATATAAAATGATTGTAGATTTGTTCGAATGAGATCATAGAAAGTTGTAATAATATTGTGCTAGGAGTGTCAATTGATTGTATTGTAACCTTAAAGGGATTATGAGATGATCCAATGTATGCCCCCTTTTGGAAAAAGGGTGAAGGGTGAAGAAATGAGAATTGAGCCGAAAGTAATGTGTATAAGATGTTGTAATAGTAAATGAGAAATAACATGGGATACTACTGTAAAAGTAAGAGTAGACGTGGATTACAGTGCAGGATGTGAATATAAGATGTTGATATTTGTATGTACAATGTTAGAGGAAATTATGATTTGTATCACGTAGGTAGAGTGATAAATGGAGTTACAAGGCTCAAGATATGAGAAAAATTGTGTGTCCTGTATTATTTGTAAGGATGATTCTAAATAGTAACTATAATGTATGAAAAATTGAAATTACTATATTTAGTAATAGTGAAAAGTGAATATAATTTTCATTTGTATTGAGATCGAGTGATATTTTGATCTCTAAGATGTGATGATACCATATGTTAGAGTAGTGATTTTGATTAGATTTGAGAGAGTAATAGTGGTCATGGCTTCACAGATGTCCACCGAATTGGTAAATGTGCTTATTTTTGGACATTTTTGGCAAATATGTATGTTTTTGTTAATTTTAGTAAAATTTGCTTTTTTGTATTTTTCGGTGCTTCTAACCTAGGTGGAAGTGGCTAAGGATTTTTTTCCCCTAGGGACACTAGCCCCTAGTTGTAGGTGCTAGTGACTTGTTATTGTTCCCATCACCTACTCTTGGGCGTTGGCCTCCCGAGCATGGTTTGGGTATTGTATTGTGAGCTAATGATATTCTAATCACTTTGATGATATGATAAGTGATTTTTATAGTATGTATGGTATATTAATGGAATTATTTTTTTACTATTTGTGTTGTGTAAAGGTATATAGACTCGAGATAGTTTTAGGTGGGCCATTAATTGAGTACTTTTCTTACTTTGGGCTTCTTAGACACAAAGTGGGATATTAATGGACTGTTCGGCCTATGACACATTGCTAGATTATTAAAAGTACCCCATAAATTTTCTATGTTGAATTATTTATGTGATAGATAGTGCAAAAATACATGTACATTCGGGTTACCTATTGGTGAGATGATGGTGAATCGGAGGATGTATACGGATATTACGGTTTCTATTATAGGAGAGAGTACATGTGATGACTATTGTGGGTTATCATAGTCACATGAGGGAAGTGAGGTGGTATTTCATAGGAAAACAAGTATAAGTTGAGACTTATATCATTTTGGATGTGATATTGAGATCTACTAGCTATAGCAACGATGACATGCATGGTGTTGTTAAGTGAGCGCGATGAGGCTCGTGTTGAGGTGGGGTGAGTGAGAGAGGCCGTAGGTGGAGGAGGCATAGATCAAGATATTTTTGCAAGATATGTGGAGTTACAAGGTTAATATGTGGAGTAGGTGGTAGATGTTTTTGTGGCACATAGCCATCTTAAGAGATTTAGAGGCCAAGATAGGTTTCATAGAGTGAGCGGTGACGCATCTAGTTTTATATCTCTTGCGATTTTAGATAGTGATAGCAAAGATGATATATGATGTATTGTATTCGATATATATAGGCATGAGGACTTATCCCCAAGTGATTATATTTTTAAACTTATGATTTTTTATTATACCTGTATAAATGGATGTATAGGTTTCATTTGTTGTCGATGTGCATTGTATTTTATGTAATGATGATGAAATTTTTGTTGTATTTGTTTTGATTAGAGTCTATATGAATGTTTGGGATGACTATTTGGATAGATATTTTTGATATTTGAAATGTGCTATGACATGGACATAATAACCAATTAATGGAGTGAAAAGGTATTATATGTGAATAATAATGAATAATAGAGTATGTGGTAAATAGAAATGTATGTATGTGATGTAATGTGGTAGATAAAGAAAATTAGTAATAATGGTGTAATGATGAGGTTTGAAATAATGTTTTTAATTGCATGTGATGAGGATGAAGGGGGAATATTAATTTCCCCAATATGAGAATGGAATTCATTTATAAATTCCCCCTCGTAGTCAAGAATAAACCACAAAACAAGATTCCATCATTGGGAAATGGTTTTGTCATGTGTAAGGAGTGGCTATAAATGATATGTCATGAAGCACAAACCAAAATTTTGGAAGGGGAGCTCCATTGTGTTAATATTCCCTCAAAATTTGAGTGTGAACTTTAGCACAAGAGTGCATCATAGGGTAATGAAATGGAAAGTGGATGTCAACTACTAGATATTAAGAGGCCTAAAAGGCATGGATGGAGCATGGAAAGTAGAAATGGTGTGATAATAAGTGGTAAATTTGATGCTAGAGAGAATGGAACCAAGAATAGGTGTGGTAGGAGGAATTACGGAATCGGGGGATAGTAAGCCAATGAGGTATTGTAGCAATGTGTGAGGAATAAGATGATGTGAGCATATGTGTATTAGATGGAGGATGCATATGGATAATGATCTTAGGAGGTGGATGGATAACTACTTTAGATGGAGGTGAAGGAGACAAGTGAACAATAGTGTATGGTCACTTATGAGGGATATGAGAGAGAGAGAGAGAGCGCTCATGAGAACGAGAGTGGAAAGTAATGACACATTTTTATTATAATTTTTGTAAGTGATCATGGAGAGAATAGAATTCATTATCATGATGGCCATTGATATGGTGTAAATTACCAAAAGGAAGGTCATGGCGCTGCACTATAAGTGGTTAGGTGGATGATGTTGAGTAGAAGGTAAATGGATGAGCTGCTTATCAAGTAAGGTTCACATAACATCATGTGGTTTTGCATTATGTGAGAATTTCAATGGTTCACGAGTGGGAGATGAAGAATACCTAGTTGAATTTCAATATGGTTGAGGGGAAGGAAGATGCTTACGTGAAAGTGGAGATGGATCTTGTGGAGGAGATTTATGGATGGAAGAGAAGAATAAGTAGTAAAGTAGTAGAAGAAGTAAAAGGGGTGATATAATATGTGCAATAATTAAATATTGTTATAAATAAATGAATTTATAGCATAAGAGAGTAAAATATTCACATGTATCATATAATAGTATTTCTTTTAATGCGGGAATCAAGCCATGAAAAATATAAATTGATTTTATAAATCAATGGATTGAAATAATAACTCGATGCATTAAATAAATGAAGTGTAAGATATAATATAAAATTGGTTCATTATTTCCTTGGTGCAAAGAAGGAAATCATTCATATGTAACTTTAGGACCATTGTTAGAAATAAATTTTCTAAATAAAAATCCTCCATGTTGTAATAAATTCTAATGGCTCCATAAGGAAAATAAGTGTGTAATTAAAGAGCATGATCAACAAGGCTATGAAAAAATTCTTTGAGTAACAAGTGATCATTGGAATAAGAAGACATGGTTGAATGATAATTCTTGAGATGTAAATAAGGATTTTCAATTCCATCGAAAAATGATAAGTTAGGCATGATGAAGGCCTTTGGGAAAGAGGAATTGTGAATATTTTTAGGAATATGATTGTCATGTAAATAATTATTGTCAATGGAAGTATAACAGGATTTACTTTCGAGGGTGAGTTTATGAACTTGAGATTTCAAAGTGTTAAAAACATGCATGAGGGATAGAATATCATATAAAGGAAGGGTTGGTGAAGTGAGAGGCATATTGAGATGTTGGATCTTTCTATTTTGAGTGATCATGGGAATGTCAAGAGGGGTGGATGTGGAAGAGAAGGATACGAACATGGAATCTCTATGATAATTCTAGATGTAGAGTCAAGAGGTGTACTAGTGGTAGGAGTAGAATAATCATTAGCAACAATTTTAGAAGTAAAAGAAAGAGGAGTAGTAAATTAAAATTAAATAGTATTAAGAGAAGTAACATCATTGCTAACATATTCATGATCAAAAACATAATCAACATTATTATCAATCATATTTTCACAAGAAAATATTTCATCAAGACTATCATAATCATACAAAGAAGTATAGTACGAGTACTAATATTATATTTATTATTACATTCATTGGAATCACTTTCAAAAGTAGGAAGAGTAGGAGATATAACTTTGCATTCATCGTGACTACTAATAGAAATTTAATTGTACACATTTACATTTTCAACATGAGAAGTAACATTATTGTTATCCATATTATCACAAACAATAACATAATCAAGAAAAGAATTTATATTAACATTATGATGTGCTATAAGAGGATGAGAAGAAGATGTAATGGCATGGGTGATTATGAAAGATCTGTAAGAACATGAAGCAATTATTTTGTTAGAGGATACTATGTAAATGTTCGGTGTATAAATGTCAATAGGAAGAGTGTCTTCGAAATTAATAAGTTTTTGAAGAATAGAAGAATCACATCAAGCATTGTGATAGAGCTCATAAAATTTATATTCTATAGAAGTGTCATCAAAAATAGGTAGTAATCATGTATCAAGCATATTATGCTTGGGAGATGAGGACCTATTTTTATCCATGAGGGTCTTTCAGATCCTAAGGAAATAAGTTCAAAGAAGATCGAGTTCATCAAATGATTTAATAAAAATATGATTAAATATAATTATACAATAGCTAATATGAAAAAATACAATAAAGATATAGATATTAAATACTTGAGAAATACAAAATTATAAGTACATAGGAGAACTAAAGTACTTAGTTGATTCTGTGTGATCTAGAAATGTTCAGGATGTGTAAAGTGATGGACGAGATGCAAAAATGTCACAACTACTCCCTATAAAATTTGGAACTTTTGAATAATGCCAAGAAGAGGCTCCCAGTCTTTGGATAAGGCGATTAGGCATTGATGACTGTTCTTGGGCACCGATGACTACACAAAATCTTAGAATCTACTTTTTCCTATATCACTGGGGTTTCACTACTAACCCTTATTAATTGCTTCTTATTCACTCTTTAAACGTTTAGGGCACTGTAACCTACAAAACAAACCCGAGCTACTAGCACAAGCTCACAAACACATCAAATTATAATGAATACAAAGCGTTAAGTCGGTATGACCCGGAGGTCACCTAATGAGTGAACTTATGAAAAATGCTATAATACATCCTATATTCCCTTTATTTCTTTATGCTTGTGTATGAAATAGTGTCATTAGGTTTCCCTTGCATTAATGGTGCCAATATAGTAGGATGTAGCTAGATAAGATGCAAATGTGTGATATAGAATTTGACTTCCCTTTCCCATGTAGTGTATCCAACCCAAAAATATAGTCCCTACGATGGTAGTGATAATATGTAGATGTGATTTCTCCTTAGAATTTCCAGACATGAATAATAGAGTGTATGTTGTATATATAATATATATAGATCTCTTGTTTGAATTTTGACACTAGTGAGATGAAATATCGACTATGAGCTTGAGATAAGGATAAGAAAACTAAAAAGGCCAACCAAAAATGTCAAAATAAGTAAAAAGAACAAAGAGGACAAAAGCACCTAGAATGGACATGAGTGTTTTGGCGTTAATTTCAGAGTAGGCATTGGTTTCTTGGGATAAATGATGATAGATGTGAAAATACAGACAGACAGGGATCCCTATGACTTGACAAGAACTGGGTACAAAAATGATAGATGTGATATAGAAATACAATAGAATCAATCAAATCAAGTGGATGGATAAGGGATTGTGTCACAAGTGAATATTATTCTTGCTTAATAGCCATGTATATAACAACATACTTGATGACATAATAAAATAGTATTATGTGTGTGATTTTTTGTCTACACTCACAAGGTCACTTCATCCTCATGAGTAGATGCACTCTTCTCATAGTGATCAAAATGAACATGGAGATAATATAACTCACACCCATCAATGAAAATTTTCTTACATGAGATAGTAAATATATGGGCTCCATAAATATTTATCCATCCACTTATACCTACAAATGCATTGAATCTTATACTCAATAATGATCAAATTTTTATCTCTACAATACTAAAACATGAAAATCATCATGGGGTCAATATGGGATAGGTAGAAACCCTATTCTTTTTATTCTCGCTAATATAATGCACTCAAGAATATTGAAGGGGATCATGAATCATCGTGTAATCTTATAAACCTTTATTTAAATATTGGGATCTTGCGTGGTTTTCCTCTTAGTAACACCTTTGAACATTACTTAAATTATATGTTTATAATCTTAGTATTTTCATACTTATTTTATCACTCGTGTGCCTCTCAGTAGGTGTTTTCATATAAGAGATGATTTTTTTGTGTCCTAAAAGATAGTAGGGAACACTTCAACTTTATCCTCTATCATATCCCAACTTTGGTGAGTCCCATTATCACTACCATGTCACCTTATATGGTGTTTTGTTTATATATATATGATAAAAGCTATCATAGGAAATATATCTACTCCTCCCAAAAGAACTATTGATCTATAAGATAATGTGAAGCCTGTCCTCCAACACTTGATTAACATATTATGTCTTCCCATTCATCTCTTAATGATATATTATACTAAATTTAATTTATATTCCCAAAACCTCTTAACATGTATTCTAAAATGTATGCATGTATATAAGATCATAATTATATATTATACTGCACCATCTCATGGAATCATCCAATCCCATCAAAGTAAACCATAACTACTGCTGTGGATAGATATTTTTTCTCCATTGGGGATAATTTCACCACCACATGTAACTTTTCCTTAGTGAACATAATAACGCGTCTTGATAATCAGATAGATGAGTATCCTAAAAATAAAATCCATATAAATTATGTTCCATTTTTAGTATAAAATAGTATGTGGATCAAGAAGACTCATGGGATGTTGATTTTTATTCTTCACTCTTAGAAACTATAAACAACATGCTACAAACCCCATAATATATCATCAAAAGATATATTAATGATATAAATATCATGACTTTGCATGAATATTCTTCACCCATGGGTGGATAAATATGGGGCATGATATGCCTCTAAAATAATTACCCTACAAATACCACCCTCTCTACGAGAAAAATATGTCCGTTTTTCCACAAAAAACATTTTCCTCTAATTCTTACCCCACAAAATTTCCCTTTAGTTCCTTTTATATCATGGTATCTCATAGACATGCTAAGTAGAAATTCACACTAGGAAATTTCTCAAGAATCGATTCCTAAAATCTAGCTTGAGGTTGAATTCATCACTCCATGTCACATATGACTCAAGGAACCTACTAAAATATTATATTTACCTTTTAAATTCATAATATACATGGAATACTCATAAATTAGCTATATACAATACAATTAATTCTTGTTTAGGTTATTTTTAGTGAATATGTTGCAAATTCTCAAATGGTTTTTCCTCACGATAAAAAAACCATATAAGAGGAAAGTGACACTATTAAATTAAGACATTAACTACTATGGAAATATCCAAGTCATGAGTAGGCTATTTAATCTCATAAACCTTTATATTTCATGATTTTAAATAAATCACATGGCTCGCATGCATGAAAACTCCTCCAAAACCAACTAACAAAGAATTTTTGTAGAAACAGAAAAATCACCATATGGATCAAGGATTATTTTAATTTATGTGGTAGTGAAAAAATGTTTGATAATTATAAAATAATTATCACACTTATCATTTCACTGAAGTTTATTCCTCTTATATTAAATATAATTGACAAGGTGAAAAATGCATTTGAAATTCTATTAAAACATGTGATAAAAACATATTAAACACATAAAATTACATACTTGTGTGACAATGGTGAGTATGGGATAATCAAACACTTCCCTAATATTTCATGGATCAATCAGATGAGATGAAGTATTAAAGATATTATACTTGAAATTGGAATAAATAACACTTGGCTTGATATCCATAAAGGTGATGCTCTCAAAAACACTAAAAACTTGTCAAAGGTGATCCTTATGTTCCAAAGAGTAGTGTATGTGATAAAATAATTGTTTCAATGATTAATACAAGTACAAACCCCATTCATTAGACTTATGAATATTTTTAGGACATTGGTTAATGTGAAAGGTAACAATGTGAACTCATAGTAGTTTTATCCCATTTAAACACATATTTATCTCATAGAGATTTGGAATATTCATCATATATGGTGCTTAAAATTATGTTATGTCCTGATGAGGAATCCAATCTCTCTACATGGAGGAATAATTAGTAACTAATTAGGGAAGACGTCAATTAACTCCTACATAATGTTATTTCTATCTAATAAGGGAATAGGAAAATAATCCTTTGATATATCATCAATAGTAATTGAAAGTAATTATCATCCATTCTACATACTTCTCTTAAGCTACATAGTGAAGATGGTGTAAAAGGGTATGTGCCTTTGAAATCCTACCAAAAATACCTATGATCCAAGGTCAACTTGAAACTCAATTACTTTATGATATAAATATATCCTGGATCAATGAGATGTTATTTATTCCATCCCTAATATAATTTTGGGATCCTAGAGAAAGGATGTGTAGGTATACTATGGTATTTAATGCTCCCATGTCAAACACATATTCCTTAACCAATGAACTAACTAAGAATTTGGACCTAAATGCTAAATCAACATCATATTATAAATTTTTCCACTAGATGTTGATGGTCTATATTGGTATAACTATTATGAATGGTGGGGTCCAACATACTATCTCTATTTCCTTTAATATATATTCTTCACCTACGACTACTAGCCAAAACTTCTACCTCTTTTTGCATCATGACAAGAATGAAAATGATGTCGCTACTACTATGAATTATTTTTGCTATATTGGTCAAGGAGTGAAGGTTAGAGGTTGAAACCCCAAGGAATTGGCAGTGCACCATTTTATATAATGTCCTAATGATATTTAATTTTTGAGTAGTCAAGTAATTTTATTTTATTCTACAATTTAGGCCTTCTCCATTATGTCCTTGAAGTTCAATAGGGGTACATATAGATGGATCTAGAATGGTAAAGATTTATTCCTCATAAAAATGATGAATCTTGATCTAATTATCCTTCATATAATCCACATTTTGAAAAGGTCCAAAATTTTCCCTCATATTATGTTGTTGTATCACTCAACTATTATAGATCATGGAAATAATCAATACACTATTAAATAAAATGCGTAGAAATATAATGCAATATGAATTTCTCCTCAAATAACTCCCATGTCACTATCCTTAATCTAATACTAATTTATGCTCCTATGTCTACCACAAAATCCTACTATATCCCTTAGAGTATGTATCACAAAATTTTCCCTTATGTTTCTCTTGTAAGTGTGTAACTTGAAGCACTAGGTTAAATTTACTATCTACACCTTAACCTCAAACACACCAATTCCCTTTAAAACATTAGGTGGGTGTTATCTAAAATTATCTCTAGTGTGATTAGAGGTTTCCTACTTTTAAGGACTAATAATCTCATATGATATCTTTCTCTCCGATAATATCAATATGGAGTACCCAGTCTTCTCCTAAGCTATGAAAATGCCTATCTATTGTGAGGTGGAAATCATGTGTTCCTCTTTTAAAAGAAAAATTGCATGCTCGATGTGGTCCAATCACATCTCAAATTCTTTATCTCTGATTTCATACACTACATCTTATAGAGCCTCTAATATTTGTATCTCCAATGCCTCTTTTTCTACTCTAGTAGGATTGAAAATACACTCTAAGGAATATCCTAATTGAGTGTCCTTTACAATGACCTACATATATTATAGGAATAGTTTACCTTGTTATAGAAGTGACAAGAAAAATAATATAAAATAATATCTAGAGTTCTCAATGTCAAAATTGGGCCCTAGTATGAAGTGTAATTCCCAAAAATTTCACCTAATTAATATACCCAATTAAACTAATTGTATACTAATAATTGTTTTTTTAATTTTAAGTAATGGTTTAACATGGGAGATCCATGCATGTCATATCATTGAGTGTCAAAGTGAAGTATTACTAACTACCTCTAATGAGGTAAGGGAATATACTTGTTTAGATTTACATTAGGCCAATTTATTTTAATAATTTTATTTTAACAAATAGAAAGGAGAGTTATGTTAATTAATTTTTTAAAAATATATACTTTAAACATCCTTTTAATTATTCAAAATTTAATGTTAAATTTTGTCTTATGATATTGTTAAACCAATGTAGAAAGTAAGTGAACATTTCAAATTATAAAGGAGAATATTAATTAAAAAAACATTCATATAGGTGTATAATAAAATTTCATCCCATCTAAATGGCCATGTAGGTTTTATAAGGTCCCTTAGATTAAAATATCAGTAACTCTATATCTAAGGGTTTGTAAAAGATTTTCTAATTTCTCTTAGAGTATATTATAATTTTATTTCTCTTTGTAAGTTCTTAGTTTTGTTTCTTCTATATTTGTAGGATAAACTTATAATTGAATTATTTTATTTTTTCCAATAACTCTTGGGGTTATTTTTGGCCTTTATTCTCATTGATATAAGGAGTTTTTTTCTTAAAGGATTAGTGATCCTTTCACTCTGGAATTTTTAACCAAGTTTACACCTAGAAGTATCACCCGAAGCATAGAAAGTCTATCACAAGGACCAAGTATATGAGACTATTATGGGCTTGAAACATTGTTGATTATTCAGGGCTCACAAATTAACATTCATTCAACATTAATAAACATATAAGAACACCAAAAATATTTCATTAATATCCTCATAATATTACATATGTCCATGGATTTGATAATGGAAGACCAAGGAATTCTAGACAACATTGGATTTCTTACAAGTGTGAAACCCTAAAATATGAAGCAATCATATAGATATGGTTGGTTCCTCACCTAAAATAATGCTAAAATTACTCCTAGAATTAAACCAAAGATATATAATCCTACTCTAATAGATCTAAGTAACCAACAAGAGAGGGAGAGGAAAACATAATGAAATCCTAAGCTAAAAGTGGTGATAACACCAAAAAGGGTTGATCACTCTCCTTTGAAGTTTCAAGGAATTAAGGAGACCAATAGTAAAGTATAAGGGGTAGATTCTTGCCACTTGTCAGCCCTCCAACTCAATCAACTCGCAACCCTATTTTGGCTAGGCACAAACAACACAATATTCTTTAAAACACCATGCACACACAACAAAAATTGAAGGAGAACGAAAGAACACATAATAGACACAAAGGGGTGGATTCAAGCCACAATTCACATGATATTAATTTTTTTTAATGAAATTACAAATATAATAAATTTTGGGGTAAATGATTCACAAATACGTGCCTAGGTCTGCAAATCAGTTTTGCTATAATTTTGGCATTATAACATTGCTAAGCCACATAGAGAGATCCTTTACAATTAAAAACATGAAAAATTTTATATAATGGAGGAGAGAAGATGGTATCATAAATATGATGTAGAATAAATGACACGCTAAACCTTGCAAACGTCATCTCAAACTACTTTTAACATTTTATCCCATTTCTTATTATTACTCATGCTTCTAGTGTTGCCTTGGTATGCAAGAAACTATTGGAATAACCTTAATTGATGTCAAAGGAAGTTGGAGATAAAAAAATTATTGAGTTCATTTATGTCAAAATATGTTGTAGGATTTATCGACATTACAAAATTTTGAAAGAGTGTTTTCTCTTGCTTTAGTGTCTCATACTAAGTGTTTTGGATTTTGCACTAAGTATATTAAATTACTTTGGAGTTTTTACAAAAATTTGGATTGTATTATTATGGTACCAACAATTTTGTCTAACTATTATAATGCATCCTTCAAATTCGACTAGATCACTATGCATTCTTTCCAAAAAAATTCTATTTGCTTCGGAGTTTGAACTGAATTTGTCAGAGTTTGTCTCTAGTCTATGGTTTGTTTTGGTTTAGGACTAGTAGTTTGATTTGACTATTGCAATGTATTTCTTATTTTTCTAAATTAGTTTTTATGATCATTTTTAACCAACCTTCCAAGGATTTGAAAGTAGATTTGTGATTTTTTTGTTACGGGATATTTGTCTCTGTTTTTGACACTAAAGGGTTAAATATATTTTATTGGTTGGCTGACCCAAGTGTAGTATTTTATTCTTGTTTCTTATCATTGATATTCTTAGTGTTACTATGTCCAACCTTCATCTTATTTATATGTCAATGATAATAAGCTACATATGTATAAAAGGATTTGTAAACTCGTCATTTGAAGTTGGTGTGAAAAGAAGAAAGAGTGAACTACTAAAAGGATGATATATGAGAAGAGTGGATAAATATATGAATGTATCTTTCTAATCCCTAAGTAAACTTATTAGTATGTAATAACATTTAATCCCAAAAGAAGGAAGAGAGCCATCAATTATGAATTAATGGTGACATGCTAAAGAAGAGGAAGAGAAAAATCAAGTATATTTGAAGATGGCATATTGTTGAAGTAATAACCAAGTAGATCTTGAATATTCAAGAAGATGTCAAATACACAATCTAAGAGGAGAACAAGTTCAATTATAGAAAACAAATGAAATTATAAAGGGATTGATTGAACAAAGTATAAAGTGATCCAATCTTATTAAATGGACCAATGTACATGTTGGAAGAAGGATTTAATTTGTGTGTATGAGGAGATTGATTGAACTTCCATCATTAGGTTGAGGAAGTAACTAAAGAGGTGAATCTATGTTTTTTTGAGGTTAGTGCCTCACAATGTAAGGATTGATGTCTCCAAAGTAGATTGGTGTCTATGAATTATCTGAATTAGTTATTGACATTGGGGATTAGTGTCTCTAGTGATTTTGTGCTCACAAATCAATTTGGTTCTCATCATTAAGGATTGGTGTCTCCAATAGGTTGGATTTTGATAGTAGATTCAAGCAGTCTTTTCTCTTTGGTTTTCTCTAAAGGGTTTCCACATATATCCTGGGTGTTCTATGGTTGTGTAATTGTTATATATTGTTTGATTATCTCTCTTATGTATGTTAATGTTGAAATAATTAAAATTTTGTATAATGTTGATTCACCCCCTCAATATTAGTGTGTGTTCAACAAAACTCAAAAACATCTTATTTATGGCGAGCACATTATTGAAATCAATGGAAACCCATGAAAAGCTGGAGATGGATGTGATAAAATAATTCCATATGCCCAAATATGCTTGCAAAAGTTGTTATTTCTCATCATTTCAAATGAGCACGGAGGAATATGCCATTTAGAGTCAATTTGGAGGGTCCCAAGGTGAGAGAAGATAAAAATGCATCAATAAATTGCCTAGACATTTTTCTTATTTGACAATGACATGAAATGATCCCTAGACTATTTTCCCTATTTTTATCCATTTAATTCTCATCAATATCTACTTTTGCTAATACCAACATGAAGATATATACCTTTCCAATTGTACCAATTTTATGTGATTTGGGGTTGTAGAGAGAAAGATATGTTCCTTTAAAAACTTAGGGCTTGGATAAATAGTAATCGATGTGTGGCATGCTTTGATTGGTTTTGGGGATGCCTACATGTCTACTTACATGCTCTTTCTTTTCCACCACCTATTTCTCTTTCTTCCTACATTTTCTCCATTTTCTCCACTATGGACCCGAAGCTCCATTTTAATCGACTCATTTCACAAATTCACATATGTGGGAGATAATACTCTCAACCTGTACCATAATGGTGATATGTGACACCCATCCACCATTTTATCCTTTCCACTTATTCTCACTTGAGTATGTCACGTGTCTTGTATTTCCCCTATCTTTCCTTGTTGATCTTTCATTCTCCTCTGTGGACCTGAAGTTATTTTAAATTGATCTTATTCTATGGACTTCACATCCACACAATGAAATTTGTAGAGGGGCTTCCAAAATTTAGACACATGCCCAATTTTATGCCTTGGATCTTCCCGATGTTACCATTCGAGTTAAAACTTTGACCTCATGGTCTACCTATCTTTTTGCGATATATCACCTTTGATTTGACATGATGTTTGAGGTCTATGATTGTAATTGTAGGGGATTGGGGAAAAATCACATGCTCGTAAGATCATGTAGAGATGCGAGGGAAGTTTTAATCTCGTAAAGAGTTACACAGTGCTCGGGGAAGAAAATGTAAGCAATAAGGAAGTTCCATGATGTAAAAAAATCCCATGATCCTATAAGGAGAAACATGGGGATTGAGGTGAGGAATGCATAATCACATGAGAATGTAGTGATGTAATATGGGCATGAAGACTAGCTAAAGGATACTACGTAGCTTGGGAGAAGGGATGTATACATATAACTTGAAACTATAAAACCAAAGACAACTCTCTTTGAAAAATTATTTAAGTTATTAGAAATGGGAACCTTAGCAAACAACCTAGAATTAAAACGTGAATTCTAAGGGAAAATTTCAGATCTCAAAAACATGCATTCAAGCCCCAAAATAGAAATAAAACACCTACAATCTGTTCCATTATTAAAACATAACACCGAAGGAAAAAAATAAAATGCAAGCTGCCAAAAAATTCCTATGAGGGATATTTTGGGTAACAATTTTAGAAACTTTCAGGGATATTTTCCTACTAAATTGAAGACTAGTTTCCCTTAAGCTTCAATCAAGCATGAAGTCTAAGTCCAAAACTCTAAATGATTTTGAATTTGAAACTACCTATATATTTTATCATAGAGCTCGAATGTAGTTTGAAAAATTCTCAACTTAATTTATTTTTCCATAGAAAAATAAAATAAAAAAACTTGTCCCTTAATGAGAGTGAAAAAGTATTTCAAATTGGACCAAAATTTGTATTTCTTGTAAATAGTTAAGTAATTAGGAGTCATGAATGCATGCTTATTTGACCAAAAAACCTAATTTAACTAAACCTTACATACCCACAAGGAGAGACCCACAAAACTATGTAAAAACATGAAAAACACATACATATTTCAAATGAAATATGTAGGTTTTGTAGAAGGCACTTGATGTGCAAGAAGAAACAACTATGTATAGGGAGATTGTAACACCCATGTTATGATTCATTCAAAAAAAGGGAAAAAAATTAAAATAAACCCCTTAAGTACACTTAATGTTTTCAATGTTTAACATTATTCTTTATATTGTTTCTAAATAACCACCATAATTAATTATTCACAATCTATCTAATAACGTATGATAACCATGTACATTTGTAAAGGTATATCCATATCTTTACGATCTCTCTTAGATCACTCTACCCGAGTGTGTATACTTTGTATACCTGGTTAAACCTTTTACATGTTATAAGAACTATGTGCATCTACTAAGTTCCTACATGGAATACATTCATATTGTATTCCATCTGTTATCCAACATTGATAAATTAGGGGAGTGAACATATAATGTAGTCATCTCGTACACTACTTTGGACAAAGATTCAAGTATTGCTTTACAAGTTTAGTTTCAAGAACAAACACAAGTCTAAAAACATGTATTTCTTTTCGCCAATCAAGCATCTCAACAAATTTATATGCATTCCATTTTGTTTTTAAGATGATGCTTTAGTTAAGAAGAGGAAGAGCCCATGCTTGACTCATTTCACTAAACTAAATGATCTTACCCGTAACATCTTATGATCCCTATTGGAAAGATAATGAACACATTTAATGATTTCCATAATTACATCCTCATTAGCCTTCGTAGCCATCATAAATTGGCATGAAGTGGGATGATAATGAGAAGATGAAGGGACATTACACCCATAATTATAATTTTATTATGTTACCTTTGCTAGATAAAGTAACTAAGTCTTTCTTTATGACATAATAGAAAATTATTGATTCATGAGAATTAATAGATTCTATTAAGATGTCATAGTAACTCAATGAGTTACTATTTTTCATTAGTTACTCTTATCATAATATCACACCATAGTATACATTGTTAATTTTATCTTTACTAATCATTTTTCCATACCAAGTTGATTCATTACATTCACTCGTTCATAATATTATTTATTCCATTAAGTACATTACTTGTCATGATTAGTCCATTTAATACCATAAGGTACAATAATATCTTTATTTCATTTTTGTTGTTATCCTTTTCATTTTTGTGTCATTATTTAGTTGTTTATGATCATTATAAATGAACTAATGAAATCAGAAATCAACACATACCTTAAGAATAATCATCTTAATTAATAATCAGTTGTATAAGAAGCATATCAATATTTTCATTTCGAACAAGATAAGTCATAAATTAGCTAAGTCACATAATCTAATTTTAAATAAGTATAAAGCTTGATATCCATTAATAATGATTTACATCAATAAGAAAGGATAATACGTTGGGCCATTATTCCTTTTAAAATATGTGATGAAATTTCGATTACATTATCAATTGATTAAAATAATATTTTTGGATTTAAATCAAAATAAAATTAAGTCATAATGCAATCAAAAATCAAATCCAAAGAATCACTTCAAGTTTGTTGGCCTTTCCTAAAAATATGTAGGAGAGATATGTATATGGGTCAACTCATAAGAGGTGGCATGAGTTTGTATACTTATAATCCATGTTGTAATCATAATGATATAACTGAATAAGTTTATTTTTAAGCAATAAGATTTAATTATAAAGATAATATTTTATAATAAAATTTTTATCTCTTGCACTTATAGTAATGATTCTTAATAATTATAAATAAACATTTATACCCATTCTCCCCATTTCCATCTAATTGAATAAAACTAAAAAAATTTAAACAATATAGTACACATATATTGTAACTCCAAACAACGATTACAAATTTAATAATTCACAAGTTTTTCTAAGCATCCTCAAAGTAGTCTTACTTGAAAATCTATATAATCAAGTCATCATGCTTATATATTTTTACAATGGTAATCAAGGAATGTTTTATATTTCTGAATTCCATAGATTTAATCATCCATCCACTAATAAAATTACAATTCATGTTTACTAAATCAATGTTATTTTCAAATTCCCAAAAACGAATATTTCAAACCTTACTTTTCATAATCAAAAAACAGAATGAACATAGTAAGGATAAAGGAGGTGCTAGAATCTCTCAAATATTTTCCAATACTAAAAACATTTTCTATAAAATAATAATGATATTACCAACAATTCATGAAGGAGATATTGAATCAATTGAAAACAAATCTTATTACAAAAGGATATATGAAAATTACTTATTCCATAACTATTCATACTTACCTTATTCAAAAATGAGCATGAACATGTATGATAAAATCCTTACTTTGAACATGTATGGATATCTAAAAGGATGCAAACACACTTCTTTAGAGATCATTGTTTCTCATCAGCAATTTGCTGATGATACTATACTTCTTCTTCTAGCTTCTCTTCTTGAAGCTAAGATGATGAAGATCATTCTAAAAACTTATGAGGAGGCTTGTGCCAATAGATTAATTTTGAAAAAATATCCCTCTATTTCTTCAATACCCCTTCCATTAGACAAAGAAAAATTGCACACATCTTGGGTTGTGAGATAAACTCTCTCCCCACTACCTACCTTGGTCTTCCCTTGGGTACTAACAAATTCTCTATGAATGTTTGGAATTCTCTTCTTGATAAGTTCCAAAAAAAATTGGTTGGTTTGAAGGGATTTATTCTCTCCAATGCTAGAAAATGTCTTCTAATCAAGAGCACGTTGTAAAACCTCCCTATCTATATCATGTCCTTGTTCTTCATTATTTATATTGTTATTGAAAGGATTGAGAGAATCTAGAAGAAATTCATGTGGATAGGTATAAAGGAGAAAAAAGGTTTCATTTAGTGGCTTGGGACAAGGCTTGCACTAAAAAAAGAGTGGGTGGCTTAGGGATTAAAAAAATCAAGACAATGAACATTGCCCTCATCTCCAAAATGAGATGGAGGATCCTCAAAGAAGATCACCCTTGGACTGATCTTATCAGAGCTAAATATCTTGATCAAGGAAAAACTAACAATTTCTTTAAGGTTTGAAACTCTCCCTATGGTTACATCTTTGGAATGTTTTGGTTAAGAATAGAATGGTCGAAGAGACAGGATGAAAATGGAACCATGGAAATGGGGAAGACATACTCTTATAAGAAGATATATGGGCCTATTTTCAAATCCTTAGAACAATAACTCTAAGGAGTAGCTTAAAAACAACCTCATAACAACAGTTACATAAAAAGTCAGTGAATACATTTGATGTGTTAATGGAAGGCTTCAATGAAAGATTCTCAATACTGATCTATCATGTCATGAAGATCTTATTGACGACTTACAAATAATTCTTATCCACATCCCAATAAGTAAGATTCAATCTAAATATGATTTCATCTTGACCCATTCCTTTGATGGATAATATTCGGTGAAAATTGGGTATCAATTGTTCGCAAATGATACTCCATGTGAATTTGACTAGAGAAAAATATGGTATAAATAACTTACTCCTAAAATCAATCATTTCCTCTAGTTGGTTTTGAAAAAGAGCATACTCACCATTGAAAAACTCATCAAGAGAGGCTCTACCATTACTATTTGGTTCTTCCATTATAAGAAGGAGGATGAGACTATACACCACCTTTTCTTGCATTGTAATGTTGTTGTTGCTCTGTGGAAACTCATTTTTGATAGATTTGGCACTTGACTAGTCATTCTGAATGATATAGTGCAAGCCTAGGAATAATGGAAACCTCCTTTCAAGCATGACATTATTAGGAATATTTGGAGGCTCATTTTCCCCCATACCATCTGGAGAATATAGAAGGCTCGTAACTCCATAATTTTTAGAAATAACTTGAAATCTAGTAAGAGGACTAAGTGAGATTATTGTTGAAGCTAAGGATAATATTATGAAATTCAATCCCCCCAAGAATTCAAAATATCCCAAGGAAGAGGAGAGATTCTTGATTGCATGGAATATTGATATTGAGAAGATTCAAGTTCAAACCCCCAGCATTGATAGGTCTCTTGTCTAATGGATTCCTCCACCTGAAGGTTGGCACAAGTTAAATTTTGATGGTGCCTTTAAGGGAAACCTTGGATCTACGGGTGGTGGAGGCTTAATCAGAAATCATCTAGGACATACCCTTTTTTCCTACATATTACCCATGTGCACTCAATATAATCATTATGTTGATGCCCTTGTTACTCTTTGGGGTATCAGAAATACTAAGGAACTAAAGGTAAGTAATTTAATTGTTGAGGGTGATTCTCTTAACATTATAAATAATCTCACAGGAACCCAACCCCCTAGCTAGACCATCAAATATTTTATCAATGAGGCCAAGAACATATGCAAAGAGTTTATCAATGTTAATATATGTCATACATATCGGGAAGGGAATAGTGTTGCTGATGCTTTAGCCAATGAAGGTGTCATCATTAAACAGTTTAAAATTTGGAATGATTATAAGGAAATATCTCACACAATGAAGGCTATCATTACTAAGGATGCCAAGGCCACCTGTCCATTTCAATAAAACATGTTGATGGATTAGTCATGTGAGGAGCAAGTACAATGTGTACCCCACACATTTGAGAGTTATATTTCTCAAACAGTTCCTTTCTATCTACTTTTTGCATTTATTCTTCATAATTCAAGTTGTTGGGAAGCCTAATTTTAGTTGTGTTCAAGTTGAGCTCTAACGTGACCCATCATGGAAATATAATGAAGCATTATGGAAGTTACTTAACATGGATAACTTCATGGAATTCATGTAGAGGATTAAAGGGCATGATAGGAACATTTCTCTCACCTTTTCCCACAAATGGAAGGATAGGGTAATTACCTTTAAAGGTAAGGAGTTCACAATTACTGAAAGTTTGATTTATTTTATTACTAGTTTAGGGATGGATGGTATAAAATTCTACAGAAACAAATTTGATAAGGATCGTTGAAGAGAAAAGGTTTGTGGAAGGGGATGAAACCCTAAAGATTGGTAAAACTAGTATTCTTTTTTCTTTTATCCCACCTCCATATGGCAATGTTGCTAAGATGGTAGTCAGGTATATCACCTTAGAGGGCCACTTTTCTACTCTTCCTCTTCACCATTTGGTCTTATTGAACCATTTCTAGCGCACTCCTAAGGTCATCCTCTCATATTATATCCTCCATTCCTTAGAAAAATCCATTTTGGATGTCCAAGATCATTTGTGAGCCTTCCCCTTCACTAGGGGTTATTTTCCTCTTACATCAATACTTCCATGATGTTGTGGCTAATAATCCTCCTCACCCCTTAGACCCACCCCCACAACATCCCAAGGTTAGAATAAATAATCATATATTCTTTGATTCCTCCTCCTCGACCCCCCTCATACTAAATGGGAGCTACATAATATTTTGAAGGAAAACACGGATGTGGCTGAAAGTCTCCTTGATATTGACCAATTTGACCTTGACCCTGAAACAAACATTGAATTGAGAGCCCAACTGAAGCAGCAAGCAGATACAATCAAGGGAATAGAAGATAATGTTGATTTCCTTCTCAATGAAGGAAACAAGGATGACTTGGGCTCTACAACTCTATCTAAAATGGAGGAGAAAATTGACATTCTTACTAAGAAACAACATGCCATGGAGGAAAGAATGCAAAAAATTGTTAATAAGCAGATTAATCATTTCTTCATGCATAAATCGTTGTTGATTTCATTGAGACTCACGTAAAATAGATCTCAACAACAAAGTGGGCATATATGAGGATATATGGAAGGAAGGTAAGGTAAGAAGAATGCCTTAGCATCGAGCATCCAAGACCCTGCCCAAAAAACCACCCTCAACCTCTACAAGGCCTTGGTGGATGCTCAAAAGGTTTTCAATAAGTTTCTCAAATAGTAGTCTTGTGTCTTTTATGATATTTTTTCCTTAATGTTGTTATTATGTTGTTTCACAACTAATATTTTTTGGCTATTTTTGGGATTCTTGTTGGCAGTATTCCCATGCCTTAATCTTCTTTGTTTTATATATCTCTCTTAGGATTTTGTTGCTAGAGTGTGGCCCCCACATATAAAAACTAGTGTGCTTACTTTGTATATCCTAGCTTTTGAGCCCTTTTATACCATGGGGTATGGTCCCCTTTAAAACCATTTATCAATACTAAATAAAAAAATCCATGCTTTGAAAATGATAATAATAAAGTTGATTTAAACAATAGTGATCTAGGAAGAGCTACAAAACTATCTCATTAGTTATTTTCCCAAATCAGAAATCCCAATTTTAGTAAGGTATGAAAAACATGCAAATGAATGAGTTAAATCTAACTCTTTTCCCATTTTCCAAATTCACAAATAACCAAAACCCAAATGTATCTATTACCAATTTTATCAAATAAACCAAACAAACTAATACATTTCCAAATCCCACATAATATCCCCAATCCGAATATATATGCAGGGGAGAGAATGGAAAAAATAATTATCAGAATAAAGCTATAACAATATTAACACCTTGCCCATATTTGATCCAATAAACAAAATAAAACATGTTTAGAAGAATGTTAAAATAGTCATTCTTGATAAGATATATCAAATAAGTATTATAAAAAAATCTCAAAGATGAGATAAAACTAAACAAACACCGAAGGTCTATAAGCTTTGAAACTAAATTTTGAATATTTCTCAAATTAATAAATACCCAACAAAATGATGTATGTATTTAATATCCGAATAATATTAACTAAGAACAAAATGTTTCCATTTTCCAATTTTCCCAAATAATAAATATATATGCAAATTCATAATCTCATAAAAATGTTTCCCAAACCATATTTAATAGTAAATAAGATCTAAGAGAGAGTGTTATACTTTTAAATAGGTTTGTTCATATTTTACAAAATCCTCATGTATCATTTTCAGTTCCCAAATATTGATCAAACACAAAAACATTTCAGAATTCACTTCATAACCAAACAAAATGTTTACAAATCAAAACTCACAAACAAATAATAACTCAAATCCTATTTAAATTACTTCATACATCTTTTCCCATATTTCATAATAAAAATAAAAATAAAGGAAATGTATTCAAAAAAGAATATAACAACAAATCTCTGAAAGAGTTGTATATAATTATAATTTCATTTTTCATAATTCACAAAGAAACCCAAGAAATACATTCAGTTTCTTCCTTGTTATTTTCCAAGTTTTCTCTTAAAAATTAAACCCCAAAATGTGTTCATATTTTATTAATAAACGAGAACCAAAACACACTCATATCTCTCATTCTAAAACCATATTTTTAAAAAAATCCTAAAAATCGAATGCATTTTTTCATTTTTAATCTAATACACAAAACAAAAACATATTTTGGTATTTCATACAATAACAACAATGAGTAAGAGAATGAAACACATACCTTATTTTTCCTCCAATATTATTTGAAACCTTCCCAATCGAATTCTTCCAAACACCAATGAATATTCCAACAACATATTTAGACAACCAAAGAGCCATGGCAACTATAGATATAGTCATAAATTCTCCATGAAAATCCAAAAAACTCCACAAAAATATCCATGCGTAGCTCCATGTAGACCTCAAAACAATAAGTGAAAAATAAAAACAATGTGTATACCTTTTCATGCTTATCTTCTCCAAGAAGCTAATGGTTCCCAAGGAACATAAAAACATTAACTCCCCATCAACTTCCCATTCCATGTCGTGGATATCCAAAACTTAAACATCAATAAATAGCATTCCAAATTCTCCCAAAAATCTTAAGTTAAACTTAAGTATATTTAACACTTACAACTTGAGCTTGAATGTTCCATGACCAATTTAACATGCTAAGAAATATTACCCAATGGTGGTCATATGACCCATTCAAACTAAACATAGTTATCACACACACACACATACATACATATGTATGCGTGTGTGTGTTTATATATACATATATATATATATATATATATATATATATATATATATATATATATATATATATATATAATTAGTTAATATATCATTGAAAAACATATATCTACTTATATATATATATATATATTATGAATTTAATAAATCATTAGCAAACACTTTGGGACATGACAAGTTATAACGTAATTAGAACAATCAGCCATTAACTTAAGCAAGTAATACCGATTTCAATGAATGTATTAAGTTGAGATGTTACATACTTCCCCTCTTAAAATAATCATCATCCCGATGATTTAAATTTAAACATTTTTAATATATCAGTCATAATAAAACTCTAAAACAACACAATGAATCCAATTCATTTTTTTCATAAGTTGGAAAATTCAAGAATTTATTCAATCGTAGTTCTAGAAATCAGTTATAATCAACCTTATACCAACAAGTTATTTCCTCAAATAGTCTTCAATATGGATTAAATTTCCATTCATTTATAGTAAGCTTAAAATAGTTTTTAATTAATTTCATCAAAATTATCAAAAAAATTGTTCTAATCACTCAAAATAAGAAAGGAAAAGTAGCCTTCATTTCATCTAGATTATCCTAATTTTCGATGTTCTCATAATATTGGTCCCATTGGAACTTACATTTTGTAATTTCATGGTTTCTGAGATGTAATTTGTGAGTTTCTAGCACTCTTATTGGTTTGACTACGATGATTACCAGGTCCTAAACTTGTAATGAGTTTGAATTAATAATATTTGATATATCAAAAACATACTTTTAAGAAAATATATATGAAAAAAATTATGCATCATGAACAATGCAAGAGGTAATGCTAATTTGTAAGCCACCATACTTATCACTTCTAGGAATTCAAAGGGTCCCACATATCTAGGTGATAACTTGGAAGATTTTACAAATGAAATAAATCTCTTTTTGGGTTTTACCCTCAAAAAGACCTTGCCTCCTTGCTCAATTTTTTTCAATTATTTTTAAATCAACGTAGTTATTCTTCCTATCGATTATTCTTTTAACCGCTCATGAATAAGCTTAACATTATCTTTCATTTCACAAAATTTCCAGACCCACCACCTCTCTTTCCTTCATATTATCCCATATAATAGAGTGCTACACTTTTTTCATATAATGCTTCAAGTGGAGAAATTTTCGAAGGGAATGGTAAGTGTTAATGAAGAAAAATTCAACCAAAGGTAGATATTCCTCCCATTTGTATTGTTGATCCAAGCAATACATTCAAAACATATCTTTCATAACTTAGTTCACTCTTTCTGTTTTGACATGGTCTATTTCGGGATGGTAGGTTCAACTAAACGTCATTTTTTTTCCAACACAAAATTCAAATTTTGATAAAACCGAGAGGTCATTCTAGGATCCATGTCTGAAATGATTAGTTCCATAATTCCTGTAATAAAACAATATCATGCACAAAGCATTTTACAAGTATTGGGGAGTCATCCTTAATATTTTCTAGTATGAAATGATCTAATTTGGTTAGTTTATCCACTACAACCAAGATCATTTCATGTTTATTTTTGGATAATGGAAATCCCTCCATAAAATCCATGCTAATTAATTATCATTTATATAGAGGAATATTGTGAGAATACATCATGCCCGTGAGATGTAAGTGTTTTGATTTTAGAAGTTGGCAATCTAGACAATGCACAACATAATTTATCATATCCTTATTCATTTCTTTCCAAAATACTATTGTTTAACATCAAATAACAACTTTGTTACTCCAAGATGCCCAAAATATGGTGCATCATGAAATTCCTTCATGACTTTCATTCTAAGATCATTACCCAAGGGTACATAAACTCTATTGTCATATTGTAAGATTCCTTCATTATCAAACTTAAAACCCTTATATATTTTATCATTTGGATATATTTCTAACGTAGTTTTCACATGTTGATAATACAAATTAGTTTGAAGTTGTTTCTTAACTTCTTCCTTAAAGATAGTTCGAGGTCACAATCATGGAAATATGCTTCCGTGACTTAGCGCATCAACCACTTGATTTTATTTTCCTTTTATGTAACTAATATCAAATTCATATTGGGACAAAAATTTCAGCAACCTAAGTTTTTTTTGTTCAAATTGGGTTGCATAAATATGTATTTCAATCCCAAATGATCTTTTTTTATTCAAATGGATTTCCTAGCAAATAATGCCTCCATTTATAAGGCATGAACTATGAAGCAAGCTCTAAGTTGTAGGGATAATATTTTTTCTCATGTACCTTCAATTTTATACTCTCATAGGAAATTACATGATCATTTTGAAGAAGTATTCCATCCAATCCTTCAACAGAGGAGGCATCAACTACCATGGTAAAGTTTCTATTGGGATTCAAAACTTTTAATATAGGAGTATATATAAGTTTTTCTTTCAAAAATTTAAATGAATTCTCACATTTAGCAGTCCATAGAAACTTTTGATCCTTTTTCTGCAATGAAGTAATTAGTCCAGCCACTCTTGAAAAGTCTTTTACAAATTTTCTATAGTTAATCCCATAAAATTTATTATCTCATGAATGTTGTAGGTGCTATTTAGTCAATAATAGCCTTTATATTAATGTTTCAATAGAAATATCATCCCTTTTAATGATATGGACGATATATTGTACTTCGTTTTGATAAATTGAACACTTAAAAAATATTACAATAGAGTTTCCTTTTTCTTAGCACTTACAACACTATTCTTAAGTTTTTTTCTCCTCATAAATGTTATTCAATTAAATCACAATATCATTAATAAAAACTACAAAAAAATTATCTAAGCATCCTTGAAAAATATTATTCATAAGGTTCATAAATGTTTCCAAAGGCATTAGTGATTCCAAATAGCAAAACAAAGACATTCATAATTCCCATAATGTGTTGGAAGAACAATGGATTAGGGGGATGAATCATTCCTAAAAATATTTCAATTCATTTACCATTTATCATTCATCATCATTTATGTAACCATTTGATTAACCATGAACCATATGTGAGTTTAATCAAGCACAAATTCAACCATACACCCGAGAAAGAATAAGAAAGTACACATGAACACGAGACTTTAGTAGGAAATAATTATGGGTAGTAAAAACAACTGAAACATAAAAATTATATTTTCATTCCTAAAATTTAGTGAGGCACCAACCCCACAAAGAGAACTAACCCCTAGTTTAGTAGAGCACTAACCTTACAAGGAGAACCAACACCTAATTTAGTGAACCACCCACTCCATAAGGAGGATATAACCCTCTAGGATGAATAACCACCAACTCATGCACTGATTATGATTATCTCTCGAATTTTGTCACCCATTAAAATCCTTAGCCCTTGGTCATATGGTATGGTCATATGAGGGATTAAAGCTTGTGATTCCTACTAGTAGGTGCTAAAAATCACCCCCTTTAATTTTATTTGTGTGGTGAAGGTGACAAAAATTTATTTTGTTTCAATGGCAACTAAAATAAATAACAGAGCAAAATATTAAAAACTTGTATCTTTTGATCGGTAACTCGGTTTTGAGTGCCATTTTTTACAAAAGTGCTTGTTTTTTCATGCTCTTTCCATTGGAGTTATTTATTTTGTGACTTAAACTATAATTATAAAGTGCCAAATATGGAGGAGTGTTGTAATCAATTGTGGACACAATTTCAGTTGAGCCCGACGTCCTAAATTTTTGGGAGTTGCAGTTTGTACCTATCATGGATTCTAAGAATGATATGCTTTTCTCTAAATTATGTGGAATTCAAGAGGATATTGTAAAATTTGTGGAAGAAAATAGATCACTCAAGAAGTGAAATTTTCTTCTACAAACACTCATTCATAATAAGGATACAATAATACACTTCTTACAGAACAAACTTGCTAGCCTATAGCATCACCATCATATTATGGACAACCATATCCATGCTCCTAGTCCACTTGCAGCTATTTCTCTTGTACCCACTTGACATTGATCTTCCAGTCTTTGAGCCTGAACCTGCTTTTGATGCTTTTGAACCTGTGAGGCTTGTTACTGCATGCTCTTTCACATCTATGCCTATTATAGTACCACATGTTGTGTATCCTACTTCTGCTCAGTTGCATGGATTTTTAAGAAGCATACCACTACATTCAGTTCTCGCATGCTCCATTCTATGGGTCTCACTAGCGGAGTCATTGACAAACATTCATAGGGTATTGTTTCCTCTATTCCACATGTTAAGTTGAATTCTCGTTATGACATTGGTTTTCGAGCAGATACTTCATTGGGATCAAACATTGATAGAGCTCCTTTTTTGGTTCACTCGACTTTTTCGAGGATCTTAAGAAACATATGAGTTCTACATCTTCATTCAAAGCTTGAGAAACATAATATTTTAGTTTTCGAGACATGATCAACTTGACACACATTCTGATGTTCTTTTACATGCACCCATTGTACATTTTACATCAAGTCATATGCAAGCATCTTCTTCATCCATCCGTGTTGATTTGGGGTGGATATCTGATCACTCATGGAGGTGATATAGGCATTCGTTGAGAGGACTCTACTGGGCATGGCTCCTCCACCATTCGGCCTCTTGCTCCACTTTCTATACCTTCGCATTGTGATGCTTTCTTGTTTTGAGCATTTTCTTTTAGCAGGTGTAGTGTATCTCTCTTATTTGTTGATAGATTTTGTATCTATATTTTCGACACTTTTGGCATGTTGACAGTCTCTCTTATGGGGGAGCTATTCTGGTGGAGCTCAGTGTTAGTTTGTCAGTGTTCGAGTAGTTGTTTTGACAACTCATACAAATTTGTAGTGCCACTTCACCCATTCAGCAGTATGGGAGGGTGTGGTGTTGATCATGCTTCTTTGGTTTTGTGTCCTTGCCTTGTTACCTTGGATTTTCTTGGATCATGACACTCTGGATTTTGTGTCCTTTCCTTGTTGCTTTGGTTATTGTTCTTGGATTGTGGCACACCTATTTACAGCACTTGATCAAATTATGTTTGGTGTTTTGTTTTGCACTTTCGACATCACTCCATTGACAGTCTCCTTGTATGGAGCTATTCCAGTGGAGCCGAGTGTCGCTTGTTTTTAGTTTTGTGATTGAGCGGTGGATTCGTAACACAGCAGCACACCAAAATTCTTTAGCATTGTACAAGTTTTTTGAGCCAAGCTTCTTAGGAGGCCTTGGAACGGGTCTTTACTCTCTTTACTTTGTTGTTACTAGTTTTGGGTACCTTATGGTGTCCCTTTTTCCCAATTATTGTACATGAGTACCTCATCAGGCCTAGTTTTCAGGACTCATATTGTGGACATGCCACATCTATTTTGGCCCCTAGCTTCACTTGGGGGGGGTGTTAGAGTAGGTATTTACCTTAGCTCATGTTCACCTAGGTACATTATTTACCTTTATTGTATTTATCCTCACCCACTTATGTGTGTGGATATTTCTTTTATCTTATTTAGATATTAGGAGATATTATCTAGTTGTTAGGTATAGTTCTTTCCTTGATCTATGGTATTGACTAGATCCTTGATGTCTAGTTCTCTCCTAAATCTATGGTCTTGACTAGTTCTTTGATGAATAGTTATTTCCTTGATTTATGGCTTGATCTATGACCTTGAATGGTTCTTAGATTGTTATTCCTTGCCTATTTAAGCAAGGCCCATTCTCAATGTATTGCATTGAGTTCCATAATAATATATGATATTGCTTCTCATTTATTTGCAAAGGTTTATGTAAAGTTATTCTGGTGAATTGCTTTCATCTTATAGATCGTGGTGTTTGATTAGCATCTATGTTCTTGGCTTGGTACGATCTGGTTATCGTTCCTTTCAAACACTTTCCTCTAGGTCACACTTTTCACCCATGCAAGACTAGCTTACAATTTTTATATGCTCTTATTATTTCAAAATCACCATAAGCAAGTACTAAAACTTTTTCACGAAAAATTAAACTTAATTAAATTCCATTTGAATCAATAAAATGGTCACATATGACTCATATAGGTCAGCCATGCCAAAAACCAACCACCATGCACCAAAATCCTCAAAACCCCATCACTAGGATGAGAAAAATCAACTCATAGAAAAACCATGATTATTAAAGCATAAAAATTCACCGTATATGAGTAATATAACATATAAGCACCATACATGATCACACATTTACTTTAAAAATCAAATTATTTCATTTAATGGGCCCAATGGATCATTTCCTTCACAAAACAACTACTTCTAGCATCTTGATTTAACCTTTGGGCCTTAAGATCACCCACAATGATCTCAACTATGGCATGTGATCAATAAATATAATTAAAATAACCTTTATAATAATTCTAAGAAATTGATACTAGTAGTGTGTGCATAGAAAATACTAGCATTTCTAGTATTTCCAAGGATGATGGTTGTCATTATGAAGCGTACGCAGATGGAGGATGTCACGGAAGAGGCTTTTGAGGTGGATTTTGAGGCCCTGGCAACTACAAAGGAGGGGGAGAAGTGAATTTCCCCATGGAACTTGTTATAACTACAAGTATACAAAACATTACAAATGGGAGTGTCCTAATTTTTTGTAGTGCTCTTGGTGTGGGAAGAAGCACAAGTATGAATATTTCCTAGAGAGTTATATGAGGATATAAGCCAAAAGTAGTGGAAGGATAAGGGCATTGGGATGGTGAGTATAAATTGTGTTGATCAACATTGTATGCCATGGGTGATGCATGAATCCTAATTAGAACTTGTGCTAGTGATGATGTGGGCTGAGGCTGCATGTTCCATGGAGATACCAAAGTAGAGAATATTTTTATAAGGGAAAAATTAATACATGGGAAGTATCGAGACCGGCTCATCAAAAGGAAGTCTATCAAGAGACCATGAAGGTGATTAGGAGTCTTCAAGGGGAGATTTAGTGCTTTAAGGAGAAATCACAAAAGTTGGAGTAGAAGAAAAGGGCCAAGTCCCTCAGGTGGTTATAGATGAATTCAAGGAAGTATGTAAGATGTTGTGTCAAGAGAATATAATCCTCTATTAGAGAGAGTTGAGACAAAAAGTACCAAGTGTCTGAGGAGGCGCGAGAAGAAAGTTTTACATGCTAATTTACCTCCTCATAGTATTGACTGTGATAAGGAGATAAGCAACCAGGACATTGAATGTAGTTGTTGATGAATGGCTCTTAAGTAATATTCTGATTGTCATGGGTGAGGAAGTTAATGTTCTCACCTTGGACACATGGAATCAAATGGGAAGACCTCCATTACTTCTATATTCAAATGTGTTGTATATGGCTAACAAGACAAAGGTGATTCCCATTGGTGTCTTAAAGGGCGTTGTTATAAATATCCAAGGGGTGAAATTCACTGAAGACTTCGAAGTCTTGGTGCTTGCTGAGGTGGAAAAATTTCCATCTTTACTTGGGATCCCTTGGTTCTTTAAGAACAATGTTGACTTATGGTTCAATAAGGGGTATATAAGTTTTGAGAACAAGGAGGAACGTGTTATCATTCCTTTGACCAATGGAAATTTAGCACCCTATATTCAGCCCTTGGGAGAAAAATACCTAGACCAGATCTATGTTCATACTATCGAGACCCTAAGGTTATGCATCTAATAAAAGAAGGTGTTATTCAATAGGAATATGCTTAATCTATAAGTGATATTACTAGGGTGGCATGTGAAAATTTGGTGTACATGGGACATATGAGTTAGTCAAAAGGAATTTAAGATTCTTTGTGACAAGATTAACAAAGGCATGCTCGATCAAGAACCTAGGAGGAAGATAGTTTCCAAGCTACACTGGGGAAGGAAACCCTGATGTTTTCCTACAAGAAATGGAGACCCACTGGAGATGTAAGATAAAAAAAAGTATTCTTATCTATACGATGCACATGCACGTTGGTGGGAAACCCATCAGGATAACCTTATAGAGTGGCGCGAGGTGAGATTCACGTTCTCTTTTAGGTTTCTTTGAAGTAATGCACATACTTCTATACAATACTATCATGGGAAGGAACCCACCTCGTTTCATTTCTAGGAATGTGAGAAGGCCTAGATGGAAGGCATGGAATCCTTTCCTCCATCACTATGGGTGCATAGGATTTACTCCACCTTATAAGGCTACGTTCATGTGTGTTATATTCATTCGATATGTTCTATTAGATAGGAAACCTGGTAGGATTTGATGGTTGATCTTATTCAAACTTTTGAGTACTCAAGTACTAAGCCATCGTTTGAATGAATGAGGAATCGTAGGTTGTTAGTGACCGACTATGGGAGATAGCATATGGCAGAGGAAAAAGTACTAGATTTTTTGGGTGAACTTGGTTTGGAGGCATGTTTCTATGAGGAATAATTATAGGGGTACAAATTGAGCACACCCGTATGGAAAAGGAGAAAAGAAAGTTGGTCTATGTTATAGATGGTGAAGAGGGGGAGAACTTGGACGTTACCCATATTGTGGTTACATGTGAGGTTATGGATAGTGTTGATAAGGAAGCACATGCTTACCATGAAACCATGAAAAATAAGAAGGTTAACATTGACTCGGAGGTAGAACCCAAGGAAGATACTATTGGGGATTACCGCTTAAAGGGAGTTTTTAAAGATTATTGATGTATTGAGAGAATTCTAGGATTTATTCCCCTGCTATGTTACAAAAAATTAAGGGATTTTAACACTCTTTAGGAGAGATGTAGATCAAAATGAAGGAGGGAACACGTCTAATTCAAAAGAGACATTATTGAATGAATTTTAATCTACGCGTCAAGGTCAAGGAGGATATTGACAAGATGATCACATCAGGCATAATTGAGGTTGTTGACGAATCAGAGTGGATAAGTCTAATGGTCATCAACATTAATAAGGATGGGAGGATAAGGATTTGTGTTAAATACGATGTGGATTTGAATGCACTATATTTCATTGATCTTTTCCCAACCCCATTCATCGAGGATATCCTAGAAGGAGTAGCCAAATGAGATCTATTCATTTACATATAGATTTTTGGGGTATCATTAGGTAAGAATTATAAAGGATGAGCAAGAAAAGAAGACTTTCACCATTGAATGGGAAATTTTTCCAATATGGTCATGCCTTTTTGACTGAAGAATGCACCAACTATGTTTTCATGAATTGTGGTTTAGGTATTTGTTATCCAAAATGAGGCCCCTACTTATTTTGGATAACTTGCCTTCATTCTTTCCTTCTTTATGGATCAATCAATTTTTTTCACATTCTAAGAACTCAAAAGTTCCTAGAGATGGCTTCATCAGATAGATAATTTTATCCCCTTTCCAAAAATGTAAATAAGTCCTCCTAACTCCTTGTATTTTGTAGGTTATGGCTCAACAGAGTTTGGAGGAGAATTTTTCCTAAGGCGGGCCCAAGGAAAAAAATTTGGCACTTAGCCTTTTGGGGAAAAAGGGTAAAAGGGAAAATTTTGGTGCTAAATCCTATAAGGAAATGAAATGGCACCATGTGTCAGGTCGAGTGGCAGAGTGGAAGGACTTGAGTTTTTGGTGTTTGGTCAAGTGCGCCAAAGGGAAAAATAAAAGAGCCTCCCGCCGAGCAATGAGATGGTGCCATGTGTCCGTCGGCGGCGGAGTCGTGGTGGTAGAAGTGAACTTGGTTTAGAAATTTGGAATTTTATCCAAAGTGGTTAATGGTGCAAAGGTAAAAAATGGATCACATCCCCGCCAACCAACCAGAAGGTGCCACGTGTCCCGGAGTGGTGGAGGCACGAAGTATTTTTGGAAAATTTTCCAATTTCGCGAAAAGGGGCAAAATGATTGTTTGAACCCGTGGATCAACCAGAGGGCACCACATGGTAGTGGAGGTTGGGCTAGTGGAGGTTTTTTGGGAAATTTTCCCAATTTGAAAAAAAAGGGAAAAGTTCAAATTTCGACCCGTGAACCCTAATTTTTCCCTAATATCACTTGTTTTTCCCTAAATCTTCAGAGGGCCGTATCTTTTGATCCAAAGCTCGTATTTTCACATTTTTGGTATCATTAGAAAGATGTTGAAATTCTCCATAGGATGAAATATTCAATTTTTATTTTTGGTGGGGTTTGGTAGGAGAAAAATGAATAAATGTATATAGCATGGGAAAAAATGCAAAACCGACCTCCAACCATCAAAATTGATGAAGTATGACATTCGTTTCTTCTCCAAAGCATGGTCAAATACATTGAAAAATAGATTTTTGAGGGTGCCCTTACTGTTTTAATGAATCTTTTTAGTCTTTGGAGATCTAAAATCTTTTCCTTTATTCTCGCTTCATCGTTAAAAGCCAGTTTTGGCTCATTTGTAAAGGGTTGGACATTTTTGTTTTTGCACACTCCCCTCTTCCCCTTAGCACGTGAATTCGTGGAGTTTTAGGCCTCCCATTGGAACTGCAATATTTTTTTCACCTCTTTTCCATTGTAATTCATCATATCAAAAAAAAGCGGGAATGATGAAGCATCCTCTCGTGGAATGAATTTTCAATCCTTTCTTGCACTTATTGTTTCCTTTGATCCTTCATTACATTCTAGTAATTTTTGCATGCTATAATATTGCATTCTTATGATCTGTGTCTATTTCAAAAACATAGGTCCATCACTCATTTGGTGTATCACCATTTTGACTTAGTTTTGTTTCCTTTTGCATCTTTTAACTCTATCTCCTTGGAATCTAGAGTAGGATTTAGCATTGAACCTCTGCAAAATTCATGCATACATCTAAACATATGGGTAAGAACTAAATTTTCTAGAGAGTTTTCTCACCTTGGAGAAAACTCAATGTTGTGTAATCACACTAAATGACCCAATTCTAGACTGCAGATTTAAATATTATTTAGGGGTGTTGTAGATTTGCACTAACAGTTTTGGCATGCCCGGTGGGACCTTAGAGGTCTTCATATTCATTACAACAAAGTTGATGTGTAATTTTTGTAAGTTTCTTGCTTGAAAGAGCCTTGATTTGCACATCTGGTGACTACAAAAGGATAGAATCAACTAGTTTTAGCAGTCAAAGCTTTAAGATTCATGAGAAATATCCAAACAAGGTTAAGGACCAGGGAGGAGGGATTTTTTAACTATCTGTAATTATCCCTAAAAAGAGGATAAAGAGGAAGAAGGATTCAAAGGTCTCCATCTCCACCAAACATAACTCTATCAACTCCTCCACTTGGTAGAACTTTCATCCAATCAACAAAGTTTCTCAGGCCAATCAACATGGCATAACCAAATCCTTATGTCAAATTTACTGGCAGCATCCCACTTTCTCTCAATGCACAAAACCCAGTCCCAATTTCAGCATTGAAATACATCCCATACTTTACTTGAGAAAATCATACCAATCCTAGTGATCATGCCAAGGGCATCGCTAATGTTTGTGCAATCCATGAAATTGTTGAGATGGAGATTAATGTCAAATTGTTGGCATCTTCATTCAAAGGGAAATCCTTGAAATGGTTTAGGATCCTTGATGTAGGCTTTATCCAAAATTGGAACCAGTTGTGCACATCCCTCCATAACTAATTTGGAGAGAAAGGGGATAACTTGTCTCTATTGTTGCAAATGACAACTTTTAAGAGAGCTCCCAATGAGCAAATGAGACTTCAATTTTAGATTTGAAAGAACGTGGGTTAGAATCCCATTCAGTGAGGCCATCACTCAAGGTGCTTTCTTATACTTTCTTAAGGCTTTAAATTATGACATTTCTATGTTGATCCAATCCATGGGAGGTGAAACTCTACTCGCATCTTACAACATCACCATTAGGGTTGAGAATTATTTTATCCAAGCTGGTAAACTTGCACCTAGGCCTCATATGCCCTTATATCCAGAGTTGGGAAGCCTAAGTACTAGTCAAGACACCTACTCTATCTCCTATTCCCACTCCTAGAAATTAGAGTTCAAATGAAAATTCCACTTCATCCTCTAGTGCCTCAAATGAGCTTCAAGAAGTTATGAAACCATTACAAAATTTGGGAAATGAGCTAGTTACGCTCAAGAGGCGGAAAGCGCAAAGTTTTAGGCATTCTTATCAGCCTGAAACTCAACCTAATAGACAACCATATCAGCCTAATAGGCCACCCAACCCAGTGTAAATCAAAATCAAGTAAGGCCTCCTCGTAAATAGACCATTCCAGCCCTATAACCCCAATGATGCATCTACCTCTAAAGCCTTAGTTCCAAAGTGAAAAATAATATAGCCCAAGATTATGATTGGTGTTTCCCATGCAATGAACCTCACAACTAGTCTATGTGCTTCAATGGTGCTTTGAACCAAGATTTGATGGTGACAACAACTGGTGTAGTGAGTGAGGTGAGTCAAGAAACAAACCAACAACAAGGGACATCTCAACAAGATACAACTCCAAATGAGACTACACTTGTGAATTCGCAGGAGTTGAAGATTTTGTGGTATAAATAAAACACCTTCTCGTGGTGCGAAGCTAACACATGGTCAAAGAAGAGGAATATTGGTGAAGGGGAGTCATTAGATCCAATTAATTCACAACCTTCCATCACTCCACAAGGTGTTTGCAAGAAAAACACAGTTCCAAATGTGAAAGGGCAGCCCAAACCACCTTCTAGGCTAGCTCAAATGCCAATTATGTTATAGCCCATGTACAAGAAAGGAATGTGCAGAGTAAAGGGTATTAAAGAGATGGTTCATCCCCATTTAACATCATTTAACAAATGAAGAAGACCAATCTGAACATATCTATGTGGGAGTCACTATCCATCCTAGGAAAAAGGGATCTATTACAAGCTGCCATGAAGAATTGGTCAACCTCAAATCAGCTAGCTCATATGCAAGAGAAGGTACTCACAAATGTTACTCAGCCTAAGGGGAATCACGGAGGACAATAAGGTAAAATTTTGAATCCCCCTCCATTCTATGTCTCATTGATCATTTGGGATAAACTAGTACATAATTGTATGATTGATTTTGGGGCAAGTAGTTTCGTGGTGCCCAAGAAAATAGCTTATCAATTGGCCCTTCAATATGAGGTCATATCCAAGGGGTGGTGAAATTAGATGGGACAGCATTAGCCACATTTGGGGTAATTAAATATTTGAGCCTTACTTTACATGCATGCCCCATGTCACTTTGTTTTGCAATATGTGTCGGTGATAGATTTGCCACCACTCTTTGCCATATGTTTGTCAAGTGATTTCACACCTAGAATTGGAGGCTACCTATCTGCTAATTGGTCACACATGCTATTTAGGACAAGGTATGGAGCCAAGGCCACAATCAGGTTTGAACCTATTGCAAAATTTCACATTGAGCCTCATACTCTAAGCCCAATCAATGCCAATTATTCAGCGTTTGATCAAGAGGATTATCCATGCACACATGAAGCTGACACCAAAGTTGGAAGCATTCCAAATTTGAATCTTGATGAATGGGAAAGCAAGGTACATGCTTTTGATCCCTACAAATAAATAGAGGAATCTAAACTAGAAGTCTATTAGGTGCATGAAGAAAATCAGCCTCTTCCTAAAGCATCACCAAGCCGGACCATAAAGATGACAATGAGGTATGGCAGTTGTTCTTTGATGGATCAAGAAGTAGATAGGGTGCAGGAGGAGGAACTATGCTTGTTTCAACTCAAGGCATTAAGTATTATTAATCTTTTAGATTTTAGTTTTCGAGTTCTAACAACACTGCTGAATATGAGGATTTGATACATGGAATGCATTGGTCAAGGAGGAGAGGCATTAAAAACTTACAAGTCTTTGGTGATAGTGAGTTGATTGTTAATCAAGTTAAAGGACAACATGCTTCCAAGAATGACCTACTCAAGTGGTATAAAAATAGGGTGTGGGACCTCATTGAGGATTTTGAGGGCTTTCGCATCAATTCCATTCCTAGAAAAAGAACCAAGCTACCGATAGGCTTGGCAAAGAGTTGGAGCAACCTTTGATGTTGTGGAGAGTATCAAAAGAGATAAAATGTAGCCAAAAATCAATGTGATTATGAGGCCATCAGTTCTAGACAATAATAAAAGTTGGAAATTGTTTGAGAGTGACCAACAAATCATCAATTTCTTACAAGAGGAAGCTAAGTACTCAGCCAAAAATCGGGAAAAGTTAGAACAATAGTACGGTGATCAAGTGGTACAGTGAGAACCTAAAAATACCAAAAGGACATGTGACTTTAGAGTCTATTTTCAATCTTAATGATCAATTTAGGAAGGAGAAAGAAAACATCCAAGTTAAGGGAGAGGATTCAAAGCCCATCTCGGTTGGAGAAGGCAAGTCACCTCAAATTGGTAAACCGGCAACCAAGCAAGAAAGGTATGAATTCATGCAAATTTTACAAGAGTTATCAGATGTATTTGCTTAGAGATATGAAGACTTGAGATGTTTCAATCTCAAACTAGCTCAACACACAATTGAACTATATCCAAGTGCTAATCCCATCAGGAAAAAATAGAGAACGGCTAACCCACACATTGATCCTTTCATGAAGAAGGAATTGAATAAGTTAATAGAGGCAAGTATCATATTCCCCATCAAGCATTTAAGTGGGTTGAAAACTTGGTTCCAGTTATAAAGAAGAGTGGAGAAATCAGGTTGTGTGTAGACTTTAGATATTTGAATAGAGCATCCCTTAAGGATCACTACCCACTTCCTTCTATGGAGTAGATTTTGCAAGTTGTTGCTGGCTCTGAAAGGTTTTCATTACTAGATGGTTATTCAGGGTATAATCGGATAATGGTAAAGTAATATGATCAGTTCAAAACAACCTTCACCACCAAATGGGGAACCTATGCATATAGAAAAACTCCATTTGGGTTGTCTAACACTGCAGCTACTTTCCAAAGGGCAATGGATATGGCGTTCAAGGGATTGTACAAAATAGTGCCGATATACCTGTATTTTCTAAAAGTGCAGCAAATCATATCTTTCATTTGAGACAAGTGTTCCAAAGATGTAGAAGATTTGGGGTATCCTTGAATCCAAAAAAATGCATTTTCCTAGCTCATGAAGGCAAGCTCCTAGGCCACATTGTTTCCAAAGAAGGGTTAACAATTGATCCAAAGAGGGTTGAAGCAATAAGAGAACTACCATTACCAAGGCATAAGAAGGCTCTTCAAATTTTCTTGGGAAGAATCAATTTTATTCAAAGGTTTGTTCCAAACTTTGTAACCCTTGTCAAGCCAATAACTATGATGTTGAAGAAAAGTGTGGCATTCAAATGGACAGCTGAAGGTAAGGCAAGTTTCAAGGAAATCAAAGAAGCTATCTCATAGGCTCCAACTCTCATTAACCAGATTTCTCCAAAGACTTCATCCTTTATGCATTTGGCGGTGATGATACAATTTCTACAATTTTAGTACATCAAAATGAATAAAATACAGAGCATCTAATTACATTATTTAGCCAAATCTTGGAGGACTATGAAGTAGGGTATTCCTTCATTGAGAAGCATGTTCTTGTAGTGATTAGGAGCTTGAATAAATTTAAGCATCTAGTTTCTCATGTGGGAGTCAAATACTTCCTCCTCAACAAAGATCTAAATGAAAAACTTGCAGGGTTTATTACTCATGTCATGGAGTATGACATTGAGATCAAATTCACCAAACTGGTATGAGGAAAGGGATTATGTGAGAAATTGGCCTTGAGTCAACCAATTGAAGCAAGAAAAGAGAAGAATGTTGTTTTGGTGCTGTAAGACAACCAAGAACAAAGAGATTTTCAAGAAGAAAATGGTGGTGCACTCACTCCTTGCTAGACCCAAGTCATTATGCACTTCTTACAAATAGGCCTATGCCCTCTAGAGATGAACAAAGCCAAAAAGAAGACACTTCATATTGTAGGCTATTCTGTATGCACTTGTTGATGGTGTCTTGTTCAAAAAATATATCAATGGAGTGTTACTGGGATGCATTGGAACAAATCAGATTGAGAAAATGTTAGAAGAGTTCCATAATGGATCAGCTGGGGGTCATTTTTCTCCAAGAGTGACAACCCTCATTGTCCCAAAGTGTTTAGTGATTGTTATGCATGGATCAAGAGGTGTAAGAGTTGTGCATTCTTCACAAGCAAAGAGAGGTTAGCAGCACTTCCATTGCACCCAATCTCAGTTGACCATCCATTCATGTAATGGGGTTTGGAATTTATTGGAGTCATTAATCCAAACTCAAGCCAAGGGAAAAAATGAATTCTAACAACACCAGACTACTTCACCAAATGGACTGAGGTAGTGGCACTCAAAGAGGTAAATGAATCTAGCATTCTAGACTTCTATGAGGGGATAGTAACCAGATTTGGTATACCTGCCACTATAATATCAGATAATGTGTTGGCATTCATAGGATCAAAGGTAAATGAATGAGCTGTTAAAAATGGGATCTATTTGAGCACTTCATCAAATTATTATCCTCAAGGTAATGGCCAAGATGAGTCCACCAACAAGAATCTATTAAGGATCATCAAGAGGAATCTTGAATGAAATCAGAGGACTTGACCACTAAGCTCAAATCAGCTTTATGGGCTAATAGGATAACTCCTAAGAGATCCACAGGTAACTCTCCATTCAGACTTGTTTATGGGAAAGAGGCAGTCTTGCCTATGTCACTTGAGTTGCCAACATTGGAACTCATGCAACAATTGGAATTGTTGGAGTATGAGACCATGGAGGTTAGATATGTAGAATTGATGGAACTCTAAGAAATTAGAGATAATGAAGCCCAAAAGTGGAGAATGACTAAGCTTTGATCAAGAGAAGCTTTGATAAGAAAGCTAAGGCTAGAACTTTCCAAGTTGGAGATTTAGTGTTAAAATGGGATGTAGACCGAGCAAATCCAGGAAGGCATTCAAAATTTGATGCCATTTTGAGTGGCCCCTAAATGGTCACAAAATGTAAAAATAGAAATGCCTTCCAATTGTCTACATTGGATGGTGAGGAACTGCAGATTCCAGTTAATGGAATCCATCTAAAGCATTGATACTAGAAGGGAAACTTCTCACCTTGTACATATTAGCTTAGATTATTCTTTCTTCCCTCCAAGTGCTTATGCACATTGTTTTTTTGTAACTTAGATTTACATCTCCTAAGTGCTTTGGCACGAGTTTTGTTTCCCAAGGATGCATCTTTTACAGATCATGTACTGTGTCAAAGTAATTTTCTACTCTCACAATCTTCATCTTAGAGAATTTCTAATGAATTGAGAGTAACAAGCAGTTAATTTCATCAATTCATTGCCCAATGGATTGATTTAGGCATCTGGTCACCTTATCCAAAGAGGCGAGATGACCCTCCGAGTTGTTAAAATTGTTATCCAAAATGAGCCCCCTGCTTATTTTGGCTAACTTGCCTTCATTCTTTCCTTCTTTGTGCCTCAGTCAATTTTTTTCACATTTCAGGCACTCAAAATTTCCTAGAGATGGCTTCATCAGATAGATAATTTTCTCCCCTTTCCAGAAAGGTAAAGAAGTCCTCCTAACTCCTTGTATTTTGCAAGTTATGGCTCAGCAGAGTTTGGAGGGAATTTTTTCCCAAGGTGGGCCCACGGGAAAAAATTTGGCACTTAGCCTTTTGGGGCAAAAGGGTAAAAGGGAAAATTTTGGCCCAAAATCCTGAAAGGAAATGAAATGGCACCATGTGTCAAGTCAGAGCAACGGTGGTGGAAGGACTTCAAGTTTTTTGGCGTTTGGTCAAAGTGCGTCAAAGGGAAAATACAAGCGCATCGCCGCCGAGTAATGAGATGGTGCCATGTGTCCTGTTAGGGGCGGGAGTCGGGAAGAGGAAGGAATTTGGAATTTTCTCCAAAATGGTTAACGATGCAAAGGTAAAAAATGGAGTTCATCCCTGCCAAGCAACCATAAGGTGCCACATGTGTCCTGGAGTGGCGAAGGCGCGGAGTATTTTGGAAAATTTTCCAATTTCGCAAAAGGGGAAAAATGATTGTTTGAACCCGTGGTTCAACCAAAGGACACCACGTGGTAGTAGAGGTTGGGCCAGCGGATTTTTTTGGGAAATTTTCCCAATTTGAAAAAAGAGGGAAAAGTTCAATTTGGCTTGCGAACCATAATTTTGCCCTAATTTCACCTGTTTTGTCGTAAATCTTCAAAGGGGCATATATTTTGATCCAGAGCTCGAATTTTTATGTTTTTAGTATCATTGGAAAGATGTTAAAATTATCCATGTGATGAAATATATAAATTTTTTATTTTTGGTTGGTTTTGGTGGGAGAAAATGAAGAAATGTCTACGCACAAGTAAAAAATGTAGAATCAACCCCTAACCACCAAAATTGTTGAAGTATGGCATTTGTTTCTTCTCCAAAGATGGCCAAATGCATCAAAAATAGGATTTGTGAGAGTGACCTTACTTCTTTAATGAATCTTATTGGTGGTTGGAGATCTAAAATAAATTTCCCATGTTTTTACCTTTCCTTCGTTCGCTTCATCGTTAAAAGCCAATTTTGGCTCATTTGTAAAGGTTGGATGTTTTTGTTTTGCAGAATCCGTCTTCCCCTTGGCACATGAATTCATGGAGTTTCAAGCCTCCCATTGGAACTGTAATATGTTTTTTTCCTCTTTTCCATTGTAATGCATCATATCAAAAATTGGGAATGATAAATCATATTTTGTGAATGAATTTTCAATCCTTTCTTGCATTTATTGTTTCCTTCTGATCCTTCATTACATTCTCGTAATTTGTGCATGCTATAATATTACATTCTTATGATCTATGTCTATTTACAAAAATAGAGGTCCATCACTTCTTTGGTGTATCACCATTTTTACTTAGTTTTGTTTCCTTTTGCATCTTTTAACTCTGTCTCCTTGGAATCTAGAGTAGGATTTAGCATTGAACCTCTGCAAAATTCATGCATACACCTAAATAGAGGGGTAAGAACCAACTTTCTCTAGAGATTTTTCTCACCTTGTAAGGTCCCACACCTTAGAGAAAACTCAATGTTGTGCAATCACACTAAATGACCCAATTCTGGATTGCATATTCATAGGTCATTTAGGGGCTGCTTATAGATTTGCACTAACAGTATTTCAGGAATACATCCACAAGTTTCTGCAAGTCCACCTAGATGATTAGAAAATTTACAAACTAGTAAAAGACCATTGTGACAATCTAAGGTTGATGTTTGAAATATTTTGGAAGTTGAGTATATCTCTCAACTTTAAGAAATGTGTTTTTTCTACTCCATTTGGCACCATGTTGGGACATATCATATGTAGATAAGGCTTACTGGTGGATCCTACCAAAGTTATAGTTATTTTGGGATTGGGGAGCTTGCCAGCCAGAGCAAGTGTGTAGATTCCTTAGACATACAGGGTATTACAAGAAGTTCATCAAGGGCTATGCCAATATTTTTGTGTCGTTGGAGGAATTTTGAAACACAATAATAAGTTCTATTGGGGAGAGGTACAATAGACAACCTTTGACACATTGAAGAATAGACTCATTATTGCACCCATATTATGCTTTCCCTCTTGAGATAATAATTTTCACATGCATGTTGATGCATCCGGGATGACTATTGGAGAATTCCTAGTACAACTCGGGAGGGAATTGTATACAATCCCTTGTGCTTTCCTAGTAGGAAGATAACCCTAGCAAAACAAAATTTTACTACCATGGAGCACAAGGCATTGTCGATGATCTACACGTTACACAAATTTAGGAAGTATTTGCTAGCAACACCTTTTATCTTTTATACAGATGACATGGAATTAAATTACCTAGTGAATAATCCCATATTGTAAGGTCACATATGTAGGTGGGTCCTATTGTTTCAAGATTTTGATTTTACGGTTGTTGTAAAAATAGGTAAGAGTAATTTAGGGCCTGACCATTTATCAAGGATTTACTTAGGGGAGGATGCGTAGAGAATTGAGGATATAATGTCGATGCACAAGTGTTCAGATTGTAGCGTACACCCTTTGATTTGGAACATATTGCTATGTTTTTAAGAATGGGTGTAGTACCGAGAAGGAATGAAGGACTTGGAGAGGAAATAATTAGTTATACATGCTTCTTCCTACATGTTAATCAATGGATACTTATACAAGTTAGGTTGGGATGAGGTCTTACATCGGTGAGTACTAGAGCATGAGCGTGTTGCAGTCATGGAGGAAGCATGTGGTGGAATTGTAGGATGGCACTATGTAGGAAATGTCACCACGTAGAAGATCTTATTGGAAGGAATTTAGTGGGAAACCCTTTACCAAGATTGTACTGAATATTGTAAGGAGTGTGATCATTTCCAGCACCTTGGTAAGCCAAGAAAAAGGGATGAAATGCCATTATGACCAATAGCTAGTGTTGAACCATTTGAGAAGTGGGAAATTGATTTGGTAGGTCATATTTCACCTACCGTTCGAAGGATGGGTTCATGTTATATCATTACTTGTACTGATTATCTAACACAATGGGAAGAGGTAACACCTATAAGGGATTTCATGGCAGCCACAGTAGCGGATGTTTATGGGAAAACATCATTAGTAGATATGGGTTCCCAATGAGTTTAACGAGTGATAAGGGTATGAATTTCCTAAATGAAACAATCAGGATTTTGTTGGAATAATTCATAGTGTCCCATCACAAGACTACCCCTTACCACCCACAAGCTAATGGGACAATAGAATCCTTTAACAAAATTTTGAGTCACACGTTGACCAATATTTGTGATGTTGGGAGATAGGACTGAGATGAAAAATTCCAAGTCTGTGCTATGGGTGTATAGAATAACTTATAAAATATTGAACTAATCCACCACATTTCAATTGGTGTTTGGCACATACGTTCTTTTACATGTATATTTCATGCTACCCTCTCTGTGTATTGCACACGTAGGAGGATTGGTCGATGAACAGGAATTACAAGAGCACATTGATAAGTTAATGCAGTTGGATGAAAGATGATCTCTTGCTATATGGAATCAGAGGACTGAGAAGGCATGACACAATTGTCACATTTAGAATAAGCAATTTGAGGTTGGGTAAATGGTTTTACTTTATGATTCTAAGTTTTTGCGCCATCCTGGGAAGCTCAAAGTCTAATGTTTGGGGTCGTATATTATATCCTTCATACTATATTCAATCATGTACCGATTACAAGTGCTAGATGGGACATGGTTGCTAGGTTATTTCAATGTGAGTGGGATGAAGCCGTACTATAAATAAGGCTTCCGTGTGTTTGTAAATAAGGTAGTATTACTAGTTAGATTAGGTTTCCCTTAGTGCATTTCCTATTTGTGTGTTTCCTTTTTTCATTATTTTGCTTTGTTTTCTCCATTCAAGTATTGTGTTGTGTGTTGGTGTGCCAATAACTAATTATATTGTAAGTGATTCCATGCATGAGAGGACCGCGCATACATTTAGTGTGGGGTGGATTGGCATATGTGTTTGGATATGTTTGAAAAATTCTTTGATAAGATGAACTATTGGGAGAATCATTATGAATTATTAGCGCAAACGTAGAATAACAATTGTATAATGTATAAGGTGTTTGAGTTTGTGTGGTTATAAAGGTGTGTTGAGAAAATTTTAAAGACCACATAGAAGAGAAACAAAGATCTCGCAGCAGATAGCAAGAGGAAAATGGCACCATGGGGAAGTACTTGGTGAACAACGCAGAGGTTATGTAAATCAAAATGATGACGTACACGAAGGATATTTGTGGCAGTGAAGTAGTATTGGAGTGAAATAAAGTTATAAATGTGACACGTAAAGAGGAGTCGTGAAAGTTGATTTAAGTGAAATAAAGTTCTTTATTAGAAAGAGACATTAAAACGCGTGGTTAAAGGAACTTTAAGGTGTTGAAAAATTATAAATAGAGGGTAAAGGTAGTCATTTCAACTACTTTTCCTTTAAAAAAAAAATTCTTCTAACTTGAAGTGCGACAAGGATTTTGCAAATAAGAGAGAGTTACTTGTGACAAACTAGTAAAATTGTGTGAGTTTTAGTGTGATCTTAGAGTATAGAAAGAAGGGAAGAAGACAACATAGCAGAAGGGGTTACGTGAGAGAGAAGTGTGGAAGTTGTTAGGTTAGGGTAGGTAGAGGAAAATATGGAAGCACCTAGGGCATGGAAGAATGAAAGAGAAAAGAGATGGCACCCAAGAAATCTTGTACAAAGAGACTAGTGATGGAAAAGGAAGAGAACCCATGGAGGCCTATTCGAAATGCGGATCCCCCAAACATTATTAAGGTAGATAAGTGGAGCTCAAAGTTATATAGATGCAAAATCAGGGAATTCAACCACATAACCACTGACTATGATGATTTAATATGGGTGGGTCTTTATTAGGAGCTACCAAGGTTGGATGAATAAGGAAACCCTAGGGTAGAATATTCAATGAAGAGGGAGATGTAGAAAATTAGGGTTTTCTGATTTAGGAGCTATCATTTTTCTTAAACTTGCAATTCTATTCATATGGTCAATGTCATGAGTGCATGAAGAAATTTTATACAATATGGGGAGAAGGATGAGACTCATAGGAAATTTAATCCATATAGTAACAGTCCTACAAAACAAATTTGAAGACATGGCCCTTGATTTAAGTGCCATTGTGAAGATAGAAGGTCTAACTAAGAAATTAAACTATGAGAAAGGGGGAAGGGCATAAGTTATTATGGATCTACTGGAACCAACATTGAGAGTCACTTCCCAACTCATTAGTTACAAGTTGGGTGCATATGAGAGGTGGATGGACATAAACAAGAGGTTCATGTACATTGCATACAGGGTGTCCAAGCGAGCACATTATAATTTTGCATAGTTTATTGTGGATAATATCATTTATGAGGTGAAAGTGCAGAATGACCTAGGAGAAAAGATAACTTGGGGGTCCATTTTGTTATTAATTGTATTATAGGAACTTGGTGTCCTAGATGGACTAGATGATAACATGTGGGTTTACCCACCAAAGCGCACCCATCTCCTACTGCGTATTCAAGAATTTTACTTGTTATGGGAGCATTTCTAATACATATAAGGCACAAATGAATAAATGGTATGTGAGAGTATGCAAAAATTTGAAAATGAATGGTGCATCATGCATGAGATTCCATAGGTCGTTAGGGAGCAAGTCCAATTTTCATTCATGCAACATTTTAGTCTGACACGGTTTGTGATGTTCAAAGGAGAGAAAGGGCCATGGTGTAAACTCCCATTTTTATTCAATGCTAAGTACCTAAAGTGTGCCATCAACCGGTTGAAGGATACACAACTGTTGACCTTTGACATAGATAAGGTGGACATGGATGTTCACACCCTATGCATGACCTACGAGATAGAATTAGAGGCCATCATATTTGGAGACCTTAGAGCCTAAATTATTTATCTCGCACCCACATATCAATGTTACCATCAAGGGATACATCCACAGGGTGTTTGTGTAGCTGCACCCAAGATGTAAGGAGGAGTTGAGATGGATGTTAGAGATGCCCCCTTCCCCAAGCCATGAGAAGTGCCAATCCCACCTATGAAATTGGTTCAGGAAGATGAGGAGGTAGTAGTAGAAGAAGAAGAGAGTGAGGGGAAGTTGGACACTTTCTATAAGTGGAAATATTATTTTTGACAAGGTAGCAAAGTGGGGAAAAATTTCTTCACAACCAAGCAATAATGAGGACACCGAAGTAGTGTGTGAGGGATTAGAATTACTTGAAGGAGAGGAGATAAAAATAAGAAACAAAAGGTGCATGAGGTTACCAGTTCGGAAATGGAAACAAGATCGGAGGAAGATAACGTGACCTTCAAGGAATAACTCGAGGCTGATCTCGTAGTAAAAGAGAAGAGAAGAGCTGAGGCAGACACCAAGGCCGCATGATTGATGTGCACACCAAGGAGAAGGCTTATTTTGTGGAAGAAATTAAGAATATCCCAAAGACGCAAGTATTTTCCAACATGGCCCACCAATCCAGAGGAAGAAAGTAAGGGAGACTCCTTTGTCATAAAGGAGGGTAAAGGGTCTATTCCAGGATCGAAGAAATAATACATGAAGTACAAGGTGACAAGGAAGAAGTGGAAACTCATGTCCCCTCATATGGAATTTGTGGATGACCCCACAAAGGTATTATGTGTGAGGTTTCATGTCACCCTTCCCCAAGAAAAACTACATGCATGGGATATATTGGATCAAGAAGGGTCTATGCTCGGGATGAGGAATATGATAAGTTGGAACTTACATTGCCATGTAGAATAGCCCTGAATTCAAGGTCGGTGATCACGTGAGTGAGACCTTTCACCTAAAAAAGAAGGGAGGAGATACATACCAAGTGATGGATTTTATCCACCTCATAGATGAGCAAGATTTCAATGCTCTACAGAGGATGTCCTTAGAGGTGTTGTGACGCATCTTGGATGCAAGGGCCACTATTTGAACCTTAGTCATGACGAAGAAGGAAAAAGAAAAGGATATAGCGAGATTTCACCTAAGATTGAAGGGTGAGTAGGTGTGAACCAATGAGGCCTATGATCGATTTAACACCCTCATTAAAGGCATTTTGCGACAATGTATTGGTGACCCAAGCCATGACAAGAAGGAATTTTTAGAAGACATGGTGGGGGTGTTGTTGATGAACATAAAGGATGGCACAGGCCGAAAACCATAGTCCTCGCCAAGTAGAAGGAGAATAACAAAATCATAGTTGAGGCCATGGTTTCAGAGTTGGAGGATCTTCTCAACCAACTCAAGGAGGTAGACATCTTGGAAAATAGGGCCTTCGAAAACTACGGGAAGTGCGAGCCCATTATTTATGTGTGGGTAGAAGAAGAAGAGGCTTCTCTCAAGGCATTACAGGAGAATATCCCTACTAATAATTACGAGCGTGCACGGTTAATTGTTGACACTACTATGAAGAAGGATAAAATAAATACCAAATGTAAAAATATAAAGTTATGGATTGGAAAACTTTGGGACTCCATTACCAAATGCATGGATGAGTTTGAGGTTCTTTTCATGGAGTTGATAGTGGTGATCCAAGAGCTAAAGGAGAAGACAAGCGATCACGTTGGGTCAAGTACCCAACATTACAAGCTAAGTACTTGGAAAATAATTGAAAGAGATGGAGGCATGGGAGAAGGTGAAGGAGGACATAGAAGCATAATTCCCTAAGTTAATCTAGTTGGTCATATAAGTGGTAATGACCTAGATGTCCCTTTTGCCTTAGCAAATTCTTGTTGAATTTTGGTTGCTAAATTTTTATTTGTAGCAACGTAAGGGATTCTTGTGGGAGGAAATCATATTAGTGTGGGGTAATGTTGATCCCTTAAAATGACCAAGTACTGAGCCACGAAGGGTTATGGTGTGCAAGAACAGTGGCACAAAGGCACACACTGAAGTAAGTTTTGTGGATGCACAAAGGCTTGCACTCAAAGCAAGGATGGATTCAGGACTTAGTAATTTTTGGACTATGAGTAAAGTTGCATTAGGGGAATGAATGGAAAAGCAACCAGATACAATTATGGATAATGTTAAGCTATGGATACTTGCATCTCAAGAAAATCATATTCTAAGGCATCATTATGGTTATCATAAAAGGATAAGGATACGATTTTTTTAGGGATTAGCTATCACTTGCATGATAAGGATACTTGATTAGGGAAACACATGATGATATTTGACATGTTATTTGGTAGTGGTTAGGAGATCATGAAATATTCCTGTAGGCCTTTTCTTGCAATGATGACTTGTTAAAGGAGATTCATTCCCATTTTTTCTTTCTTTTGTATGGTTTTGCATGACATTCAGATAGAGAAGAATGTGTATGTGTATTGGATGGAGAGTGTGTGTGATACATTACTTTGTGATCTCTGTAATGAAGCTATCATAGAGAGCATGTTGAGGCTCTGCTGTTTTGTACTATCTCCATCCAAGGAATCCTTAATGTATTTTTAGCTACGTAATATGATGAATTAATATAATGGAGTGTTTCTAAAAATTGTGTTATGGATATCAATCAGTGCATCTTATTTTATGATTATGGATCAAAATACTTGTGTTCTTGATAATACTTATGGTTTAGATGTAATCACCCCTTATGGTTGTGATTTTCTCATTTATCTTATGGTACATTAATGTTTAGATCTAATTTCTTTATTGTTTCTTTGAATACATTTAGTCATATCTTAGTGTTGTTCCTCTCATGGTGATAAAAATTATTTCAAAGCTCATATAAAGGAGGGGCTCGATTCTTGCATACACCTGCATGAGCTCCTAGTTAGGTTGGGTGATATTTTGGTGTGCTTAGGGTTTAAAGAGAAGTTAGAGGTAAAAGGAGACTACACCTAGCTAAAAACTTAAAACACCTTGAATGTATTTAACAACCTTTAAGGGGAAAAATTTTTTGGAGAAAAGCATTGAACCTCCTTAGACTTTAGACAACAATTTCATACTTTATTTGTCTTTAAATTTCACACTTGTAAAATCTTGATGCTTATAGAAGTCTTATCCTTACACCTAGGCTTTCAATCCACTGATACTAATTAAATCCAAGCAACCTACTATACCTGAAGATAATTTTTTGTCAAAACATTCTTGGTCACAGTGCTTTTATCTCAAGTTTTTATATTAGAACACTAACCTCTTCCACTACACAAGCAATATTCTTACTAGAATCACTATAACATACCTCAATAGAATATTGTGACCTATAGGATATCACTATCACTCCTTTCAACCACTTCTTGGGCTTTGACATAATGAAAAAGTGCATACAAGGTCAAACAAGATGTCTTTGATACATTATAGGTCATGTCACATTGTTTGATCCATTTTATCTTCACAAACCTACTAAAGTCCTATAGGTCTACAATCTATTCATACTCAATAAAAAACTCATGCACTATGAAGTCACCTTGCACAGACATCGTAATCTACAAATATTCCAATAGTAATTAAGCATATTTTTCAATATCTCCTTAAAAATAGGGCATGTAGATGATTATAGTAGCTCCGTAATTCTCATCTTTCCATTCTCGTATTGTATCTCAACATCTTCAAGATAAATTTATCTACACATTTTCATAATGGAACTTCATAGACAAATAATCCATAAAGTTTCTTACTAATCCAATACCACATAAATTTAGAGCATCATAACCTCTTTACATTCACATTTATACTTCAAGGCCATACCCAAACTTGTAACCATGAAGCTCCATTTTATCACACCCTAAACCGAGAGTTCTTGTAGATCAACCTTGAATATCTTTCAATCCTTGAGTGTGTTACAACCAATTCTTTTGTGGACACTCACTCGAGTATAAGACTCATAACACAAGTGGATATAAATATTTCCTCGGACTATAATTAACTTTCTCAAGATATCCGAGATTAACTATAGATTACAAGAATATATACCCGTGTTTCATAATAATAGACCATATTCACTCACAAACCAAAGCACCTTGACCAAATTCTTCTTATCCTTCACAACTTCAATTCATACCTTTGAGCTTCCTAACTCGTAGAAATGCATATTTTCACTTTTACAGTCACAAAGCACTTGTCAACATGTGAATTATCATTCCCAAACCTATAACTTTCATAGGATACATGTACAATCCTTTAGGAAGTGTAGAAACCTTTGATAGAAAACAACGGGTCTTAAATCCTTGCAAATGTACTAGTTCATACTCCTTTCCCACCTGGAACCATGAATATCTTCATTCACCATTACTGAGATTAGCATGTTTCAAGTCAAACATCATGATTATCCCTTCTTTTGACTTGTACAATTGACTTTAGACATTGTAACATTTGACACTAAGCCGGATACAATAGTGGAAGAAAAATTTCACCCAAATCTCCTTTTGATACACCAAAGACTTTTGAGACACACATCAGGAAAAGAGCACACTATAGAAAAAATCTTCATACACTTTTATGACACAAGGAGGTATGATACATACCCTCATCACTTAATAGATAAAAACATGATAGATATTTGACAATATGATCCACTTACGTTACTTGAAAACTTCTCACTTTCACCAACAATATTGAACAATATAGACTTACTAAACACTCTTGATTTCCTAATTTTGACAGACCTTGTCAAATTCTTCGCAATAATTATTGATGCAAGACCTCATTGAAACTCTTTATTAACCTCTGAAACCCAATTTTGAAATCATTATACACTTCATAATCTGTCAATGAACCCCGTGGGAGCATGCTTAGGATCTTTTGGACTTAATAAATGATTTCATATTTGACACAAACTCTTTTACTTGATGACACACTTTACATACAAAACTTATGATCTACAACATACCATATTTCATGCTCATTCTTACTTTCTCAAGGTGAGAAATAGAACCTTTATTAAAAATCATACCACAACACATGTACAAAGATACACAATTAAGAACAAGCATGCCTTTACATAGTTATTGAAGTTTTTCAAACTCTTTTACACTTCTTTAAGGTATGACATATATTATAAACCTTAAATGAACCCATTATGCATGGCCATAGAATTTCATAACCAATACATGAACTAGAATAGACCTATCACACCTTCAATGACAACAATACACACTCAAATACCTACACAAATAATGACGCAAAAACTCATGGAGAAATTACTTAACATACCTTACAACACTTGAAGTGTTCCAAAATCCTAGACTCCTCAGATTCTCATGTACAGGAGAATGAATTGATTTTAGGAACATGTGGTCTTCTTCACTTTTGAGCCCTTCAACTAAGGAAAATTTACTTCCTTAACTAAACTTGTTTCCCATCTTGAAGCCACTAAGACCTTCTTTGACAAAATTCATTAGATTAGGTAACATTTCAGACTAATAATATGATCTCTTAAATTCTCTTCATTAAATAACCATCTTATTTCCCTTATGATCTGACATAAAATCCTTGTAATAATTCATGAGAGTCTTCTTCTTGAAAAATTTTCCACTTTGATATTGAAATCTATTAGAGTACCCCTGGAGATCATATCGATGACAAAACCTTGCAATATGCCCTTTCTTGTGGAATTTTTGGAACACAATATAATTATTATTTCCTATCTCAAACACACTTAGGTTCCAACCATAATCATTAGCCCTATGACCATACTCAAAACATGAACATCATTAAAATTTTAAGAGACCCTTATCATTCATAGGAATCCTTCTTTTGTAATCTCTAGCTCTATGACCAAAATCATGACAAACAAATAAATATCCCTTAAAGGAAGTACCATACCTCACAAAATTGAGTTGTCAAGCTGAGTTAGGCCATCTCTAATTAGTCTTATTAGACACCTTCTCATCTTATTTTGAACTTGGACCAACTTCTTCATCACTATCCTTTTGCTTTCCCTTGAACCCTAGACCAATCTTGTCATTTATAGATTTTTAACCTTCTAAAATCCCATCAAGTTCTTAAAAACTCTTTTATAGCTTTCCATACATTTTTAACCTATTAGACACCTCTTTTAAATCATATTCCATATCTTTCAACCTCTCTTAGTACCTGGAACAAGTGTCTTTTTTTCTATGTTAGGGCTTTGGACACACTTTCAACTCGAGATTCCAAAATATTGATATCATGATCATGAATTTTATCCATTTAATACATTTTCTATTACAATCCAAAAAAAAGACTAATAAATCTCATACTTTCTCCTCAAAAGATCAGCTGACTTACCCATACATGCTTCTAGGATCTCCTTCAAGTTGTTAAACTTGCTTCACAAGGTCCTTCTCTGATACCAATTGTTAGAAGAATAATGGACTAAGATGGGGGGTGAATCAGTCCTATAAATATTTCAATTCATTTACCATTTATCATTCATCATCATTTATGCAACCATTCAATTAACCATGAACCATATGTGAGTTTACTTAAGCATAGAAACAACCATACACATGAGAAATAATAATAAAGTACACATGAACACAAAACTTAAGTGGGAAACCATCATGGGGAATAAAACCCACTGAAACATAAACATTATATTTCCATGCTTCAAATTTAGTGAGGCACCAACCCCACAAGGAGTGCCAACCCCTAGTTTAGTAGAGCACCAACCCTACAAGGAGAACCAACCCCTAATTTAGTGAAGCACCCACTCCAAAATGAGGATACAACCCCCTAGGATGACTAAGAACAAACTCATCCACTTGATGATGATGATATCTGATTTTTTTTGCCAAAACTGATGGAGATCTCTAATTTAGCTCACAAACCCTTTCTCAAACCCTAGGTCTTCAAAATTTCTCTATCTTCTTCCTTCTCAACTTGTCTTACCTCTAAAAATTCTCTCATTCCTTCAATCAGTATTCAACCTGAAGCACATATTATCATCATTCAAATCATGCCTTCATACCTAAAAATTCTTTCCTCTAAGTCACACTTTTCACCCATGCAAGACTAGCTCACAAAATGAGCTAAAACTTCATTTTTAGATGCTCTTCTTCTTTCAAACTCACCATAGGTTGGTCCTAAACCATTTTCACTACCAATTAAACTTAATTAAATTCTATTTGAATTATTAAAATGGTCACATATGACCCATATAGGTCGGCCATGCCAAAAACCATCCACCATGTACCAAAAATCCTCAAAACCCCATCACTAGAATGAGAAAAATACACTCATACAAAACCATGCTTAGTAAATATTATAAATTCACCATAAATGGTCACACATTTACTTTAACCAATCAAATTATTTCATTTAATGGGTCCACTAGCTCATTTCCTTCACAAAATAGTTGCTTATAGCATCCTAATTTTACCTTTGGGCGTCAATATCACCTAAGATAATATCAAATATGGAATATGATCACTAAATGGAATTACCAAAAACTTTAGAAAACTTCTAAGAAATTTATACATCATGAACCACCTATATAATCAAACCACAACTACTTTTTTCCTTTACCAAAATATGTTGCCTAAAAACCCTTTTTGCAAACTCAACTCGTTTTCACCCTTTTTGATAATTTAAAGACCTATAAATTAATTCAATATATGAACATGTAACCCCTCTTAACTTTCAAGGTGGTAGAAAGCATCAAATCATCTATTTCATTCCTCAATTTACTCAAGCTTTTAGTGATAACAAACCTATATTGAAAATCAAGAAACCTTCTTTCTCAAAAATTGACCAAGCAACCACATCATATAAAATCCCTACGACTCAATATATACATGAATGGAATTCTCTCCGAATCACATTTCCATAACCTACTATAACTCCTTCCAACTCCTAGTGTAAATCCTTCAACCAATCCAATATTTGCAAACTACTCCTTATGCCTTCTTGGGCTCAAGAATTGACCATTAGCCAAACATGCTTCATTACCTCAAAAATCACTTCCAAGTTCAAAAAAATAATTGAAAACACTTAAAACTTATTCCTAAGAACTCAATAATCTTAAAAAATCATGAGCAACTCAAAATTATCAGCTTACCCCATCAATCTACTTCACACCCTGCTAGATCCAACATCCTTCAAAATTGACCCTCAAAGAACACCTCATAAATTTAGCATATCTTATCTAATCATCAATTTTTATACACCAATGGAAATATCTCTGAGCCATATTCACAAAAAAACTTTACAAGATTCCTAACTCTACCTGTAGCTTTTGTAATGTCCATTTTACTGAAAGATGCTCCAAACTGCCCCAAAAGGTAGTCTTCAAAAATAGGGAACACTTTACACTTTTTCAGCATAACCATGACTTGAAACCTTCATTAAAATATATATAACCTCTAGGTATATCATAAATGTCAATTTATTCTTTACCTCATTTGGGAAACTTCTCCTCAAACTGCAACTCTTTAGAAATAAGTCTTTTTAGGTGAGGTGCATATCTTTGTCATATGCTCTAACATACCTTTTTGAAATATGAAAGAGTCCTATACAACATAAAATCATCACTTTTTCATAACCAATCAAAATAAAATTTTTATACTCACTTTTATGCAAGCTTCTCCTAACTAGGGTTTAGCTAGGGTTTTAAACCACTTTACCTTCTTAACAATCATTCATAAAAATTGACGATCAAACCACCTCATTATTTTTTAAAAATTTCATAACTGACCTAATAATATATGCCAAATATATCATGTCCCCATGCAAAGCATACAATTCATAATGAGCATCAGAAGGTCCAATTTTGTCTTAAAAACACATTGTCACTTATCGAGTTTGACCAAAACTGATGTGTCTTCCAAAATATTCTTCAACATAACCTGAAACTTCTCATGAAGCATCATAAAAAAATCCTCCAGCTTCTCAAAATCACCATCTAGCAAAAATCCATCTCAAACTCTCCATCCATTAAGACTTACTTATGTTTACTTGTATGTTTCCCACTATTTGCTTCTCAAGGACCTCATGCATGCATTGAAACACGAAATACATATACGAAACTCATCTTAAACTTATATATACTATCAAAAGACTTATACCATCCTTGGACAAGGATTATCAACTCTAAAACTCACATCTCTACCTCATTCTACATGCTCTAAGGCTAGAAACCATCCGAAATGACTGACTAAACCATGACAACTCATGAAATGACCTTGCGACCTCATGTAGACACCTAAAAAACCTTAAGGACCATGAATGACCTCATGAAAACATCAAACCAACTCAAGAGATCTCATATCGTGATTCTTACTACCAAACCAAACACCAAGACCTCGAAAGACTTCACAAAACTTGAAATTACTAATCAACCTTCATGTTTGATAATTTACTAACACAACATGGAGACTCACATGAAACCACGACACCATTTTTCATCAATGGAGTTCACATCAATGACAGCACAAACAAAAAATGGCCAATATAATGTGTTCCAAATAACATTTTATGAATATCCTTATCTTTTATCCTTAAATAATGATAACCAGATCATAAGTAAATATTAGAATAAATGGATGCATCTCTCATAAAATAAAAATTATCATCAATTCTTGGGAAAGGATATCTATTCTTTATTGTTTAATTGTCAAACATGAGATAGTTAATGCATAACCTTAATGTTCCATCTTTCTTTTTAATAAAAATGGTCTATGTTCCCCAAGGAGACACACTAGGTCAGATCAATCCTTTTGAGAAGAGTGCATGTGGTTGTGATTTTATTTGAACCAAGTTTGTTTTCATAAATCTATAATGTGCTTTTGATATTGGTTTAGTTCTAGGTTTTATGTCAATTGTGAAATCAAACTCTCTTTTAGGAGGAAGTCTAGGAAATTCTTCCAAAGATACATCCTTAAACTCATGTAAACATGGAAAATATTCGAAATAAGTTTTACCTTCTTGACTAAAATCTAGTATTTTAATTGCATACATCATATAGCCTTTTTTTGCCTTTCTTAAGTTGTATTGTAGATATTTGTACTTCAAAATCTCTAGTAAATCCCTAAATGGTGACTATTTTTGCATATCATTAAGACATTTTATTCACTTCTCAAATCATTATATTATTGCCTTGTGTTTTTACAATTAGTTTACTCATATTATGATGTCATAAGACTCTAAGGGAGTCACATAAAGGTCAAGTTTATTGATAAGACTAGGTAATTCCAATTATGCTTCAAATTGACATTGGTTTCTTGTATGACTATCATTATTCTTGTATTGAACAATCGAGAGTTTTCCATAAGTTTAGCTTTCTTAGATATTTTACCAAGTAATTTACTAGAAATAAAACACTCCATAGTACCAATTTATTAGATAACTTGAGATCATAAGTAAATATTAGAATAAATAGATGCATCTCTCATAAAATAAAAATTATCATCAATTCTTGGCAAAGGATATCTATTATTTATTTTTTAATTGTCAAGCATGCGATAGTTAATGCATAACCTTAATGTTCCATCTTTATTTTTAATAAAAATGGTCGATGTTCCCAAGGAGACACACTGGGTCGATCAATCCTTTTGAGAAGAATGCATGTGGTTGTGATTTTATTTGAACCAAGTTTGTTTTCATAAATCTATAATGCGCTTTTGATATTGGTTTAGTTCTAGGTTATATGTCAATTTTGAAATCAAACTCTCTTTTAGGTGGAAGTCTAGGAAATTCTTCCAAAGAAACATCCTTAAACTCATGTAAACGTGGAAAATATTCGAAATAAGTTTTACCTTCTTGACTAAAATCTAGTAATTTAATTGCATACATCATATAGCCTTTTTTGCCTTTCTTAAGTTGTATTATAGATATTTGTACTTCAAAATCTCTAGTAAATCCCTAAATGGTGACTATTTTTGCATATCATCAAGACATTTTATTCACTTCTCAAATCATTATATTATTGCCTTGTGTTTTTACAATTAGTTTACTCATATTATGATGTCATAAGACTCTAAGGGAGTCACATAAAGGTCAAGTTTATTGATAAGACTAGGTAATTCCAATTATGCTTCAAATTGACATTGGTTTCTTCGTATGACTATCATTATTCTCGTATTGAAGTCCCGAGAGTTTTCCATAAGTTTAGCTTTCTTAGATATTTTACCAAGTAATTTACTAGAAATAAAACACTCCATAGTACCAATTTATTAGATAACCAGATCATAAGTAAATATTAGAATAAATGGATGCATCTCTCATAAAATAAAAATATCATCAATTCTTGGCAAAGGATATCTATTCTTTATTGTTTCTTTATTAAGCATGCGATAATCAATGCATAACCTTAATGTTCCATATTTCTTTTTAACAAAAATGGCCAATGTTCCCCAAAGAGACACACTAGGTGAGATCAATCCTTTTGAGAAGAGTGCATATGATTGTGCTTTTTTAAAACCAAGTTTATTTTCATAAATCTATAATGTGCTTTTGATATTGGTTTAGTTCTAGGTTTTATGTCAATTTTGAAATCAAACTCTCTTTTAGGTGTAATTCTAGGAAATTATTCTAGAGAAACATCCTTAAACTCATGTAAATGTGGAAAATATTTGAAATAAGTTTTACCTTCCTGACTAAAATCTAGTATTTTAAGTGCATACATCATATAGTGTTTTTTTCCTTTCTTAAGTTGCATTGCATATATTTGTACTTCAAAATCTCTAGTAAATCCCTAAATGGTGACTATTTTTGCATATCATCAAGACATTCTATTCACTTCTCAAATCATTATATTGTTGCCTTGTGTTTTTACAATTATTTTACTCATATTATGATGTCATAAGACCCTAAGGGAGTCACATAAAGGTCAAGTTTAGTGGTAAAACTGGGTAATTCCAATTATGCTTCAAATTGACATTGGTTTACCGTATGAATATCATTATTCTCATATTGAATAGTCTGAAAGTTTTCCATAAGTTTATCTTTCTTAGATATTTTACTAGGTAATTTACTAGAAATAAAACACTCGATAGTACCAGTTTCAAACAAAACATTAACAGGAAAACCATAAAACTTACCTAGCACTTCTATCGGGTAGCCTATTTTTTCTACTTAGCGGTTACCCACAACAACATGAATTATTTGATTTTATTTATTCCCTTTATTATTTTGGGGAAATTTATTTGTATAATGATCACCACCACATTTAAAACATCCCCTAATAGACCCTTTTCTTTCAAAATAAATTTCACCAAAGGTAGCACTATTATGCTAATTTTTCATTGTGTTTGTAGAAGTTTTAGTTGTTCTTTTTCTCTTGGCGTATTCATTTTTCTACCCTATTTTTTCCACATTTTTTCCTACGAGATAATGGTGTAGGTGAGCTAACACTTTTATTGTATTTCTCATCCCGAAGGTTGAAATTTATTACAAATTTTTTTCTTTCCTTATGGCCTTTTAAAACATTTCTTCCATTGTATATGGACCATTAACATTTACTTCCGCTCCAATGTTTGGGTTTAATACCATAATAAAATTATGTTCATTCTAAATTTTTCATCTTTTTAGTAGTGAGGCACGTATTTTAACAACTTAGTAAAGCATTCCCATACTCCACAACACTCAGCTTACCCTAAGTTAAGTTCTAAAATTCATACATTTTCTAATCAAAGTAAAGGTTAGGAAACTAGCCTTGACATAAGTATACCTTGAACTGCTCCTGAGTGATGGAGGTAGTATCTACTCCTAACTCAATCTTACAGTTATCCCATCATGAATACGCTTCATTAGAGAGTTGGAAATCACCCCAAACTACTTTAGTTTCCTCCAGAAAGCCCCTAATTTCAAATTACTTCTCCATCTCACTTCACTAATTTTCACCACCATCCCCCAAAGTAGTTCCATAAAATTTGGGTGGGCTAATCCTTTTTGTGTCCCTATATTGGTCAACAACCAACTAATCTCTTTTATCCCCTCGTTGATTGTCATCATTAGGTTGTTCAAGTTGTTCTTTCTCTTGTTGTTTGGGTTGTTCTTCCACTTACTATTTAGGTTCTTCTTCCACATGATCTTCATTCTCACACACTACCTACTACTCCAAGGAAACTATCCATTTCGGGTGTCATGAATTACATTTATAATTTCATCTAACTTTTGAGTTGTTGAACCTTCAACATTTGTTGAACTAGTTCCAACATCATTGTTTTCCTTCTTCTAACCATCGTATCTTGTTAATAAAAGGATAATATTTCCATTAGTGTTATGAACCCATTAATTCAAATAGATAATAAACCTACATATCTCGATACCAAACTGTAACACCCATGTTATGATTCATCAAACTAAGGGAATTAAAAAAAAAAACCCTTAAGTACAATTAATGCTTTCAATGTTTAACATTATTATTTAGCTTACTACTAAATAACCAAAGCATAATTAAATATTCACAATCCATCTGATAACATATGATAACCATGTGTAGTTGTAAGGGTATATCCAAATCTCCACAATCTCCCTTAAATCACTCTACCCAAGTGTGTATACTTTGTATACTTAGTTAAAACTTTTATTGGTTATGATATAGATGTGCATCTCCTAAGTGCCTACCTAGAAGACATTCATATTGAATTCAATGCAGTATCGAAACTCGATAAATTAGGGGATTGGTGAATAGATAATGTAGTCATATATTACATTACTTTGGCCAAATATTCAAGCATTGATTTTCAAGCTTATTTTGAGATCACATACAAGTATACAAAACACATCTTTCGTCACCACACAACCATCTCAACATAGCTATTGGATTCCATTTCATTATTTAAGATGATGATTTAGTTAATAATAATAATATTCCATGCATAAATAATTTCAATAAATCTAAGGATCATATCCTTACCATATTAAGATCCATATCGGAAAGATAGGGACCGCGTAATGATTTCCATCATTACATCCTTACTACCCTTCCCATAGCCATCTTGAATTAGCATGAAGCGGGATACTAATGAGAAGAAAATGGGACATTATACCCATGTTTATAATTTTCTTAGGTTACCTTTATTAGATAAAGTAACTAAGTCTTTCTTTACGACATAATACAAATTATTCATTCATGATAATTAATAGATTCCTTTAAGAGGTCATCGTAACTCAATGAGTTATCATCTTTCATTAGTTCCTATTAGCGTATTATCACAATGTAGTATACATCGTTAGGTGTAGGTTTACTAATCATTTTTGTATCAAATTGATTCATTACATTCACTTGTTAAGAATAGTCTTTATTCCATTAAGTACATTATTTGTCATGATTAGTCCATTTAATACCATAAGGTATAACAATATATTTATTTCATTTTTGTCATTATCCTTTTTTTTTATGTGTCTTTATTTAGTTGGATTTCATCGTTATAAATGAACTAATGAAATTTGAAATCAACACATAACTTCAGAAAAATCATCTTGATCAAAAATTAATTTTATAATATCAATATTTTCATTTCCATACAAGATAAGTTATAAATGAGATAAGTCACATAATCTTATTTCAAATAAGTATAAACCTTTATCTTTATTAATATTGATTTACATTAATAAGAAAGGATAATACATTGGGCCATAATACCATTTAAGATATGTGATGAAATTTTAATTCCATCATTAATTGATTACAATAATAATTTTCGGATTTAAATCAGAATAAACTTAAGATGTAATGTAATCAAAAATCAAATACAAACAATCAATTCATTTTTTTGGCATTTCCTATAAATGTATAAGAGAGAGAGGGATATGGGTCAACTCATAACAAATGGAATGATTCTACATACTCATAATCCATGTTGTACTCATAATAATATAACCGAATAAGTTATGGCTAAGTTTATTTTTAATCAATAAGATATAATTATAAACTTCTTAGTTTATAATAAGATATTTATCTCATGCACTTATAGTAAATATTATTCATATCTATATATAAATATTTATACCCACTATCCCTATTTTTAACTAACTTAATAAAAATCATACATTTAAACTATATAGGACACATATCCGCAACTCCAAACAACAATTACAAATGTAATAATTCACAAGTTTTTCCAAATATCATCAAAGAAGTATTACTTAGCATCTATATAATCAAGTCATCATGTTTATACATTTTTACAATGGTAATCCAAATATTGTTTTATATTTCCATATTCCAAAAATTGAAACGTCACAACTACTAAAAAATAATACAATTCTTGTTTACTAAACCATCATTCTTTTCAAATTCCCAAAAACCAATATTTCAAACCTTACTTTCCATAATCAAACAAACAAAATGAAAACAATAAGGATCAAGGAGGAGCTAGAATCTCTCAAATCTTTTCCAATACCAAACAAAATAAACATTTTCTAGAAAAGAATAATGATATTAGCAACAATTCAAGAAGGAACTATTAACCTAATTGAACAAAACTATGATTAAAAAAGGCGCTATTAACAATTACTATTCCATAACTACTCATAAATACATTAGTCAGAAAATGAGCATGAATAGGTATGATAGCAACCATGCTTTGAAAAGGAGATTAATAAAACTGATTTAAACAACAATGCTCTAGGAAGAGATACAAAAACTATCTCATTAGTTATTTTCCCAAATCAAAAAACCCAATTTTAAAATGGTTTTTAAGAAGGTATGAATAGAATTTATCATGAATGATTTGGATCTAACTCTTTTCCCATTTTACATATTAAAAATAACCAAAAAATGTATTTATTATTAGGTTTATCTAATAAACCAAATGAGTGAATACATTTCCAAATCCCATGATTATCCTAAATCTTAGAACATATGTAGGGGGAGATAATTGTAACAATAATTCTCTGTAAGAGAGTTGTAAAAAACTTAATACCTTTCCTAGATTTCTCCCAATGAAAAAAATCAAATGCATTCAGAGAGAGGTTATAATAGTCATGTTTGATAAGAGCTACCAAACAAGTGATATCAGAAATCTCAAAGATGAGCTGAAACTAAAAATAGTAAAGATCTATAAGAGTTAAAACTAACTTTCTAATATTTCTTAGATTAAAAAATAACCAAAAAAAAGACATATGCATTTGCAATCCCAATAATACTAAGTCGAAAAACATGTTTCCATTTTCCATTTTACCCAAATAATCGAGAATGTATGTAGATTCATAATCTTATATAAATGCTTCCCAAACTGTATTTCAAAATAATAGTAGTAAATCTCTAAGAGAGAGTGTTATGCTTTTAAATAGGTTTGTTTATAATTTACAAAATCCTCGTGTATAATTTTAAGTCCCAAATATTTATCAAACCAAAAAATGTTCCATATTTCACTTCATAACCAAAAAAATGTTTTCACATCAAAAACAAAAACAAATAAACAATAACCCATATCAATTCACTTCACTTCATAACCCACAAACTAAGAAAATGTTCACTTCACTTCAAAACTAGACAAAATTCTAGGCACCGAGAGAGGAGTGAATCAATGTAACTTAAAACTTTGAAAAATATTCACAAATTTGGAAATTTACTCAATATATATCACCAATGACCATGAGAGACTAATTACATTCAAACATGAGAAAGAAGTAAGAAAATGCATATGAAAACCAGATGTATTATGGGAAACCATTTAAGGGAGAAAACCCCACTAAAACTAATGCACTAGCTATACAAATAGCCCTACAAGGTTAAAAATATTTAAACCGTAGAGCATCCACTCAACTTGAAGCATAAACTCCAATACTTTATTCAAGTTTCCACTTGACCTTTAGCAAACTTCTACTTGCATGGAAGCTTTAAATTCCCAACAATTTAATCAAGCTTCTTCTTGATCTTATCTAAGCTATAACTTACAAAGAAGCTTCATCTCCTATATATTAAGCATCCGCTTAGACTTTCCAAGATGGTTTGATCATTATTACTTAGTTTTCTAACATAGCATACCATGATCTCTAAATCATATCGTATAGCTTCTCATTTCACTCTCTTCATATGCTGAAAACACTATTGCACAAGGCTTCTCTCATACACACTCTTGACATAATTATCGCCTTGAATTATCCTCTCAAGAACTCACTCTCTCAATTTTTCATCCTACTAAAAAAATTTAGTCATGAAGGAATAACATGTCCTTCTTGATCCTTCAAAGCATGGTCATCAATCAAAGTCACATACACACTCTTTCATACACCTTTACCTAGTATTCATGCATGGTTAGATCCTTTCTCAACAACAAATCTTCAAGCACAAGGAAGATTTTATACCATCAAGGGAGACACACTTAAATGTATTTTTTACTTTACCTTCAATGATCCTTAACCTACCTCTCTTTACAACTTGTGTAAATGAGGACTAAATGGCATTAAAAAATGTTAACTAGTAATAATTACACCTAATTTTGTGTCAATTACAAACTTGTGACTTAAAAAACATGTCAAGCTCCTTAATGTTATTAAGTATCACTATTAAACCTTCATAAACATGTTTCCCCTTATGACACATCTAAAATGCTCCTCTTACAACCTGACATGCAATCTAACATCTCTAAAATGTAACTACCATTTCTTTTGTCCTCTTCCTTTTGTCTTCTACCTATTCTAGGAATTTTGAATAGTTTCTACAACATGCATGTATGTTACAATACTCCTTATTTATATTCACCATTTCTTCTTTATGTTTCATTAGAGCTTCACTCCCATTCAAAGAGGTCCAAAATTGTAGTCATGGAGGTGTTTAAAAATATAAAAGGAATAGGTATTCAAATCTATTTGAATCTTTGAGAAGGTTTTGAGTGGTATCTATATTACCTTTAGATGCCAAGAGTAGCTTAATCTATCTAATTGAAGAAAGAACATGCTGATTTGATTCAAGCAACAATCAGACCTTTAAACTCAAAAATAACAGTCCTCAAAATATGGTTACTTAGAGCATTAAATCTTGTCATCCAATCACATATAATAAATTAAAATGAATCTCATGAAGTATAATTTCACATATAATTAAAAAAACTATCAAAACATAAAAAGGATCATATCATTCTAAAATTTGTCGACTAGGTTCTAGGGGCTTAAGAACTAGTCTTCAATTCACATGGCACAACCACCTTCAAGGAACTCACCAAGGAATTTCATCACTTAAAATACTTAATATGAATCCTAAAAACATATTCAAGCATGTATATACATACCTTATTTGGTAATAACACCTTCTTCATACCTATAGCTGAGAGATTATTTACTAGATGAAAAGGGGTAGTCAAACATCACTATGTTTTCATCAAAACTTCAATTTCTTGCATAAAACACATCCTATAGTCCTCAATTTTTTTCCATGCCTTCATGACTACCTCCTCCTATATCTTTAATGGATACTTTTTCATGGTTCACCCTGGAACTTCCAACCCCATCTCATTTGGGAAACATTTGGTCTCTTGTCTTAAGAAATACTGCTATAAAGACCCGTATAAGTGCTTAAAGTGCCTCCTAAAACACATGTGAAGTCACACAGACATCATATATGATCATGTAATGATCATAAAATTATTGGTTAGAATAATCATGCCTTGATTCATCATCTTATGTGTTGTTTACTTGGAAACTAGCTTAGGATTGCATACGACATTCAACTTTTGGAGCAAAACAACCTATCTCATCATCAACTCATCATATGGGAGCCTCACACAACATGTATACCTGTCATACACATCATCACCATACTTATAGATTCCATCATCATCTTGGAACACAACTATCATGCTCAAAAGGGATTGCACAAGCACAACCCTCACAGGATCAACCATTCCATTTAGAGGAATACCATGACACAACCATGTGACACCTCATGGAGACACCTATACCACTTTGATATCCTTTGAAATCAATGGCAACACTATGACACTTTTTCAAAAATATAATAAACCAAATGAGTAAATACATTTCCAAATCCCACATAATATTGTAAATTTAAATACACATGTAAGGGAGATAACGGTAACAATAATGCTATGTAAGAGAGTTGTAACAATATTAATATCTTTCCTATATTTCACCCAATGAACAAAAGAAAATGTGTTCAAAGACATGTTATAATAGTCATGTTTGATAAGATATACTAAATGAGTGATATCAGTAAATCTCAAAGATGAGTTGAAACTAAACAAATAGAAAATCTCTATAAGAGTTGAAACTAGATTTATAATATTTCTCGAGATCAAAAAATAACTAGAAACAAGACATATTTCTTTACATTCCTAATAATATTAACTTAGAACAAAATATTTCCATTTTCCTTTTTCCCAAATAATAAAAATGTATGCAGATTCATAATCCCATAAAATGATTCCTAAACCATATTTCAAAATAATATTAGTGAAGCTCTAAGCGAGAGTGACATACTTTTAAACGGGTTTTTTAATATTTTACAAAATCCTCATGTATCATTTTTAGTCCCAAATATTTATCAAACCCAAAAATGTTGCCATACTGCACTTCATAACCAAACAAAGTAGCAAGAGATTAATTTTGATAAAAGCTCAATTTTCTTTTTTAACACCCCTGGGAAAGACAACTTAGAATTGCTAAAATTTTGGGATGTAAAATCAATTCACTCCCCACTACTTATTTGGGGCTCCCCCTTGGTACGAAAAAAGTATCAACCAAAGTCTAGAATGACCTGTTGGAAATATTTCAAAAGAAAATGGCTGGTTGGAAAGGAGCCATTCTATCAAGTGTTGGTAAGTGTCTGCTCATAAAAAGCACTCTTCAGAATCTCCCTATATATATCATGTCACTCTATAATATCCCTTCGCCGCTTTAGAGAAAAAATTGAGAGGATTCAGAAGCACTTTCTATGGCAGGGAATGGAGGATAAATTCAAATATCACTTGGTAGCTTGGGACCAAGTATGCACTCCCAAAAAAATTGGGGGCCTGGGTATAAAAGACATCAAAAAAATGAATGAGGCTCTAATTGCAAAAATGGGCTGGAGAATGCTCTCAGAGAAACAACCCTAGATTGAACTAATTAAGGCCAAATACCTTAATCAACAAGCAACCATTTCTTTTCTTCAGGAAGAGCATCTTCCTTATGGATCCATTTTTGGAATAATTTAGTTCAGATCAGGAATTTCATCAAACAAGGAAGCAAATGGAAAGTGGGGAATGACAGAGATATAAATTTTTGGGGGATAACTGGTCTAACTATAGTCTTATTGACATATTTGGAGTAGTCAAAGACAGCCTTGAACAAAAGTATGGTACTAGAATCATGGATTACATTGACAGGGATGGCAACAAGAAGAAATGGAAAAAACTCTCTGTGGACAGGGATGATCTGAACCACATGATGTCCTCTTTGCAAGAGCATTTGGACCTTATCCCCTTAAGTCAGCTAGATGTTAAGGATGAATTGGTCTAGAACAACTCTATTGATGGAGAGTACTCTGTTAAATCTAGATATAATTCTTTCTTTGAAACTGTTCAGAGCGAGTTCAACTGGAGCAGGATTTGGATGGCTGAGCTCACACCTAAAATCAATTTTTTCTTTTGGCTTGCTCTCAGGGGAAGAATTCTCACCAATGACAACCTGATAAGAAAAGGTTTCATAATGCCAAATAGATTCCATCTCTATAAAAATAATCGAGGATATCAGACACCTGTTAGTCCATTGTGAGTATGCCACTAAAATCTGGAGTGTTTCCTTTTCTAATTTCAAAGTTTCCTGGGTTGTGCCAAAGGACTTCATCCAGTTTTGGACCCAATGGAATCCTCCTTTTAAACACTATGTTGTGAGAAGACTCTGGAAATTGGTAATGCCCCATATTATTTGGAGGATATGGAAAGATAGAAATGACGTCATTTTTAGAAACATTAAATAGCAGTATGCAAGCTCACTTTGTTAAGATTACTAATGTTGTCAAAGAGAACATCGAAAGATTCAAACCTCCCAAGAACAAGAATTATCCTGAAAATGAAGAGCATATTTTGTCCAACTAGAAGATTGGAGTTGATAATATTCAGAATAGCATCCGTTCCAACATTGACAGGTCTTTGATACATTGGAACCCTCCTGATCTCAACTGGCACAAGTTGAACTTTGATGGGGCTTCTAAGGGTAATCCTAGGATTGCTACAGAGGGAGGAGTGATTTGAGATCATAGAGGTAGTCTGATTACTACCTATGCTGGTAAAATGGGGATACAAACTAACCATTATGCTAAATCCTTGGCTGCTCTATGGGGGCTTAGAATTGCTCAGACACATAACATTCAGAATATTATTCTGGAAGGAGACTCACTAAACATCATTAATCATCTAAATCAGTCTTCACCTCCAAGCTGGAATATCAAGGATTTCATCATGGAATCTATAAGCATTTGTCAAACCTTCAAAAATATCTAAATCAAGCACACATACTGGGAAGGAAATAAGGTTGCTGATGAATTGGCCAATTATGGCATAAATAATAATCTAATTATTTGGGATAATGTTAATCATATCCCTGAGAAGGTACAAAGCAACATTCAAGTGGAAATTTATGGGCACTCAAGTATGGAGTAAGGATAATGATTATTTGGAGTGGGATTTAGAGGAGATAAAAGATCACCCATGTGGGAAATATCAAGTAAGCTATGGCCACATTAACTTTCATTACTCCCAACATGTGTGTGGGACTCTTAAAATCTAGGACAGGCTAGAAAGACAACTGCATTTCATACAACAGTTCAAACAAGGGTTTCAAGGACAAGAGTTGCAAGCATTTCAGAGAGGAAAAAATGGGAGGAGCCCCGTGCCAGGTAGAACCCAGCAGTGATCCGGAATGGAAGAGCAATAAGGAGCTGTGGAACCTCCTCAAGTAGGGTGGAATCACAAACTTCATTGATCGAATTTAGGGGCACGATCAGAGCATTTTGATCCAATTCACTATGGATTGGAAGGATCAAAAAGTGGAGTATGGAGGACATAAAATACCTGTTAATGAAGAACTAATTACCGATAAGAAGAGGATCGAAAAAATGTTGAGGAGAAGAAGTTTGCTGCTGATAATGAGGAGTTGGTTTTTGTTACTGTGGGATTGAGGGTAAGTTCTATCCCATCACCCTTTGATGAAATCACCCGTATGATGGTCCGATATATCTCTTTGGAAGGGAGATATGTTACAGTTCCTATTAAACACCTGGTGTTCCTTAACCATTTCCATAGGAAAATCATTGTCTGCTTCCCACATTATCTTTTGAACTCCCTCGAATGCTCCATCTTGGAGTTTCAGAAGCATACCCGTGCTATCCCCCTACATCAAGGCCTTATATTTTTGTTGCACAAGCTCTATGTTTCTAAATACCCTAGTCTCCCATCTTCCCCCAACACTTGTTCCACTCTTTCCCACCACCACTACCCCCACCCCCATCCCTTCCACCACGACCAAGCCTAAAACAAGGAACCATAAGAAGCCCAAATTGGACACCCCTATTTTGGGCGAGTCCTTCGCAGCAATAAGGAGTTGGAAGTTTTCCAAAACCTATTGCACATCAGTAGTGTAGGCCATGAAGAGGCCTTACAAAAAGAAGGAAACAATACTTCCCAAAGGCTAGAAGCCTTGGAAAATGAAATGATGAAACTGAAAGAAGAAGTGCAGCATTTGGCCAAGCAAAAAGGAAAAAGGAAGATGGAAGATGATACTGATCTTGGCAATAAGCAAGTTGAGGACATCTACAAAAATCTAAACTCCTTGGACAATCGTCTGGGGAGAGCAAAGGATCACCATGATCACAACATGGCAATTTTTAATGTAATCAGTGATTTCCTTGAACAACATGTTCATAGCATTTATGTGCTTAGTGAGATCCTAGACACTCTGTGGGGAACAGATAAGGAGAGTAGTCAAACCATAGAAAATTTGGATGCTAAGGACCCCACACACATGACAATGGTGGCTCTCTTTACCTCACTGCAAACTATTAAATCCAAAATTAATAGAGCTGCCAAGAAGTAAAGGAGGTCTTCATTGCAGATGCTTGCTTTTCATCATTCTTTTTGCTTATTTTTTTTGTTTTTTGGCTGCATTGTTGCAGCACACGCTCTGTTTTACTTTTCTATAGTAACTCTCTTTTGGTTACAGGTTGGCTTTAATGCCTATTCTGGATGTTGATCCATTTTTGTGGAACCTATTAGTGTTTTATTTGGCTTTTAGGCCCTCTATGTAAATAGGGTATAGTCCCTTCAAAACTATTTACCAATAATAAAAAAACCAAAAAAATGTTTACATGTCAAACCCACAAACAAAAAATAATCCATATCATGTTTTGATGCCATTTATCTTTTTCCAAATTTCATAATCAAAAGAAAAACAAAGGAAACTTATTCAGACAAGAAGATAACAAAAATCTCTAAAAGAGTAGTAGATAATTATAATTTCTGTTCCATATTTCATGAATAAACCCAAGAAACGTATTCAATTGCTTCCCTACTTATTGTCAAATTTTTCTCTTAAAAATCAAACCCCAAAACGTGTTCATATTTTATTAATAAACCAAAAAAACACACTCAAATTTCTCATTCTAAAACTATATTTAAAACAAAATCCTCAAAATCAAATACATTCTTTTTCCTATATTTTAATCTAATACACAAAACCATAATGTATTTGGGTATTTTATATAATAACATCAAGGAGTAAGAGAATGAATCTCATTCCTATTTTTTCTTCCAGTCTTCTTTGAAACCTTCCAAATTGAATGATTCTAAACACCCACAAATATTCCAATGGTATATTTAAATAACCAAAGAGCCATAGTAACCAGAGAAATAGTCAAAAATATTCCATATAAATCCAAAAAAACATTCCACAAAAATCGCCATGCAGAGCTCAAAACAATAAATGAAAAATCCAAACAATGTGTTTACCTTTGCATGCTTAGCTTTTCCAAGAAGCTAACAGTTCCCAAGGAACCTGACAACATTAACTCCCCATTAACTTAATATGCCACATCGTGGCTATCCAAAACTTAAACCTCAATAAACAACATTCCAAATTCTCCCAACAAGATTAAGTTAAAATTACTTTTATTTAACACTTACAACTTAAGCTCAAGATGTCCGTGACTAATTTAACATGCTAAGAAATACTACCCAACGGTTGACATATGACCCATTCAAACTAAACATAGTTATCAATATCCATATATACATGTATACATATGTAGTTATTATCAATTAACGTATATCTTCATTAAACATATACATATGTGTATACGCGTGTGTGTATACATAAATACACACACACACACACACATATGTATATGTATGTATATATATATATATATATATATATATATATATATATATATATGTATGTATGTATGTATGTATGTATGTATCTATATATATGTGCATATATGTGTATATATGTATATGTATATATATTTGTTATTGACTTAATACATCACTAGCAAAAATTCGGGACATGACAAGTTATAATGCGATCAAAGCAATCATCCATTAACTTAAGAAAGTAATATCAATCTCAATGAATGTATTAATTTAGGATGTTATAGATACACCTTACCTCAATCAAATATTTTTAGGTACATCCCATTCTTGGGATAGGTATCTCATCTCCATTCAAATTTGGGATAATTAAAAATCATTGTTTGTTTTGCAATTAGAGATCATAAGGGAAATTCCAAATGCTATCAATTTTGGTGGGTCTACCTAGTTGTAATCTATCTTTATCCCACTTAAGGAAAAGGTTTCCTTACTTAAAGGTTCTTTATTTTTATTTTTCATCAAAGAACTTATTCTTATGATTTTATTGTTTCCCCATCACCTACACAAAATTATCTCTTAATTCTTCCAGTTCCATCATCTTTGCATATCTAACCTACATGGATTCCTCTCCACACATATCAAGCTAGTTTGTGAGCTTTAAGGTGGGGAGTTTAATGGATATTAGTAATCTTGCTTCCTTTCCATAAACAATCTTGAATGGTGAACTACCATTCGACCTTTTTGGACTAATTTAATCACCCCACAAGGATGATTTCAATTTTTTGTGCCAAGTCCTCTGGTTTTCTCCCGAATTCCTCTTGATAATATTTAAAATATTCCTTTTTTAGATTCAGCAAGTGCATTTCCTTGGGAGTAATAGTTTAAGGATGTAATTTGATGAATTCTATTTTTCATAGCAAATCCCATTATTTCAGCTCCTAATAATTCCAAAGCATTATCATATATGCTTGTATAAGGAACCCTAAATCTGGGTATAATTCCTTCATAAAAATACAGAATGTTACTCTCATTCACTTCTTTCAAGGAAATGGATTCAATCCATCTAGTGAAGTAATCAGTTGCAGTCAATATCCATTTGTGCCCCAAGCTTGAGTGTGGGTTAATTACTCCTATGAATTCTAGACCCCATTACATAAATGGTTGCTCAACTGAAATGGGATGGAGGGGAGGGCTGCAATATTTTCTTTTCCTAAAAATAAGGCACACTTCTTGCAATTTTTGATCCATATGTGGCAATTTCTGTAGATAATAGGCCGTAGTATCCACCCTTCATGATTTTGAGTGTGGTTTCTTGGATAAAAATTCCCTCCTACTTGTACATCATTGCATTCGTGCAAAAATTTCTCTATCTAGTTATCCTCAACACATCTCAGAATAATTCCATTAATGTCCTTTTTAAACAATATACCATCTATAAACACATAGGGAATAGGTTTTAATCTGAAGTACCTTCTTTTTCCTTTTTCAAACTCTAGGGATAGATACCCATTTGTATGAATATTTTCATTGGTTGATACCAATTTTCAATAACATGAGGAGGAGGTGGTTGATCTTCTTGTAGCATATAGACTTCACTTTCATCTCCCAAGCCTATTGCAAGTTACTCACATAATCCTTTACCTCTCACAATCTTGGTGAATTTTATATGGACATCATAATCCATGAATTTGGTGACCCATACAGCTCTTATTGCATTCACTTATTTATTCAAGAGGAAGTATTTCATGCTTAGATGAGATACCATTAGTTGAATCTTGTTGTTTGATAGCATGTGTTTAAATTTTTGGGTTCACAGATGACAACCAAGACTTATTTTTCCATAAAATATATATTTTATCTCATGTTCTTTAAGTTCTTGACTAAGAAAATCAATGGGTTTCTCCAAGAAATAATCATTTTCCTAGACTAAAATGGCTGAGATGTTGTCATTTCATCAAAATGTATATAGGGTAGAATTCTTTGCATAATTGGGATTTATGAGAGTGGGGGCCTTAGAAATGTATTATTTAATTTTATCAAAACTCTCTTTGTCATCTTTTGACTAGCTGAAGACAACATTATTCCTGAGCATTGAGATGAGGGGTTTAGCTAAGGAAAAAAAAAATAGGAATAAATCTCCTTACAAAATTTATTGTTCTAAGAAACTCATAAATCTCTTCTTATGCCTTGGGAGAGAGAGAGACAAAATTACACTCACCCTGTCTAGATCTATGGCAAGGCCATCCTTTGACACTACATGTCCAAGAAATTTTCCTTCATGAATAGAGAACACACACTTTTTGGGGTGTAAGGAAATACCAAATTCCTAATATTTATCAAATGTTTTCTTCAAACGAGCTAATTGTTCACTTGTATGATTTAAGTAGACTAGTATATCATCCAAATATAACAAAAATACATCACCAAAGTGATTCCTTTGAAGGCCATATCAATTTCCCTTTGAAATTTTGCACCATTATTTTTAATCTAAAGGGCATCTTCTTATAAGCATAAGTACCTCGCTCCGTGGTGAAAGAGGTCTTAAACCAATCTTGCTCTTGTAAAAGAACTTGATTGTATCCTAAGTAACAATATAAGAGAGAAAACCTCTCTTCACCAACCACTATTTGAAGGATATGCCCCATGTAAGGAAGAGGATAATGATCTTTCAGAGATGCTTTATTCAAGTCTCTAAATTCTATACATGATATGATATTTCCATTAGTTTTCCTAATCAAGACTAAATTTTCCACCCGAGAGGAATGTTTAAAGAGAAAGATGATATTTTTCTCTATGATATTATTCAAATAATTTCTCATCAATGGCTCTACTTTTAGATTTATAGGCCTTTGTTTCTTCTTGGTTGGTTTAATGTTAGGATCTAATTCAATGGTATGTTGTGCAAGACTTGGGTAAAAAAATTTAAGATCCTCATAGCTCGAGTAAACATGTCATCATATTATTTTTAAATGTCTACAAGAGATTTTTTTAGAAGCACTACATACCTTTCCAAAAATTAATAAATTATCCTCTTGTAATGGCCACATGTTCATAGTTATCCTATTTCACGGCTATGCTTTTTTGTCTCCTCTAAATTGGTCATAAATATTGAAAAAATTCTCCAACATGATCACTCTCTTAGGAAGTTTGTTGGTTTTAAGTTGGATGATCTGATCCTCATATTGTTCTTGTAACATTTCCTAGTTTTTAGTGAGAATTCTACTTCATCCTATAAGAATTTTATAATATGTTTATCATTATCAAATACCTACCAACAAGTTGCATTATTGGTAAAATGGGTCTAACCATAAGCTTGACATACTAGTCTAAACCTTCCTTGATGATTTTAGGGATGTCACAATAAGTGTTATCATTCCAAAGTAATCTTCCGGATGGAAATCTAACTTTTGACTTTGATTAGTACAATGGGATTTCCTCTGAGTTATGGGTGTCTTAGAATGAGGGAAACCTCCAGAAAGGGTTGGCTCCTTTTGATGAATCACCGAAAATATGTATTTTATTGATTTTGAGAGTTAGAATGAAAATACAACTAAAAACCGGTAAAGGTGACACACCAAAAATTTATGGGGCTTAGGTTTGTATAAACACACTTATTCACTAGTAAAAGAACTATTTTATTTCACTAAAATATATTTATAATTGATTTTCACTTCACAAGGCATTAAAATACATGTTTGTGGCTTGCAAAAAGATTAAAATTACTTAATCGAGGTGCTAGAAAAATATAAACATGCAAAGGAATATTAAACTCTCTTAAACATGCCTTTAATTTAGAAAAGACACATTATCAAAAACTTTATAATGGAGTAAATAGTATTCTTATTCAATCATAAGGTGGAAAAGGACAAAGATTTTTAACATTATTTTGAAAACATTAGGCCCCCTTTGTGTTTTTGAAGAGCACACAATATATAGAAAATATTCACCCTACCCCTCTACAAAAACAAGACATGCACCCCACCAATGGTCCATGTACATGCATGGATTGAACTCAAAAATAACACTTTCCAACATAGAAACAAGGCTAATAATAGTACGCCAACTCTTCCTCCTCCTACAATCAAACCGGTTACTGACTAGTTCACTCCTCCTAACGTGAAATAGATGATGCATGGGATTTTGAAAGAACTAAGATAAATTTAGCAATGTTAAGCTAAATCATCTTGTAATTTTAGCCAAAAGGTTATTCTTGTCCTTTTTTTCTTTCAAAAAGTGAAAGATTTTTTTCCTTATCTATGTTTGGAATATATGCACAATACTTAGCTTAACTTGGCTCCATGCCACTTAGATAATAATATCATATTTTCCTTTTGACCTTGGCTATGTAATGATTAGTTAACTTAATTCATTCTTTACTAAAATCATGAGGTCTTGGTCCTCTTTTGACTTGGGCATTATACTACTAACAACACCATCATACATGTTATCTCCCAAGGGCATATTATAAAGGGGTCTCTAAGCCTTGCTTACCTTGTGAATAATTACATTACCTATTCAAAGTTATGATGGTGTCCTTGGAAACCTTGACCTTATAAATTTTGATGATAATATTTTAGTTAATCATTAGTTCAAATCATAACTCAGATTAATATAGGGTTTGTTCTCTATTTGACACTGTGTCTTTTAACTCAAGAGTCAAGTTACTTGGACCCAAAGGTAGAATCCCTAATCTTTAGTCTCATTTCATTCCATGAGCTTCTCAAGACGGTGGTGTTACGGAGATTGGCAAAATTTCCACTAAAGGCCATTTCTGCAAGTTTGAGAGCTTTGGTTTTGCATTCTCATGGTTGTTATTATAATAATCACAAGCTCGTTGAAAATTTTGGAGGTGTCATTCACCTTGAAGCTTCTAATTTTGTACCTTTTTCCAACTCGTGGGTCACTATTGAAGAGATTTAAGCTCTATTTTTTTCATTCGCTCAAAATAGTATTGTATTTTTACTTCTCTTGGTGGATGAACCTGTCACACCTCTCGCATGAGGTTTACATTTCTATTGGTAAGGCTATGCATTTACCAGTTAACAAGGGTGACCATCATTTATTAGGATTTATTTATGCAAAACTAGAATGACCACCATTATCGTTCATTCGAGCTTTGATTTTCTAATTTTTTCGAGTATTTGGCTATTTCCATCTTATTACATTTGTCCACTCAAATTCTTATCCGGAATTCTCCAAGCCATGACTACTAAAGCTCTGTACTTTTGGTTTGCATTATGCCTTTGGGGTTTCTTTTCTCGGCTCTATTTGGACTCCATTGGCGTTACTATTTGAGCTCCTTCCGATATAACTTGGAAAAAAATTTAATCCTCGAGACAAGCTCGCTTCCATTAGCATCGTTATGTCTTCCATTTTGACCCTTTCGAGATAAGTGGTTACTTTCGTGTGATTCTAAGTTGTTTCTCCCTTAGTCATTTTTCTTTTACCCTACTTGACTCTACAGCCTGTGGGTTTTTAGATGGCTTACTGTTATTTTTTTATGCTTGAGATGGGGTCATTGTATGCCTTTTGATAGAATCTATGTTCACATACCAATGTTCAAGAGAAACTTTATCCATATTTTATTGTTCCATGCTCCATGTAACAAATCTTAAAAATAATTAAATAGTGTTCAGTGTAAGATTTGAAATAAAATAAGCTTTGATGTTCTTGCATACGTAGATGGATTTTCTCCATAATAAAAACTAGTGTTTTCATGATTATTATAAATTCTATAAATTATATCAATATCCAGATTTGTTCGAGGAAATGCATTTGCAAACTGTAGCTCTATGTTCTTCTACTCTTCATAAGTACTTTGACAGAAAATTTAATGCATTATGAAGGGAAAAAATGTTCCGTTGTTGTAAATTGTAAGTTGTAACTTCGAGCACTCATAGATGATGTTGGACCCCAGAATATTGGCTAAGTACAAGAATGCATGTTGAGTACGTGAGATATATTTATAGAAGGGTGTGCGGGTAGAAGGTGTACGGGAAGGGTTATAACAAGGTTTTGTAGAACACACAAGGAGCGCTTGCAAGGAAAGATAGATTTTGGGGACTTATCCATATTCGGCATCCCAAGAAGCACACGAGAAAAGCATGACCCATCTAGCATATGGAGTGGATAAGGTTCCATCCGACGATCGTAGGATCAAAAGAGAATATTCCATGCATGCGATGGAAGGTTCCAAAAGAAAATCATTAAATAGAGTGGAGAGATTAGATCAAATGAGGAATTCTCCATTGGAGGACCACTTGGACACTTGGAAGCCAATTTATTACCTCAGAAGTAATGGTAGTGAAGGAAGAAGGGCTATATATTGAGGGGCACAGATAGTAGAAGGGTGATAAGAGAGAAGAGATGCAGAGAGAATAGTGTGTTGGAAAAGATTTGAATCTCTGTAGAAATACCATGGAGGATTATATGGGTTGGGATTAGGAAAATATAGGAGTGATGACATATTTAGAGGGATGGGTCTATATTCATCTTTGTAATGTGAAGGACATAGTGTAGTTCTGATGCATGAATTTTCTCTGCATTGTTATATGGGTCTGTTATGACCTCAAGGATTGTAATGTGGTTACTAGACTCATCAATATGAATATAAGACTCTTTTTCTGAATCATATATGTGTTCATAAGTATAATCCTTGTGCATTTCCTTTATGTATGAACCATTTCTATATGTTGTTGGTTATTCCTCTTCTATGGATACAATGATGTGATAACTTGTCCTAGGTTCTTAGAATGTTGCACAGTTATTTCCTATTCTTTTACACTTGGTTATCTATCATAAGATAATGTATTCTCACAACAATCAGATAAAGGATAGGCTCGGTGCCCATGTGTGCCTCGAGTGAGCACCCACCGCCCGCTGGGTGATAGGCCAACGCATATGGGATTTTTGTTAATGTAAGGGTATACAAATGAATACATATTTGTTCTATTTAAGGACCTATTTTTGAAGTTGTTGTGATAAATGACATACATATTTTTCCTTGCGATGCGTGATGATAAAACACCTAACCTTGGAAAGTGTTGAAGCATTGTTCAAGAGAATGAAGGATGAGTTTACTCAAATATTTAACATTGGATCTGATTTGATGTGTGTAGATGAGTAGAAGATAACCTCTACCATGAGATATATGATACATTCTTCGTTGTTTTCTAGTAGAACTATATTTATGGCTTTAAAAATATGCATTTAGATTGAGATGGTACTATAGATCATGTGTATTGACCCAAGATGATTATCAGAGGCTGCAAGATGTAGATCGACTTGGATGCGTGTTGTTGATCACTGGTGGAAAGGAGTGTTGACCAATTATACTCTAAAATACACCATTTCTATGTATTCTTTACGAGAAGTTACTAACTTCAATTTTATGAGGGAGCCCAGAGGATCATTTTTACATGTTATTCCTTTGGCTATGAAGATTTTGGTCATTACCTTAAGCCTAGAGGCATTTCCCATGGCCAGCTAAGCTTCTCTCGAGGTCTTTGGGAGAGGAAGAAATTGTGGAGGAAGATGGTTGACATTAGTGAATCTTGTGAAAGGGATATTACTAGACAATGCAAGGTTGTAAGTGTCATGGATCTATAGAGGCAAAGGTTGCGCAGGAAGGAGTTGAGGTTCACGCAGATGATGTGGAACCTGAGAAGTTTGTGCTACCTATTATCCCGTAAAATTGACAAGGGCAATTTTACCGATAACCATACCGAAATTTTGTTCCGATCCTCGTTAGGGATCCTCATTTCGAACGTTGCAAAATCCCTTTCAGAAAATCGGTTTCGAACTTAGTATTTTTGGTCTTTTTGGTGGGCGCATGGAATTACTATGTAACATCAACTTTTGGTGCGCCCCCTTTAAACCCTTTGGCGCATACTTTTCAGTGTCAACACGCCTTTTCGTGCGCCAAAGTATGTTGAGTCTTCCCTGCGTGCGCCAAGGCGCATGCGCCTTCGTGTTAACACAACGTTTGTTGCGCCCCTTTTTGGTGCGCCAAAGGGCACACATAATCTTTTGTCAACACACTTTTTGGTGCGCCAAAGGGCGCACATAATCCCATGTCGACATAGCTTTTGGTGCGCCAAAGGCGTGCTTAATTTCATGCTGGCAAACGCTTTCATGTGCCAAAGGGTGCATGCTTTTCCATGTCGACAGCTGCTTTCATGCGCCCTTTACAAAGTGGGTGGCGCATTTATGACTAGCTCAGCTATATATATATGTTTTGCACGCCCAAAATGTCATTTTCACTAGTCGCAGAGCACGTGATTTCTTTTATCAGAGCCTGTCAGCCCCTACCTCGTCGTTTTCAACGCTTTGTGGACCCGTTACACGTCTCTTACTATTTATCCAGGTAAGAGGTTCTTCTCCCTCTTGTGTGTTTTACGTTTTTGGTTCTTGTTGTGCTTGGTGGCCTGGTTTTGGTTTGAAATATTGAAATATTGATCTAGTTCCCTTTCCCCCCCTCCTTCCTTTTTGTTGTCTGTCTTTCCATTTTCCTCCTCTTTCCAGAACTGCTGGTAGAGGGAGTTGTCTAAAAGCATGGTCTGAAACCCTTTGGATTGAACCATTATATCTCCCAAAACAATCTTGGAAATGAAAGGAAGAAAGAAGGGTTGGACCATGTAAAAACTATTTTTTTCCATTTGGCACATCTGACCACCTTGCAACATGAACAAAACCCGCGCCAATGGCGCACCCATTTTGACTGTTGCATCATTAACGTCTGTGCCCTTAGGGTGTGCCTCCTTCACATGCTGCAAGCGCTAAACTTGCACCCCAATGGCGCGCCAACCTTCCTTGCTGCATCACATTTCCATGCGCCAATGGCGCACCCAGCATCTATGCAACACCGGCTTTATCTGCGCCAAGTGTGAAGTTATAAAGGCGCAGGCGCTTTCCTCATCACAGCAACATCATGTTGTGTAAACCCTTCATGTGCCGTGCCATATTCCCTTTGGCGCACGAAAAGTTCCTGTTACACGCCTTTCCCTGTGCGCCAAAGGGCACACCAAATCCCAATGCAACATGAAAAATCTATGCGCCAAAGGGCGCATCCTGTCACTATGTAACACGAAGTTTTCATGTGCCCTTTACAAAATGCAATCTGCAGTATGCATGCGCCATGTGCCTTTGGCGCCAGTTTAACCTTTGCAACACGCCTTTCCTGTGCGCCTTACCTATTTAGCCCTGTAAGCTGCAATTTTCATGCACCCTGCGCCCTGAGCCTAATAATAACTAACTCTTTCTTCTGTTGGCACTTCAATGGGAAATCAAATGACTGATTCAACCTTTCTACGTTGGGTTTCACTTCTTCTTCATGCAGATCAGCAACTGAGTTTGAAAGAACATATGTCTACATCCAGCAAGAGACCCATCAAATCCAAAGGAAAGGCTAAGCTTACAGAGGAAGAAATGAAATATAAATATCAAAGGGTCAGAATGCCCGAGTCCCAGGCCGAGTGCAGCATGGACGTCAGAGATTCAGAATTGGGACATATTGACATGGAGGAATTCTGGGCCAGGACTCAGAAAGTCACAAGGAGTCCATGGATGGACAAATTGATCGGCAAGGTGCCCTCGCACTTTGGAGGAATCCCGTCGGCCGACGTCAACAATGAATTTATGATGGTGGTTTCCTAGTGTTACAACAAGGACACAAGGTGTGTCGAAAAAAGAAAGACAAAGCGAGGTAGTCATTAACCTCACCGCCCATCATTTTGAGATAATACTCGGCATCCCTCACCACGGCACTTTGTGGCCGTCACAGCCAAGCGGAGTGCATTAAGGCTGGGATGACAATGAGGATCAATGTACGCAACTAATGAATGAAGTCTATCTCGAAGAATAAAAAGGTAATAACCGGTGGCCCCAAATTATCCACCGCATGCTGACTTCTCAAAAGAGCTCGGTGACACCATTACATTCTGAAAGCGGGGTCTTCGGGCTTCTCGATGCCCATTATTTCCATAAATGGATCTTGTGGTACTTAGAAACCATGAACAAGAATATGCCCGATCGGCGCTTTTTCTTGGGGAGAGATTATAAGCAGCACAATCTCTGAGAAGCTACAACAATTCAGACAACGGGGCATTTCATATGAACTCCTACGTGGTCTACACTGTAGCATCGAGAGAGGGATTATCCGGTGCTCGACGCGGAGTGGAGTTTGGCCTTAGGTCAAAATATACGAGTATTATCCAGAGGTGAGGTGGAGAATAGCATCTCCCAATTGAGCAAAATCAACGATGCATTCTTCTACCACATCATCTCTGCTTCGCTCAGTGAATATGACTTATGGTTGCACGACCAAAAGCATAGTGGCAGCCACGAGAGAAATTGGGGAGCCTTGTTCACACAATTTCCTACATCCACCTATCTAAGGGCTGCCAACTTTTTGGGAGAGCCAACCAGCTACCAAGGTATGTTGGACCTAAGCCGATTCTGTTGGAACTGCCAAGGTAGCTAATCACATATCACGTGAAATGCCTTAAAAGAAAGAAGGGTGGAACTCCTTCCCCCTCATAGTAGGCCGATACACGTGGTCTACCCATTGGGCAATGCACCTCCACGATCCAAAAAGTAGCCTAAAGGT